>JABSTQ010011469.1:0-600000 GCA_013358835.2 Ixodes persulcatus | reverse complement strand
AGACGTCAGTAGAGCAAACCGGTTTTATCAGCTGCCTCCACTCAAACACCAACAAGGGTAAACGGCCTGCAATTTTAAGGCTATGATTAAGATGCAATTACTGCAAAGGTGCCAGCGAGCTGGACAAGAATGGCAATAATAATCAATGAAGAAGGGGGACAATGGGAACAAACACAAATCTCCAGACACAGCTATAGGTGATTGGTGCGCGACCCAAAAGGTAGAGTTGTCTTCGGACTACAAATAAAGGTCAGTCCAACATGCTTCCGCCCGTCAGAATACATTGGCATCGTGCCGTTATGGTATTCATTGATTCGTATGCCCCATCATGCTACCGGTACTTAAAGAACAAATCGTCAAAAAAGGCAAGATACGCCAAAAATAGGTGCTGCATATGTTGGTCGTGCGGGCAAGTGCAAGGTTTCATCGAGCGACACTCGATCCCAGGTGACCACCTCAGCAGTTACGAAGGTTACAAATATGCCGCATTTCTTCTGGCCAATATTTCACATAAAGCATATAATCTGGAAGTTCAAAGAATGTTTCTCGATCTAACAAAGCATTCGTGCAGGCAATAAATATTTGACGTCGTCCCTAAAAATAACCACCGCTAAAAGCGGTCTGAAGCAGGTGTATGGTCCCTTCGCCGCACTGCACCGCAGCATCCTTATTACAGCCTAAAAAACGAAGGCTATTCCACGCAACAGCATCCTATTTTACGATTAAAAATTGGTCTATTACCGTATTTATTGGACTATATTCCGCACATGGTGTGTAATACGCGAGAGAATTGTTGGCTAAAAAAATATATAAACACCATGACGGTGCGCTTTTGACGCTGTCTGATTCGTCCCATCAGCTCCAATAGCGTCGGCTGCGTCTGAACTTAAAGGGACACTGACACCCCCCAAATTTTTTTTTCCTTTTTTTCAGGCGATTCATTATGGTGTCGGAATACTACCCAATTAATATTTTGCTACAGAGTCACGTATTTTTTTAATAAAGCCAAAAAACGCAACTGCGCGAAACCGAAACCGAAACGGAGAAGTGGAGAGGATAGCGGGACCGGCGAAAGTCACGTGGCTACACCCGACCGTGCGTTTTTTTTTTTTTTTTTTTTTTTTCCTCTTTCCGCACGTAGCAGACGAAATGCGTCCGTTCGCCGTGGTATTCCTTTGCAGTTATGTTTGTTCCGCTCGCTGTTTTGTACTTCAAGATGAGTTGTTTTGTACATTTAAGTGTTGGCAATTAGTAGTGAGTGCCCGAGTGCCGTGGTGAATTCCCGTGATCAGCTCCGAAAAGAATACTCCCAACTCCAAGATGTTGCGTGAAGAGTTGCCTCACATGTCCTGCATCTGAAAGTGGCCAGAGTGCACAAGTTTCCGAAAGATCAACGGGCCAGGATCAATGGCTGGCTGCAATTCCTGTAGAACCATTACGCGAAGCTCGGAAAGCGGACGCTACCCGATTCATATGCCCTTGCATTTTGTGGAAAGTGATATACACCGAGTTCGCAGGTGTCAAAAATGGAATCCATACCATTTAGTTCAGCGACGTATCGTCCACAACAATTTTGTTTCCTGTGATAATTGTAAAAAAAGAAATGTAGACATCGCAAAATGCTTGACAAAAAAAAAAAAAATAAAAAATGAAAGGTACACCCACACCAGGAATCGAACCCGTGCCCTCTGCGTTTGAACCGGACGTCTTTCCCCTGAGCTATTCAAGGAACTCTCGCTTACGTAGTAAATTATGCAGCTGGTAGACTGTATGTCGGAAGTTTGCTGCCGATTTCCCTTCAATACATGCACTACCGGCTTGAAGTCGGGCAGCACCACGCATAGGGTACATTCGCACCTCGTAAAGTAACCGTACGCGTGCGTATTCAACTCGAAGTACGCACTTCGTGCTTGACGTTTGAGCGAGCGATGTCTTCAGCCGGGAGAAGGGACGACGGCTCGGCGACGTCTTCGTGCAATCGGCTTGCTGGTCGGGCGTGTCGTACGGGATGAGTATCAGTTCTTTTGATTGGTCCGAAATTTCTCTTTCGAAGAAAGACAGAATTCGCCAGTACCGTGAACGACAGTTCTGAAGTTGAGGTCCAACGCCCGTCGTCCGCTGCCATCCGCTAGTGCTAGTCCCACGATACGCGAAACGACGCCATGTTGAGTGAACGCACAGCATACTTGGGTAGTAATGCAATTACTGTAATTCAATTACTGTAATTTAATTACTTTCCTTGGTAATTTGTAATTGTAATTAATTACTTTTGGCTAAAAGGAATTGTAATTGTAATTTAATTACTTTCTAGCGTCAGTAATTGCGAAATTTCAGGTACAATTACAATTACTTTTGCTAAACTTGGCGGCCACGAAGGAACCTCTCTAAAAGCCTCAGCACTCGCACAAACGGCGTAGCGCTCGGTGAAACACTCACACACAGGCACAAACACACACACGCACAACATTAATAGCGTCGCATTGTTTGTTGTTTTGTTGCTTACACTACGGGCTGAGAGACAATCCTCTTTGGAGCCTACCTCACCGGCGCCGTGTAGCGCCGTCTGCGGTGCGAGAAGAAAACAATAGCTTGAACATGCCAAAATATCGAGAGAAAAAATTTAGCTTCAGCTTTCAGCGAGGTTGGGAATATTAATTGTCTATGAAGTTAATTTTCCTTATTTTTTGCCAGTTTTTTACGTCCCTCTTCCAGCACTGTCGCATATGTGTATATCTTTGTATTATTTTCAAGTTTATTTCCTGTTGGTTTTACTTCGGATATTATTTGCATAAGCACTCTGGAGACAGACCTCGCACCTGTGAATATTGTCACCAATGATTCGGGAGCCCCGGTTCGGTACTTATATATTTCTGAGCCATTATAATTTCAACTCAATGTAGATAATTTACAATACTATGACGTTTTTATGGGAATGTGGTCGTATTAGAGTGTGTGGATTTGACTTTTATATTAACACTTGTAAAATAAATCTATGATACTAACTGTCACATTTTTGTTTGCCTGGCTAACAAAAGTTTGGCAACCCAATTTTTTTCTTTAGCGATCCTGGCGTCTTCCAGCATATGAACTAATTTATTATTATTTATTAAAAATATAAGAACATAGCGCTTCATTTTCCCATACTGTCAAGTTCTATCATGAATTTAACGAAATTCATAAAAAGAAAGTACAATACGTGAACATTGGAGTAAAAAATGGACAAATACGTTGCATTCTATACAACTCGTTTAAAGTTTTATGGCCCAAGTCGGGTCGCCCTCAGAAATAAGTAATTGTAAAGTAATTGCATTACTTTTTAAAAGTAATTTGTAATTGTAATCAATTACTTTTCACGTAGTAGTAATTGTAATTGTAGTTAAACTACTTTTGAAGCAAAGTAATTGTAATTGTAATTAAATTACATTTTGGAAGTAATTTACCCATGTATGACGCACAGAAAGCTTCCGGTTGTCTGTGCTACCTTTTTTTTCAATCAACGTATTTGCAGCTTTTTTGAAGCCGCAAAAAATGGGTTTCATATTTTTTTCTATTTTTAATATTGACTGTGTGCCTTCAATGACCCACGACTTCGATTAAATTTGGTGGTCGCATCGATACCTTAGAAAACGGCCCGTGACCACGGAAAAGAGAGTGAGCGAGACTCGAACTGGCCAGTTCTTGATCGGCGGTTTTCGGGCGGAAAGAAACCGAATTTCGAGCCGCAAATTTTGTTCTGGGTAGTTGGGCTCTCATATGTCACGTACAACTAAAAACCTCGGCGAGCATAAATACCCTGTCAGTGTCCCTTTAAGGTGAGACGAAGTCAACGAGGCAGAGGGGCTTAGAGCGAGAATCTGGTATCCCGTTCACCAGGCAGAAGTGGCCCCCACTTGGCTGTTGTAAAATTTTCACCACTAGGCATGTGACCTTACCGAATCCTGAGGCTTTTACGCGAAACTGAGCCGATCAACATTTGTATTGCGATCGCTGTAAAAAATATGTTAAACTGTTTTTTTTTTTTCAATACTATTAACCCCTGAGATCAGTGTCTAGCTCCGATAAAAACCCAAAATACAGCACCGCGCCTAACGGCATCTAGAGGAGGAGCCATTGCGAAGCTACCCGAGTTTTTGTCATAAAAGCGCATTTTGAACTTAAAATTAACGAAACATAACTTATCTCGTCGGTACTGTTATTGAAGATCAATCAACAATTATTTGTGCACGGTACTTCGTAAAAATCTGGACGTAAAACTGCAAGGTCACGTGTCTAGTGGTCAAAAATGTGCAACGTGGCGGCGGCCAATTGGGGGCCACTTTCAGCTGCCAGTTTATCGCTCTAAGGGCCTCTACCTCATTGTGTGGAAGCTATAGATTTATTCTGATGTACGCTAGAGGTTCAACTGGCGCTAGTGTCTACAATACTTCCGGTTTAAAATTGAAGCAGAGAGCAACCATGTCCATTTTTGCGGTGTTCCTGTGCATTCCTATGGGAAAACGCGCGTGCATTTTGTCTCGTCCCTGGAGAATAACCGGAAGCAACTTTGCTGCTTGAGTCGTAGCGACTAGTAGGTAACTTTATTAACATAATTAAAGTGTAATTGCCTTCTAGATACAGGATTTTATTCTGATGTTTAACGTGTTTAACGTCGCGTTATTCTAGGCCCAATCGTTGCTTGTCTTTATCCGCTGTGGAACACAGCGGATAAAGACAAGCCACGAATCAAAGCAAGAATAGCAGGTGAAAAGAATGTAGGACTTGTTCAATGTGCGTCAACGTCCCGATGGCGCTAACATTGATAATCTGCGAGATTTATATGCCACTAAAATGACCCCAATTTACGAGCGGTAAAAAACACGTAAAACGGTGAAAATATGCGAAATGTAAAATGGGTCTCTCTTGATTTTATTGAGCCGCTTTCACCGGGCGATAACAGTTTCCAGTTTTCTGACTTTCCCAAAATCTTCAAAATCTTCGAGCAGGCCGATATGATGTTTCGAACGCTAGAACAACGCTACCTTTGCTCTTATCCATGGGCAGAGAGAATAAAGCGACTATTTATCGCAAATCGCACTACTTACTGGCTTTTACTTTATTTTGATTACCTACATAAACCGGTTGGTACTGATTCAAGCTTGACGGCTTTCTTGACTTTCGAGATGCCTTTCACTGCTATGGGACACATAAACGCCCCTGCAGAAAAGCGCCAATGCCGTGTTCGCGCTAACAGTGTCGGACAAAAAGGCATGTATGGAGCTTTTTTTGCGCGATGTTCAATATCGTGCATTTAAAAGACAAAAACTGTAACTGAGCAATATTTTTGAAATATTCCAAGCTATATATTGCATAAGAATTCCGACGTAGTATTTGATCTGATAAACAAACTCGGAAAGAAAATGCGGTTGTCCGTATAGACAGAACCGACGGAATGGATAGAACGCACATTGCCATGCGAAAAAAACAAAAACAAAAAGACTATTCGTGCTTTTTGTTTTTGTTGTTTTCGTTTTTTTCTTGACTAACACAAACTTTGCCCAAAAGAAGCTTCGTTCGAAAACTTTTTCTTTTTTTCTGCTGCCCGTGGGTTAGACTTAGCGGTGCCTCTGGCGGCGCTAGAATCGTATCCGCCCGTACTTACTCGCCTGCGGGCGACAGAGAAGGACCGTTTTCGAACGACGCTCTTCCGTATTGGCGACTCCAGCGAAACCGACGCCGCGTAGCGGCAACGCCGAGAAGCTCAGGAGAGGAGGTCGTTTCAACACTGTCGTCTGCTATCGCTGCTTGGTTCTCGTATGGAGCTGAGAAACAAACATCGTTTCAGTAATTAATTTTATGCTTCCGCCGTGTCATTCCCACGCACTGACTAAATCACGGCTTCTACCGTCGAAGAATCGCTTTGCGTTCATATGTAACACTGATTTTACGCTGCAGTGCAAGACTTTTATGGTGGTCCGCGTGCTGAGCGACGAAAACGACCTCCTTTCGTCCACCATTTCGCCTGACCAGCGCGCCCCCTATAGTTCGCTTGAGTCTCGAATAGCTCGTCAACTAATAGATCTAGTAAGTTGGGGTTAACGACGCGCATACATAGCTTGTGAATGACATCATCGCGCCATACTGGTTGTCATTCCTACTTGTTCTCGCCGAGAAAAGCAAATTCTGAGCTGCGAAGGGGGATCGATGGCCGAGTGGGCTAGCGCACACCACGGCCGTGTAAACGGAGAGTCTGGTCAATGCGAGGAGCCGGCTAGAGCCTGGGTGGAGCAGCGAAAGCGGCGCCGCCGCCAGCGCCGCAAAGTCCGCCCGTGATGAACTTGCGAAGTAAAAAGAACCCGAGATGACCTTGTAAAATCCGCGTGCCGCAAAACAAGTTTCTTTTTTTCTTCTATTCTTTTTTATGAGGTTGAAAGTTTTTGAATGAATAATTGTAAGAGCTTGGTGGAAAAGGGGGGTTTCGAGGTAGTGAGTACGTCTACTGAGCCAGAAAAGGTCTCATTGGCGAAGAAGAATAATAAAACGTTATTGCCCCAGCACTGTTGCCAGCACTGTCAGGACGCGGCCGCGAGTGCAGTCAAAAGAAAGTTGAAATGCATTCTGAATGTCGCCGTGACGACAAAGTCACGTACGTTGCCCTCTCAGTTACGAAGAGTCACGAATTTCAACCCTAGCGTGCTGAAATGAAATGCTCGAATACATCATTACCTAGAAATTGTGATTGGAGGGTACCTGTTAAGCTCATTGCCTCCGCTAAGAGAATATTTGTGGCTAGTGGTTGGTCATAAGAGCCGTCAATCATCGCGCCCAAGGTCATTGAAACAATTTCGGCCAATGTCGTGCCCTTATTTTCGCCCTATTCTTACCAATTAATGACCAAACTCTCTACATATACGGCTCCGGTGCACACCAGCTAGGACCGCGTGGAGCGAAAGCTCGTGCTACACAACCCAGGGACCCTGGGTTCAATCGCCACCCCTGCCCGTTTCGATCTGGATGAGCATCATATCGGCGTGCGGTCGTGAATCACTACTGCGTGGTGTATACGTTGAAGACCCCAGGCTAGCAGCCGCACGGCACTGGCTAAATTTCTTATCTACAGCTGAGACACCAGACGGCCATAGACTACTTCCCTAAATCCGCCACCGCGCGCGTTGCATTCTGGGAATCTGTGGGCCAGGAGCGGAGCGGGTACGAATTTTGCTTTCCACTGATTCCCACAATGCATATAACTTGGCATTACCCCGCGATGCGGCGCTTCGACTTTTGGAATAAGTCTATTGGAGCCGACTAACTTCCAACTGAACAAACGTACACACGCAACACAATTCGAGGTACGAAATTTACGCTGCCAAAGGTACGCGCTCAGCAGCAGGGCCACCACAATGGCAGCTGATGTAACTTCGGCAAAATGCAGCAAGTTGCTGTGTTTTGCCACGTGTCACAACACGACTCTCCGCTTTAATAAGCGGCGCTTTCAATCTTCGTTTCTGGACTCTCATTTTCTTGCGCTCTGCGCTTCGGTAAGGCAAACGTTCGAAAGCAGTTTCCTCCCGGCGCGAGTTTTCACTCAGCAAACGGGGTTCTGGAAAAGAGTAAACACCCGTCGCCATAATTTGTATTCCACCCCGGCACCCTTTTTTTTTTTCTTTTTTTTTTTTTGTCACGCGAGAGCCTGATGCGATCCAGGAACCACCCCGGCTGACTCTGTTCGTCATCTTTCGCAGCTGCGGCGGCAAGCGAGATAGGCGAATTTTTGCCGTCTTTAATTACAACCTCCTCGAAAAAAAATATAAAAAAGTGGAGGCACCCACGCAACTCATGCTGACAGTTTTTACGTCCTCTGTCTCTCTCACTCTCTCTCTACACTCCGTTCGACCCTACGATGGACCGCAGTCGACACTACGAGCCATTCGAAGCCAATCCAATGCCGTATGGGTGTCACGTGACTTTCGGGAGGGGGCGCAGCAGCAGCGACGCTCGAGGCGTGTAGTCACGTGATTCGTTCGCGTGCTAGATTGGCCGAGACGACTCGTAGCGTCCACTGCGGTCCATGTAAGGCGAAAAGAAAACACAGAGGTTGAGGAAGGTCCCCCCAAAACGCAATCTGAGCGATCTGCTTCCGAGGAAGAGAAAAAGCGTCGCTCCCTTTCCCATCCTCAATTCCCTTTCCTCGACCGGGGGTCGGGGTTCGGATCACGACAGGCACGGATCGGGTGTCACAGGGCACCGACGCCAAGGGACATCCCTCACCGCCGAGTCCCCCCACACACACGCTCCCCGAAGCAAGCCCCCTTTTCCCGCGCTTTTAACTTCCCCTCTGTTAGGCGCCACTTTTTTTTTCGCGCATGTTTGTTTGGTTGCCTCGGTTTGCGACGCCGTTGTTCTCGTTATACTTACTTTTCAGAATATTTGTCTATCTTTTTTCGGCGCAACGTTTTTTATTTACTTTTTTCGTGAATTTCCTTTTTTGTTGGGAGTCCGCAGCGGATGAGAGGAAAAAAAGAACGGATGACCCCGCCGAAAAAAAAATTGCGTAGAAGCAACACGATACGTCAGTCTTTCGCATTTGCCAGACAACACGCCGACAGAGTTCTTTGCGAAGCCGCTTGCTGATTCTTAGAAATGCGCCAACTCCAAACCGTGACTTCATCACGCACGCGCAGAACAGAGCAGTTCGCCCACACTTCTCTTCATCGTCAGAATTCCAACGCAGTGGACACTATACGAGGCAATGGGACCAGTGGAGCAGCTTCAAAGGCTCAAGTCACTAGGCCTTTTCTGTTTATGCCTGTTCAACCATGATAGAATACGTACGAAAACATAAGTGTTTGTGTTGACGATGTAGACGGAAGAGGAAGCAGAGGCAATCCGTGGGTGTGGGCTCATAGGCCCGTGGGAGAGTTTGGCCGATGGGCGCAGCCTGTCGCCCGCTAAAACAAGTTGACTTTACGATAACACAAAATGCAGGATTTTACTTTTAGCCACTTTTCTTACGTGCACTAGTTCAAATGCGTGGTTTGTAGTTGTTTTATAAACACAATTTCTTATACTCTTACATTTTGTTATGCCTGCAATTGGTCACTGTATTCAAGCACTGGCCATCCTTCATTGATCTCCAGAAACAAAACTTACAAATAAGCTTTATTTATTTTGGTTTTAAACAAAATTAGGCTTTCTCATACTAAAAATTAATCTGGCGATTCAGCGCAAGGGTTCGCAGCGCCTCTCCTAGATGGCGCTCGTCACGGCACTGAATTTTAGCGGTGGTAATTTTTGAGACCTAATATTCAAAGTAATCGAAATTCACTCAATTTAAGCTCATATAATTTTAAACGATTGTGACAGATAAGTAAGTTTGAGCTTCTGACTACGTGTGCAGCGTCAAAAACACTTCCATTGGCGATAAACACTTTTATCACAATGGTGGGTCACAGCATACCTTGCGTGCCTAATCCAGGGCGGGTTTGAAAGTCGATAACACAAAATGGTGGAGGCAAGATGCCACTCTTGGTTGCCCTACTTCCAGCTGTGGTTGCTAGATTGTCAGCATCTTCAAAAGAGTGCCAAACTCTCCCAGTGTAGACCTTTGCGAAATCGCCTTCTGCGCGCTGCCATCGTTGTCTGCTGGGCTGTGGGTCAACCCGAATGCAGAGTTTCGTAACACGGCTCGACGACCAAACCTTCCGATTGATTCCCAAGTCTCCTTATTTTTATGAGAGAGAGCAAAAAATAACGGGTATGATCGGCGGGACCCGCCCTCCACGTCATCGCAGCGCGTTTTTAGATAAGATAGATCCCGTAAAGCGGCCGAAACTTTAGGCCTTTCAACTGTGCCAGAGTCCCTGCCCTTCAACTTTGTTGAAGCTATAGGTCGTTATTTAACTGAGCATTTTGTCCTGTCACCGTGAGAAGTCTCATCGGTTTGTTTTAGTTTTTAGAGCGCAGCTCTTATGCGCCCGTTTCCGGGTTGAGCGGCACCGGCGTTGGCGTAACCGCGCGTTGCATTGTGGGACGTTTCCCATAATGACGTCACGCGTGACGTCACGAGGGTAAAATGTTCCCGCTAAGTTTGGCGAGAAATTTTTCCGCTAAATTTAGCGGGGAAATTTACTCGCTTAATTTATTTAGCGGTAAAATTTGCCGCTAAGGTTTCCCCGCTAAATTTAGCGGAAAATGTTTCCCGCTAAATTTATCGGGTAAATTTTCCCGCTAAATTCAGCGGGTTAAGCTTTTACGCTAAATTTAGCGGGAAAATTGACGTCACGTGACCTCAACACCAATTTAGTTTCTCCGCTAAATTTAGCGAAAATTTTCCGCTAATTGGGGGGGGGGGGCCGCAGGCGAGGAGGAGGGGAGGAGGAGGAGGGGCGTACCCTCCCCTCCTCCTCGCCTGCGGCCCCCCCCCCATTAGCGGAGAGGAGGAGGAGGGGAGGGGCATAACCTCCCCTCCTCCTAATCAAGAGCTGCACTCAAATTCGGCATTACAGAGAATTGTAAACGTCTTCACCTTTTTTTCTTTTTGTTCGTTAGTTAGCCGATTATTCTATTCGGAAACCGCTAAGAGGTACTCATCAGTTTGTTTTAGCTTTCTCTTGAGTTCGACCACTTATTGTTGAAGTGTGGTTAAAATAGTTCCGAGTTTTAGGACCTTGTCGTTGAGATCATGCACAAATTCAACCTCGAGATTTTGCACAAATTCAACCTCAGCCTTCGACATATGGCCGGGCCCAGGCCTCTCTCTACTTCACCCCACAAAAGAAGCAACAACACTCTAAATTATTCAAAGCACGATTCTGGGCATGGAAGCTTAAAAAGGCAAACGTTATTTGACCGGAAACAGTGGCAGGATTTCTGTTTCCTAACCTGCAATACGAAGACGAAAAGTTCAAGCACTTCATAGCTGGAAAGTTTCCATGCCCGCTGGCGAGCAGCGCATCGAAGTCGGCTCTTATAGACGTTTTCTGTTTTCTGTCGTTCTCAGTCACGTGGGCTTCGTACCTCGTATGCGGGACGAAAAAATAATAATACATTTAAACCTGGAATATGCGAGAAAACATAGGTGGGGCAAAACAAGAATGTGTGACACTTAACCATTTTTCGTAAACACCTTGCAGCGGAGTGGAGAAATCAAAACGACGTTTTACCGGATACCAGAAGTGACGACATTCAAGATGGCTGCACCCTTGTGGAAAAGGTGTGCAAGGATAATTCACTGGCGGCCATAGTCGTGTGCGCGACTGCTGAGCGCGTGCTGATGGCAAGCTTCCACAGTTATTTTGCAATGTGCATTTCACACCATCAAGATTGCCGATCTTAACAGCCTATTAATTTAAGCTCGTTCTGAGCATGCGCTCTAAACAGCGCCCTTAAATATGGCGTCCTGTGAATATCCCCTATAGGCAGCACCAAAGCCGTGTATAAAGAGAGTTTGGTCAATGGGAGGAGGGGGCAGAGCCAGGGCGTGCACGAGACGCAGATAGAAGGCTTGACATGCTCTTTTGGCCAACCAGAGCCGAAAATCAAGTGCGTAAGAGTTAAGTAGATTAACTATTTCTGGTTGAAAATATAGTCAAGTGATACTTCGATTATGATCATGCCAAAAGATGTAGGAATTGAATGTGCCGCTCGATCTCTGTTTTCCCTATAGGACAGAGCCTAACCACTCGGACGTGACTCAGACGGCATATTCCTGGTCCTCGGTGCTTGGCGTACGGATCACGTCGATCGTTGTCCTAGATTTTGGTTTTGCATGACCGTAATTTAAAAATCACGTGCACAATATTTTTAGTGACCGAGAGTTACTCCGACGCACTTATTAATTTTGTTTCTCGCGACCACCGCCAGGGTATCATTCGTGGCTTCTGGCTGGTCACCTTCGAATGTGTGAAGACGCCCTGAAACACGCCCAGCTCTCTTTTGGCCAATGGCGCCTCCTCATTTGCCTCCTATAGACCTTTTCTTTAACGGCGCCGCCATCTTGAGAATTGCGGCGCCGATGGCGCCGTCTAGCGGCTTAGAAAAAGAAATACCGGCTAGTTCTGGCCAGCACAGCTATCTGGGTAGGCAACGGTGTGGGTATGGGGGGAACTTGGCTAGACTTGGCTATGGTGGGCTGCAATAACTTGGTTAGAGCTTGTCCGGTTGAATCCAGCTGGCTACTCAGGCCATCACCTTGCCTCCTCGAGAAAACGACGACGAAGACGGTGGGGTGTTTTGATTGAGTTTCCACAACAAAAGAATATATTAGCCGTTTAATGTAGTCCATGCAGGTAAGCTCTCGGCATTTGATAGCTCCATCTTGAGTGGTGGCATGTAGACCTTTTCATAAATTTCCCATACCATAGGGCTTGCAGTGATAACCCAATTGGACCACCTGCACCGGGAATTAAAATCTGTCCTCTTGTCGTAAACGAAGTGGTCGTGAGCTTGAACGTGACGTTGAGTCTGATACGAATCTCTCGCGATTCAAGCTCGCAATCGACTGACTTTATAAATAAGGATTCTTGGGCAAAATGCGAAGCTCGATAACATTGCAGCCACACTCGCGCTGCAGCTTCTTGTGCTCATGGCACACTTTCTGCTATTGCTCTTATGCTTTTTAAAATTATTTATCCATCCGACGACCACGCAGTGGTAGCCAGACAACCGTAGATTTTCGGAAATTGCAGCACGGTAAAAAGGAGGACTCGGCACTAACTCGTGCACGACGTCCGTTTTTAAGCCTTTTCGCCCATACCCTTGGCGGTTGCATACCCTGTGTCAGCGGGCAATCCAAAAATGCACCAGGTCGAGGGTACGTCAGTTACTGGCTGGTTTGAGGTTATGCGAAAAAGGTCTATACTTCCCAATGAATGGCCAAACTCTCTCTATATACGGCTGTGGGCCGCACAGGTGGTGTCGATGCCATAGATGCAGCTGCTAATCGAGCGAGTCTTTCGATGCATGCAGGGGCAGATCAAGTCGGTGGATAAGACACCGCAGCAGGGGTACGGGTACATGTGTCAATTGGCGGCACACTGACTGGCACGTTGAAAGCAGCAAAGTTGTCCCTGTCGATCAGGTTGGGATCCCGGTCCGAACATGCTCAGGAACTGCAACATGAAGACGAAAAAGTTCAAGCACTTCATAGCTAGAATGCTTCCAAGCGCGCTGGCGAGCAGCGCGCCGATGTCGGCTTTTAATGGGGAGGAAATCGAACAGTCACGCCTCTAGCGGTACGCTTCAGCTACAACAAACCGAATTGTCTGTTTGTTTTCGATCAAAGAAATCGAGGATGACGATTCGAAGGCCGCTACTCGTGCGACCAAAGCGCTGATCAGACGCGCTGTGCCCGGACAGTGCTAGGCGAGGTTCAATTTCTTTGTTATGCTGTGTTAGTAAACACAGGGCTGTGGGGACAACAAGCTCGATGAAGCACCTACTATAGTTGAACCTCCTGCCCAATAGGCAGCACAGGAGGTGTCGATGCCGTAAATACTGTCGCTGATCGAACGAGTCTTTCGATGCAGGGGCAGATCAAGTCGGGGGATGACACCGCACCAGGGATACGTGTCGATACATGCATGCATACATAATAAAGTATGTATGTATGTATGTATGCATGTAAGCATGTATGTATGTATGCATGTATGTATGTATGTATGCATGTATGTATGTATGTATGTATGTATGCATGCATGCATGCACGCATCCATGCATGCATGGATGCATGGATGCGAGTCTTTTATATGGTTCCCCATGGGCATATATACTTAGTAATACTCTGGTGTCGGTTTTTCTTTAGAGTTAAACGTCACACATTTTCATGAAATTCTGCCGATCAAACGCATTTCGCATTAAAAGGTTCGTTCCATGCGCACATAGGTATGCTGCAGGCTGGAGACGGGCACCACCAATGAAGCCAAGATCCTCCTTTGCTTTCTCCCATAGACCTGCACATCGTGGTGACATTAGTTGCAAAATCAGATGCCGGCAATTATGAAGACACAAGCGTCTTGCGACTCTTGCCCGTGTTTCAACTGAATGCTCCCAATTCCATAAGATCAGGTCGAATCTCTCCGGAGAGCGGCGAGTGGTTGGTAATCATCAGTCGCACTTGCAAATTATGCGAAGACACTAATTGCTCACCGTAGGTGCGAGAGATACGCTAAATGGCCGAAGTCTCGTAGAAAATTCGTACATAACGGTTTTTGAATCTCTCACTCTCTCTCTTTCTGTCTGTCTGTGTGTGTGTGTGTGTTTGTTTGTTTGTTTGTTTGTTTGTTTGTTTGTTTGTTTGTTTGTTTGTTTCGAGTCTTTTGATCACACCAGCCGGGGTTACACTGTACGGGATAAGAAATCTGGACCGTCCACTTCCCCGCCAAGCTCTTGAGGAGTCAGTCGCGATGCAATCTACCAATGGTGCTCTGCGAAAGCGACTGGCTTTCACGAGTGCTTTGCGGGAAAGTATATGTTCCAGATCTCTAGTGCGCAGTCACTGACAGCCCAAGAAACGCGGGGTGTGGCGAGCTCTTCAGTATCACTCCGCAGCCAATCAGGGTGCGTCATCAGCCGTTAAGAACGCAGAAGAACCATTCACGAAGCAGGAAGCGTGAACATGGTAAGCCACGCCCTGAGTATCGTAAGCTTTCAGTGACTATATAGGTTTTCTTCTTATTTTGTTTTTCTTTAGGCCTTATAGATTTGTTTAAACTAAAAGCCACGAAAGCTACGCAGTGTGTGCAGATGAGTTATACGGCCAGGGGGACGTAATTAATATGGGGCAAATATCAGCACGATAAGTCGGCTAATAGGTGAAATATGTTAATGAACTTCTTTTTTTTTTTAATTAGAGAAAATAAAGATGTGGCTCCAACTGGAAACCTGCTGAGTGTCATAAAAAAAAAAACACTAAAAACCAGTCACTTTTAGGAAGACTTGGAGCAGGTGGGAAGCACGGTGGAGCCCTAAACTTACCATTCGTGCAGCGGGCGCAAGGCTATATCCAATGAGATAACGCGCCCGCGCGGTTTCTCGTCGCCAGCTCCCTGCCTGCTCCACGCGTGGTACATTTGGCGCACTACTGCGCTTACCACGTACCCGAAGTCTTTCTGAACATTACCGATTTGATGGTTTTCGATTACACTAGATAAGTCTTGAATTGGAACCGTATGTTTATTTCATTAAAAAGTTCATGGAGAAATTTTAGTCCATTATTCGACTTATCGCGACGATTATCCCCCTATATTTGTTCTCCCTAGCCCTATAAAGTCACCTATACAGACCGCGTTAAAGTTTCTCGTAAAGCTTTTATACAAAAAAAAATCGCACAAACAGCCTGAATATACTACATTGATGAAGTCAACCGGGGTTCGCGCGGTCAGACACAAACGGCAACGAGAGCAGTTTACCCCGTCCGCAGGAAGGAAGGTACATGGAGTGAGTTAGAAAAACAAATGATCTAGATAAGACGTGAAGCAACGACGAACCGAATCGAAGGTTGTGTCGTTGCTACACCGGCGAGCAATACGATATACACTAAGAAAAATAGAAACCCCGAGCGAGAAAGTAAATGAATGGATCTCCCAAACAGGACGTCCTCTTCTCGGGAGGAGACGCCTGGTGAACCCCCTTCACCGCTGTAAGCTGACAGTACAGTGGGAGCTACGCACCCGCCGGACCAATCACCGCCTTCCCGCTTTCACCGAGCGTGGGTGTGAGCGAGAGCGTGATCGCGTGTCACGAGACAGACGTATGATTGGCCCAAGGAACACGTAGCGTCCACCGCACTGTCAGCTTAGGGCTGAACGAAGCATACGGAGCGCTGCTGGGGGGAGAAGCGCGCCGCCCAGGCTCCGCCGTGAAGTGACAGTTCATCCGTTATGTTTCTGCTCCCCTTAGACTGACAGTGCGGTGGAAGCTAGGCTCACGTTGAACCAATCAACTGTTTCTCTTTCCAGCACCTGACCCCGCTCTTCCTGCGCGTGGGTCTGGGCGGGAGCTTGATCACGTGGCAAAAAAACAGATATGGGGCTGGTCCACAGAGCATAAAGCTTGCAACGCATAGTCACCATAGGGGAAAACGAGGTACAGGGGTCTCACTCGGCGACTCTGACGGGGGATTCCGGAGAATCCTGCTTCGCACCCCCCGACCTCTTCTTTCTCTTTCTGTCGAAGTGTACGAGCGAGTGCCCGCGCGGCTTGGTCGCGACGACGCCGTGGAACTTGCTCTCTCCGGGCGCATGATGGATGTCCGCCTCGTGAGCAATGCGGGGGAGGAAGAACCGCGGGGAGTGAACCTTGGCGGACGCAGGGAGCCATCTGAGCCAATCTGGAGCCGCCACCGTGCCACGTGACTCTCTGATCGGGCGCGTCGCCGGAACGGTGCTCGACGTCTACGTTGCGTGTGCTTCCGTGACTGGGTCGGTGAGAATGGCTGGTTTGTGGCCACGGTCCACTTTGGAGAGAAACGGGCACAATGTTTGTGCGTCGACGTCCGGCGGCGACGAGAGTTTGGTGGCCCGGAAGCGGGCATCTCTCTCTCACACACAGAGCGTGCAAATTTGGTTCTTTCTGGTGGCGCGCGCGAGGCGCGACGCTTGCGAAAACATTAGCGAGCGCGAAGGTTTTCCGACCTCTATTGCCGCATATGTTAGTGATGTAAGTCGCTATGCTGAGGGTATTGCAATATGTCTGACTCTTTAGCATATCTTCAGTAGAACGGAAATCAAAATCGGGTCATAGAATGAAGAACCGAGCATCTCGTTGCTTCTCGACCAGCTAACCAAAGTAAAGTAAGATCTGGTGTCACCGTGTTGTTTGGTTGGTTGTCAGTGGCTGGGTGTTTGTAGAAAGGTGCTCCATTTTATAAAAACTGCAACGAATGCTCTATAATCTATATATATATATATACCTTTTGTTTGTTTGTTTGCTTGCTTTTTTTTTTTTTTTGGGGGGGGGGGGGGAATGTTGAATTAGAGTATAGCTCAAATCGTGAGATCTTGCCAGAAACTCCTTCATGAGACCTCGATGAGGAACGACGATTTCTGTGAAAATTACTACCTCTCTCTCTCTTTTCCCCCCTTCCCCCGCCCCCTCCGACGTGCTCCCCTATGTGGTTCAACTTCTCTTTTTTTTTCTTTTTTTCTGCCGCCCTTGTTAGTGTTCACTGTTGAGTAGAGACATCTGCAGGTCAGTTAGAAAGTACACATAAGGAGTCCTGCGCTGGCAGTGTCGTCTCAGCCAGCGATGGTGAAGGCGGCACAGCACGGGGTGTAATAAGAATAAAAAAACATTAGAGTTTGTCTGAACGTCCGTATGTTTCCCCAGTTTAGGATACCACGGCGTCAACATCTCCGAATCCTGTGTCACGACTCACTACTCCCGGGGGTCAGAAGACCCCACTGCGAATAGCGACACCCTGATGCCACAATGCGACATGGCTGCCTACTAACGCCTAACTGACACTCGGAGTCGTAAACGAAATAAAAACTAATGACAAATCAGCAGAGGCTTTGATAAACGAGTCACTCGAAAAATTGCAGTTAGCCCGTCTCTCACGCGAGGCAGGCGGGCGCCACGCCTCTTTGCCGCTTTTCGCCGAAACTCGATTTCAATCATTCCGTAACGAGTACCAAGTATTCCAGCCCTACACCCCCTCTTCTCCTCCCCTTCCCCTCCCCCTCACTCCACCAAGTAATTCTAGATGACGTCACGAAATTCTATGAACTACCAGAGCCGTCTCTTCGCCGTCACGCAGAAAGTGTGGTGTCGCACGGCCCCTTTAAGAAACCATCAGCCAGTCGATACCATCCCCAGACCTGAACGACGCGCGCGTCGAACCTCAAGACACACTGCACTGACTGACGGCGTACTATTTACACTCCAAGCCTCGATGAAGGCTCAAAGCCCCGAAGCAGGCGACATTGAGGACCATACAAGATGCGCAGGAACCTAAACGCCGCGTTGGCCAGGGGGAGGGGGGGGTCTCTTCAAGTTCAACAAGGGACAGGCTTCACAAACTTTGCCAGGTCCTTTTCTTTCTCGTCACATCACTGACAGCCACAAACTACCTTTTTGCTTCTTTTTGACGGCCTTATTTTGAGCGGAGGAGGCGGATGAAGATGATGCCGCCTGCTCGGCTTGCTGTCAGCGGCGGGTGCGGCGCTGAGGTCTAGGCGGCGGCAACCGCAGCCGGGCTGACCTAAGCTGACAATGCTGTGGAAGCTACGCGCCCGCCGGACCACCAATCAACCGCCTCCCTTTCATCACGTGAGTTTGCTCTTTGCTCGTGGGTATGGGCAGGATCGAGCATTATCACGTGGCGAAAGGGAGTCGTGTGACTGGTCCACCGAGCCCGTAGCTATCTAGCGCACTGTCAGCGTAAGGGTGAACGGAGTCCTCGCCATCCTGACTCTGGCCGGGGAGGGAGGATGCGTGCCCGAGAAAGCAAGGGAGGCATTCCTCGTTATCCGGTGTTGCCCCTCGACGGCGCGCGAGAGATTGACGGGTCTTCCCCCCCTGTTTGTTCAGCTGGGGACGGGAAACAGGTTCCACGCCCACACGCAGCTCTCCCCGCTGCCGCCGACCTCCCGGAGTCCTCTCCTCCGCCTTCCCTCGCCACGTAATCCTGGTCCACCGAGGCTGGCTTTGTTTCCATCAGCTGCTCCAGTTCCGTCGCCGTTCGTCTTCTCCGCGGAACTCTTTGATTTTCCTTCGTATCGTTTGCCTTGAAATCCTCCGAGTTCGATTCAAGAGAGGGCGCTCTCTTGTCGATCAGAGCAGGATCAGAGACTCTCGGAGTGCTTCTGGGCCACGATTAGTACCAGGAACGCCCTGTTTTTCTCCGAGCACCGTAAGTAACGGCAGTACGACAGTTATAGTCACTGGCAGAACATCATCATCATCACCACCACCATCATCAACATCATCATATGTTTATTGGACACCTGCCCTCTGGCTGCGGGGACTCTCGGGTATGCAGGAGGATGGCAGGACCGGCAGGACAAAGAAACGGAGGGTTTCTCTTTCGGATGCCCGGCCTCAAGCACGCGGCCGTTGCCTTCAGTGGTGCTTCGGCTGCGTGTGCACGCTCGAGGTTCACCGGACGCCGAAGCGTTATCGAAAGTGGGAAGCTCGCGCTGGAAGTGGGACCCTTAAATTTCCTGCCGTTCTTTGGAAGCATGGTGTCCCGGCTGGTGTCCGATGCGTGCAACAACGTGCGTCATGCATACGAAGGTAGCCGTGGCAGACTTGGAATTGCACGTCGTTGCGCACGAGAGTAGACTCTTCGCGGCCGCCAGATGCGCTGCTTTCAATAATTTATTATAGGTACCTGAAATTGACTACTAAAGTAGATAAATTCTGGTCATATTAAATATACGTTCAAGGGTTGCTTTTCGTCCTGAATTATTTTTTTTTTAATTTTTTTTTTTGTAGGAACACCAAGCAAGGACTTCACGTCATGATAATAGAAAATGCACATCTGACCGGAGAAAATGAATTGACAGTGTTTATGGACAAAGAAACTTACCGTAACCATACAAATGATCCAGGACCGAGTTAGCGCTCCTCTCAAGAAGAGGAGCAAGTCGGCGCTCGTCTCAGTGCCACTGGGACGACAACAATTGAGGACTTTCTGGGAACTGTCGGCCACACAACCCGATTGGCACGTTTCTGAATATACTGAGAATCTTCACACCAGTGTGTTGATGCGCATCTCCCTGTTTCTTTTCATTACAAAACTTAAAAAGAAATGGCAGCATTTCAAACTAGAATACGATTTCTGTTGTAGGGATATTTGCGAGGTTATTATCTCCCGTCTTAAAATGTGTTCCACGGGAAAACATATTTTACAGCGACAGCTGGTAATGCCCCGTTCCCCGGTTTTGCGACGTCGTGAGCGTAAACGTCGACAGTTTCTTCGTTAAATTTAGCTTAAAAATTTACGTCCCGTAACATATGCACCAATGCAGTTTCCCCGCTGTATTTGGCGGTAAAAATGATGTCACGTGACTTGATGTCATGGCACCTACAGACAAATTCAGGTTCTTCGCTAAATTTAGCGGAAAAATGTACGTCACGGGACCTATGCACCAATTGAGTTTCCCCGCTAAATTTGGCGGGAAAAATGATGTCACGTGACCTGCCGTCATGGAACCTACAGACAAATTCGGGTTCTCCGCTAAATTTACCGGAAAAATTACGCCACGTGACCTACGCACCCATTCAGTGCCCCCGCTAAGTTTGGTGGGGAAACGCAACGCGACTTTAAAATTCCTTATCCATCAACAAGTACCGACGCTAAATCGACGCATCGTCATTTCAATATCAGATTACCGTGCGTCGCACGATCGGCGCGATGTCAAATGATCGCCATCGTCATATCGTCGGATAAGCAAGGACAGCTCTCGCTGTGTGAACGCATCATGTCGTGTGATCGTCCCTCTATTTTTTTTTCCTTAAGCTTTGGTACAATTTTTTTTTCCTACTTGCCACTCGTGACCATTCTTTCCGGTGCCGTATTTTTCTATACCCCATTGCGAGGAATTCCATTCTAGCCTCATTGCGAGGCCCCACGTGGTGTCTGAAAGTTGATGTTGCTCAAACACCATGGGGCCAAAAATAGGGTTCGCCGCATGTTCGCATGAGGGTTTGAGCATGAGCGTTTGTATAGTTGTTTGGCCCCAGTGCGTCGGTGCGCAAAAGAAAGATACCTTTACAGGGGCTGATACTGTCTTCAAAA
Organism: Ixodes persulcatus; assembly: GCA_013358835.2. Lineage (NCBI taxonomy): Eukaryota > Metazoa > Arthropoda > Arachnida > Ixodida > Ixodidae > Ixodes > Ixodes persulcatus. The sequence continues at coordinate 579,281 of JABSTQ010011469.1, read as the reverse complement.
CGTCAGTACAAAAACGTTCATGAGGAATAAAAAGTATTCAGGTAAATTATGAAATTTTAACTTCGGTATGTGTTATGATTCTCACTAAAATACTACCCTCGAGAACATTACGTTTCCTTAATATGGTGCACACAAATTTGATAATTTGATATTAACCGTAAATGTCCCATAGAACCTAATGCACATAATTATCTCGGACCTAGAAATAACAAGTATATGTTTCTGACCTTCTGATTAGTAATAAATTTTATTTCATTATTGCCCTATCTAATCCTTCCGTGGATACAGCGATTTATGCGGTTGTTCGGCCGAAAACAAAATTCTTCCGGGGTTCTGCTGAGAACGTCCAAGAGATGGCGCAAGGGGCGATCGTCCCCGATTGTTGAGGATGCTTTGATAGATGTCCTTCAGGTGTCACAGTGCGCATAGAGCATGCTGAGAACAGTGTGCCCTCGGCATTACTGTGGCGATTGGGTCAAAACCCTAGCACTGTCATTCCTCAAGCTCATCTCGCGCGATTCATATGATTGGGTTAACGCGAGTTCCACAGGAAGCTGGAGGCGCGAGCGGTTTTAGGGCTCCCAACTCTAGTTCCGGAGTCCTTTCCCCACCGTAAAATAAAAGAACGCCAAATCGTATTTGAGCGGAAACTGTATATCTATGTCGCTTGTGTTCGTTTTCATGGCAGCATCTTATATGTTTCTTTCTTTTTCTTCCTCCGGAGGGGCGCCACGGAAACTGGAAACTGCCAAAGATTGAGAAACGTCGCAACGAGGACGCGGCAATCCATCAACGGTTATTTATATGCGCGCGTTCGAGAGCGCGGCCCAGCTCCGTCTTGTGCGCGCAGCCAAGAGTCGGGCAGGGGTGAGGGACCGCGCCTTCGCCAGTGGGCCGGAATTTATAAGGCCGAACCGGCGAACGCGTCGCTGCTCCGCTTCGCTGCCGAAAGCTTGTTTGTCCGTCTCCGAAGCACCACCGATATATGCATGTCGCCGCCTCCACCCATCGTGGTCTCCGACCCTGCAAAAAAATTAATACATAAATAAACGACGAAGAGACCCGCGCAATGACAAAATTTATTCGGAGAGCTTGCAGAGACGGACACTCCAATGAAGGACATTCTTCGAAATGCCCGCGAATGAGACCGAGTCAGTGGAGAAAGTATGCGCTATGAGCATTTTTCTGCGTTGCCTAGATTTTCAATTTCTTTTTCTTATGCACCGCATCACGCGCGGGAGTAAATATTCCAGCGAAATGATTTACCGAAACTGTCACCTTCTTTATAATTTCAAAAAGCATAGCTCTTTCTTTTTTTTCGCAATTGTGGTTTTTTTGCACGCGATCTGATTTTAACGCAAATGACTGCTGAGTTTTTATATGTGATAAAATATGCACTGTTTATACTCTGTTTTCACCAGTGCTTAACGTTGGGAACGAATCAAAGCAGCGGAAACTAGAAGTTCAAAAGGTCACTTCTTCCCCTTCTTGAGGCGTCATACATATGCGAAACATCGTGAGAATTTATTACTTGAACGATGCCTTTTTTTTTTATACTTTCAATTGCGCAGAAATTTAACCACCACTGAAGCTACAACAGCATCGAGGTTTAAAGATGTGCAGGAGGGCCACATTTATTTTATGGTATATCTCGGATGTGTAAAGGTATAAACTCCATAAGCTTCAAATATCGTTACTAACGTACGAAAAAAAAAAACGAACAATAACACCTAAATGTATTTCAGTATTGGTTCTGCAGCGAACGGTTTCAAACAGCTTCAGGCGGAGACGAGTGCAATGCCGCACGACGTAAACCACTCTATTTATTTTAGTTATTGGACGGCAATACTCCAACAAATAACATCAGGTGCCCAGCCGCAGCATCAAGAACAAAGAGGCTCTGGTCACCGCTATATATCATGGGTAGCTCACGGTACGTCCAAGTTTCGGTGGCTGTCTTATAACGGGAAATATACCGTGGAATATGGAAGTGTACGAACAGACAGGGTCGCAGAAATGCTTGCCAATGCTTGCCCTTGTTCTTGGATCTGTTCAAGAATTGATAATATATTGTGCAAACGCTCGTACAAAAAACAATATTATGCAATGATTTTAAAGGTATATAGGTACAATACGTTTCAGTCAAAATTTAGTTCACAAAAGATTCCAGATGATATTTATTGGAATCAGCGCGAGAATGAGCGAGGCGAAGGCGATGTACGTTAGGTCCTTTTTTTATTTTACTTTTCATCCACAGGCTTAATAAATATCAACCCTCATAAACGAATAACTATTGAGAAGAAAATTGGGGATTCCAAACCTTGAGGGTTTCGCCGAGCCAGGTGAAAATGAGCTGAGTAGAAAGCGTTTCAGTCATAGAACTTTAAGAATTAAAATGTTAAGAAGGTCCTATCAGGGCGAAGCGTTCTCTGTTCTGCCTGTTTCCACCAGGCTCAACAGCATGCTCAAGGGTAACCTTTTAGTGTTTTGGATAGGCACATAATACCATTTAAGAACGATAAGAGATGTCTAAATGTGCTGATTAACGGGGAAGCAAATCAATTTTAGTGAACGTAATTATAACTTAACTATGTACTTCTGTTAAGTGATGGATATAAGCCGTAGAGAAAACAAAAAATAATGCGGACAATCAACAGAGAAGTTTACCAATCCTTAGATACTTTTGTAGCTTTCTATCGAAGTGAACTTCTATAAACCTATTTGAATCTATTGTATAGGGATTTTGTTTTTCAGGCACATGTTTATATGCCGAAGTCGTTAAAACTTGAATCAAGTTGCATTTCATTTTAGTGACCATCTTTTATCTACCGATTATCGACATGAGTGGACATACTTCATTCGAGCTTCTTTGAGAGGAGAGGAAGACGAAGTGTCTCCAAGAAGGTTGCACTTTTCTAGCCTCGTTCGGTTGAATCCGAATATTTAATATTATCAGCTGCCTTAGAAATTGAATCAGCACTGAAGAAGGTTGGTCCGGTCAGCAACGGGCGGGTATCCCTGCACTGGGTCTTTCCCAGTGCAAGTGAATCGACCTCGCCAAGTTCCTCAAGTCATCTTCACTGCATTCGAATCACAAAGCCGCCACCGAAAGGTAAAGTCTGCCTTCCTCCATATGCGGTGACTCAATATATGCATCAGAAGCTGATAACAACAGCATGAATGGAAATCCTGCTGTGGGACCCACTCGAGAACATCAGGATGCTACCACATCTCAGCAGCGGGTGATAATTCCCACTGATGACATGGAAATGTCCGACATCGATGACGAAGGCTGGACCCCAGCCAAGACATAAAAAAGAGGAAAAAACATCGCTCGAATTCAAGCAACAGCACGGACAAAATCCGCACAGGCACCCTAACGACAAAAGGTCTTACGTTTATCTTTGTACCAGCTGCCGAAGACAATCTAATTACGTCATTGAGCAGTCTAAAAGTATCCGATGCTCTGAACTTACTCTTCCCAGAGTGCATCATAGAGATAAGGTACAACAGATGCCTGAACCTCATAGCAGTCGATACAAAGAATGGACAGACGACGCGTGTCCTTCTAGACTGCAAGAAGCTATGTGGGATTCCAGTAAAACCTTACGAACCGCTTCCTCGGCATTACGCTGTAGGCGTAATCACAGAAGTGGACACCACGCTGTCCGAAGCAGATGTCTGGAATCATTTAAGATCTCCGGAAAATAGCGTAGCAAGACTTCGTCGATTTGGACAGAGCTCAGCGATGAAGATCTCCTTCTGTGGTACAACACTGCCATATTTTGTCTACCTTGGCCTTGTGCGCAATCTCGTGACCCTGTTCAAAGAGCGACCTATACAGTGCCGCAAATGCTGTCGCTACGGGCATCGCGAGGCATCCTGCAAAAACCCTCCCGTCTGCAACCGTTGCAGTGGCACTCACCCAGATACAGAATCCTGTACCGCACAAGAGAAGTGTGTAAACTGCGGTGAAGCCCATTCTGCCAAATCTCCATCTTGCCCAAAATGGAGGAAAGAAAGGAAAACTCGCAACTATGCTAGACATCACGCGGTTGACTTTCGCACTGCCAAAGTCGCCGTACAAGAGCCGAACGCTACGAACCCAACAAAGGGCAGCGATGAGTTTCCTCCACTCCCCCAGATGTCTATGGCCGCGGGAACCGGGAAGCAGGTACAGAACCTACACACATACGCTTCTATATAAAAGGGACAGGGAAAAGGCAAGCCAAGAGCAGGCATTACCAAAAATGGGCAGAATTCAGACGAAAGACCACAAGAAACCGCTACTGAGGCCACAGTGTCTAGAGGTGCCAACCACCAACGTTCTTCGGAGAGGGGCCTCCACCACCACCAAGAACAACACCACCAAGCCAGGGTTGGATTCCTCTTCTTAAGGCAGCAACTAACATGGCTTGCACTCTGCTAGCAACAGTGAATTCAGAATGGTCACGTTGCATACTTACATTTCTTCAAATGATTATTTCACTTGTGAGATCATTGTGAAACCGGGAGGGAGCCAGTGCAGCAAGCAACATACGCGCGTTCGTCACCAAACATATTCATTCATACCTGAGAGGAATATAAATAACCTTCAAACTCGTTTCCCTGAGCTATTACAGGCGAGACCGACTGCAGTGATACAAAAATCTAACATTTTTCATCGAGAGGTACAGATATTTTCTTCTCTTTTCCAAAGCAAAGATGAAGCCCGACCCAAAGAGCAATCTTGGGTATCAATCCGAAAGCTTTAACTACCAATCCACAGTCATCCACGATTTGGGACACTAGTAGAAGACCTACAGCTCGCCCCCAGCCTCTCACCTGTTCCGCCTTCCAGTGGAACTGAAACGGCTTGAGAACGCGACTCCCAGAGCTACGCGACCACCTTTTACACCGCCTACGATGCTGTGGCCCTCCAGGAACCCAGTATGCCAGCCGGCAGCATACGCATTGCGGGTCATGTAGTTTACAACAGCAGGCCTCTGGTGGCGAGCGTGACACCGCGTGCAGCCCTCCTAGTTCGACGAAACCTACGACAGATAGAGGTAGACCTCAGCGATCTTTGCACTGAAGGAGCGGATTTTGTGGCAGTAAAATTGGAATTCGGAGACCGTTACCTGACCATCGTGTCGGCATATGCAGCCCCTAGTGTACCTTGGGACGTCCATGTACTCGCGGACATTCGCGCACGGGCCAAGGGAGAGGTTATAATTGCCGGTGACTTCAATGCCCATTCACAGTCCTGGGTGGACAAAAAGGACTCCCGGCGAGGCCGAGAGCTCTAGATAGGCTCGACCTCAGAAACATTACAAGTGGGAACCCGACATTTGTACGGCCTGGAGTGACGGAAAACGTAATTGATTTAACGTTCACGACTTGGGCACTACGTCTCAATGCAACTCCTCAGGCGGACAGCTGGGGAAGTGATCATCTACCCATTGTCATCGGAAGGCTGCCAAAAGCTCCTCTGAAGACTTGCCGCGTCGTCGACTGGGATCGCTTCCGTACCCTGCTCGAAGAGGCGCTGGATGAAGGACAATCCTTCACACCGGAAACGCTCTCCCGCGTCCTCCAAAAGGTCACCCGCGAAGTCAGGGTGCCAACAACACGTACCAACCCCGACCTCGAATGGCTAGAACTGCGGGCAAAAAGACGTCGAGCCCAGCGACGGTCATGGGCCACTGGAGATCCGGCAGATGTACTGGCCTACCGGCGACTGGATGCCAAGTTGAGGAGGCACGGTAAAGAACTAGCACGCCGACAATGGCGCCTCAAATGTGCCACCTTAGACAAACCAGCCGGTGGAAGCCGGGCCTGGCGGATGGCGAGAACACTAGCAGGTCGCCCAATCCCCCAAAACCCTGCCCTTGGAATGACCGTGGCCATGAACCTTCAATCAGCAGAGATGGCCGAACTACTCGCGGATGCTTTTACTGGGTTCCACCACTGCCGGCTGCCGGCCCGCCTCCCTCCCCCCCCCCCCCCCCCCCCCCCCCAGGGTTGAAGCAAGTTCCGTCGCCCAGAAGCGACCCCCATGCAACAGCCAGACAAAGACTTCGCGCTGCATGAACTGCAGCACGCCCTCGATGCTCTGCCGAGACACCGTGCGGCCTCAGGCCCAGACGGAATCACCAACCAAGCACTGAACAACGTTAACAAGTCGGCTGTCCCAGCAATGCTGACTCTTATCAATCATGTGTGGAGGACCGCTAAAATACCAGAAGCGTGGAGAGAAGCAACCACGGTACCGCTACTGAAACCCGGGAAACCCCAAGACCAACTAAGCTCCTATAGGCCCATCTAATTGGCATCATGCCTCGGCAGAGTAATGGAACGAAAGGTGCTACGTCGCCTAGTCTACCACCTTGAGGCGGCCGGGGCTCTGCCAGACTGCTTCTCGGGGTTCCGTCACCGCAGGAGCACCGCGGACGCAATTGGTGACATCACCAGCTCGCTGAAGGAGGCCAAGGCACAAAGTTGATCGGTGATGGCCGTATTTCTAGACGTCCGCAAAGCCTTCGACGCCCTCCCGCACCGGATCATCATCTCAGCCCTGCGTCGTTTCGGGGTATGTGGGCGACCTCTTAGCTACATTTGCGCATTCCTCAGTGAACGCATCATGTGTGTAGCGGTCGGCGGAGCGCTGAGCAAGCCCGACGAGTCGTCCGTGGCGGTCCCCAAGGGAGCCTAGTCGGTCCGCTCCTGTTTGCATTGGCGATTGCATCACTCCCAGCCGCAGCAAGGGTAGGCGAGAAACCAGCACTCCCGATACGCATGGCTGTCTATGCGGACGACGTGGCGCTCTGGGCCACGGCCCCGGGCTACCGTAATCAACGGATGGCATGCGCCCTCCAGAGAGCACTTACAAACACTGTGTACCGCTTGCATCAACTGGGCCTGACAACATCGGCTGAAAAGACTGTTGCTCTATGCAACGCACCAAGGAGACCCTCAAAGTTCCAACCGCCCCTGTTCATCGGAGATGTCCCTGTGAGAGTGGAGAAGACAGCCACGTACAGTGCTCAGCAAACTTATCTGAAACACATGCTAAGCTATACTCTTGGCTTTTTCTGTTTTATTTTTTTCTATGTGTGCGTGCTTAGCAGGCGCTAACCCTAAGCTATTTCTCTTTGTGTCCCACTATGTCCGTAGCATACCTTCAGTTCACATAAATATGCGCAGTTCTCTTATATTTTATCTTTTTTCTGCGTTCAATATTCCACAAGTGTTCCGTATAAGTTTGACGAGGACTGTACCTAGGGCTCACCTTGGACTGGAGACTATTCTGGGGCCCAGCAATGCAGGTGGTGCTCCAGAGGATGCGAACGCTCACAAATATCCTCCGCGCGCTTGGTGGAACTACCTGGGGCACATCACAACAGATGCGGCTACAGCTATACTAGGGTCTTATTCTGGCTCGCCCACTCTACGCCTTACCGCATATTCGACTGAGCGGCAATCAGATCGAGAGCCTAGAGAGAGCGCAACGCTTAGCTCTAAGAATTTGCATCGGAGTTCCCTGTTCGGCCTCGTCACGACATACTCTTACCGACGCAGGTATGAATTCTGTTGAAAACATTCTGCAAGAACGAGCGCTCTTACATCTCATCCGAATGAGCAACTGCGACTCTACCATCACGCTCTTGATGGGCATCGCCGAGCATACAGATTCGGAACTGGGAACGCACCTCTGCATTTTAGGCGAAATCGCGGGTACACCGGGACCGCTAGCGCCACTTCCAGCACTGCACACAGATCCCACCCTTTGAGGGTTAGTATCTGCATACCAGGGCTGCGGACCAAGAAGAGCGCAGCAGTGGTAACCGCTCGGCTGCTGACGGAAAGCCACTTGGACGCGGAGTACGATGGGCGGACGCGCGTGTTCACCGACGGGTCGGTAGACCCCTCGAAAGGCACAGCAACAGCAGCGGCCTTCTTTGAGGCTGCAGCCGTAGGTATACACGAGCGCCTGTCACATCAGGCATCCTCTACTACCGCAGAGCTGGCGGCCATACGACTTGCCCTCTGGGGAATTCGGACAGGCTGCGCACGGGGGTTCAGCTGGGTAATCCTGAGTGACTCAAGAGCGGCCCTCGGGCTACTATCGGGGCTAAAAAGGGCTACGCCTCTTCCGCGGTTAGTCGCAAAAGATGCAGCCGAGCTCCTGGAGAAAGGCCAGGAGATTGTCTTCCAGTTGATCCCCAGTCATTGTGGCATCAGGGGAAACGAAGTCGCCGATTCCCTAGCAGCGCAGGCTCACAAGGACCCCGGATGTCCGCTCTCTACAGTTCCCGATTTCTCAGACGCCAAGCTTCTAGTGAGAAGAACCATCACACGACAGAATCTGGACCCAAGGGTGGCGGCAGGCACCTTCTCAGCCCGTCTCCCACGAGGGTTGGACCGCAACACTGCCGCGGTGCTCCACCGTCTGCGGACCGGAAACGCTTTCACACCAGCATGGATAGGCCGCTTCAGGCCTGATCTCAACCCCAATTGCCAAACCTGAGAGGAAACTGCCGACGCTGAGCACCTCCTCCTATACACTGCACCGACTACAATGACGAGCGCACTGCCCCCCATAACGCCTATTCCAGCCTCGGACTCTCTAGCTCTAGCCTGGGGGAAATTCTGCATCCGCGGGAAACGCGAGCTGCGACAGACATGGCACTAAAAAAACGAATAACTTACCTGAAGGACACGGCGCTCCTAGAAATTCTTTAGGAGACCACCTGCAGGTCAAAACACCAGAACAAGGCACGACTACCCAATCTACCGCTCCAGCTCTTGATTACGAAACCTGCATTACACACACACCTTGTTCTACCAAGACAACAAACGTCATTCCTTCAACGCTCCTGCCGATATTAGCCCTGGAGCACAACTACCAGCCACCGCAGCCTTAAGATATTTAGCTATTCGCCCTAAGACGGCTCCACATCAAACTTCGAGAGGCCTTGCGTCCTGAAGCTTGGGTCGTCCAACGACTCGACATGCGGGTGACAGCCGAGACATCCCCCTGCACTCCGCTCCCCCCCCCCCCCCCCAAACCTAATCCTCTCTTTTTCTATCCTTTCTTTTTCACCCAATCGCCTTCCCTATCAACAGTGACATGTGCACACTGAGTGCACAAGCAACAGTCGATTTTTTTCAAAAAAATATAATAAACATCGCTTTCACTCACTCACTTCGTTGAGACAGGAAGCTATAGCTGGAAGTCTCTAAAACCTTTACCGAGAATGTAGCAGTCGTAATTAAATAAATAAATAAAGTAAATTCCGACGCAGTATTCGACGCCCATGCTCGAACGCAAGGTCAGACCATAAACCATGGCGGACAACATAAACGCGACGTCGACGCAATCGCTCGTACTATAGAGAGCCATAAAATTTCAATAGCCCCCGTCGTACCTCGGACACGGGAACGCCCAGGCAGCCGCGGCGACTAGTCAGCACCCTAATCAGGCATCGTCCAATTAATATCACGGCGAACGCAACGACACGCGGTGGGCCGTCAGCAAGGACAAAATACAGCGTAATACCACGCGGCACCAAAATTGGCATTCCGACAACTAAAAACAGCGTTTATATAAATATATATATATATATATATATATATATATATATATATATATATATATATATGAATCTTGGAAAAGCGATTTATCGATGTACTCTCATGTGTGTACCTCAGGGTTGTTGGGAAGACCCAACCGTGCTCCGTTCACCGCTAAGCTGATGGCGCAGTGGAAGCTACGAGCTCGTAAGACCAATCACGCGTTTAACTTTTTCGCCACGTGATCACGCTCCCGCTCATACCCACGTACCCACACGCAGGGAGAGGGCTCAGAGTGACGAAGCGGGAGACGGTTGATTTGTCCGGCGAGAGCTATAGTTGTCACCGCACTGCCAGCTTAGTGGTGAACGGAGCACGCTCATCTCTCGTTATTATGGACCCCATTAATATGGATAGCCCGCTGTGTGTACAGCATTTTCGAGGACCAACTGGGTAAATACGTGAATATTTTTGTCTCGGTATTATAAACAACTCACATTATATACGTTTTTTTGTTTTTGTTTTTTTTTTTGGGGGGAGGGGGCAAAGGAGCTGTCCATATTAACGAGCCATCACTGTATATATACACACACATATGCACGCAGCACATACAGATGCATCTTGCGCGATTTAGCCCTTTCCATTTAATTGGGCGTCTAATCGTTCTCCGTGGCTAATGGCTCGGCATTAAGCTGCGTTTATCCGTTGGCCGTCCGGCCCCCAGTGTTTGCACAAGCTCGTCGTCTCGATGGGAAATTGGCGAGCTGCTTGGGATGCGCTTGATGCATCGCTATTGCTCTCGGGATCCCATCGCGTATCGTTCCTTCCTTTCCTTCCTTGTCCGCAGTTTTCTTTTTCTTTTCTTTTCGTTTTTATCTTCCTGTTTCGCGCACACCGCAAGTTTGACGACGACGGACTGAAGAGACTGTGCAAGATTAATGGACGAGGAAGAGGCCTTTCGCAAATTAGTCGCATATCTTTTTGATGGCCGCGATGCCACATGCTGAGCTCGTATAAGGTTCTCGACGGATTTTTTCTTCGATCAGTCATCCGCGGGACCGGAGGTTATAGTCAGCGTAAATTGGCCCTGTTATCGCTAGTAATTAACCAGATTATATATTTTTTTTTTACTAGCCTCGATTATTTAACTTGCCTGATCGCTGTTCCCTCCGGTGCTCGCATTAATTCAGCGGTCCTCGGTCAGTTCCCCACTGCTGCCCGTTTCGATCTGAACAGGCGTCGTACCGGCGTTCGGTTGTGTGTGACCCTTCTGCGTGATGCACGTCGAAAACCCCAGGCTAGCAGTCGTATTGCACTGGCTAAATTTCTATCTACAGCGAAGACAACAGACGTCCGTGGCCTGTCCAGAGCCTCTTTATCTATACTCTTAATCTTATTATTATCCATTCTCCCAATCGTATTATTATCATCCATTCTGTTGATCTGGCACTTATCCATTCTATTAATCGTATTATGGTCCCGCAGCCAATAAGACTGCCGCATTAGCTTATTAGAAAGCGGAACAACCAATCACGAAGCAAGAAGCCTGAATTCATAACGTTTTTGTTAAGTTTCTTCTTAAATGCCGATGTGTGAACACTTTGCGCTTTCACTTTGCCTCGTCTCCTTTCCTATACCGTATCCACTTTTTGCGTTGCCATCAGCTTGGGTTCCTTCGCAGTTAGGAGAGGGGCTGCGAAGAGTATTTATTGTCTTCCCTGCAGAAATCCAAGGTGGTGAGTCAACCAAACGGATTTTGCAAGCCAGATACTTACTTTACCGGTGCTCACTGTACTACGGCGGTAATTGAGGAGTGTCTATAAAACACTCACCAGGCCGTCTGACGTAATTGGAAGTTGTTAACTAATTAGGTACTAATTAATTAATAAAAAGGTACTAATTAAGCGAATCGGGTTAATTGAACCCTGATTAATCGATAGAAGCGCGTCGCTGAGAGCTGCGCAGAGATTGGTTGGTGCCATCCCTCTTCATTTTAATGTATATGGAGAGATAGCCTAAAGAGATGTCTAAAATAAGAGACCACCCTAGCTTCGACGGCTGATTTGAATACCGATTTATTCCACACGGGTCACGACGTATGCGTCGATACTTACGGGTAGTAAATATTCGCGCACGAAAGTCAGGCCGGCCCGGTCTTCGGAAAATAGCTCGTTTTCCATAAGTGAGGCGAAACATCTTCCACGTCATGTTCATTCGCCGACTCGTGTTCTTGCAAATCGCAGCCTGACCGTCTAATTTCTCGACGTTTACTCATCGAAAAAAAAAAATCTGAAATAGATTAAAACGAATGCTTCGTAGCGTTCACGATGAGCACACAGTGGGCAAAATGTCGACGCCGAACATGCATGCCTTCGGGGAAAGGCTTTCAGTCGGGACTTGATTCCACCCGACTCCTGGCAGAAACAAGAAACCCTACGTTGCTGTGGAGAGCCTAGATGTAAGAGAGAGAGAGAGCAACTCAATCTACGGACAGCGTCTGAAATTTAATGGCGGATGCAGCCCCTGTGCTGGTTGGTCGCAAGTGCGCACACAGTTGCGTTGTTACGTGGCGAAAAGGTAAGCGAACGAAAAGGAGGAGACGCTTGCGGACAATCGGGGAAGCATTCGACTTTTCCTAGCAGCTCGTGTTGCAAACGTGACCCACAGGTCACGTGACCCCGATCGCGCATTTGGAAGCACTCTATAATCGAGGAACCCTAGTCCTCGATCCGCAGGCAGCAGAGCAAAAAAGTCCTAAGAAGGCCCACCCGGGAAGCAGAATGTCTCTCGTTGCTCCGACGCTACGTGGATGTCAACTTCAAAAAACAAATCTTTGGTCTTCAAAGAAATATAAGTACTGCAAGCAAGAACTCGGACGCAGTGCGAGACAGCGGACTTGGGATCACTTCGAAGGCCTCCCGTCGAGAGAACAAGCAACGCTTGACGTCCTCGTCGTCCACCGGACGGCTTTTCCGGAACCTTGAAGACGCGTTCGCGAGTTCTTTGAAGCTGGAGATGTTTTATATTCCCGATGGATTGGCACCGGAGCAACGAGGAACACGCTGGTGTTCTCAGGTTTGCTTATTTGTTTGTACAACAAAGCGGCATCAGAAAAACGTTTAGATATCAACACATTCAAAATAAGAACAATTCGTACTATGAGAATTAAAAAATATGTTTTGCATAATAATTTAACAAAAAAAAAAAAAAAAGAATACGTGACACCTAGCTATTCAGTGGGTAACATGCGCCGTCTGGAGTCTGTGCACCATGGTCCGAAATATCACGGGAACGGAGGTCCGTTTTGGCTGCTTAGTGGAAAGAGTAATGCATGGCTCACTCTGCAGTTGAGCCAATCGCAAACGCGTCCGATAGGGCATTCATTGGCGTCGTATTGGGGGAATATTTTACTCGCTTTGTTTGCGGAGCGAGGCGCACTCTAAAAGAGTAAATGCTTCGTCTCCAATCGAGTGACAGGCGTTTATGTCCCCCGTCACAACTTGTGTGCAGTACAATCGAACAGACAAGAGCGACAACGCCGCTCTGCAAAATTCTGCGTTTCCATGAGCGCTCGCGCAAGAACCTTTTTGAAAACCACACATTCTTCCCTAGCTGTCTCTTACTACTATACACATATCCTAGAGATGGAGAAGCATTGGCCTGCGTACTCAATTTTTGCTAACCTCGCCAAATGTCTACGCCATTGCTGCCGCAACCAGCATCAGTTGTTTATCGCTACTCATGCCAATCATTTCCCGTCATACCGCCGGCTTCCCCACTTTAGAAAGAAAGCCTTCTGCTTCGATGTAAATGATACATATTTTCGAGTCATCATTTGTCTCGGGTTACTAGCACTACTCCACTGATAGACACGGTTTCTGCAAGATCCGAGACACAAGACTCAATATTTCGAAGCAGACTGATTCCCGCTATATCAACATCCATATCAGTGGCGTCTGGCGTCACTTGGGAGGGGGGTCGCGGCGGGCTGCCACCCCGGGAGCCGCTAACCCTATAGTGATGCCACTGATCCACACTCAAAAATTTACCGGACTGTTTATTGCTCGCAAATTCCTGTCATTCAAGTCTACTACGTACTCCCGCAGTGCTGTGCCCGTTACCAAAATAAGTAACGAAATAGCGTTACTCGTTAGCTTGGAAAAAAGCTAACGCGTTACAGAGCTCCGTCGCCATTTTGCAAATGTAACGAAATACCGGTGTCGTTACTTGCCATGACTAACGAACGTTACTTTTACGTTGGTTTGCCGTTACTTTGTGTTTCACTGTTAGTATATCACTGTCGCACCTCAACCAGAAACGTCTCCACAAGATTGTCGAACCGTTCTTGAGAAACGGGAACTTCATGCATACGGTCGATCTTCATCTGCTTTAGCAAAGGCGCGTCGGGACAGTGGGTTGCAATCTCAGTCTTTCGTTTCTTTGAAAGCACCTCGAGCTCTGATAGCTTCTGCAAATTAAGGGAGTGGGGGAAAAAAATAAAAAAGACTGATTCGAATCACCTTTGTTAATTTCTAGTTATCAGTGGTGTGGTACAACGAAGTATTAACTAAATAAACTGCGTCACGAATTCGTATAGAAAAAACTGTCTAAATAAATCGCAAACTTAAATAAATATCAAATAGGCGTGTTTACATATAACAGCCATGATTGATTTGCCCTCCTTCTGAAATATACAAGTAAACTAAATTAAGCCGTTTTCGAAGAGTTTTCGCTAGCTGACATTAAGACATTAAAGAGCATTGCGAGATATAGTTAAACAAACTATGCTACTAACAAAACGCTGTTATTTTAAATTATACTTAAATTCCTCGGGTTACCAGGGTAGATCGGTGACCAAGTGTGTTAGCGCCCCGCACCTATACACGAACTCAACTTTGTTACGACACGGCGCGGTGGTGGCGCGTCGGGCGCACTTCCGATCTGGGCCTGTGGGCAGAAGTCTCCATGCCAGACGTGTATTTCTGCGTTGTTTTGAAAGGAACCAGACAAAAACCTGCCTTCTCGTCAAAACGGCGCGACTGGGGCCGTGTCGAGAAAGGTTTGAAGGTCAGTTTTCACGTGCTCGGTTCGTCCCAGAATGTGGATATGTGCCGTGAAAAGGGAAAACCAGACGCCGGCAGTTGGACCACGATTGCTATGGCGGAAAGCACTTTGGGTTGAATTCACGGATACTTGTGGCCATCAGATTAATTTGTTTTGTTTCAAGATGAACGCCGGAAAACCGTCAAGTTGTGCGGACCACCTGTGGACTACGTTCAGTGCGTCTTCAAGTTCAAACGGCCGCCTGATCGTTCGAATTGTCGTCTGCTCTTTCAAACGTTTCTGTTTGTCGTCTGCTCCTTTAGACGACACCGGCTCGTAGACCAAATGTTGTCCCGGTACTTGCGATAAGAGGTAAGTGTAGGCCTCAAAAGACTAAAGTTTGAAGGTTGGTAAACAGGCTCGATGTAAACAGTAGATACAAGGAGATGTTGATCATCGTTACCAGTGACCATCACCGACTTGTTATCCCTAATTCACTTGGTCCGATTCTGCTTGCGATTTTCAGTATCGACGTCGACCATCTCAGCTACGGTTCACGCTTTTGCAGCCCGAGCGGCGTCGCGACTGAAAATTGCAACCGAAATCTCATGGGAATCAGGCTTTAGCGTACATTTTGTGGCGTCCACGCGGAATGAAGCGTCAGATGTCACATTATTCACGCGAAGTTTTGCGGTGTAACGAGCCTCGGGAATTTCGCTGACGCCGCTCAAGATAGTCAGACATCGCCAGGAAGACATAGAATCAACAATTCGAACGCGAAAAAGGGCAGGGGGACTCACACCGACGCCGACAACTTCGCATTTCAACGGTTTGTTTATGGGCGACGGCGAGCTTCTTGCCCACACTCTATCGTGCATGCGCGGCGCCGGTGGCGTCCGCTAGGGGCGCTGAGGTTTGTTTGTAAACATGAGTTGGTGTATAAGGGCACTTTGATCGAACGGCTCGTGCTTTAAAACAGGGGGATCTTTGATTCACTCCCCATCCCTGTCGGTTTCGATCTGAGTTAGCATCGTACATCAGCGTGCGATCGTGCATCACTAAACTGCAGTGCGAAGAGCTTGCGCTGGAAGACTTTCTCATTTACAGTAGAGACATCAGACAACCATTGGGGCTGACTATAGTCCCGCTCTCTATAGTCATACACACAACACAGTTACTTATATGTTTTACCCTCCCGGTTCTTGTAAATTGAGTCAATTTCTCGTGTTGCTCAAGACGCCTTTTTCCGCAAGCAAGGCGTGCACTCCCTCCGTCGTCGTTATGCACTACGTCTGGGTGCACGCGGTAAACGCGGGAAAGCTGCAGGCCTGCTTAGTGTTCCGCCCCGCGCGTTAAGATCCACACTGTCGGAAGCAACGTGCTGCCCACCGACAAAGAAAGCGCGCTCTCTCCAGGAAACTATTCCGCGCCGAAACACTTGCTGCCGGGATCCAGTTGCGGCTCGCCGCCGGACGTCAGACAAGGCACCAACTTTGTCTTCTTTTCGGGATGCCTCCCACGAAGTTTCGATTAAGGCCACTCTCTTTATATATATATATATATATATATATATATATATATATATATATATATATATATATATATATATATATATATATATATATATACACGTATTTCGCCTCCCGAGCACATAGCTTCGCCTTTTACTGCGTATACGCACGCGCGAGATTCAGAATTGAAGAGAGCAGCGGCTACAACGGCATGACGGGTGCACTGGAGTGATGCAAATTTTCGATTGTCCGCTGTGTTGCGCTCAACGTGGAACATATCCTACGTCATGGGGGCTCTCACTGTTCGTTGTGTATCCGCTTTAAGCGTGTGCGATCATCTTACACGCGAGTGGTGCGGCGTCAAGATATGGTCTTGCACTCAAAAGTGACATCGAGTGAGTGCGCTAACCGCGTTCTGAGACTGTACACGTGCGAATATGCTTGCGGTTGTAAGATTTATAATTCTGCTGTGCTTCAAAGAAATCTTCGCATGTAGTATGTGACTGAAGGCCGGTTCACACACACAGCGGAGCGCTAAGTTAGCGCTACGTGAGCGCTCGAAGGAGCGCTCATGTGGCGCTTCCTAGCGCGTGACTTTGTTCTAATATAGCGCGTGATTAGCGCTTTAGTAGCGCCTTGTTAGCACTCCAGTTGCGCCTTGTTAGCGCTCCAGTAGCGCCTTGTTAGCGCTTCAAGAAGCGCCATGTTAGCTAAAGTGTTAGCGCTTCAGTAGCGCTTCTTGTACCGCAGTTACTGCTGCGGATTAGCGCGTGCACTGCGGTTCCGGTTCCTGTGGTTGGGTGTGCATGAGCAGCACCATGGCGGACATGTGGGACGCTGAAATAGAAACGCGACAAATGCTCTAACATACGCAATTAGTGCATATATGTGTGGACGACTTAACGCCCAGAAGAACCTTCTGGGTGCGCGAAATCTTTCGGCACCGAGCCTACCGACGAGTATCCGGCGAACCTTGTTCCCAGACTGAGGGACCGAAACCAGGCATGCAGCCACAGCCAGGGGGGGGGGGGGGGGGGGCCGAAATCTTTCATTTTGCTGGGACCTCCTCTCCTCCCTCCCCCTCATACAGCATGTTGTCATGGGCGCCCCCCCCACCCCCGAAACAAAATCCTGGCTACGTGCCTGACCGAGACACAGAGCTCTTTCGAAGGTGATTATTACAGCGGAGTTGTTAAAGGCTAGGTTCCCCAGGATCGTGTCCGGGTATGTCGACACAAACCTGCCTGGACAGCTACCGCCATCTATAAGCGACGGCGGCAAGCACACAACCAGTATGGTTTCCGCCGTCGCTCGTAGATGGCGGCAACCTTTCCAGCTATAATAGAAGAATGGATAGTTGGGCGCGTTGGCGGGAATTCATCGTAGGAAACAGCGCGAAAAACAGACGACGACGAAGAAGAAGCACGCAGTGTATCGAGTACAGCTCCGCTGGTCTTCCTTCTTCACGAGAGTGGAAAGGCTGAACGATTTTTTTAGACTGCGTGTCTTTGAAACCAGGATCACGCATATCGAATAGAAAGCGATGAGATCGTACCCAATAAATTAGTCGCTCAGAGTCCATGGCTCTGGATCGCCTGCCCGACCCTTTGCTTGGTGAGCGGCTCTTTTACTTCCTCTTCTTTCAGCCCCAAGGGAAAAACAACGACAACGGAATCGCCGTGCACGCGCTGTTCCGCAGCAGCAAGCACGGCACAAGGAGCGTGAGAGCGCTAACAGAGCGCTTCTGTAGCGCTAGCAGAGCGCTTCTGAAGCGCTAACCGAGCGCTACGTCACGCGCTAGGAAGCGCCACATGAGCGCTCTTTCGAGCACTCACGTAGCGCTAACTTAGCGCTCCGCTGTATGTGTGAACCGGCCTTTACAGTGCGTGCTGGAATGCATCAAATCAAACGGCGACAAGCAAATTTTAGAAGCCTCGATGAACACGAACGCATTCGCGTAGGCGACTATAGCGGCCGTATTTCAACTTTCAGACAATTGTTTCTCATAGAAGTAAAACATTAGGGAGACCTGTACTAACAAGGTGTATGTTTCGGTTATTAAAAATGAATTATTTCAGCTAGATGGAACGACACTCGCACCCTCTAGGGCCTAGGCAACCGATGTGTCATCGAACGTCAACGAGCCGGTGCCGACCCTTCCATACTCTTCTCTTAGTCGTACTGAAACTAAGGTGGTGACCTTTCCGCCCGCAAAAGACGACATAAAATTAACGCGGTGGTAAAGGAGAACAGAGTATACTGAAAGCTGTGCAAATATTTTTTCCCTTTTTTTTTATGCTGGTGACCTTCCAGGGAGGTGCGACGACAACAGACCACAAGACCGAGGCTAGCTTGCTCGGAAGAAAACACGGTATACCAAAGACGAACTACTTGCGTTGTCCAAACAAACAGCGAAAAAATAAACTTTTTATCTTTCTTTCTTTTTTTTTTTTTCTCAATTAACGTTTGTGCGAATTGGAACTGATCTCGAAGCTCGGCTTCCGTGACAGCAAGAAAGCGGCAAAGTCCAACAACTTGAGGAGGGTGACCGAATTCTGGCATCTGGGAGAGCGGTCAAGCAGGGCGCAGCCGTCCACTGCCGCTGGAACAGCTATAGGGAAGGGCTCTGAGCTGGGGCGATGCCAAACAGCAACAAGCAACCAACCTGTCCACCCGGACCACCGGCGAAAAATCAATCACGCAGCGGGGGCTGTATGCAGTCTTCTGCCCCGTCCCCTGTTTTCGTCCTTCCCTTCTTTTTTCTTCCTCTTTTTGTTTGCTTTGTTTATTTGAGACTTGCTGCTCCTCGTGTCCCTGGAACAAGCGCGTGCTCAGTCTCCAATGCCCGCGATGTACTCCGTTTCATCTTACGATGAACCGCAGAGAATCCTACGAGTCATCGAAGCCAATCCAATGCCAACCCAATCGGGGGTCCAGGCGGCTTGTGGGGCGCGTTGTCACGTGACGCGTTCGCAGTGCTGGATTGGCTGGGATGGCTCGTGGTGTGCACAACGGTCCATCGTAAGGTGGAACGGCGTAGAACTCGAGAACCAGCGTGAGCAGTGGCAAGGTAGGTCCGACTTGTCCCACGATAGAAGATTGCGAAGATGGACTTGAGGAGGCAGCAGGCAGCGGGACAGCGAGGAAAACACCTGGCAGGAGGAGACGGGAGAGTTGGGGGTGCTTGCCTGCGGTGCATAAATGCCTCGAAGAACGATCTCAAAAGAAATACACAACTTTTTTTTTGTTTTGCCTTTTTTATTTTTGAAAATAAGAAGAAAAAAAATGGGGATAAGACGAACGGCGTCGATACTTTAAACTTTACGGTTATCGCGCACGTGAGTTTGTCTCCTTGCGGGTGAAGTTTGGCAGCGTAAGATTTAGAGAATGATTTATCGACTTTTTTTTATACGTATTTGTATTTTGACTAGCGCCGATTTCGGGCATCCGCTGCTTTATTATCGTCTACCAAGTGTGTTTTTTTTTTAGTTTTTTTTTTTTTTAAGAGCAGTTGCTTTAGTTTGTTCGGCTGTAGTTGTTTTTAGGCCGTAAGACGGAAGTTATAGAGACGAACATTCACCTGCCTAAGCAGCCTAGGATGGGATTCGGCGCAAAATAGCTATTCGTCTACACGTTTATCTATCTTTAGAGGATAGCCTAAAACGAAAACAAAAATGCAAAGATTATCGCAGGTCTAACGGGGAGAAGGAGATGATACCCGCAGCACGAAAAGGGTATAGGAGCCAATCATCGCGAACGACAGAATGATTTCAGCAAATGACAAACCTCCGATCCCTACCAAACCTGACACCCACGCTGTCAGGTTTGATAGGAATAACGCGTCACTTGCTTGTTGCGTGCAGCGGCAACAAGCAAGTGACGCGTTATTTTCGTCGTTCTTCCCAACATCAAACTTTTCAGGTTTGATTGTATTCTGAGCTTCGACCCTCGCCAGTATCCTTTCGATGTTCTCAGTGATTGGCGTGCATGTTCTGCAGGAAAACATCCTCACATGGATGTTGTGTGTTGTCGCTTTCTTTTATGTGTCTTTCTGTATCTCAACTGTCTGGGGTGAAGCTCTATGAAAGCACACAATCCAAACTGTCCAGGATGTGATTGTGTGGAAACTATATCTCATTTATTATGTGAATGTGCACTTTACGATGCAGAAAGAAAACTCCTAAAGAGCATTCTTTAACATCTAGACGACCGGCCATTTACTACGTCCAAAATACTAGGGGGGCCTGGGACTCTCCACTTAAAAAGAAGACGGCCGCAAACGCCCTTCTGCGATTTTTATCAGAAACTTGCCTCGAGTTCTGTTTGTAAAAAGTTATCTACTATTCATTATTTGTTGTCGTATAGAGGACTATCCGTTTCATAATTCCTGTAAGTGTACATGTGCGCAACTGAACTTCGCGCTGGCGCGTACAAAAACACGAGTTTTTTGGGTGAACATTGGTGACAATCCAGCACGCACTTTCAGTCTCTTAGTTTTAGTGCCATGTTGGAAACTTCGGCATTCTCTTAATTATTGATTCTGCCCTCACAGTGTTAATGTGAGTGCTAGTATGTTACCTTTATCTCCTCTACTTCTTCTTTCCGCCTTCTTTTATCTTGGTTCTTCATCCTTGGTTAACCTCTCTCTTTTCTCCTCCTGCCTTCATCTCCTTCCTATAAAGCCACCAATTCGGCCGAAAGTAACGTACAAACAAACTTGTACGGTACTCATTACGGGTAAACGAAGTACTTGTAATCGATGAATCGATTATTTTTTTCAGGGATTTTACAATCGTTTGATTATCTTTATTAGGCAGTAATCACGAGAGTAAACCGATTACTTCTGCAAGTAATGAAATGACTCGTATCCGTTACTATTTTCGCCTCCCCTTCCTAATGGCGACCTTTGTTTCGACAACCTTCCTGCCAAGGAATCCTCGAACACAGTCTCCGACAGAGCGACGGTCTACCAAAACTGATGGATTTAGAGGATCAGTACCTTGTAATTATATAGGGTTGCCACTTGCCCGGTTTTTGACCGGTCTACGGTCGGTTTTCTTTTTATAAAAGGCCGGTTGCCGGTCTGCATATAAAACCGGCTATCGGTTGCCGGTTTTTCCATTTACCAAAGCACGATATTTTTTATTTTATTTATTTTTTTTTGGGGGGGGGGGAGGGAGGTTTATAATTATAGTCTAAACCATAAACGTTATCGGGTATATAGGCACATGCATTGTCGATTTTTAAGCTTGTTTCGTATACAATGTCCCGGTGCCTGAAATTGTTTACTTAGCCCTCAAAGAAGACCTCATTTTGGTAAAAAAAAAAATTAAAAAAAAAGCGTTTACGATTCAGTGTAGCACGTAGAGAGTATTTGCGATTTACCGAAGGAGATCTCAGAAAGGCGAGAAAGACATCGCTTTGTGCTGAGATGGGCCAGTTGGTACATTGCGAAGGTTATAAAGCACCGGAAAAAAAAAACACAGACACGAAGACGACGACACCAGGCGCTCGTTGTATTCGTGTCTCGAATTCGAATTCTTTGAATTCGAGGCCAAAATCCTTTTGTAATTCATGATTCGACAGGTATGAAAACATGCTCGCGTTTCACGAATTTAGGAGTGACCTTAAACTTTCAAGCCATAGGCTCCAGTCGGTTCTCGTGGTCTATAACCGCGTTCACTACCAAAACATCCAGAACCAGCAATTTTTGAAAATAATAGATTTAAGCCCAAACTCTGCTCGCCGAGTATCATGCTTGGCGTCTTAGAGCCATATTTACTTTAAGCGTTATTTAATTCGCGGCCATTTTTATGTAAAGAACAATAATCGGTCTCCACCTGCTGCACAGGATGAGTGAGCCAGATTTATTTTTGGAGCTTTCATTTCGAAATAAATGGCATACACATGTCACTTAATTCAGTGTTGTGTATTCGTGTACTTGCATGTGCTATGATGTATTAATAGGTCTATGTCAATGGATTTCAATTTGGGAAATAAACGTCGAAATAAATTGAATCTCCGTATCAATTAAGACTGTCAACACTGCGTCTTTCTTTTTACCACTTCAATCTCACAAATCCACGCGCCCGCTCCGCTCCCCCCCCCCCCCCCCCCCCCCCGGGCCGGAATAGCCGGTTTTTTTCTTCGATGAAAGGTGGCAACCCTATTTGTAATCCGGTCATCTTAATCAAACACTGGACAGTACGGAAGGACTGTCTTCAAACCGACAGAAAGATGTGCCGTTTAGAAAACCGGAGAAGTAACGGTTGCCTTTTCAAGTAGCGGTCGATTACTTTTCCTCTCAAGTAATCAAGTAATCTATTTGAATGTTAATTTTTTTTTTTTAACCAAGAGTAATCGCAATTGTAATCGATTACTTTATATAGTAATGTGTACAAGCTTAGTACAGGCAACATCCAATTCCCGAGGTGTTTAACCAATCTAGCCATAAAACATGTACACAACGTTTCAGTGGAGTCAACTGTCTCTCTGAGAATTAAGTGTTAGAATATGGTCATGGGCAGGATTAGAACGGGAGGGATGTAGCAGGGAAAACCTTCAATAACTTTGCTTCTCTTCGAGCATCCTGCCTTCGATGGCACTTCAGGCGTCCAATGAGCCTCGAGCGTGCACGTGCAGCCAAAGCACGACGGAAGATGACCCAAAGGAGCCGCCCTGCCGTTCTCGTCCTTTTACTGACTACAGTGGACACAATGTCATATCAGCGAAATATGCGCGAAACTGTAATAAAAGTGTAATAAATATTTTCGTCTGGCACCGTGTCGGCTGAAAAACAAATAACTATATAATAGTAAATAATAGCGCACAACACGAAGGTTGATGTTTAGCCATGTAATAGGGACTGCTGAAGCAAGCATGCAGCACAGCAGGGAACTATTGTAAACTCGTGTGCACTCAAGGGACCCGCTAAAACTTGTCTTGTGCGGTGCATTCGTCAGTCGAAACAGTGTGACTGCCAATCACACACGCCATGTTTTCATCCTACACGTCTATAATTTTAGCAGCAGACAACTTCAAGACCAAAATAAAACTCGAAACGTGACTTTTATTTTTATTTTTTAATGCAATTTTACATCGCTCATCTGACTGGTGAGAAATGAGGCGGCACTTTCGAAAAAAGAGCGAAACCGTGACCCAGGGAGACCGCTCCCAGCAGCCCATAACCACCGCAAAAGCGCGGCGCCGAAACTCGGGACAGGAGAAACGGGACACCCCGCGACGCACTCCAGAACCTGTTCTCACAGTGTAAACAAACCAGACTGGCCCTCAGACAGCAGCGCGCCACGAGCTTCGGCTCTTCTCCGCTAGGTGCCTGGGGGCCCCCTAGGGAAATGAAGAGAGACCGAACGCATTTCGTTTTCCCTAGGCGTAGAGAAGAAAATTGGCCAGCGTTCATACAGCAGGCATGGCCAGGGAGATTTCTAGGGGAAGTAAACATCAGTTTCCTCAGATCTTGAGCAGCTTAGGGAACATGTCGAGGCCACACTCGTTGGTTTTGCGCGGTCCCCGTGGACGTAGGGAAATTATTGAAAAGGTTCGTTCCTCAACATGGCCCAGTTTGTCCTGGTTTGTCCTTATGTCTAGGGAACAGAGTCTGGCCGGCCGCAACGTTGCGCTCCTAGAGTCGGGCGTGCCGGAGTGGACTAGGGGGCTGCCAAAGTGGAGAAAATAAATCGTCCGCTTCAGCACGCTTTCATCGTGGCGTGGATTCGGCCAAACTGGTATGCGAGAGGGGGGCCCTTGCCCTTTCGGCTGGTAGGGACTAAGGCGGAGAGCTGCTCTTCCATCTCGTCCGCGGACGGGCGGGCAAAAAGGCATTTTACCGTCGGGTCGGCAGCGGATACAAGTTGGGTGATGAGAGCACACCTGTTCCCTCCCTCCTCCTCCTCCTCCTCCCGCTCGGTGTACGTCGGGCAGGAAGCGTGGCGAATCGTGTTTGGCCAACATTACCATAGCGACAAAAGAGTTTGCTCTGGGGCTCGTGTACGCCCACCGACGTGGCGGAAAATCATTTCCTGTCACCGCGCTCGCTAGCTACACATACCTCAAACTTTGCGTGTGAGTGCTTGTGTATGAACTGATTTACGTTGTTATTATTATTCTAGCGTGCCGGAAGTTCTCTGCCCGCTTTGTTTGAGGTGCAATTTCGACGTGTGTGCACATGCAAGCAAATATGTTTGCCCCATTGATCGTTGGACCTCTAGTGGCGCATGGCCTGCTCCGTCTATTTTCATCATCGTTGTTTTTATGGAACAGAAAACAAGAATCACACGACGCGTCTGCGCAGGTTTTAAATAGACAGTTAAGTTTGTAGTGATAAACGGCGTCGGATGTTTATCAGAATTACAATAAGCGACATTATCATTATAACTATAGACGAAGGAGTAGTATCGTTAAGTTGTGAGGGAGGAACACGTGACCTTTGTGGTGACGTGAGCCATTCGACAGCGATGTAAAGCTGTCACAAATTCAGCTGCAAGCCCCTCTTTCAGTAATTTATACCCCCCCCCCCCCCCCTACCCTTTAAGAACATACAAAAAAGAACACCCAGAAAGGTTTTTGACGGCAAGGGAGGGCACTGCGAATTTCCCAAAATGGTCAATGCGTGATGGTCACAAAGTGAACCTAAACCAGCGCTGCAAGTACTCCACTGTGCCTCTCAATTTGGTTTGTTCCTCTCTCTCTCTCTCTCTCTCTCTCTCTTTCTCTCTCTCTCTCTCTCTCTCGCTCTGTTTCAGCGCCCAATAAGCTTCGTATAGAGCTCTTTCTTTATCTTGTTTTTTCTTTCATATGATGCGCGCATAGCTTGTCATTATTATGAATGCTCATTTATGGACGTTCGTGTTCGGGACCCAGACGGCTGTCATGCTTTGTATTAGTGCCACAACGTTCACACGAATTGCGGTGCAGAAGCAGCCACACTAACGTACGTACCAGATTGATGCGAACGTACATTTGCACAGATCGTCTTCTATTTCACTTGCGCGTTAAAGGTATCTTTTTTTACAATTTAATTTTCATAGCATTTAATAAACTAGGCCTGCGTGTAAGAAAATAATTTTAATTAATAAACTAAATCTTTTTTTTTTTTTTTTGCTGTATGCGTGTGTGGTTCGTGGGAGTGAGTACACAGAGGCATCGCGATTGGCATGATGTTTTGGTGGATGTCTTTTCTAGAAATTTGGTGCTAGTAAAACGTATGTGAAGTAACCATGCGAATTCGAAGCCGTAAACGTGCTCCCCGCCGTAGCGTACGGTGAAGCTCCAGCTGGAGAGGGTCAAAAGTCGGTGGTACTTTCTGCGTACGTCTCACCCGCCTCGCGAACCAGAAAGCCAGACGCCAAGTTCAAACAACATAAGCACACATACACATAGAGAAACCCAAACAAACACGCGGAAAAAAACTACCAAAACCCGAAGAAAACGAAGAAGGAGAAGAAAAAAATAACCGCAACGACGCTAGGCAAAAGAAACATTCTCTGCGTGGCGAGGGCTCTGGCACTGAAACGTGATCCTCTCGACGTGTCCTCTTCCCGGCCCCGGCTTTGTCGCCGCAACCTCCCCTCCTCCGTCATCCAAAAGAAACCACCTCCGCTGCGGCGGAAACGAAACGATTTGCTTCGAGAACGACCTCCGACTTCCGCAGGCTTTTCCACTGTGTGCCCCGCGAAGATGCGCTCGTGTTTCTCCTCAGTCTCAATACTCGCTGCCAGTCCTCCGTCCTTTCTGTCACGCCAGAGGGTCACCCTCCCGCTGCTGCGCCTACTCGCTCCCTTGGGACGGCGGCGTCGTTCTTTTTCGTGTTCGCTGCCAAACGAAGTCGGATCGAGGAAAGAGTCGGCTACAATTGACTGGCAGCCGTTCTGTGTACCACAATCGGAGGCACGGCTTTCTATACTGTACCAGGAAAGACTGCGAACATCTGTCCCGAGGAATGAAATGCTCCAAAACAAAACAAACCTTTTTTATCTTTTTTTTTTTCTTTTTTAGTACCGCGTGTAGCGCCGAAAACGAGTTCTGACGGCCTCAAAACGCCAGCGTTTTTGTACACGGTAAATATGGCAACGACAACCAAAAAGATTAATGGCAGGATTAATTTCGCGATGCATTTGGTGGGTGTATAGGTCACGGATGTTTCAATAAGCGTTAGGGAGACGGAAGAACCGACGAAGCGTAGGCGAGTCGCTTATCTTGTGTAGACAATTCCTCTGTTTACACGTGACTGTACTCGGAGACTCAGCAAAGTTATAGAGGGACGCGATGTTTGACGTCAAGCCTGCCACCTCGGAAACGGGAAGGGTATCTGGCAACAGCATCTCTGATATTGAAATAAAAAAAAAAATCGACGACTTGAGTAATTAGAAAAAAGAAATAAAAATGACTCACAGTCGCCAGAAAGATACGATGTCGATGATATGTTGGGTAATGTAC
The DNA here is from genome assembly GCA_013358835.2 of Ixodes persulcatus. NCBI lineage: Eukaryota > Metazoa > Arthropoda > Arachnida > Ixodida > Ixodidae > Ixodes > Ixodes persulcatus. Next base: position 552,717 of record JABSTQ010011469.1, on the reverse strand, counting down.
TATGAAGACACTCCATAAGAGTGATCAAAGTTTTGCACGGAATAAGCTATATAAAAAGGAGCAGAATAATAGTCGAAGGAAGGTAACATAACAGTCATAGGCTTACAAATTGGTGATACAACGCGCAATAAACAATGACAGAGATAGGCAATCTGCTGCTATACATCTGTCTTTTATTGCGTGCTGTATCACCAATTTGAGAGAATGCACCAACTCGCTTGTATCGACATTTTGATTCGAAATAGGCATCAACCCACCGATATAAGTTATACATATATAACTTAAGCCGAAGTGAATGCAGCAGACGAAGATAAGAGAAAAATATAACGGGTTCTTACATGCTAGAATATAGCTTGATGACAATATCATATGTTGCAAAAACAGTTTATTTGCGAACAATATAATATATCCGTAAAAGTCCAAGAATCTTTAAGGCTTCTCAAAAGCAAAGCACAAGTCGGTATTTACAGTGACCAAGAAACTCTGAGGCACAAAAGAGGCAATGTCCAGCATATATCCAGGTGCATACGCGAAGAAAGGTGCTGATGGTCGACGCCAGCATCTACTTGCGGTCTTCGATGTGAATGTAGTGGAACTGACTAGCCTCCTTTTCCTCGGCCTTCTTCAACTGTTCCTGTTTTCTCGCCCTCGCCGCTGCTCTACCTTCTTGCTTCTTGTAAGCCTTGCGGTCCTCGCCGGCAGCGTTGGCGCCCCGTTCCTCCTCTTCCACTGGCATCTTGTACCACTGGCCCTTCTTCGAAGTGGCAGCCGTTGCAGGCTTGCGATTCGTGAAGAAGACCTGTTTCACCAATTTCCGAGGTCTGGCAGCCTGACTGGGGTAATACGTGTCGCTCGGCGGAGCAGCGGGCTTGGACACGGAAGCCGGGACCTTGAGCGGGGACGCGGCGGCAGATCTGAGGTTGCTCGCTTCTTGGAGCCTCTGCTGCGACTGTCTGAATCGAAGAGGGGCCAGTTTCGGTGGACGGATGGGGGGAGGCACCGTCGCGGGTCCGTTGACCCGCTGTTCCATGGGCTCAGCAGCCTGCTGCGAGCTCTGAGACCTCCAGTCCCTGGCGAATGGAGGAGAGTGAATCTCCTGCTTTGGGACAGGGACCGGATGAGACGAGGAAACGCTGAAGGACGTCTTCACGCCTGGTGGAGGGTGAGCATAGTTATTCTTCACTGGCAACTGGAGCGCTGGAAGCGGGAACATGGGAAGGGTCCTCCATTGCTGTTGCTGCTGCTTCGAGTAGAATGACTGCGGTGGAAGCGAGGACTCCTTTACGTGGTTGTTATCCATCTTCCACGGGACCATGGGTATCTGGAGCCTTGCTGGAGCGCAAGGGTTCTGGTAGAGTCCCCCATGGGGCTCAGGTATCAGGGGCTTGGTGCTGACCCAGATGCCGCCGGGCATCGGGTTCTTCTGGGTGTACTCGGCCATGACGGAGCGAACGATCTCTGATATCTGCCGGTGCAGATGGGGATCGACGTTGAGCACGCCTTCCACGGGGGGTTTGTTGGAAGGCGGCCTCGTGGGTCCCATGCTGTTCGTGTCGCTCGTCTCCCACAGCAGCGACTCTTCGTGGTCGAGTTCGTCATCGTCGTAGTCGAAGTTTCGCTCCGAGGATGCGGTGGCTAAGAAGGCAAGTAGAATGCAGATGCAGCGAAACCAGACCTGGAATGTGCATGGAAATAATTGATGTTACCTTTGATGTAAGGGCAGTCGGCAAATTCCTGATAAAGATAGCTTTCATACACCTTGACGGTTACTTAAAAAAATAATAGCGGTTGTATAATAAATGCATTTATTCGTAACGCACTAAGAATCTGAAAATTCAGTTTATTATCACTTCCAAAGTGTCTTGTCTTCGATAAACATTTGAGTCAATGTTGATTTGCAATATTTACTGTCGAATTCAGCATCATAATTATTAATACAGGCTAGGTTATTTAAGTTGAAATGACAATAATTTTCTCTACGGTGTCAACGGTATTTTTAGTTTTAACTTGAAGGCCATGACGGCTAAGGACGCGAAAATACAGTTCTAAAAGTGATCTCCGCCACCACACTGCTGTAAAGAAGCATCCATGCCGAAAGCGCTAAAAGCTTCTGGAACTTCGAGGCACAGCTACATGTCCCGAGAAGAAAGAACTCACCGGTGAATACATCGCTCGAGACGCCTTCGCTGCCGTCGAAGATTCTGCTGTGGTAGTCCACGATGCTGGATCGCCGAGGCACACACTGACGTCTTTCGGGCCTCCCTCCTCCGTTTTTATACTAGGAACGCGAAATCCCACAACGTGACCGTCTGCGGCGATCCACGCTCGTGTGCAGATGACAGGCAAGACAAATTAAAAACACCAAGAGCACCGCACCTCTTCGGGTTTCTTCTGCTCGGAGGTCGCATACTTGGCCCACTGTTGCCGACGCGTCTCCCGCAAGAGCGTGCGCTTACGCGCGGTGCGACAACGTGACCAGAGGAGTCGGTAACCCGCCGTGTTCGCCACAATGGGATCGCGTCGAAACGGGACGGCAGCGAGACGTTTTCTCCGGAACCGAAATGCCGAGGTCGAGGCGAGCACGCGCGTGCTTCCCACCTCACGTTTCAATGTCGAGGCCGCAAAATACCGCAGCGCGTATACTGGTCGATGATGCGTGAGCCAGACAAGGAGCGTGCATGCGGTAAGCACCGAACAAAGCGTGGACTCGGCATTTCTCTTGTTTCTCTCTAGACCTCTTGTTGTCACAATGTTTCCCCTTGTTGGTTCGCTTCGTGCCATGTTGACGAGATACCTTGTTGTTGTTTTTCTGTTATTTTTTATTCATTTTTTGTTTCACGCAAGGAGGTAGATTGAGAGGAGAAAGTACGGTCGTAAAGAGCATTAGTGCTTCTTTTCGCTTTGTCTTTTATTCACCACAATTCTGGGGCAGTTGACTGTAACTGGGGTCTGTTACTCGGTGCCTACGAGTTGCAATGAACATTGTCTATTCTATAAATGGCATCAAAAAGTAAAGACATAAACTTATTTTCTTCTCTTTTTTTTTTTTTTGTTAGTATAATAAGAATTATGCTTGAAGAGTACTCCCCCAATCATCCTTAATGGTGTTCTTTAGACGGTGGAAGGATCAAAAAGAGTAGAATGAATTATTGCACTGGGACGGAAAAAAATAATTGGGGAGGCATCGCTTCTGTTTTCGTCAAATAATATGCGGGAGGTAACAAAGCCCATACGAACATACGCACGGTGTCCCTAGAAAGGTGCATGGTTGATTCGTGTACCTTTCTGCGTGTTGATAGAAGGCGGCAGAAACGGCCGCACTAAATAATTATTCGGAGACTAACCAGCAGTTTTCGATGGTGCGTAATGAGCTAAGAGGTTTTCTCGCAGATAAAAGCGCAATGAAGGAGAACTGAAGGACGAAAGGGTTTACATGAGCACACGAACCTTGGTTCGGTGTGCTAGGCGCAGGGGGTATACAGATATATTGGCAACACGAGATATTTTACTTCATAAACAGATCACAAAGGGACCGAAATGTAATTGTGGAGCATAAAAAGATAAAATCATGCGAAATCCTCATAACTAAATAATAAGGTGTTTCTCTCTCTCTCTTTCTTATCTCAAAATTGCTAAAGTTCTTGATCTCATAAGCGTAATGTTGTACCTTGTATAAATTTTCAGGATTTCAGATTAAGAAGAGCTGTCTCTATCAGCAGTAAAAAGAAGCTTCAATATGGACATGCAACGTCAGACAAACTCTGCGTGATCGTCTGTGCGAGGTAATATACAGTATACCTGATCAATGAAGCGATATCTGGACACGCTGTCAAGGTTATTTATGAAGGCGACAAGCTTACGTGATGGCAGAAAAACAATAGATAAAAGTTCCTTAGTTGCAAGTTATACAACGGGCTAATTGTATTTTATATTTTTCCCAATGCACCGGCTGAGGTATGTGCCTCACGACTCCTGCTACAGTTACCACATGCCGATACCCTACGTAGTGCAGGGGGATGATGTATAAGAGGCAGAACTGGGCAGTATCGCAATACAAATGTATCGGCTCCGGGATAGTATCTTACAGATACTTTTGAGTATCTATCTCTGTATCGAGATACATTCGAAAAATGTATTTGCATCTCAGTAGTGAAAAACATTTACAATGTATCGCTTGTATCGCAATAGTTTTGCAGACTTAGGTATCTCGTTACATTTGTTGCCCTTTTCAAGATAAATGTAAAAGATAAAAACATCTGTTGGTGCAAGTTGCTTCGGAATTTATCATATGAACATGAACCCGCCCTATAACATGATCCATCTCAATCACCTACATTATATATATATATATATATATATATATATATATATAGAGAGAGAGAGAGAGAGAGAGAGAGATCAGTGTTCTAAAGAAGGTTACTTGGAAGAATAACAAAATCAGCTCCTATCACAAAGTCCTCAACTCTTTCCAATGTAGCAGTGAACGCTGTAGAGGAGTTGAGTGTAGAAAAAATACGACCCTGTTGTCCATCCATCCTTCCCATACTATGAGTGACTCAGAAGCAAATAAGACGACAGTTTGGGATGTGCCGGCAAAACGGGGTTCATTTCGGGCAGACGCCTTTTGTCAAGCATGGTACGCAGTCTTTACCGTTCTGTAACTGTGTGGTTCAATTGGGGTCACATATGTTTTAGAGCGCAGCTCTTAGGCACCCGTTTCCAGGTTTCGCGGCGTCGGCGTCGCCGCCGGCGTAACCGGGCCGCTAAATTTAGAGGGAGATTTCCCCGCTAAACTTAGCTTGTTAAGTTTCCTCGCTAAATTTAGCGGGAAAACTGAATGGGTGTTGAGGTCACGTGACGTCAATTTACCCGCTAAATTTAGCGGGGAAACTTAACCCGCTAAATTTAGCGGAAAAATATTCGCAAAATTTCCCCAGAAAAGTTAGCGGGGAAATCTAACGGAACGAGGAGAGGAGGAGGAGGAGGCGGAGGAGCAGCAGCAGCAGGGGAGGAGGAGAGATGAGGAGCAGGAGGAGGGGAGGGTACGGAGGAGGAGGAGAGGTATACCCTCCACTCCGTACCCTTCCCTCCTCCTCCTCAAGAGCTGCGCTCTAAAAAATTTAAATACTTAGCGGCATTGATGATAAATAAAGAGTTCGAAGTAAGATGTAGTGCATAAAATGGAACAAAAGGAGGAGCACACGCATAAATTACCATACGCATTTGCCACGAACTTTACCCTCCCCACGTAGCACCGTCCGGGAACAAATGTATTTCTATAAGTATCTGTATCTCTATTCCGGAATAATTTTTGGTCATTTTTGCGGAAGTATCTAAGGGGATATTCCGTTGCATAAAAGACAAATGTACCTCCTCAGTATATGTATTTTGGGCCTTAAAACACTTGTATCTCAGTATTCGTATTCCCGAATACTTTCTGGAGTATGTCGGCCCAGCCCTGATAAGAGGGCGATATGACAGTTAATAAAATATTTTCTTTACTCCCCAAGAGGACACTTTAATTTCTTCTTAACAAAATTATACGATTGCTCCTTAAATATTGCATTCCATGCATTATAGAACTTTGAAGATGAAGGCTGCTGGCAATTTTATTTGTTGTTTCTTCTTTCCATTCTTGATTTTTTTTACGGTGTATTTAGTTTCTGGTTTATTGCTGCTATTCACGTCAGAGGCACCGGAAGCTAAATAAACTGAAATCTTCAAGTTCTTTTTTTTTTTGTTAAAAATTTTCGCTGATTTTTTTTTTTTTTAGTAGTCTTCGATTTGGCTGGAAATGGGTAGACTGCATCAACTACCCTTTCTCAGCTAATAACCAAAATAACTTATAAAAACTTTAAACAAAAATTCCATGAATTTACAGAATTGTCAAGTTACGCCGGCCGCGAGAATTCCAGGAGGCGACTCTTTACTGGCAACAATGAAAAGTCCCTACTTTTCACCACCCGTGTACTATGTACATCGCCGGCGGGCAGGCGGTCGAGCGGCCCGGGCGGCTTTCCGATCTCGAGCTATCGAGATTATTTTTTTCACAGGGTTGATAACTCCAATCTGTGCTCTGCGGTAGACTGTGAGAACAGTGCCGGAAAAGGGTTTTTTTTTTCTTTTTTTTTTTTACCCTTGCATTTGTAGAAGAAAAAAAAAATGCGCTCCCAGGCGGCAATGGAGGCCAGCCACGTCAAGGTGCTTTTGAGCGATCTGTGTGCCGAGAGAACTAGTGTCGCATGAAACATTCTCACTTATGCTCGGAATACTTTATAGCCGCGGGCTGCGAGTTCAGTATCGTTCTGCAGCTGGAACAGCTTCAAGAGCGGCAAGCGCAGACTCAAGCCAACTGTGGCCACTACGACATCAGTTCAAAGAGGAGCGCTAATAATGTCGAGAAAAATAGTGCACATTCTAGCACTATAGTTGATATTTGGCGCAGTCACATTTGTTGTTCACATTTGCTTCAATTATTTTTTTTTCTTCTTCTTTTCATAAGCACTATATCCGTTTTGGACATCGAATCTAGCTCGGACTACTCTCGGGGCTCCACGCACGCGGCCGATCTGTTGAATACGAGAAGTGAAACGTGTAAACAAAGTTCATAACTTTCTATTCGTGTCTGGCATTACATGGGTTTAAAGGTGCCATGCGACGATATTAGCTTGGAATATTTTTCACTTAACACGAGCTTACTGACATTAGTGGGGCCCAAGCACACTCGCACGCAACGCCACTGGCCGATAAACGCCTTTGTTGCGATGTCATTTCAAAGACAAAAGCGAACCGTTTCTTTCAATCTCTCCTTTGCAAAACTTGATAACGTAGCTGGGGGACCGCAGTATACCCCAGTGACGATATTTGAATGCGGTTCATAGATTGGACCCGAGCACTGCGTGAGCACTCGATAGGCTCATGATAATCAATAGCTCGACAAGCAATCGGGTAGTGGTCCGTGTCCAATCGCTTCAATGACGACAATAGCCGAACCATAACAACGTCTGTAACTCAGCGCGTGCCATGTGCTTTGCCAACCCCAGCGCGTGGCTACGATCAACGTTGGCGACATATAATCGGCTCCAGATTACGTGGTCACTTGTTCTGGCTGCGAGTTGAGGAAGTGAACGCTGGGCTTTTTTTTTCTTTAATTTTTTGCGATTTATATTGCCTGGAGTGAAAAACGAACGCGTGTTTCATACGTCATTAACATCAGTAATTCGTTCTAAGCGGTATTTGCGCAAAGTACAAAGGTTGTTGCATCGCCAGGAGCAGGTGTTGAGCTCCATTAATATCCGATAGCGCCGTTGCCTGGTTTGTCAAATGGTTTGCATGCTATTGGTGACGTGAGCGATCGAAAGCGTCGCAGTGGTCGGCCTGTTACGATTGGCCGAATGCTGACTGTGACGTCAGCAAAGCATTTCTCATCAACGGAAATAAGAGTAAAGTAAGGGCTTCAATTTTGACGGTGTTGACAATGTTGGTTTCAGAGTGCAATGATTTCAAGCTTCCACCATGCTATTACAAACACCATCGAACTTGTTGTTCGCAAGGTAATGACGTCAGTAAAGGTAACCATAGGAGGGCGCCACCAAAGCATCTCGCCGCCAATATCCTCTCGCAGAAGAGGCGGCCGCTTTTGGAATGATAAAGGCCCGTTTACACATACAGCGAACTTTCCACTAAGCGCGTGCTGACGGCAGTGTTCACCATATTTGTATCGCACCGTCAAAACTGTTGCTCAGACGATGTCTATGCACCCCGCTAAATATTTGGCATAAGTGTGTGAAGCCGCGTGCGTCCAACACTCCGGAGTAAATCAATGCCGGCGAACATCCTCCTCTACTTCCACGTATGACGTCATCAGGCGCGGTTGGCACCAATGCGGCCCTACGCCGAGCGTCCCTCGACGCGCTGATTGGACACGAGGTGTAGCCGAAAGCCGACGCAGCGCTCGCGTCCAATCCGTGTATATGTTCTCGATCTGGCTGTGATGACGTCGAAATGCCAGTGCCACACACCGAGGGCTTCGATTATTCTAGGTACTGTTGCTGTGTCGCGCTTTCGAAGGCCTGCCTAAAGGCGCAGTCTGACTGTTCGCATACATCGTGTACGAAAGGTACGATATTTGCAGCACACATGACAGAATGGTCTGCGGTCATGGCCTGCTCGTAGCACGTTCGCTGCGTATACAAGCTTCGAGCATGTCTGCAGACGCTGCTTGTACAACCAACGGGACCATATCGTATACAAGGATGCGCGCCACAGACAGTGCCTGAAGACTCTGCCTTTTGTACCTGAAGACTGTTTTTTGTACTGTCTTTTGTACCAGTGCCTGAAGACTCTGTCTTTTGTACAATGTACTAGCAGTGCGTCAGCGGGTCGAGCTGGATACGACATGGTGAGGTCCTTGTTCCAGGAGCTAAGGTACCGCCATGCATTGGCGCCGGCGGCCTGGAAGAACAGAGACCAGAATAGAAAGGAGGAGCAGAATATATCGAGGAAACATTCGTCGTGTTGTTTTCTGTTGCCTATGGCCACAGCATGTGCATATACATATATACTGTCCTGCGCATCGCCGCGGCCATCTACGGGCGTGTAGTGGTAATAGTAGAAGACCCTGAGCGCAGTTGGCATATGGCACACCGGAAACGGCCGGCTATCGGAGTGGCCCGCAGGGGCCAGCTGGCAAGCGTTCGACAGCGGCCGCTCCGGCGACAGCCACTGATTAATTTACGAGGTTAATTAAACATTCGGGTCGTCCCGAGGACTGCAATGCAGCTTCGTCGCTGGCCGAGACGACTCGACCTATCCTCTCCGTTGTCTCCGTCGATGGATGCAGGGAACGATTGCACTCAGGCGAGCGACGTATAATATCCCTTCGCGAGGAAACAAAAATGAATGGAATTTTATGGCTCTTAAATAAGCGTTCTTATTTAAGAATATATCGTAGTAGGTCTTGGTTTTCTTGAATATTTGAAGAGTCCCCCCGTGTATGTCTGAGATGAATATATGTATCCTATTACGAAGAATTCCGTCTCAGTGCACGCCACGTGGTTTGTATATTTTTAAGCACTGCAGATTTGTGTAGTGGTTCCTTCAAGGTGTATAAATTAGGTACCAATTTATCGTATCAAGAATATTATAATCCGCCTTCTCTCTTTCAATTGTATTTTTTTCTAAAATTGAAAAAAAAAAGAAACTGAAGCTTACAAATAAATAAACTGAACTTGTATTTCTGTAACTCTCTTTTTTATTCCTTCCATGTACTAAAAATGGTACTGTGATTACGGAATCCTCGGAAGTGCGCGAAGTCTGCGAAGTCCGTTTCTTTTGTGCGTTTCCGAAACATCTCACCTGGGCTACGGTTACATTCACGCACGTGAAAACTGAGAACAAGCACAGCTCAGTCAAATTCAAAACTTAGCAAAAAAAAAAAAGCATTTAGAATATTTGTACAACAACAGGTCAGCCGGTCTTTGAGATTTGGCTATTCGCAACTTTCACGACCTATAGGGGGCGCACTGGTGCCAATCAAAATGGCTGTCATCTGGATGATCGTCGTAGAACAGCAATACGAGGCTGGGTCTGCGACGCGTAAGTAATTCTAGTTTTGCTATATACGAGCAGCATTAGAGCCTTACGTTACTTTTTCACGCCATGAAGGTGTAAGCGAGCCCATTTATTATGAGGCCAATCATCCAGGAGCTAGGAAGCGCGATTCTCACACCGCGGTACCACCATCGCTGAAAGTTGCGAATACTGGTTTTTCCCTGCAGAGAGGCACTTTATCCGGCACAATACGACTGCTAACCACACCCTGGTGTCTGAAGTGCGAGCTTTCGCTACATATGCTCCGAGTCGCGCCGCGTTGGGCCGGCTGGGCCACCGATGACACTACTGGACACCAGGGGCATTCCCGTTTTTTCTCTCTAAAGTGACCACGTTCTTTGAAATTGTATATTTTTAAAACTAGTCTTCAAGCCGCCTTCTCAGACGTTCAAACCTTAGAATACTCAACGAGTATTCCCACGTCACTCAAATTTCTCTCTGCTCCACTTAAGCAGCACGAGGCAAAGGCGCCAAATTTTTGCTTTTTGTTCAATCGTCTGTCAAACAGTTAGAAGTTCAGATCGAACTCGAGAGGTGGACCGGCCTCCTCTTCTTGTCAAATACGCTGAAAGCCCAGCAGTCGTTTCAGGCCTTCGAAGCAACGTGAAGTGAGCAAGCCGAGACCGTTCTCATCTCTCTTCGCCCATCATTCCAGAACTTTCCTTCCAAACACTGGAAGAGGAAGATAAAGCCCACGGCCCCTGCCTGTCTAAACAGGGGGCCCCGTTCCTACGAAGGCCCACCTTCGTAGAAATAACCGTATTAAGCACAAAAAATAAGAAAACAACAACACCAAGAGAGCCAAGCCAAACATTGGGAGGCCAAGCGCACCTTGGACAGCGGGGCTACACGAGCGTAAATAAATCCGCAGCTAAGCTCCTAAAAGGGATTTGCACGGACGTCCGGTTCCCCCAAAATAAGGGGTGGAAGGGGGACCCCCGCTGGGCCGGGCTCGCAGCGTGGGGCTCCCCAACGCCCCAGCTAGGGCCAGCCCGCAGTCCTCACCCCCCAAAGTCCACCAGTCCACGGGACGCCATTCTGCGAAGGTGAAAGGAGTCGTGACGCTCCCACAATGCAGACAGATGCAACGGGTCCCGATGAAGGTCAGGCTCGGGGACAACAGGACGAGGGAGAGAGGCCCTTCTTACAAAGGCACTGTCCCCACAGGAACGGGTACGTGGGGTCCGAAAGGTTCAATGGACGCGGGGGCACAACAAAAATCTGTCACTGTTGTCCTGGCTCCCCCCCCCCCTTTCCACCTTTCCAAACGACTCCCCCGCTTCCCAAGGAAAGGATGGGCAGGAGGCAAAAAAAGGGATTGGACGAGAACCTTCCTTCGAAAAGGCTCCCGCAGCCCCTTTCTGGCTAACGAGGCAAAAACGCTGCAATGGGAACAGGCGTCTGTCTGGTGCCTCACTGCCACTTTTTGTCACAGGCGCCGTAGAGCACGTTCATCTTCTCACTCGTGGTTAGCAAAGGAAGCACATTTCTTTTCTTTTTTCCTTTTTTTCGTTCGCGTAATGTTCGGTAGGCTGGAGTGGCACTTTGCGTACAACGTAGTCAGCCTCTGGGTGCTTAAAACGGATGTGACAGTAACCACGGTTGAACTGACTAGGGTGGCAACGAGTCTCTACCAAAGCGTTCTTTTTTTCTCTTTTTTTTTATTTCTTCAAAAGTGCGGGAGAAGATGACAGTTGGACAGGAAATCTGGAAAGCGTCGGGTTCTGCTGCTGGCTGCCCCGTTGCAGAGCCAGCGGGGTCGGACGGTGCAGTCTCTCAAGGCACCCACTTTCGCCTAAGAGGTCTTGCTTGACAAAGCAGTGCACGTACCCTCTTCCCTACTTCACCCTCGCCATTGCTCACTTCAGTCACCAAATGGCGTTATTAAAAATTGTTTTTTTTTTCTTTAGTAAAATGTTTGATGAGGACCCATGGTCCACTAGTGTATAACTAGAGAAGCCACTGTGCCTTTGGCTACACGCCAGTAAACGTGCAGCAGCGCGGCGAGCTTTCGCTGCTGCAAGTGGGAAACAAAAACAAGAGTTATACTCTAATTACACGAGTATCCTTAACCGCAGTGACGTCACCCTGAACTGAAGTTACGCTTCACCACAGCTACCACACTATGCTCTCGGACAGCTATTTCTAGAAGTGAACAGTGCGCGTGCACAGCTTTGATGGGCGCTCAAGGTGCGCGAGCGCAAGTGCGCCCATAGCTTTGACCGGATAGCCACAGAAATTTGTCCAAGGGTATAGTGTACCTGTGGTTAATCGTAACTGCAGTTAACTATGCCCGTCTAACTAGGGTATCACTAGTGTATTCAAGACCATTCAAGTTTGACCGAAGTCAAAATCGCTTGTGTCAATGGGCGGCAAGGCAGTGCTTCCGACGAACTGAAAAGCTCCGGGTCCACAAAAACAATGTTTCCCTGATTGAGTGTCCACGTGCCGGCATCGCGACCGAAAGCGTCGCACTGGTCGGCCTTCCAGGTTTCGCCAAACGCTCACCGTGACGACGGGTTCATTTTCGTCGTTCAAGCGTGTTTATTTACTATAAGGGTTACATCGAAATCTCTGGTAATGTCAAATCGTCAACTTTGACGGTGGTTCACAAACTCGATGACTCCAACCTTCCACCGTGCTTGAACCAAAAGAGGACGCCACCGAAACACCTCATCGCCAGTACTCCCCCGCTCGCCTTTGGCAGTTCCGCCGTCGGAGCATGCTTTCTATAGCTTTCACACTCCGCGAATGATGCTATCGCGTGACTTGACAGCGGTGTTCCCCCGTCGAGCCAGACAGTTGTTCCAATCTCAGACATGCGATCGAAACGCGTGCGCGGCGGCGAGCCGAGCCACCGACGGCGAGAGTGTTATAAACACTGGAGTCCCCTGTCTTCCTGCCTCCCGGCCTTGTGCTGGAACTAAAAACAGAGCAGAGGTCGTCACCACGTGGTGCGGCCATCTGTCTGGGAAAAAAGTCGGAAACTCGACTCTTCGCGTTGCGCGAAGAATGACGCGTAGCGCATATGCGCAGCAGCGAACTGCTCGCATCGCACGCAAACGAAGGGCATAAAGAAGAAAAAGACAGAGAGAAAAAAAAGCTAAAGGCGTGAGATTGTTGTCGCTTCGTGGTGGAAGGTATAGTGCGTAGTTGGGCAGGTTGTGTGCATCCCCGAAATAATTCACACCCTTCTGTCTGTGTATCTCTGTGACTCAACGGCCGGAGCTTGCGGACAGGAATGTAATATCATTAACGCAAAAAGCGAAGTAGGTATCAACCAGAGCTTAGTCGCAAACCAGAGGAGCCGAAAGCTGCAAGACAGCACGGCAGCAGTCTTGAACGCTGTTGAGAATGACATTCTTGTTTTGATTTGTTTTGATTTACATTGAGAGACTTACGAGCCTATCGCTTGGTGATTATTTTACCTTTATGGACATGTTGGCAAGATGTCTCATGGTCATGAAAGGTATGAAACGATTTAAAATTTACGAAGTGAAACTTGCTCGCAGGTTTTCTTGCTTAACTCATCATTTTATTACTACAAATGTTTCAGCCATATTTGACATGGCAGGACATGCTTATACATTTTCCCTTTCTTTGTATTCTTTATTTTAGAGCGCAGCTCGGGTCCATATCGCATGAGCTTATGACGTTTCATCGAACAGCGACATTTGAGAGAATCGACGTCTTAGCGAATAACGGGGGCGCGTGTTAACACCCCCCCCCCCCCCCGCCCCCCACGCTCGGCTTACGCCGCTTCGCGGCGACAGTCTGGGGCGGCTCATTGCAAAAATGTGGACCCACCTGGCCCACCCGTAAACGCCGCTTCGCGGCGGCCGTCTATTCGCTAAAGTGTCCTTCGGTGAAACGTGGGCGTTCGCTAAAGGGTCATTCGACCAAGTGAGTGCCCCCTTTGCGGATTGAGTTGCGGCGCCGTCGGCGTCGGCGTAACCTCGCGCATTGCATTATGGGACGTCACAATTTCCCCGCTAAATTTTGTGGGGAAGCTGAATTGGTGTCGATGCCACGCGACGTCAATTTCCCGCTAATTTAGCGGGAAAAGCTTTTGCTAAATTTCCCCGCTAAATTTAGCGGGGAACATTTTCGCTAAAAGTTAGCGAAAAAATTAGCGAAAATTTCCCGCTACATGGGAGGCGAGGAGGAGAGAGTACGGAGGGGGAGGAGAAGCATATCCTCACCCTCCGTACCCGTGACACGCGTTCGCTCGTGCTTTTCGCCAGCGTTTCTACGACTACACGCCAGGATCGCGACATCCGACAAGCGCGAGACTCCGACTTCTGTGACGCCATTTGTTGCCGCTTCGGGAACACTTTTGATGTACGGGATAGGACGCTAAACACACCATTCGGAGACGCGCTCCAGACACCCTACTTTCGTCTCGCGTGACCACGACGGAGCGGTGGAAAACACTCAATTCTAGGCACACTTGGAGCAGCGAATAGTCGAGGCCCCGAGATACCCTCCCCGCCAAACCTAGCCACGCGCGTCTTTACAACTGCAACAACAACGACGCTGTCAGTGACTCTCTCGTCTGCCACACGCAGTCCCTTCCGTTTCCAGCCATTCGCTGTCCGTTCCTTTTTCGCGGCACTTCTGCTGCAGCGGCGAGCAACAGTGTATCCGGGCAGCGTAGAACTCCGTGCGGCCTAGCACCGATCCAGGCAGCTCCGGATCCTTCGCGCCGGGGAAATAAAGCTGTCATACGGACAAACGATGTAGCAGCCCTAAAAAACTTGGTACGCTGGTTTATCTTTACGAGCGGCACAACAGCAGCAACAGCCGGCCTCGGGAAGTCACGATTCCCCTATGATATGCATTTTGTTTTTTAGGTGATATGTTATCTTTCTTCGACGGTAGCAGTAAAAAAAAAAAATGATACAAAGTATTGGGATTGATGCCGCCGGATTATGCGCGACGATGGGAATAAGTCGCAAACAATTTGCGAGTTCCGGGTTTTTGCGAGTTTGATAGGAAACCGTGTAAAACATGGCTATTCCGCGTTGTACGTGCTTATCGAATATGGCGTAGTGAAGGCCGATCAGATCTCCCAAAAATGTTGTAGTACTACTTATACTCCTGATGTTGTACATTAAACTCCATGCCTTGGCACACAGACGTCGGCCGGTAGTATCCTTCAAATAAATTAATAAATAAACGTAAAGCTCTGGGCTGTGGAGGAGTGCCTTTGTCAAAGATGGGGAGGAGGAGGCCCTAACACACTCGGGGACGAGAAGATGATGATGATAGTATCTGACGGAGCGAGTTAAAAATGGAGACAAAGAAGCGCGAGGGATGGGAATCCACTCTGATTCACGTGCATGGTCTCCATATATGAGTAGATGTAGGTCAGTTTGCGCCTATGGCAATGAGGAAATATGCATCGATGTAAGAGACGCGTCAGGCAACTATTAAATTGCACGCATAAAAAGACTTAGCCACGCAGTTCGGCTAATTGTGTTTGCACTCATCGCTTAGCGATTCGCGCTATATATGGTACTTTTGTCGAATAAAGCTTGTGATCTTCTGGTATCTGGTGTCGTTATTAACAGCTTGAACCCACGCTTTTTTTTTTTGTCCACTGTTTGTTGTTTGAACTATCAGCCGGTGAGGTCTAAAGTGACTTTAGTGAGGAGCAGACATTGAACGTTCAACACAAGGAAGGCTACGACTGCACGCATGCTCTCATTGCGCGAGCCACGACGTATAGCATCAACAACTGGTCTCGCGTGATTAGAGTTTGCGTTGCTCGGAGCTTCTATGAAAATAATCACGTGGTACTGACCGCAGCATGCGTGGACCCATCGCGCCCTGCATATTTTGGGCTATCAGGATTCTCGTTGGATGCAGGAATGCAAAACAAAAAACTTTCAGCCTTTCCACTCTGGTGAAAAAGCAAGACCAGCGGAGCTCTACAGTGTACATGGTGGAAATGAAGTAATGGCCGGCCGCAAGTCGGCAAGCCGGAGTGAAAAGGTTGCCGCCATCAATGAGCGGTGGCGGCAACAAGACAACCGGCAAGCCGGTTGTCTGGTTGCCGCCGTCGTTTATAGATGGCGGTACCTGTCCAAAGTTTTGTGTCATCGTTTGTTTGCTGACGGACACGATACTGGGGAAACTAGCCCTTAACAGCTCCGCTGTAAAAAGACCCTACCTGCTATAGCACGATTCGCAACATTAGGGAGTTTTAATTAGATAGTTCTCATAACATAACTCCAATAACGATATCTGTCCGACACTCCGCCAGCGCCTTTGCGCGCGCGTTGTATTGTTTCTAGAGTTCTCGAAACGATCTACTAAAACTCTCTATCGTTTAAAAAAAAAAAAGAAATGAAAGGCTCTCAATGAAGCACATTGAATTAAAAGCAAATAATACAATCGTCACGACAAAACGGTCGCACTATTTCCTCTTTCCCGCTCCTTAAACTCATAACCGCCCGAACGGGTTTCGCATTTCAAGTGGCCCCAAAAGCGTCCCACGCGATCCGAAATCGCGTCGGCCGATCTCACGGCCCGCGGACGCCTCGCCGTCCCAAGCGTCTCGGGCGAGCGACGTAACAAATTCCGCCACCGGAAGACGACTGCCGCAAACAGAAACCAAAAGCGCATTCGCTGCTGCGGCCGCAGATGGACTGCCGCCGCCACGACGAGCGGCAAAGCGGTGTGCCTAGATTTGAGAGTGTTTCCGACTGCTCGATCGCGGTTCACGTGGTTTGCGCGCCCCGTTCACGAATGTCTCCAAGCACCGCTCAGCCTCTCCACGGTTCACCCACCAGCCACTACCCTCCTCAACGCATGGATGTACGTCTGAGCAACGCCTCCTTGATGAGAAAGCCCGGACGAGATAGCCGCGTCAGAGTTCGGCTGGAACTCGTGCAGTCTTGGCAGGGGCAACCGTTCAGTCAGTGCTTACAGTCTCCCGTAAGTTGAGGGGGTCCCTACAAGAGGGTGGTGGTGGTGGTTGTGGGAAGGGGAGGGGGGGGGGGGGTTCTGACGAGATGTATTAGATGCACATAAAATAAACCCCACTGCTGACTCTGTCCACGCTATACCTGCAACCCTCAAATTGCTAATCCCCAAATGCCATATCCCTGAAACCAAGCTCTTTTATCGCAAGTCTATGGTTTTGATTTCACTAATGCTGGGGATGTGGAGGAGGGTCTCAGACCATCCGTTAAAATCAGTGGGGTGTCTGAGACCCCTTGAGACCCCCCAGACTTTAAGCTTTGCGTTCAGTGCTAAAGGTGTCCGCCATTTAACTGCAAACGCTCCCCGTGGCTTGAGTTGCTTCCTTTCTCAAATGTGGGCGCCTTTGCGGCAACCGGTGTGCCCGCGCGCGCGCGCACTGCATTCGCAGGCGGCGGCCGCAGTGGCAAGCGCGCGTGCAGTCGTTTCTCTTATCGACAGGAATTCGGCGCCGGGAGGCCCAACCTCAATTGCGAGCCGGTTATCTGCAAGACGGATCGGTTCTCGGCACCGTGCTCGCGCGGCTCCGCTAACGAAGCGCAGCTCTTCCACGATTGCTCTGCGCACACAAAGTGTCACACGCAAGATAGACTGCCTCCTGGTCCGCTCTTTCGAGGCGAAAGCCTCGTTGTGGTCACTGCGAGAGAACTGGCAGTCGCTTGATCCCGGCCCATGACGACTCGGCGAATGCTGCGGGCGATTTCGGGAGGAAGAAAGAATTGAAGAGTAACGAAGTTTCGGGAGAAAGGAGATTAAGGACACACAGTTACGTGCGAGACGCCGACATGGCAAATGCGTTTGTCCCTAGTCCCGACAGTTGCAATGTTTCGTTTTATCCAGTTGTAAAAGTGAGAGATCAACACCAATTGAGCGAGTGCATGTGTTGAAGGCATCGCGAGGGGGGGGGGGGAGGTTTTATAACATGCTGTTACATTTTTCAGAGAAGGAAATCGTCTTCTTCGTTTCTAAAATCGCTTCTCGCTGGCAGTCCGGTATTTTTCGGGTGCAGTTAGGTTGGCGACAGTTCTGGCCTACTGGCAATGTGCCGAGCTCGTTCTTGTGATTGAATGATTGGCTGATACGCCATATAAACAATTAAATCAACCAAATTCAGTTACTGGATAATATAAGTACAATGCAGTGTTGTGCCCGTTACCGAAAATAAGTAACGAAATAGCGTTACTCGTTAACTAGGAAAAAAGCTAACGCGTTACAGAGCTCCGTTACCATTTTGCAAATGTAGCGAAATACCGGTGTCGCTACTTTCCATGACTAACGGACGTTACTTTTACGTTAGTTTGTCGTTACTTTCTGTTTCAGTGTTAGTATATGACAGCTGTTAGTATATGACGCTTAGTATATGACTGTAGCGCCTCAACTACAAACGCCTCCACAAGATTGTCGAACCGTTCTTGAGAAACGGGAGCTTGATGCATACGGTCGATCTTCATCTGCTTCAGCAAGGGCGCCTCGGGAGAGAGGGTTGTAGTCTCGATTTTTTGTTTCTTTGAAAGCCCCTAGAGCTCTGATGGATATTAGGACAGATGCGATTCACCGCTGTTAATTTATAGTTATCAGCGGTGTGGTGCAACGAAATATTAACTAAATAAACTTCATCACGAATTAGTATAGAAAAAAAAACATCTAAATAAATCGCAAACTTAAACAAATATCAAATAGGTGTGTTCACATATAACTGCCATGATGGATTTACCCCCCCCCCCCCCTCTTTTGAAATACACAAGTAAACCAAATTAAGCCGTTTTCGAAGAGTTTTCGCTAGCTATATGAGCATTGTGAGATGTAGCTGAAAAACCATGCGACTAACAAAACGATCTCGAAAGAAAGGTGCGTTCTTTTTGCTAACAAATCTTAACCACGACATTTTAACGGGGAAAAAAAAAGTAAGTGACATTGAAAAATAACTTATCTTAATGTGCTTTTTCAAATTAGAGTTTGACGTCCCGGGTGTGCTCAGCAGCTTGAGTTTCGGCATACAGAGTAGACATTTAAGCAGCGATCGAATTGTCTGACTTCGTTTCCCCTCAGTTAAAATATAGCACTTAGCTCGGGCCATGGTAACGGAGTTTCGGTGGCCGTTGCCATCTTGCACGAAAAGTGAGTGAGAGATGGCAGTAAAAGGGGCTTTTACAACGAGCGTTTCAAAACGGCCTTGTTGGTTAGAGGCAGACGTTGCATGGCTGAGACACTCACTGCTCGCAAACAACACACCTCATAGGCACGCCGGTTTTAGTCACGGTCCGGCTTAGGCTACGCTACACAAGCAAAAAAAGCGGACACCGACCGCTTATTATGACCGATAATTAGAACCAAAGATGATTATGGGTGATTATATACGAAGTATAGCGCCGGCCATACTTTGGTTATAATCACATGAATACTCGTAGTAGACTAAAAAAGGTGGTGAGCGTTTATAAGCTCGGTACCCTAAGTTTCTCTTTCACGACCAAAACCTTTTTTTTTTTTTTTTTCACGTTGGCAGCAGAAAAGTAATGGCGAAGCAAATGAAAGCCATCACTATTACTGCTCCGAATTCACACACAACCAGGAACTGCGAAAAGGAAAAGGCGGGCATAGCATCGAGCAATAGATAATTCGGTCTTTGAATGTCAGGGAGTTTGGGGCATGCTTTCTTGCGGAAGACTACGGTATTTATGTCTTACAAACTGCGATAAAAGAAGGTGCCGTCCGTGGTGGTGACGCAGTCATTCGTCTAATCTTTGAGGATGCCCAGAGGATTTTGTGGGAGGCGACCTTTTGAACGGGAGACGTTCTCCAACGAGAGACCGCACCTTTGTATCACGGCGGCAGGGGATTCTGAAAGATGGTGACGCCTTTCTGGTGACGGTCGCAGTTCAATGCTGCGATAACCTTGCCACTTGTTTTGGTTCAAAGCGTGGGAACGTCAACGCTTCCAAACTTAGAGTTTATCATTTCTGTTGTTGAGAGAACGAGAATTTGTTTGTTTTGAAGAGAAGTATGTGACCAGCTCAAGTAGCTGAAGACGCTGAAACAAAATCCTTCGAGCGGCGGCAGACTGTTGCCTTCTAAACGGATGTCTCTTTCCAGCAAGATGGCTGCTCTTTCAGGTTACGGCGACGGTGATTTTAGCAGCTTCTCTACAAAGACTGCACCAAGGACGCTTAGCGGTTCCGCGCAGCGATAATCTCGCGCCTTTCGGCCCGGTCGTGGGAACGTTAAAAGCAGAGATGGCAGTAATGACATTACTGTAATGGAATTACAGTAATTAAATTACTTTTCCAAGTAATGAGTAATGTAATGAATTACTTCTCTAGACTAGTAATTTAGTATTGTAATGAATTACTTTCAGGCAGTAATTTCGAGAAAATTACTCATTACTTTTGAAATTACTTTTGTCCTAAATTAAAAAATTCGTTTGCAAGCTTTAAAAAAAATAAAAGAAAAATTATTTCGCATGCTGAAATGTTGTGAAAGAGCATCGGAGGAAATAAACGACGGCCACCTGAGCGCAAAGTCTCGTACGAAGAGCTGGACAGACGCACAAAGGAGGCCTGGATAGGGGAAGGAGAAAAGCTTACGTGTAGACATCGCTGTAAGGCAACGGCTTACAAACTCCCGGTACGACAGATTCACGGCGTCGCGTCATCACGACGATACTATACTTCGTTCATTCCTAAGCTGACAGTGCGGTGGGAGCTGCAAGCTAACCAGAACCAATCAAACACCTTCTTTTAATCACGTGTCCCGTCCCTTTCTCTGCGCGTAGGTATGAACGACAACGTGGTTACGTGGCGAACGATAGACGGGTGACTGCTCCATAGAACCCGTAGCTTCCACCGTTCATCCCTAAGCTGACTGTGCATCAGCTTAGGGATGAACGGCTCATAGGCCACAAGGCGACGGGCACATTACCAGTGAGTTAAACATAATTTAAAACCTGAGAGGACAGGACAAACAGATCCCAAGCCTTGTACTTTCGTCAAGCAAGGTCAAACCGTAAGCTTCGACCATTGTGAACAACAAACGACCGGAGTAAATAGTTAATTCCAAATGCATTGTCAAAGCCCCAGAACGTTTCGTGCGTCCTCGAGCAAAAAATGTGCCGCTCCTAGTATGCCTCGCAGTCTTCCCTTGGGAAGTTTATTCGGGAATAAGCCTTCAAGCAGATATCGCCCCCGTTTGTTGGGAAAGTACACAATTTAGGAAGCTCGCGCCCTTCCTCAACTAGTGACGCTTCTGCTTAGCAATTATCCAGGCCCTTTGTGTGACAATGCGCAAAAACTTGGGCTTTTCGGGTATTTGGGAAAAATTCTCCTTGAAAGGAATGACCGAGAATAGGTCAACTATATATATACTCGGCGACAACTTTTCTTGGCAATGCAGTGGAGGGTACAGGCACGCGTTCCCTTTCCCATTTTGAACGTTAAATAAAGCTGTACGTGGGCTCTCCTCCTCTCCACTGCATTGCCAAGAAGAGTTGTCGCCGGGTGTAGTGCTCCTGGGAGAATAGAATTAAATAGCGTCCGAGGCAGAAGGGACACGTTTCATGTGACGACTCCTTGCAAGAACGAGCTGCCATTGCAACTTCTAAATCAGGAATACGGAAACATATCACCCTTTTAGTAAGAACCTCCTCCGTTGAATGAACAAAAAAAAACGGTGAGTCGACTGTCTTTCTGAGTCACATCTAAAGAAGCAATTCATCATGTTTAACACTTCTGTCGTGTGCGCCAGCAAAACCACAGTTCAGTATGGTTCACTTTGAGGCAGATAAGGTTGTTGTGGTGCAAACAGGAAGATCTGAGTTTTGGTACATATAGACCAACTCAGCTCTTTGACGTCACATCACTGCGGTAGCGCTGCTGTCGGCGCTGCGCATGCGTAGCGCCTCGCTTCTCCCGGATTTGGTTCCTGCACACGCGCTGTGTGGGCAAACGAGGGCTTGTTTTGTAAACACTGTTGGTGTATATGGTAAATAAAAATAGCACGAATTACTGCCTCAAGGTATTCAAAAGTAATGTCAAAGTAATTTTAAAGTAATTGCATTACTTTTTGAAAGTAATTGTAATGTAATGTCATTACCTTTAGTCTGCGGTAATTTGTATTGTAATTTAATTACATTTTCGCAGTTCTCAGAAAAGTAATTAGTCATGTAATTTAATTACTTTTTGAAAGTAATTTTGCCATCTCTGGTTAAAAGCGTCTTCCGAAGGAATTCGAAATGACACCGCTTACACATAGCTTTGTTGGAATTTCTTTGCCACTTTTCCGTAGTGTACAAAATAAAAATTATTTTGTTTTCAAACAATTATGGGGCCATTTTTAATCAAATGTAACGAGTAACGGGTAAAGTGATTTGAGAGGAGATACCGTAATATACTAACGGCATTACTTTACTCGTTAGTAATTTGGAATTCTAACGGGTACGTCAGTAAAAAAAACTAACGCGTTACTAGTAACTTTGTTACTTGTAACGCGTTAGATCCAACACTGTTTATATGCTGTTACAATTTTTGTAGAGAGGGAAATCGTATTCTTCGTTCCTAAAATCGCTTGTCGTTGGTAGTTAGGTATTTTTCGAGTGCTGTTAGGTTGACGAAAGTTCTGGCCTACTGGCAATGTGCCGAGCTCGTTCTTGCGATTGCATGATTGACTGATACGCGATATAAACAATTAAATCAACCAAATTCAGTTCCTAGATAATATAAGAACAATCATCTACAATGCCGTTAAGGTCTTAAATTTATTATATGTTCGCACAGCCGCTCCTTTGACAGCGTTGTATGCGACATACAAGAGGCAGCCTGGCAGATGCTCTTGACTGAAACTCCAAGGTCAGGACCCCTTTCTTGACTTTCCCTCGGAGAATTATATCATATATAATTCTCACCGTCAATATGCATATCGTAAATTAAATAAAAAAACGAGACAATTTGTTATGTTCTTACTTCAACGAGAATACGTCTTCCTGCATGGTGCTTCTGCGGGGGCGGACAAATTGAGGCGGAACTGGATAACGAGGCTCAGCCCGCGGAGCATGGAGGTGGCGTAGCATTAACTAGAAACCATACCATACACATGGGCGACGCCATGTTCATCAGCTTGGGAAAACGCTTCAACGGTATTCGAAATAGAATTTTTTTTTCTAAATTTTGATTGGGTAGATACGTTTTTCTTAGATAAGTTTACTGTGAATATACAAAAACAAAAGTACTCGATACTGAATAGAGAGAAAGTTAATTCGGAAGGTCGAAAAGTACAAGAGATTTAGTGTAGAAGTTAATTAGCCCTTTATTGTGTTTGGGAGCCACAGATGTTATTCCTGCTTAATATTAAAAAAAAAACTCTAAACGTGTTTATTTTCTTCTTTACTCTTTTGTATCTTTTTTTTAACCTCCAGTACTGTATATGAAATGTTTTAGTTAAAAAGCTACGTGCAGCAACGGCCCTAGAAAAGAGAGCGTCGTAAATTTTTGGTCAATGCAAAATTTATATAAATCCTCGTCTACGTGTTTTTTTGTTGTTTTTTTTTTCAGATAAAAAAAGCAAATATTTGGTTCTTTCTTTTTTTCCAGTTTACAGAATTTTAAGGCAAACAAAAGAATGCATATATTTTTGAGTACGTGGCTATATAGCGGTAGCTACTGATAGTGCTTAATATATCTTACTGTCTTATAACCCCGTCATCCTTTCGCATGATGATGATGATTATGTTCATGTTTATTCCGTGCCCGAAAACTCCATGGAGGTTTCGACATTGGTGCACAGCAGAAGTCGCTTGGACATAAAATAATAAAAAAAAAAATAATAACACGCAAGGACATGAAACACATATACAGTCAACCAGAGAGCCTAAGTCATAATAAATCGTACAGGTACACTACGCCAATCAAAGTTAAAATAAGGCATGGAAAATAAATATATTTCCGAAAACAAGTACACTCGCGCCAAATATGTTGTTTTGCAAAGTTTTAACGCACTAGTATGACGTAATAATACGCGAGAAAAAATAAATAAAACAACAATACAGTATACAGAAGCAAAATTCCTTCGAAGCCTTTGTCAATTTTTCATCCTACAGACCGTATGCAAGTCAGGACTCAGCAGTCATTATATGTGTAGAAAAATTGTTGTGTGTATGTTTATACAGCCGGAAGTTAGTCTGCCTCGGTGGGCGTCTGGTGTCTCAGCTGTAGATGAGCAATTGAGACTACCGCTAGCCTGGGGTCTTTAACGTGCACCACGCATTAGTGGTACACGACCGCACGCCGATACGATGCTCATCGAGATCGAAACGGGCAGAGGTGGGGATTGAACCCAGGATACCTCGGTTCTGCAGCGCGAGCTTTCGCGCCTCGTGCTCCGAGCTGGTGTGCGCTATTGGCGGCGAGATGTTTTGGTGGCGCCCTCCTATGATTCCCTCTCGTGACGTCATTACTTTGCGAACAACAAGTTCGATGGTGTCTGTAATGAGCATGGTGGAAGCCTGAACTCCTTGCGCTCTGAAAGCAACACTGTCAACGGCGTCAAAATTGAAGTGCTTCCATTACTGTTATTTCCGTCGACGGGAAATCCTTTGCTGGCGTCATAGTCAGCATTCGACCAATCGTGGACGGCCGACCACTGCGACGCTCTCAATCGCTCACGTCGCCAATAGCCCACTCGGTCACCGATCCCCCCATTATATGTGTAAGGCACATTCATCTGTGTCGGGGTAACGTTTTGTGTGTAAATCTTGAACCGTTCCTAAATTAACCACTGGTCTATGGAATGTCCATTATTTCAGAGCATTCGGTGTTTTACAATTAACCAGAACAAGTTTATTTAGAAAAAGAACAAGGCCGCAAACATAAAAGATACCTCCAGCCGTTTAACGTCTCTCTGTAATTAGTGCTTTGGGTCATGTCCAACAGATTTATGCCTGGACGAGCCACCATCTAGGATATGGAAGTTTTATAATGGGTAAAATAACTCGCACCTCCGTTTCGTTTATTATTTATAAGTGAATGAGCACGAATAAAACACACAAAACAAAAGCACACTCGGAATACTTGACATCACGTGGCAGATCAATTTTTTTTACAAATCACCCCCCTCCAACCCAAAAGAAAAAAAAAAAAAATTTTGTTGTTTTAAACACGAGTCGACAACAGACAAAGCCACCTCCAGGCTCCACTCCCCAAAACACGAAGTAGACAAAACCAATTACTCCAATCGCAAAAAAAAAAAAAAAATAATGTGGGCAAGAGCATTAACAAAGAACTCCTAATGGCTACAGGACGAACTCCTCAAACACACGGACTCCCACCTCGTCCTAGCCGGCTCGCTTAGCATAACAACCAGAGCAAGGCAATACGGAAAGGTGAAGAACAAACATAAGGCGCTCAACGCAACGCAGTCAACAACGATTTAAGAAAAGAAGAAAAACAAAATCTAGGCGAAGGGGCAGCCGCCGTGGACATAACGCATCCCATTACGGCACGGTGGAGACAGTGCAAACGTCCCAAATAAAACAAAGTACGCTTGAAACAACAGCGCTCGGCTACCACCACCCAGACCTCCGTTCGTGCACATGGGTCGTCGGGGGAAGGGAGCAAAACTTGAGAGAGAAAATCCGCCGAGGCGCACGCAAAGGTGGTAGACGACGCCTCTCCTCCAGAAGGTCTCTGGAGAGCCAGAGGCAAGGCAGGCAACGAGCAGGCAGCGCGGACAGCGCCAGTAATGGCCATAATGATGGCGATAACAAGAACATGGGAGGGGAAAGTTTGGTCAACGACGAACGGAAAAGAAGAGCAGCTCTCTCTCTCTCGCTATCTGACCCTCTCTGCGCGGACCTCTCTCTCGGAGTAGCAGCAGACCCTACCATTTGGTCTGTGAGTGGCACCGCCCTGGGCCACTTCCGCCGTGCTGCGTTCTTTTCCTCCGACCGCCCAGAGGATCTTTCGCATGCCTTGTCTCTCACGGTCCAGTCCACGACACTTAGCTGCCCCTGGACGTGTGGTGGTGATGGCACGCTGCTGCTCTCTTTTGCGGCTTTGTTTCGTTGCTGTCGGGTGGCAGGCAGTTTCCGAGGAAGCCTGGACATGAGTCGAAACTATAGCCTGTAGAATAGCGGTATAGTTGCAAGAATCTTTATCTTGCTCTGAGATTCCTCGGATGACTGGCGACACTGGATGTAAAAAGAAGTTGGCGCGTAGATGTGTCTTTGTCGGGAGGGGGTGACTGCTAAATAGAGTACTAGCTTGTAGGATGTACACCCTAAAAGGAAGGAGGAAAAAAAGAACGATAACATTGACGCATCGAAGATATCGCTAGTCTTTTTCACCCCTGCCCGTTTCGATCTGCATGAGCAATGTATCGGAGTGCGGTTGTGTATTACTACTGCGTGATGGCTCGTTAAAGACCACAGTAGTCGTTGTGCACTGGCTAAATTTCTTATCTTGAGCGGAGACACCAAGCGCCCATTAGGGTTAACTAACTTCCAGCTGTATAAACATACACACAACACACTTTAAAAAAAAATAATATATAACTTTTTTAACAAAAATAAAAGGCACGGAAACTATTGGAGTGCAGGCGAGCTGGTGAAAATTGCCAATATGTAAATTGCAACATAACCTGAAACCGAGATGCGTTTATCTATAGTTACTCACCTTTTATATATCGTCCTTGTCAAAGTTGCCAAAAATTAAGGACTAAACAAGCTGAGTCTGAGACGTTCTCTTTTCCTCCTTGTCTGTCTCCTCCAGTTTTGAATATTTCGTTTTCCTTTCTACCGCCCTAGGGTATTTTACGTTATAATAACTTTCCTTTCTCGAAACGACATTCTCCTTGTCGACTGGAACGTAACCTTAAACTAAGTTACTGCGTTTATTTAGTTAACCGATTTTAATATATCGTCCCCTGAACGTTGCCAATATTAAGAACTGAATAAGCATACGACGTTGCTTTACCCTCTTTCCCTGTCACTTTCACTCATGAAATATTTCGTTTTCCCCACTCAAACAGCAATTAATTTTACGTCATAATAACTCTCTTATCTAGGAGCAACTTTTACCTTGTCGATTGTGAGAACCTAAAATTCTCAACGTTGTCAACATTAAAAATGTCGACGTCTCTTTTTCTCTTTCCCTTCCACTTATGAACATTTCGTTTTTCTTACCCCTGTCACGGGTTCGTTTGACGTCATAATAACTTTCTTATCTCGCAAAGACGGTCACCTTGTCGTTTCCCCTTCGGTAACTTCTCTTCGCGCCCCCCCCCCCCCCCCCCTTTCTCCCGATTTCCAGCATGCATGAGGACATCAAGCGGCACCCCAATTATGGGACATCTTCGTTACCGAAAACAAACTACTTACGACGGCGGCGACATCAATCTCTCGCGGAAATGACGTAATTACAGCCCGAGTCACCAATTTGGGCGCTGCAGTGTTTAGCGCGCTGACTGTGCAGTCGGGGCCCAGCAACAGAGCGAGAGGGAAAGCACGTGAAGGGAGCGGGGGAAGGAGCGAGATGAAGAATAGCGAGCAAACCAAAGTAATGCCGCTTGGCCATTGGCCAACCTGGACCTCGCAATGGTTATACAGAGATATAGCGTAAAGTGACTGAAACTTCCACTCTACAGAGCGTCCCCACAAAAAGCTCAAAGCGTTTATTTTTTTTCCTTGAAAATATATTTACACTTTGCCGAACGCTCTGTTTCCGCTTTAATGCAACGCCAGCACTCCGGGCTAGATACAAGTCTCAGACCTAAGCATAATCTTAGTTGCGAGCGATTTTCTGAAATTTTTTATGGGAAAATGACACCCGTCTAAGCCCACGAGTTTACACACCGGGAACGGGACACATTTTCTCATTAAAAGTTGCAGAAAATTCCCTTTATACTTTGAAGAAGATAATAGTTAGTTCTGAAACTTTGGCATCGGGTCCGGTCCGCTAGCGCTACTTTTGGGCTGAGACTGAGCGCTCAGCAATGCGTAGTTTGCGGTGAAAAAAACAACAACTGTAGTTTGTATTGGGGGACATGCTGTGTATCACATATAAATAAACTTGTTTCGTCGGACAAATCCAGCAAATGTCGTGCGCGGCCGAGCTGGCAGCGTGTATACGACGAAGTAACCACGAGGATGCACGCCATTCGAGTTGCGCAACCCTGGTTTTCTAATTCAACCATTTGTTGCTCTTCTGGAACGTTCCAGTGTTGTTGTTGTACGCGATGTAAAGGTGGGAAGGTGAAAGAAAGTCAATCGTGCACTCGCTCGGGGTGACTCTGTCACTATAACTCTAACATTTCAGTGGAATCTCAAAAAGTATATCGCACAGGCTATAAGAATGGTAGGAAGGTCTTCCAGCGTGATCCTTCCTTAAAATAGCGCTTCGGCGTCTCGTGAACATCGAGCGTGCACGCATGACCAAAGCACCACCGAAGGCCGCAAGCTTGTGCTGGAGACCCGAAAGAAAGGCTCCTCGCTTCTTGTCCTGTCAGCGACTGTATGCAACAAAAGTCGCGTAAAAGAAGCAGTGGTCGGCAGAACTGTAAGGCAGTCGCTCTTCCGTCACCGACGCAGAACGCACGGTATATGGTTTCTGTTCGAGTTGTGGGCAACAGCGTTTGTCTTATTAAACATTTAGTTTTAGTTTTGAATTTGTATACCTTTCTTTGCTTACAACAAATACATTTTTTTTTTCCTTTTATTCTGACAATGCAGAGTGCGAGTTCGCCTGCTTGTTGCGGAGAGGTTGCGGTGACGTGAAAACATCGTGCTCTGATTGGCTCCCATTGGAAGAGAGTGGGTAGACCTCAATGCTAGCTGGCTTGAGGTCTACCCACTATCCTTCCAATCGAAGCCAATCAGAGCTCGGTGTTATGAAGTCACCGTAACCCCTGCCCAAGAAGCAGACGAACTTGCGCTCCAGATACCCTTTCGCATCCGATAGATTTCTCAGTCTTTTAGTGATAATAGTAAACAAAGAACCAAGGAAAGCGTTTGCTCCGTCTCTTCCGTTCCCAAACGTGACCAAAAAGAAAGCAAATAATGAAACTTTTAAGACACATAACGCTAGGCTCAGTGGAATTAATTGGGAAAATGTGTTTCCCCCTATACTTTCTTTCACGCGAAAATGAACGTGCGACGGTAAGCTTACAAAAATGCAGAAAAGTCAACTCTGGAAAAAAAAAAAAATCACCCTTGTGCTGTCCTAGCCTGGCAAAGGCAGTGGTAACACATAATGTGATGTGAAAGTGCTCAGAAGCTGTGTACACATGTGGAGACTGGATGGCGATAAGTGGCCCCTTGTCGTGCAAGGTGAGCGCGTGAGTGCCCCGTGGATGTCTTTACTCGTGGGTTCCATCTTCTGCGGTTGCAGTGTAGATATGGTGCCTGGAACGCGTCTCCGACTGGTGTGTTTACCGCGCCCAAAAAAGTCTCGATTTCCGCCTGATGACGTCATAGAAGTGTCATGCTGTCGCCGGTCGCGATCCTGGCGGCATCCCAGCAGTTGTGGTATATACAGCAGACGCCTGTTCTGCTGCAGGTCGCTCTACAGTGTGGCAGTCCACGAAAGCTACAGCAGCCGGAAGTTGGGACGCCTGGGCCGCCGTGACGACAGCGACACTCGCGTTCGCTCGTGCTTTTCGCCAGCATTTCTACGGCCAACCGCCAGGATGACACTCCGGCTTCTGTGACGTCATTTGTTGCCACTTCGGGACCCCTTTTGATGTATGGGCGGAATAGGACGCTAAACACACCAGTCGGAGACGTGCTCCAGGCACCATAGTGTAGATGCGACTTTCTCAGAGCCTGCTGGAGTGTGAGACGCAGTCGTGCGGAAAATCGAACAATTGGAACGCGGCAGCGCCGAGCAAAGCCCTGGCGCCAGCTCGCGGCAAAATAGAACCAAACACTCGGAACTATCTCAAACCGTTGCGGCGAAGGAGTCTGCTTTTTTTATTATTTTTTTCTCCTTTTCTGTCGTTCTCTTTTGCGCTTTCTCTGGAGAATAAGCTCGGGGCGCACTTGTTTCACGGAGCAGAGCGCCGCTGTATGTCTGAACACGTGCTGTTTTACACCTGCCGGGAGTACCACGGAGGCACTCGAGGAAGATGTTTGGCTGGCAGCCTGGCACTGGTGTCCAATCAGTGCAAGGATACGAGCGCCGCGTCAGCGTTCGGCTGGCAGGCCCGTCGACTTCCTATCACCTAACCGGACATGGTTAGGTGCCAGCCATATATCACGTTCTGTGTTTTGACTAAACCATCATACAGTTCTGGACTACATGGGTAGCAAAGCAGGCCTTGTATCATGGTTTACCTGTATATGAGAGCCTGCTGCTGCGATGATACGAGGATGCATCGTACCGAGTGAAATATTAAATCCCCGCAAGTAACTATTCAAAATACAAACACTCAAAAGAAGTACACTCAGACAGCACTGTGTGAGTGTATACTTGCTTTGAGGCTTTGGATTTTTGAGTGGCTGTCGACCTGTGCGCTGGTTCGTAATTATGCCTTACCATCTCGCCCAATCTGCAGTGTGCGAGACTCTTTACATATCTTGTATTTCTTGCCGTGGACTTTTATTGCGTTATTTAAACGCGAGGCTGGTTTACGGAGCATTTAAAACCATCAACATCCCAAATTTCAACAAAAGCGACGAAGTTATACCTTGAGCTTGATTCTATTAGCAGCAGTGCACTGCAGAATTTCCTTATACCGTACAGCTATTCTGTTCGTCCTATAGCTCAAGGACTAAGTAAGCATTGTGTAGTATTGGGTCTTGAAAAAATGGAAGACTTTTACAAATCTCTGTAATGCGAAACTAGAGCGCAGCTTTTGAGGAGGAGGAGGGGAGAGTACAAAGGGGAGGGTATGCCCCTCCCCTCGTCCTCTCCTCCCCTCCTCTCTTCCTCCTCCTTCTCCTTTTTTTTCGTTTCCTGTCCTCCGGCCGCTGAATTTCTTCATGGGTGACGTGACACGAAGTCGTGACGTCCATTTTCCCCGCTAAATTTAGCGGGGAAACTGAAGTGGTGTTGAGGTCACGTGACGTCAATTTCCCCGCTAAATTTAGCAGAAAAATTTCCCCGTAAGTTTAGCAGAAACATTTCCCGCCAAATTTAGCGGGGAAGTTTTTCCGCTAAATTTAGCAGAGAACATTGCCCCGCTAAATTTAGCGGGGAAATTTCCCCGCTAACTTTAGCGGGAAGCTTAACCCACTAAATTTAGCGGGGAAACTGTGACGTCCCATAATGCAACGCGCGCGGTTACGCCGTCGCCGACGCCGCTCAACCCGGAAACGGGCGCCTAAGAGCTGCGCTCTAAAACAAAAACACTCAAGGATATCGCATATTATCTACGCAGACATGTGCCCGTTACTTAAAAAAATGTAATGGATTACAATTACGAATTACCGAGCCTCAAATGTAATGAATTACCGTTACAAATTACTTTAAATTAAAAAAAAACGGACTGCTTTACTCGTTACGTTACAAATCACTTTCACGTTACATTTCCCGTACACTTATCAAGAAAACAAAACAAAAAAAATATGTGTTTTAAAAAGTGTTTTGCAACCCTAGTTTCCATTTCTCATGCGCCTTCATTCTGGTAGCTCGTGTAAAAATAAAAATATTGTATCGTTCACCTGTAAGCTGACAAGGCAGCGAAAGCTGCAACCACACCCGCCGTCCCGCTAGCTTTCGGCTACCGGAAATGATCCCTAGAATCGTGCAGACAAAGCTAGCGGTGCGCATGCTCCGTAGCAGCGTCTACCTCCGCAAGGCGATTCGGAGGTATAAGGATCCGATATACGAAAGCTCCCTTTTGAAACGGGCCTGTAAAGCGTTCGCGCAACGCCTCGAAGCTGCGGTCTCGTGCCTGTAGCGCTGACGCACTGTCAGCTTATGCATGAACGGAGCTTTGTTGCATGCAGTACTGAAAAATGCATGGGCGCAACGCTCGTTCTTGAGCTTTGGTCGAGTGGATGGTTGCTCGCTCATATTGCTTCCGTTTCTCTATTATGTTCATATATTGAAAACGGTAAAAATTATTCTACGAATTACTGCCGCAAAAAAAGTAATGTGGCAATTACAAAGTTACTTTAAGAAAGTAACGGATCACTTCTCGAGTTTCGATATATGTGTAGCTGCTAAAAGGTAGCTTGCGCCACACAGCATCAAACCTCTTGGCAAAGTCCAACTTCTCAAGACCTCGTGCGCCAGCTAAATCAACACTGCGCCTAGCCCAAATATATGTGATATCTTCAAAACTTTTTTACCTCGCTACTCATCCGCTAGTGATAGAAATAAGTGCGTTTTTTTTTGCGTTTTCTTTTTTTTTTTAATTTTTGATCTCTTCGACTACCAAGTGCGAAACGATATTTATGTCGAGTTATGAACAGTTTCAGGTCAAATCTACGATTAGCGTCCGCTATACGAGTATTTCGAATCCCCTCCCCCAACAAAGGCCTTCCACTAAAAGCTTGTTATTTGGCAATGCTTAAAGAGTGAGCAGCTCGGGTATGATCATGCTCGATACGTCATATCCTCAAACAAGAGCACGGACGTGCGCGCACGATGATGACTCTCGCGTCGAAGCACGCAAATGAACCCTCTCGGGCCCACTCACGCAGATAACAACAAAAGAAGAGACAAAACTCGTGCAAGGCATTGGGCAAACAAGCGAGCTTTTCGCAAGCCATCAGCCAGAGCAGTTTAGCCCAAATTAAAACGAACGACCTCCCGTAAATCAGGCTCCCCCCCCAAACCAGAGACCGTTATCATCGCCATCAACACTCCACGAGTCCCAACACACTCGCAATTCAACCGAGAGCAATGGAAGGACCACCCGGGACCCGGACAGCCAGGCCGATCCGTCCGAGTAAAAAGCTTTGCTCTCGGCCGAACCAAAACAAACGTCCGTCCGCTCAAACGCATAGGCAGGGAGGGAAGACACTGGTAACTTTGGTAACCCAGCCTATCTCATCTGCGGTTCATCCAGCCACACGATCCCAAACAGCGCATCTCCGACCAGAGTCCAATTTCGCGCGAGTCGAGCGCCAGACCCCCATCCGGCCGCAAGGCGCGAGCGAGCTTACATGCGAGTGCAACACCGGCTAGGTCCGTAGCCTGCTGCTGTAATGGCGGGCAATTGCGCGCCGCGGCAAGCGCTGTTGCTTGCCGCCGCCGCAGCGCGAGGAGGATCGAGCATCGATGAAGTCCGCCGATAAGCGTCTCGCGAGGCACGACGAAACCCGAGAGCGGACTCGTTCCAGATTTTAATCGGCGGGCCCTTTTTGCGCGGCCGCCACAAGCGCGCCAATTACAAGACAAACACGACGCTTCGGTCAGGCATCATCCGTGTTCAAAAAATACAAGGGCCCCGCGCGCAGCT
Organism: Ixodes persulcatus; assembly: GCA_013358835.2. Taxonomy (NCBI): domain Eukaryota; kingdom Metazoa; phylum Arthropoda; class Arachnida; order Ixodida; family Ixodidae; genus Ixodes; species Ixodes persulcatus. The sequence goes on along the minus strand of JABSTQ010011469.1, from coordinate 519,729 downwards.
ATTGTATGCGCACTCTCGGACAGCGGATGGATATTGTGTGTAACGCTCCCCCGATCCACAAGGAGCTATACGATGATCGCTGGATTCAGTTTCGTAAGTGGTGAAGATCACGACCGTCGTATGGACCAACACTGTGAACCTCAAATGTTGGCCAACGGCACATAAGGCTCATGAGTCATGGGCATCGAGCCCTATTTCTCGGGGAAAATGTACATTGCATAGCGTATGGCACGTAAAGAAAGCGGGGCAAGGAAGCCACGCTGCGCTGAAGTTAATATTGTATGCGGTACACTGTGTTCCACAACGATGCTGAACGTGCACTGTCCGGATGCAGAAACGGTATCAGTGTTTCAGTGTCGAAGTCCTAAACACCGGTCTGCCGTGCAAGATCTCTCTTTCTTCCTCTCTCTCTCTCTCTCTCTCACACACACAGAAACTCACAAAGAAAGGCGCGCGAAGCTTGTTTTATTGTTATTACTATCGTTTGCACTGATTCATCGTGTTTGTTCCAGTCCCACCACAGAGGGCCTCGTATAAGCAGCGATTCGAGACAACCGCGAAACTCAATTGACACGTCAGGCGTACGTGCCAAATTGCCATTCCGGATCAGGGCCACACTCTAACAGCCTATAATGCACAGCGTCGCGCAAGAGGCGAGAGGAAAAAGAGAGGAAGGAAGCAGTCCTCAGTCGCAGAGGGCCCTCCGGGAGGACACTTATATACACCAAGCTGCCAGGGTGAGTATCCAGGAAGGACCAGCGAACAAAGCGCCAAGAAAATAATAAACACAGGTGCACGCTGATCCGCAGTACAACAAACACACTACCACTTGCCGGAGGACGATTCGCGCACCTGAGTCGTCGCCGTCGCCAAAAAAAGTCCATCCGCGAGCCTAACAAGCAAAATAACGAGCCTTCCTGGCCTTCCTTCCATCCCTACTCCTCCCCCCCCCCCCCCCCCCCCTCGCGCTCGGCCAGCAAGCAGCTTTCTACAAAAATGTTTCCCGTTTCTCCATTATTTCGTTTACGGAGGAGAGCGTCTACAAAATAAATGGCCCGCTCTCCCCTCCACCTCAGCTCAGCCCAGGAGGGCAGAAGAAGCAGCCCTCGAGTCCCCCCACACAGCAGCGGCGGGGGGGGGGGGGGGGGGGGGGGGGAATACCGTCCGCCGCAGACTCCAGAAAACGAAGAAGACTGCCTAGGGGAAGGAAGGTCCCCTTACGATGGCCCGAGGCCCCCAGCACTCAGCGGGGGGAGTGGCCAGGCCCCCTGCCAAAATCAAAACTGGAAACCGAGTGGCTTCTTCGTCTTTTTCTTTATGTTTGTGTGCGTGTCCAGCTTACGCTTTCTACGGTACTCAGTTCGCCCCTAGGCTGACAGTGCGGTGGAAGATACGCCTTCGTTGACACCAGCCGTACGTCTATCTCTCGCCAGGTGACCACGCTCTCATCCTTCTCCAGGCGCAGAGTGTAGGTTCGGTTGGTGAAAGGGAAGCGGCTGATTGGTCGGGAGAGCACGTGGCTCCCACCGCACTGTCAGCTTAGGGGTGAAGCGAGTACCCTAGCTGCCCACCTCCTCTCCCCCTCCTTTTCTTCTCTCGCTGGGTTCCTCTTCTTCAGCCCAGGCGCGCGCGCGCGTGAGTGTGTGTGTGTACGCGCGATGCGTGAGAGCTCTCCTCTTGCACGCCCTGCCTGACTGCGGGACGGGGGCTATTTTCACGGCGAGAAAAGACGCCAGAGCGAGAGCGGAGAAAAATCAGACCCTCTCACTCGTGCCTAAGCTAGGTTCAGCCCCAAGCTGACAATGGGGTGAGAGCAATACACTCTTGCCGCACCAATCAACCTCCTTCCCTCCATCACCAGAACCCGGTCTCCGCGTACGGACGGGAGGGTGATCACATGTCGAAAGATCGACGTGCGACTGGTCTAACGAGCAGGTAGGTTGCACCGCACTGTCAGCTTAGCGGTGAACGGAGCCCTCGATCGCTCGCGAGCCAGGCAAGCCGACCGGCTGGCTGCTGACCGTGCTGACAGATTGGGTGGGTTCTGCCGGACGGAGATCGCGACGGGGAGAGTAGTAGTGCCCACATGCTCCATCCAGTTCGCTTTTCCTTTTTGTTTACTCGCAATCGTTTCTTCTTTATTTGTACGCTTTCTAATCTCACTTTTTTCCCCCTTCTAAAAGCGGTGAGAAATCTTGCTCGTCGCGCGGTGGACGAGTTCCTGTCGTCACACTGCGCATTTCGGAGGGTGATAGAGGGGAGAGGAAAGAGAGCGGTGACTGTGCGCCAATCTCTCCCGTGAAATCTGAGGGACGCCGTTTTCTCTTTCTTTTTATTCGTTTTTAATCGGTGCCCATCTGCGCGAAGTAATAAAAGGCTCCATAAGGGCTCGCTCGCTCTGTGTGTATCGAAAGCGGATTGCATTCGAGGCACGTGGAGGGCCAACTCTTACCGAGACTGATTTTTAGAGTGACCGCGTTTTTATGGCTCCCGCTTTTAGTTAAAATAAATGGGGCGTACGGTTATCGGCAAGTTTTCGGTGGACATAGGGGAATTCGGCACCGGCAATCCCAAGATGACTGTCGCATATGTGGGGAATCGGCCCGCAGTGGCTGTACCGTTTTGACTGAGACACCAAGGGGCTCTCGGCACCAAACGTCGTGATGTAGACTGATATTATTATATTCTAATATTATAATAAACATAGGCGACGAATCAAATATTTTCTAAAAAAAAAATCTATAACCCAGATGCCGACTACGGAATCTTAGGTTGAAACAAATTGCCACCGAAGAGATCAGAGTTGTAATATGCAAGGCGGTCGCTATACGCTGAGAACCCTTGAGGCTTCCTATTTATTTCGCATTATTTATGCGATGCAATTTTTAACGATAGTCACTGACAAGGTGAGAACGCCAGGGAGGATTTTTAGTTGTCCCACCTTCAGCGCGACCAAGTTCGTACCTTCGACAGCGCTTCGGCGTCTCGTACACCTCGAGTGCGCAGCCAAAGCACGACGGAAGGCATGGAGCGCGTGCTGGAGGCCGGGCCTTCGAAAGACACGCCCTGCTGTTCTCATTCTCTCTGACATCACGCGACTGCGGTGGCGCTGCTGTCGGCACTGCGCATGCGCACGTGCTCCATCTATCGCGAATATATGGTTTCTGCGCGCACGCGCAGTGCCCACACCTGGTGAGGGCAAACACGTGGGCTTGTGTGTAAAGTTCCTTGCATATAACGCCTAAGCATTCACGCAATACGCTGCTTGTATTCTGTTTCCGCTTGCTTCGGAAAAACTATAGTTATTTTTCTCGCGTATACCTTTCCCAGGTCAAACAATCAAAGGGGCAACGTCTAGAGTCATAGCCCCTTAATCTGACGTTGAGCCGCATCATATCAAAGCAGGCACGTATCCAGGGGGGGGGGCCGGGACCCCCCCCCCCGAAATCTTCTATTTTGCCGGGACCTCCTCTCCCCCTCCCCCTCATACAGAATTTTTTCATGGGCGGGCCCCCCCCCCCCCCCCCCCGAAACAAAATCCTGGCTACGTGCCTGCATCAAAGTAGTGTAGAGATACGACGGTGATTGGACCGACGAGACACGCGCAACAGCAAGACTCTGACAGTTTCAGACTGACGTGGTAACGCGTCTCTCTGTCTTCCAGTTTCGTCCTTCATGTCTGCCTTTTGTCGAAAGAGGCGATGCCGCACTAAGCCCTAAGTAATCACAGTCATCGGTGGCGTGAAAGCAATAATATCAACGTTTAAAAAAAAAAATGCGAAGCATATATCAGGCCAGGCACGTAGCCAGGATTTTGTTTCGGGGGGGGGGGGGGGGGGGGCGCCCATGACAAAATGCTGTATGAGGGGGAGGGGGGAGAGGAGGCCCCAGCAAAATGGAAGATTTCGGGGGGGGGGGGGCGGGGGGGGGGGGGGTCCCGGGCTCCATGGGTGCACCCCCCCCCCCCCTGGTTACGTGCCTGTATCAGGGCATTAAATGTTGCCTCATCCCATGCTTCACTTATGACTGCTCAGAACTCGTTCACTGACCAGAAATCGACTTCCAATTTGCATTTACAATGCGACGCTTACTCTTTTTGTGAAGTCTTATATCCACCCTGCAGTAATGCTTCGATTCTCAGACCCTCTTCGGAAGAAATGCATTCCTTCCCTGCCTAACAGCCCCGAGGCTTCCCGGGCTCATGCGGCGAACAGCGGCATACGTGCGCCTCGCAAATGTTAGCACGCTAACAGCCACACAATACATGTGCCTCAATTACCCATATATACAATGTGGATACAACTATTTGTGTGCTTTACTGCGGAGAATACTCCATTTCACTTCATGGGCGAGCGTAGCATATGTTCGGGGCATCACGCTCGTGCTTGTAGCGTAGGCTTCGCTCGCGTATAAAGAGAAACAAACTACGACTTTCGTTACAGCCATTCACACAACTATAGTTTGACCCATGACCCGCTCATGTCTGACCGAATCCCGTGGGACAATCAAATAAAACTCTCTTGCTCTCGAGTTTAGGCGAAAACGTATAAAACGAAAATAACTCTCCCACAGACGAATGGACCTTGCCCTGATTGAGTAAGATGCATGCCCGTAGATTGCGTTCGTGAACGGAAACTTCAAAGGGTTGCGAACACGTATCCGTTCACGATGGCGGCGCCCTGGTGGCGAGCATGCAGCCTGGTTCTCGGGATGCAGGCGGCGGCAGGTATGTCCTGGGCGACAGGTCAAGTGAGGGCGCAGCCGAGATGATGGATGAGGAAGCCGCTTCCAGCGGGCGGGTGACATCCGTCGCAGATCGCTCGCGGCACCCTGTTGCATTCGTTGCGCCAGAAACCGGTCGAAACAATACCATCCCCAAGCGCTCGTCTGCAACGCGGCGGCGGCCCCGAAACACCGCCGCAGACAACGTAGGTGTTTAAGAAGTGCAGGTCCCATTCGTGATACATGATGGGATGAATAGACCGATTTCACCAGCCATGGTTCGGCTACGCGCCACCGCTGCCGCCCGCCCCTGTGTGTGCTATCGTGGCCAATATGAGCTGAAACAGTACTTCATGCTTTATTGGCATATCTTCCAGTTTTTTGACAGAGCTGTGGCCCGATCTAGGAATCGAGTGCGGAGCTACTGTCCCACACTTCGGACTATTTGACCGATTGAGAGATAATAGCGCTTGTGGGGACCGCAGACGCCAGAAAAGGCCGCATCAGGTGTTTCAGCTCACATTGTCCGCGGGAGGTATACATCCTACGTGGTCACGTGACGTTACGTCACGGTGTCATGTCGTGTGGTGTTACGTGATGCCATAATGTCACGTGACGTCAATTGCCCTGCTAAGCTCAGCTGGGAAATGAACGGACGTGCGGACGGAAAACCACATTTTAAAATTAAGAACTTCAGTAAAAAAAAAATTACATGCTTTAAAAAGTTTGTAAGTTCATTTCTTCGTAGAACCCGGAGGCTGTCTCCGTGTTCTGCGGGAAGTGAACTCATGGACGTTTTTTTAGGGTGTGAAATGGAACCATACAAAACTTTTGTTTTATGGAAAACAAATAAACAAAAATATCGCTTCACACGTGTGCCGACCAAAATGCCAAGGCTTCGTTTGCTTACGCGACATATCAGTTTGAAAGACACCAAACGTGGGTCTGATTAGCTCGCGATAGGTCTCAACCAATCCTTCAACATTTGGTGCTAATCTGACGTATGGAAGAGTGCCGCCTTCGCAACAGGACAGCGTTGGTGCTGTCAATCCCGAATCCTTTAAAAGTAACTATGCTATATTATATCATGTCACAGCTACAGTTGCTTGAGCTGAGATGTCATGTAATAAAACGTATTTACGTTCTTGTACGCAGTTAAAATTGCAGCCTCCGCAGTAAAATGTACTAAGTTGCGCTGCAATCACTTCTAAAATATTTTAAGCAGTGATAGAGTGCAGGCGAGCTGGTAAGTAATTGACATCTTGAAAACCCTGAGATGGGGAACGATAAAAAAACGGACGAACACAACAAAATCTCAAATCTCAGGGTTTTCAAGATGTCTAAAATATCCCGTGACGTCGAAGTCGGCTGCAATTCCTGACTCACGGTTCAGTTGCCAACGAGCACAAGATATCGGCGTAGTTTCGTTTAGATTCAGCACTTTGTTCACGACAGAGTTTGAGCGAACGTAGCCCGGATATTGAGACTGAATAAATGTGAATCTGTGTATTTGCCAATATTATTAGGAGAACTGCAGTTGAACTAAGTTGTTAGTCCCAAAATGTGTCTATAAACTACATTTACATTTATCTCATCTCCGTTGTAACTTAGGAAGTAATTATTTCTGAAATTTTAGCTCATTAGAGTGATTCAATTATTTCATTAAACTCAGTCGCTTCCTCTACAGCTCTGCAGCCATATATCATACATCTATTATACTCTGGAGAATCAACTTGCGCTCCTGGATCGGTTACGAACGCGTGCGCAAATGAGGTTCGACTAATTCACCGACAACTATGCATGTACAGGCTATCAGTGTGAACGGTGTCTTAGCCATAAGCCACATTTCCACCGCTCACAGATCATACAAACGAGTCACGACACGGTGTTTGCTGCGGAGACGGTGACATCTGCGGACACGGCTCAATCATGTTCGAAGCACGCACGTTCGCTACATGCACATTTATGTTTTGGAACATGTTTTATAGGACGCGGTCACATGGCTAATTACACCATGAAATATACAGTCTGGAGACACTGTCCACGCGAGCTTCTCCCTCGTATGACGGTTCTAGCACACATTGTTGGATGGATGGATGGATGGATGTTAATGGCTATACCCTATGCAACGGGCGGTAGCTCGCGCCACCTAGCCTACGTCTACGAAAACTGTCTGCAGATGTGTTCGAAGAGTAGACATGTATAAAGTAAACGTGCTATCTTCTGTACGATGTGGTAGCGATGGGACCGCGGCTAGATAGCGGTGCGCATACAGTCCAAAGTTCCGAAAAACATCACACGCGTGACACTGCGTGTGTTGCGCGTGTTCTAGCCACTCCAATCTGTGTGCCTAAGGTATAGCTTTTGTACCCTTTTAAGGTGTGGACAGTTTAGGCTTCCCCGAGTTCTTTCCTGGGGCCGTTAAAAAGGCGCGAATGGCAGGAAGGTAAAGGGGAACCCAGGCGCGGCCGTTAAACGGCAGCGAGCTGACACAAGCTGCAGGCGTATAGATATATACGCGGCGCCCGCAGCTGTCGCGTGTCGCTGACAGCCGTCGAAACTCGGGGGCGTGACGCACAGCTCGGGTTCCGGCGCCCGCTTGCCGCGAGGAGTGTACATCTCTGCGAAACGGGAGTTCACCGCCGGTGGGAGGGAAAGTAAAGAGCAGAAAACATAAAACGAACGGTTTGGCAAAAAAACGGGTTCCTGACACCGCTTCGTGTGGTTGATTTCGTTATCTCTTCGCGGTGCGAGGGCGCGACACGCAAGCGAATCGAATTTACAAACAGGAACGGATTGTGTTACTTTACCACAATGAAAATTAAATAATACCTCGTCTCTCTTATTTTTATTCGCTTCCTAATAGCGTGAACCGCGCACCTGCATCTCTTTCTCAAATGTTTAGCCGTAAACAAGTCTTAAAGGGGCACTGACACATCAAAATCATATTTTGTTTTATTGTCCGAAACGATTGAAAACGGTGCCGGGACATTACCCTCAAAATTCGAAACTTGGGAATTAAGTATTTGTGAATTAAAAAAACAATTTCCAAATGCCGAATTTGAAGTTCCCGCGCGATCCCCGCCAGTGCAGTCAGTCAACTTTTGCGGTCTCCTGCGACTCGACTTTCTCTCGGACCTCCGCTGACCCGATGCGAGGAGCAGGCGAGCTGGCGCGCGGGAAAAACCGGTTTCTTCTCCGACCCGCCGATCTGCTCGAGCACCGCCAGAGAGGACACAAATCTAGGAGGGGACATCTCACCGAACTCTGATTTTTGGTATTTCAAAAAGAGGGGCCGTAGTGCGTTCGCAATTGCGTTAAAAAACATGTTTTACGATTGCCGTTATTAAATGTTATAGAAATGTCACCTACAAAGCTTCTAAATTTCCTGATTTTTGACGTCACCGATCAAAAGAAGCGAGGAGGTAGCGGCGGGAGATTTAAACGCCAAAAATAAAAAGGCGCGCGCGCGCGCGGGGAAATTTTGTTTCGCGATGCGGTTTTTTTGGCGTGTCCATGACTGCAACTTGCGTCGTTCTAGACAATAAAAAAAAATACGACCTTTGGGGTGTCAGTGCGCTTTTAAGGGCGAAGCTCCTTAGGGGCTAGCCATGTCCGTATGTCCGTCCGCCGTCCGGCGTCGGGTGCTCGTGCTCCTGCTCGTGAGCTCACGTGCTCACGTGCTCGTTTAGGGCAAAACAAATGAAAAAAAAATAAGAAAAAAGTTATGTCCGTCAGCGTCCGGCGTCCGGTGATCGTGCTCGGTGCTCGTGCTCGTGCTCGCGAGCTCACGAGCACGTGAGCACATGCTCACGTGCTCGTGTAGGGCAAAGAAAAAATGAAAAAAAAATGACGAGAAAAAAAATGTTTCCGCAGTCGACAGGATTCGAACCTGTGCGGGGAGACCCCAATGGATTTCTAGTCCATCGCCTTAAACACTCGGCCACGACTGCGGGACGAGTAGGGGGCTTTGAGATGTGGTAGTAACTCAAGAGCTGGGGATGCCATGGATGAAACGTTGCATGTAGCCGCTTAACGTCTGTACAGGAGAGGGCGCTGCTGTCAAATGCGTATATAATCGCGTTAAACTTTCCATGCATTGGCTCAACGTTTATAGACGAGAAGGCGCTGCGGTCAAATGCTCAAATGCGTATATAACCACGTTCCATACCACACATTCTCTTTCTGACATGGATGAAAACGAACGAAAGGCTCGGCATGCTGCGGCTCAGCGTCTACGCAGACAAGCACCACCAGAGCTTCGCCCCAATCAACATCATTCACCACGTGGAGATGCGGTCAATTTTTGTTTTATGAGATACTTGTGTATGCGGTTGTCTGCATGTCCGTATATCTGCGAGACCGCGCTTTTGTATACGTGTACTGCGTTACTACGTCTGTATTTGAATCAAGTAGATGTGTGCAAGCAGTGGTTCGAATCGAACAGCGCGGTGCTCTCCCTAGCTTCAACACTGGTAAGATAAGCGGTTGTCGTGGCTTTACCTTGCACGAAGTTTATAAATGACACAGTGATGTTCGGTTGGAGCCACTATTCGCACACCTCTATCTATACTTCGTTTCACGTTATGTGCGGGCGAAGTCAAACTTGCAGACTTGTACGTAGTTCAACTACTCTACTCAAGTTAGTGTAGTTTAACTACTTTTCTGAGTAGTTTAGTGACTTTCAATTACATGTTTATTTCGGTAATTAGTAGTTCACTTTAATTACTTTTTTTGAGTAACTTCTACTCAAGTTACAAATTACTTTGGAATTTTAGTGGTTGTTTTGCCTATCAGCAAACATTCCTGCACAAAGGAGATAAGATGTTAGGAGATCAACTGATATTTGCAAAGAGGGGAGCATGTGGCGTAGGAGGGGGGGGGGGGGGGGGGGATGGTTTAGAGAGTTTGAAATCCCCCAAAAATTTTCACAAGCCCCCCCCCCCCCCCCCCCCCCCTTCATTGCAACAACAATGCTTCGAGGCACGGGGAGCAATCAGATACGACGCTAGAGAGGCCGTGTAACTGCGGGATTAGCGCCGATGACTGGCGTTTCTCTGTGTCCCGAAGCTCAAGAAGACTTGACCCATTTGAAGAAAGGGCTGGTCCCCGCTTCTCCCCAACGTAGGAAGTCTCGCCCACTACAGGAGGTGCACACACTTTATCTTCACTCAAAGGAGGCATCAAAATGCAGCACCTGCTCTGAAACTCATCTGGTGCTCCCGTAGTTTGTGCTGCACTCGAAGAATCGCGTGCTAAAGGGCAACCCAAAGATTACCTTTTTGTCTTGTCTTTCTTCGCAAAACTCAAGATACGCAGATCTTCAAAGATTCTAAGATCGTTCGAGAAACCTGTAGTATTTCCCCCAACGTTTTTATAAAAAAAAAAATAATAAACAAGCAGTGTTGGTAAGTACTCCATGTACATGGTACTTAAAGTAGTACTGTTTAGAAAAATTGTACTTTACTTGAAGTAAATTTTCTGAACATGTACTTGTATTTTCCAAGGAAAGTAAAACTCCCGACTTCAATGTACATTCTCCATATTTGGAAAAAAAAAAAAAAAAATGGCGGGATCGTCGTGTGAAAACGCGCTCTTTCGAGACGTCATCTGGTCATTTCTCTGAGTGAAGTAATGGAGGCTGTAAGACCGATGGAAATAAGTGCCTTATAAGTTGATTGTGTCAAATAGCTCGTCAGCGAGAGTAGAACAACTACTCTACGGCGACTTGCCCTTATACAATATTTGCTGCCATTTCCGCAAAAAACTGATGCACCTCCGATTACCCCTGGAGCAACGCATACCAGTTAAAAAAACACTGTATATGGAATGACAGGGCATCATAAAAGGTTGTGTTAAAACTGCGTGTACTTTGCCTTGAAATATATTTTTTTATATACGTTACTTCAAGTACATTGCACCCGGTGTACTTAGTACTTTACTTGAAGTGCATAACCTCTCATTTGCTTTGTACTTCACTTCAAGTACTTTTAAGATGTACTTTACGGAACACTCTAAACAAGCAAACACTGTCTGCAAAATCAAGCTCAGAGAGTGCTAAACCTTAAAGTAGAAAGGACACATTCCCAGTACATCATTCACTAAACAAACAAGAAAGTACAAAACAATTAAGCATGCAGAAGCAGAACCAGCTATTAAAGCATTTCTGTGAAAAAACAAGCCTATTTGTATTTGCCTAGCACAATTTCGCCAACGAATCAAAACCTCTGTACTTTCTTTTTACTATAAAAAACATATAAAAGTAACTTCAAAAGTAACTTCAAAAGTAATTCGCTACTTTTTTACGGTAATTAGTAATCTACTCAATTACTTTCCATTTGAGTAATTTCTACTCTACTCAAATTACTTTTCAGGTCAATACTCAGTAACTTAACTTAATTACTTTTTTTGAGTAACTTGTACATGTCTGAGTCAAAGCTAGAAGCGCGAGCCCAACGCTCTGAGCGTTCCTGCTTCGCACGTGCGATCGTGCACTACAGATGACTACAGGCGCTGTTACAAGCAGCATGCTCGCGCTTGTAGCGTTGGCTTCGCTCGCACATAAGGTGAAACGAACTATAGTATTGAGCGTAATTGTAGGCGCTTGTGTGCGTACGTGTGCCTGCGCGTGCATGTAGTCGCAGGTCGCAGTGCCGTATAGCCTCCTCTATTAGCGGCGAGATGTTTCGGTGGCGCCCTCGTTCAGTTACCTTTCGTGACGTCATTACCTTGTGAACCACAAGTTCGATGGTGTTTGTAATGGGCATGGGGAAGCCTGAAATCATAGCGCTCTCAAAGCAACACTGCCAACACCGTCAAAACTGAAGCTCTTTCATTTCTCTTATTTCCGTCGATGAGACATCCTTTGCTGACGTCATAGTCAGCATTCGGCCAATTGTGGTGGGCCGACCACAGCGACGCTTTCGATCGCTCACGTCGCCAATACTGACAAAGCCTGGCAGTTCAACGGCGGAGCCATAGAGCGCCCGGTCGCAGATTCGGAGCGCGAGAATCTGGTAGCACAGAGCATCAAAGAAACCATTTCTCGGGGAACCTGGACGTCAGCGCACAGCTTTTGCAGCGGCGAGGACCCGAAACGCACATGTTCGCTCCGGAGAAGTGTGCTTCGGCGTCTCGCCGCAACGGGGCGCCAGTCACGTGGCTCTCCTCCCCTCCGTTATCTGCCGCTCCACCTTTTTACATTTCGGCGGCCGCTTCTCATGGCAATCTGTCCGGCTGTGTGAGTATATTGGAGGCTATGGCAGTGCATATCTCTTGACTGGTCAGCGAAGCCAGACCAAAACATTGCCATTTATGGCTCGGTCTCCGCGTTCACCGATTAAGAATATCATACTAAATATTCTGCCGAAAACCAATCGAGAGCCTCGTACCGAACATGTCCAACTCTCAAGCGCATGCGCTGGCAGTTGGACACGCGTGCATCGCCACACCTTGATACGACATCCAATTGGTTCCCACGCCGGTCAGAAAAACGACTGAACTCGTAAAGTAACAGACAGACAGCGTCTCGCAGCAGCAGTCCGACCACCCAGAAACGTGATCGTCCGCCCCAGACGCATCACCGTCGCCCTTTCCAATGTCGCGTGTGAGAACGAATCGCACGCGAAAGAACGTTCACACGCAGATCGCGTCCCCGTCGTCCCACGCCCCGAAAGCAGACTCCCTCCACGATCCGCTATTCAACCCCGGAGCAGCCAGAGGCGGAGGGTCGAGATCCGACACGTCGACGCGAGCGAGGCGCGACGAGGAACGTGCAGATATGCGCCTCGTCTCACTTTGCGTCCAAGCTCAATTTCAAGAGCGTCCAACCAGCAACGACGCCAAAACAGAGCCGCGCCATCGATGACGGCTGCTCGCGCAGCAGCCTCCGTAACTCCGTTTCACGTTCCGGTGAGCTGCAGCAGACGGCTTAGAAGCCATCCCACCCATTCCAGTGCTGTGAACGTACCCCGTGACTACGCGCTCCGCGCGCCGCTGCAGCTTTCTTAAAGGTCACGTGACATTCGCGCGGCATTGGATTGGTTCGTAGCGTCTGCTGCGGTCCATCGTAAGGTGAAAGGAGTATAGACTACTTCGTTCGACCCGCTTGTTGTCTTTGGGAGTTTCTGAAATGAGAACTCTCCTTCCTCGCGTTTTCCTCTCTTTCTCTCTCCGGATCGACGTGGCGGATGGTAAGATGGACGTTGGTGTGCCGGCTCACGAAACATCGCAGATCCAGCCATGCTGGTTGCCCGTGGCGTTCCCGTTTGCCCTCCCGTCGAAAGAAAACAACGCGGAGAAGAGAAGACTGTTGGAGTACGCAGTGCGAGCGAGGAGGGGGCAGAGGGAGAGAGAGTAGGGGGGTGCCTCTCGAACTTTGAACGACCCCCGTATATCATCCTCTCGAAGCGCGGGGGCCCTTAGGCCCGCTGATAAAGCCGCGGCGCTTTCTTCGTCTTTACGGCCCAAAAATAATGCGTCTTTTCTTTTTCTTTCTTTTTTCGTTTTTTACATATGTTGCTTTTTGCCTCCTTGGTGCGTGCTCGTTTGCTTTACTTCTCGACGTGCCTTTGCGTGTGTGTGCGCGCTGCTCAGCCGCGTGTAGGTTTGACTTGTACGCACGGAGGCAGCAGCTTTTTTCTGGTCGGTTGCGTGGCGGCAAGACCGTCGGCGACGGAGCGGCGATGCTGTTGCGCGCTGTTACACTGTTCCCAATTGATGTCTGTTAACTCGGTTGGAAATGGCCTGAATCGGAGTTGAATGTAGCAGGCAGCGTCAGGCTGTTTCGAGCTCGCATTTCGTGGTTTTCAAAGGTAGCCGACAAGGTCACGTTGGCTTACTAACACACTCGTTTTTGTTCCAAAAAATTAATAAAAAATAGACTGATTTGCGGTTTAAAATAATTTCAAGTTGTCCACTATTTTCGTAGTACTGCCCTACTCAGGTTGCCTTTCATAATACTATTTCCAAATTTCCCAAGTGTTCCATGTTTGTGTTTGTTTGTTTTTTTTGTTTTTTTGCCAGCAATATGGATATATTGTGTAATAAGAAAATAACAGATGTATCCAACAATGCGAAATGACAGCAATGGTGTGCTAATGGCGATGGTAACCTGCTGTGACTTGAAAAATAAATAAAACATATTTGTATTTGGAAACTCCTTGGTATTCTAGCAGTAGATCGCCGGCAGTTGCTACTATCCTTCACTATTGAACCACCGTAATTGAATAAACGATTTCTCAACTCAACTCCTTGGTAGTTGTATGATTCTTTACTCTCAGAAATAGTGGCGTACCACAATGCTTTTTTTTTATTTTGTTTTTGGCGAGGGGGTGGGGGAAAAAGGGGGTGGGGGTGGGGGGGGGGGGGGGGGTTAAACGCAGCTTGTATAAAAGGAAAAGTCATTCTGCGCAATATATTCTGCAATAATATATGTCTGTGCTTTTGTTTTCTTTTTTTTTTTAGCCACTATCTTACAACAACGAAACCGAAACTGAAGGCTACCACGGAGAAGTGTTTTTTTTTTTTTTTCCCCTCGACACTGCTTAAAATATATATATATATATATTCAAGAAACAAGTGTTGTTACTTCTCTTTCAGGAAATGAAGCTCACTGGTTCGGCCATTGTGACGTCGTCAAAGGCAAGCAGACATCAAGCGCGCTATTTTTCTTTAAAAAAAATAAAGAAGAAAAAAAAAGAAAATAATATTACACATTATTGCTGGCGGCGTCAGACCGCATGTATGTACGGGTCCTGCTGATTTGCAGATAGAGTAAACATATATTGGCACCGGGTTTAATGAAGTAGTCTACTCGTATTCTACACTTTAGTATTCCAACTGCGGTACTGTCAAAGTTGTTTTGTCCCATCCTCCTTTCTTGAACGCATAGTTCTATTAAAAAAAAAAAAACGGATCCCTTCCCGTCCTTGCAAATATTAACTATTTCTGTATAAATTTAACTTAGTTTCAGCAGCGCTGCAATGGTGCAAAAAACATAACAACTCGGTTCAAAAATTTACATTGAAGCACGGAAGGAAAACAAGAACAGAGTCCCCATTTTGTCCAATTTTATTGTGGTCGGTTTTAGAAAAGGAAAGAGAACTCAAAGCCCCGTCACAAACGGATTCGGAATCGTCCCGTTGCTTTCATAGTAAATTGAAGCCCGCAATGTTTCCTACAATGAAATTAGTCTTCTCGATTGAGGCCGAGAAGGCTCCGTAAGTCGATTAATGTTGGAGCGATACATTCCAAGAGGATTCTCCTGAGTTTGAGAGAAAAAATAGACCGACTAAAACACTGTATGAGTAGACGTCTGTGTCGCTCGTTTCACCAACTGTTACTTCGGGGCAGGAAACGCATGCCCTGCTGGTTCTGTCTTTCGCGCGAACGGCGCACTCTCGAAAAACAAAGTACGAGCTCATTTTTCAGCTGAACACGGAAACAGTCAATCACGGCAAACCACGAAGGGTCCCGGCCAATGACGGAGCTCAGAATACGATTCGATTTGAAAAATGCGATGTGCGCGATGAGATAATTGGCAAGTGAAATGTTGAATCCCGGAGAAAAGCTCACCGGAGATAAGCTCAGCGGAGAAAAGCTCACCCACTTTTGTGCGGGTTCGGAGAAAAGCACACCAGTCTTTTGACACACCCGGAGAAACGCTCACCTCGGATTAAATATATTATATAAAGTTTTCCTTATCATTTAATAGCAGTAGTGCTACCAAGGTTTAGGCGCATCCCACGCGGGCGGTACACCGTGAAACAGAGTTAGCGCGAAACGGTTTTTCGCATTTTACTTGGAGGAGGGGTTGATCAGCGTTAAACTTTTATCGCATAACTTTGCGCCACGAATGAGCGATTTCCACCGCACTAATAGTTTTAATATATATATATTAAAAGTATAATATATATATATTAAAATAATCCCAAATATATATATATATATATATATATATATATATATATATATATATATATATTTGGGATTATTTTTGAGGGGAAGGTTTGATTTGAATCGTCCTATGTAAAACCGGTCTGACCTAAATCATGGTTGAAGTCTTCTTGATTTTTTTTCCACCCACGCTGTAGCCCTCGTTCAGCTTTTCTGTCAACCCATTCCGCGCTAGTGTTACCATATATATAATTTTGACGTTGCCGGGATATAGGAAAACCGACCTTTTATTTATTTTCCGCTCAATTGAGGTACGAATTGAAAGCACTGCTTGTTAAACAAATGGTGAAATGTGAAGATTTGGTAATGCGGGATCGGTATACTACATAAAAGGTCATTTCATAAATAAATATGCGGAAACTGCTCAACCCGCAGCCCTCTACACATGGTCATTTACCTCCGTTATTTTTTTAATTAACGTTCTATCGAAGTAATTTATCTTCTATTCATCGTGCAACGCCTGACGTGTTACGTGACGTTTTTTATATTTAAAAAAATAAATTCTGCTAGTGAAGTGCAGAATGAGCGCATGCGCATAAGGCATCCCAGCATACTTCAGTTGAGTGAACGTATTTCACTCGAGTGAATGTTCGATTCTTAGATTCGTAGGTGAGCTCCTCTCCGCATCCGCCGAAAGTCCATTGAGGTTTTTGCCGCATCGGACAGTCTTGCGGCGAGCTTTTCTCCGGTGAGCTTTTCTCCGTCATACAATGTCACGTCATACCATGTATCTGCGCAGTTTCCCTTTTTTTTTTTTTCTTGGTTAGTTGTATTTTGAGTTTTGTCATTTGCTGGGACCCTAATGAGGTAATACTGCAATCTAATTGGCTGTGGAAGCTATAATTAGATTCTTGGGACTCGCCACTCTCACAGTGATTATACAAATTTGAAATGCTTAAATTCTGACACGTAAAAACGCAACTCCAGATGATTCACAAAAGATGCCTCGCTATTCGGAGCGCAAGTTTGTCTGCTTCTTGCACAGGGGTTGCGATGATGTCAGAACGCCGAGCTTTTATTGGCTGTTTGAAAAAAAAAAAATAGTGGGTAAACCTTAAGGCATTTATAGCATTGAGGTCTACCCACTGTCCTTCCAATCAAAGCCAATCAGAAATCGGCGTCGTTCTGACGTCACCACAACCCCTGCGCAAGAAGCAGACGACTTGCTCTCCGGAAAGCTTGCAGCTGAAGAAAAGCAGGGCATATTTATCTTCACGCTCCTTGCTTCGTGATCCGTTTTTTGCCGTTCTTATGGGCTGATGCCGCGATCTGATTGGCCGTGGAACGGTAATGAGATGGTCGGGACTCACCACACCGTGCATTTTTGTTTTTGTTAAATTTGTTAGTGACCATAGTACCCATGATTTCTGCTCGCTAGGTGTATTCCACCTCTTTCCCTTAACGTAGAGGGTTGCTACAGAGCGCTTGGTGCATTTGCCTTTTAACCGCTCAATCGAAAGTGTCAGCCCTTATTCTTATCAGAGGGGGAACATATTCTGGGAATCGTGCAGTGTATTGTTTTTTTTTTCTGTTTTTTTTTTTTTTTCTATGTGTGAGAATTGACGTCTCTGCAGAGATATCTATACTCTCTTTTGTTTTACCCCAGGTCGAAGACACACAAACAAAGACTCTATGAAGTCACGGTGCATTCGATGCACACGATTGGTTCGGCCGCGCGGTGACAAACATGTGCACCAAAAGACAACAAATGGAGAGACGTTCCGCTTTTTGAACTGTTTGATCAGCTCCGTCGACTCCTGTACAAACGAACTCAGCACTGTTACGTCACGACGCGGTGGTGGCGCGTCGGGCGCACTTCCTGTCTGGGGCAGTGGGCGGAAGTCACCATGCGAGACGTGCATTCCTGCGTTGTTTTCGAAGAAACCAGACAAAAACCTGCCTTCTCGTCAAAACACCGCGACTAGGAGTGTGCCAAAAGAATAGGGAAGTGTTTGAAGGTCAGTGTTCATGTGTATTCTGCCTGCTCAGTTCGTCCGAGAACGTGGATAGGGCCATGAAAAAGGAAAATGAGACGCCGTCGGACCACGATTGCTTGTGCGGGAAGAACTTTGGGTTGAATTCACGGATACTTGTGGTCGTCAGCATTCATTTGTTTTGTTCCAACGTGAACGTGGGAAAACTGCCGAGTTGTACGGACCACCTGCCGACTACGTTCAGTCCGTCTTCAGTTCGAACGGCCGCCTGATCGTTCGAACTGTCGTCTGCTCTCAAACGTTTCTGCTTGTTGTCGTCTGCTCGTTCAAACGACAGCGGCCCGTAGACCAAACTCCGGTCACTGCGATAAGAACTAAGTGCAGGACTCAAAATAATTTTAAGTTTGAAGCTTGGTTGGAATAAACAGGCTCGGTGTAAACAGTAGATACAAGGAGATGTTGATCATTGTTACCAGTGACCATCACCGACTTGTTATGCCTGACTCACTTGGTACGATTCTACTTGCGCTTTTCAGTATTGACGTCGACCGTCTCAGCTACGGTTGACGCTTTTGCAGCCCGAGCGAAGTCGCGACTGAATCTCATCATGCGAATCAGGCTTTAGCGTCCATTCTTCGGCGTCCACGCGGAATGAATCGCCGCATGCCACATTATACACGCGGAGTTTTGCGGTGTAACGATCCTCATTAATTTCGCTGAGGCCGCCACAGTAGTCAGACATTGCCAGGAAGACGTAGAATCGATCATTCCAACGCAAAAAAAAAAAAAAAGAGCACGGGGACTCACACCTACAACGACAACATCGCATTCCAATGATTCGTTTACGGGCGACGGCGAGCTTATTGCCCACACTCCATCGCGCATGCGCGGCGCCGGTGGCGTCCGCTAGGGGCGCTCCGGTTTGTTTGTAAACAAAAGACCAACTCAACTCTCTGACGTCACGCCACTGCGGTGGCGCTGCTGTTGGCATGACGCATGCGCAGTTTCTTCGCCTCAAACGAATCTGGTTTCTGTGCACGCGCATTGCCCACACGCGGTGTGGTGTTGGTCGATAGCGTCGGGCTGCGCTCTGACTTACGGTGAAACCAAGTGTCATACATACCATACGGCGAGCAAGTGTACAAAAATGCGTACGCAAAAAGGACCACGCCAATCAAAAACGCTCAGGGAAAGCGCGATGACGAGACGGCCTAACGCGCGCCGTCATTGGTTGAGGTCGGGGGTCGAAACAAAAGCGCGTGGGCACATTTGGTGTGCATATGTATGGTCAAGGCCATTTTTGATAACTACTCAAATTTAAGAGTTCCCAGACCCAGTGGCGTCAAAGAAAAAAAAAAGGGGGGGGGGCGAAAGGGGGAATTGCCCCCCCCCCCCCCCTTCCCACTTTGCACCAGTCATTTAAAGAATTTTATGTAAACAATAAAGGGGAGAAAATGGAAACCTCCCCACTTCAATCGCCCGAATAGTTCCGAAGCCTCTGCGTGGACATATTGAGAATAAATATTTTCAGACTCATAACAGTTATTGAGAGAAAAAAAAAAAAACAGCACACTGCTTCTTTGGAGACAAATAGTCTTGACCGATTGCTATTTTTGTGCAGATTCATATATCTCCAAGGAAAGTGTTCGCTCACCAGGCACCTCTTGCACTGCCAGTAACAAAAAAGATTTGGCCCACAACCCAAGAGGGGGACAGAAGAGCTGTGATTATCAGTTTGTGCCGCGTGAGCGAACCAAGTGCACCAGCTGCTTCTTGTTTGCTCAGTTTGTTTGAGCGTACACTCTTCGTGACCCAAGCTGCGCCCGTTTCCCACTATAAACCTCCAAGCCGCGGGGCTCGATTTGAGGTCGACATACAAGATGAGACTGTCAAGTCGTGTCACGCGATAAAATACAGGCGGAATCGACCGTAAATCAGTGCTGCAGGAACCACAAAAGACGCGTATTTCTGAGCGCGGAAAGATGCAGCCATATAAAATCTTCTTTCTTTTTTTTTTTTTTCTGCCGGCAGATGTGAAGTGAAATGGAGGTCGTTGTATAATTCTCCCAATTCAAAAAAGTCAGGCATCTGACAGTTGAAAAACCACTAAGCACTTCAAAAAAAGAGAAAAAATAAAAGAAAATAAATAAAAAGAACAACCCGCTACCTACCGTAAAGAAGAGGTTTCCATCTGGAATGCAGGTGTGAAAAACAAACGGAAAATCGGAATAAAATTGAAGCACATGCAAAAATCATTCAATGATAGTGGGGTTTTTTTTTTATTCATTTTTTAGAGTGTATTTAATGCATCTAAATTGCAAGGAACATTTCGTTAGAAAGATATTCGTGATTGCCGTGCGGTAAATACACAGACGTGTCTTTTTTTTTTTTTTTAACAGCGTGGAATTCTTTTATTTTTTTTTTGTGTAATTAGCGGTTCGTGTTTTCGCACTTCATTGTTAAGATCGATTCGTCCTAACGGTTATCTCTGTCGGTCACCAGAAATATTTTGAAACTTTATCTTAAAATACGGGTGGGATGGAGCGTTCATTTCAAAGCAACGCACGCGCTCATCACGTAACGAACAAGTTCTGTTGGGCAATCTTGCTACCTTGTAAAGTATTGCATTGCGTAGTAGCACCGTCGCTTAACGAATTCAATGTGCCATTAATCCGAAGATTAGGATGGTGATTACATGATCCTTGCAGGCTATGATTGAGGTACGTTAATTTTCGTATAGAATGCACCGCTATAGCTATTAGAGGGAAAGTCGAGCGTGGTGGAGGTCCATCTATAGAATAACGAACAGCGCTCTGTATTCGTGCTTCTTTGCACCATATTCCCGTTTTTAGCGTTCTTTGTTTGAGAAGGCCTCGCTGACGTAGGAGGTAATCATTTTGTTTTCTCATTGTGTATGTTTTTAACCGCATCTTTGGCGCTAATACTCTTTTTCAGTTCCTGGAGCGCAAAGAGTGGGGTTTAAATTCAGATCGGTCCCTTTCTCTCGAAGCCTTTACGGATCCGCTCTAGCCTTATTTGTTTTGCGGCACAAAGTCCCAATATTTTCTTTCTTCTACCTCTTTATTCCATTAAAATACTATACCAACTACGAAGATAACATGTTTGGGACTTTGGGGAAACGTTTCACCGACTTCCCAGCTTCATATGTTTCGGAGATACTTTATGAATGTCTTACTTGGCTGCGGACATGCGGTTGCAAGTACCATCTTTCACACCTTTGTAATTTTGTGCTCAACTCTGACAGCATGAAAAGATGAAAGCACGAGATTCTGTAAAAGGTTCACAACAAACAACTGGTAACCCAGATATTGCGTCCTTCACGGGTGCACCAATGCGGAGCTGCAACATTTAATTTCGAATACCGAAAAAACAAATGCGATTTGACGTTGAAGCGTTGCCTGAAACATCCAAGTCGTACCCGCTCACACGTATACTGGCCCCTGCTAGACAGGCGACGTGCTTTGAGTCTTACGAGCAGCGTTCAAAGTACCACCCGATAAGTAAGCCGCTTCCGTTTTGATGGGCACACCCTAGACAAAGATACAGCGCGCGGACAGAGGACAAGCTCCCCCAATCTACCCCTCGACAACGAAGGGCATGCACGTTGCGTTAGTGTAGAGGCAACGCCGGAAAAAGGAGGCTCGAGCCGTGCACATGGTGCCCGTCCCCCTTAACAAGTCATAAATCTTCTATCTTTAGGGCCACAATGTTTTGCGAGGGCCTCGCCTTTCTCTTCGGTGGCCTCCGTGGAAGAAGCAGCAGCAGAAGCAGCGGCGCGCGGGAATAACTTGCCCTGGACTCTGCTGGACATGTGCCTACTCTTGCAGTCGGGATCGGAGTCTGGAATTTTCACCAAGGTTGCTTCTTAGGTTTCCGAAAGTCATGTGAATAATCCTTTTCTACGTTGTCGGCGCCGCCGGTGGCTCTTGATTTTCTGACCGATTCCATGCGAAATACGATATATTCACATAATTATAATACAAGAATCTGGAGGAAAAAAAAAAAACTTTCACAGGAGCAAAAGAATTGTGTATGCTTATTAGGGCAGTGAAACTATAATGCAGGTAAGGTAATGATAGTATGGCCTCACTCTCATCATATCCACATTGCCCAAATGCTGCGGTGTGAGAAAACATTCTATTTTTCTTTGACGATTACTGTGCACACCAAAATATGCATTATGTCTTGCAGGGACTGTTCAACTGAAAAACGGTCCCTGCTTGAAATGTGCATTAAATCTTATAATAGGGACTTTGATGGCGCCCATTTCTATATTTTATAGGGCAAAAAGTGTGTAAAATGAGCTGATGAAGACCTAGGGAAGCCTAAAAAAAGATTAAACCCAGAATGTCTTGATGAAGGATTTTTTTAAATGCTAAAAGTTGACCCTGACGCCCATGTCCTTAGTCTGTATATAGTTCCTTTTTGCACAACCTTACTCAAGTTGTTTTGAGGTGATGTATGTATGTAAACGTGAATAAACCTAACGAAGGTTTACCATGACAGGGTAAACCTTCGTTAGGAACATTGAGGACCGTGAGGAACATTAGACGAATAGTTGCAAGCTGGTTGTCCGAGATGTGCACGCTACCAGAGGAAAATCAACTATTACAGAATGTGACTAGACTTAATCAATTAGTGAATAAATGCAGTGCTTTCAATAGAAAAATACCTGGACGAAGCAGCAGAAGTGAATCAGTCATAATTGCATATTCTGATGTGAAGAAATAAATAATGTTTAAAACTGTTAACTCTAAAAGGTCCTTCAACTTCAGTGATATTGTTTAGAGCAATTTTTGCAAGGAAGGAATCTCAAATTGTTGGCTGTGTTCTCTCTCTGCACATTTTTTTGTTTTGTCTATGAACTTTTAAATCTACAAAAAAAAAGTTACACAAATAATAATAAAAAAAAACATTAAAGCGGACCCATTCCGCAAAGAGCCAAATGGCTCTGGACTAACCAATGAATGAAAGAAGGACCTGCCGGAATGATGGCTCAGCAACAAAACACCTGAAAGAGCCAAGTCAAAGCAGACAAGCCCAGAAGAAAAACAAACCGAGCGCCATGCGCAACTGAGTGCGCGTTAGAAGAAAAGGGACAGAGGCAAAAACACGAATGGAAATAACGAACTAGCGAGGCTGGCAGGCGCCATCATTCAAAGGCTGACTGGAAATCGTGCGGCTGTACATCACCTCCATAACGAAGGGACACCTGCTGCCCGAGCAGAACTCGCGCGCTGCCGAGGATAGGCAAACACAATCACACACTGAATGTAAAAGAAAAAGAAAACATGGATCAGATTTGTTTCTTTGAACGCAAATATACGTATAGCTTGTATTTCGTCACATGAACAAGAGCTTGTACAACACAATGAAATGGGAGTTTGTACATAACCAACGTTTTCTTTGCACGGGCTCGAAGCCAGTCGCTTTAGCATGCAATGTGAGGACCTTAGTGTCCGACAGATGACTTTAAAAGTTTAAATACAAAATCTCGGGAACTATGATACAATATGTACAAATAGTCCTTTCCACTTTACAGTAATGTACAACTACGAGAGGTTTTCGTAGACAGTTCAAAGAGGTCTCGCTGAATGCCAGCACCGGCGTCCATTTTTCTTGGGGGCACTGTCGTCGAAGCAGTCCTGGAACTCGTGGAGGTTATCCAATGAGTCACGTTTCGTGCGACCACCACACGGAATGCAGAGTTCATCCAGTCGCGACACATTACGGGGCACGCACCCGCAGCGGCATTCAGCGAGAACCCTAGCGTCAAACGGTCGTTTCTGAACCACCTTTCGCCCTAAGCACCCTCTTGGGCTTGTCGATGGTCGCAGTCCGTTTCAACATGGGCTGGTGCTGGTAGTGATGTGCTGTGAACACCGGGCCGTGCAAGGGCTTGTGGTCGATGTACTGCGGTACCATAGGTCTTCGACACGCCGCCAGCGGCACCCGGCTCGACCAAGTCCACAACCCCGTCGTGATGCCCACGACGAGTGACATGAAGATGCGGAGCGTGAACACCTCCAGGTTAGGCCTAAAGGCCGACCCGGCCGCCAGCCACTCGTCCCGGTATGAGTACTCGTAGATATAAGAGGCCAGCACACAGGCAGCGGGGACCATGTAGAGGACCGCGAAGATACCCACACGGATCATGATGATCTCGAGCTTGTCCGCCTTGGGCGCGTGGCCCAGACTGTCTCTGGATCGCATCATGGTCACGATTCCCCAGGCGAGGAAGATGGCGCCGACCAGGAGGTAGACGATGGAAGGCAGGACCACGAAACCTAGGAGCGCGTGCCTGTTCTGGTTGCCCACGAAACATGTGCCGGTAAGTTCGTCCGCGTCGACCACGCGCATAACCAGGATGACGATGGTCTGGACGGCCGGCAGGACCCAGGCGAAGAAGTGGAAGGCAGTCATGTGCTTCTGGACGCGTTCGTGGCTCCAGCGAAGCCCAGCCGACAGGAACCAGGTGACAGTGAGCACAACCCACCAAGTGGCGCTGGCCATTCCGAAGTAGTAGAGCAGCATAAACACCACAGTGCAGTTGATGTTGTCCACCCCCTCTTGAATCAGGATGGACACCTCGTGCTGGCTGTCCAGGTGACAGGAGACGCTAGAGCGGCCCAGCAGCAGACGGACGAAGTACGCCACGCAGTAGACGTTGTAGCATCCGCTCATGTAGATGATGCCACGCTCCGGGTAGTGGAACCGCCGAGAGTCTACGAAGAAGGTGCCCAGCGTGAACAAGGTGGACAGAAAGCACAGGCAGGCCCACACGCTGGTCCAGATCTCGGCGAACCGCTTGTTCTCCTGTGTGAACAGGATGTCCCGGTCGCACAGGTGCGCGCAGCGTTCAGTGCGGTTGATGAAGAAGAAGTAGCGGTCGCCGTGGTGGTACGCGTCGCACAGGCCCCTGAGGCGAGCCCTATCGGCACCCGGGGGCGGCAGGGGCTTGCGGCTGAGGCGCGGAGGTTTGGGCCGCAGTCCGCCCCGAAAGCGCTCACTCTCTTCGGGGGCCGGTCCGTCCATGCACATGTGCCGGTGGTTGTTCTGTGGCGGGAACTTGGAACAGTTGAGCGCCGCGGGCCACGGGAAGCCAAACTCCTGGAGCACGGGTTGGCACCTGGTACGGACACTTTCGCAGAGGGGCCTGCACGGTCCGATGGGCTGGGCCACCTTCTCGGTACACATGGGCACGTATACGGAGCAGAGGAAAAACTTGAGCTGGGACGCGCATCCGTACTGCACGAGCGGCTTGAAGGTCTGAAGCTGCAGTTGCGCGTCTTGCTGGAGTTCGTGGCCGACCAGGTTGGGCATCCCGGTGACGTTGTATCCGATATCCTTGCACATCTCGATGCGGATGGGCTCGCACATGCGGCCGGAGTCCGTGACCGCCGGACAAGCGGGCGCCAGAAGCAGCAGCAGGAGCGAGGTCGCCGCCAGCGAGGAGGCGCCGCCGCCACCGACGGGCCGCGCACACGACGAAGGCATGCTGGCTACGTCTCTCGGGTCGACTACGACGAGCACGTCGACGGACTACGCTGTTCACTAGGATCGCGCTAAGAGACGAGTCCGGCAAGCATCCTGGGCCGGACACGGAACGTAAGTGACGGGACAACCCACGAGACGGCACCTATTTGAAGGAAGCAGCGCATTCTTCTCAAAACTCGAGGGGCCCCGCGTTATCCTCGAGCAAGTACAAAGCCGCGCGGACCAATGAGCGCATCGCCCGAGAGTGAGCGGCCGTCCCCGCCTTTTACTCCTCTCCCTCGCGCTCGCCTTTTCCCTGTGTTGGAGATTAACAAGCTGCGCGCCACGCGGGTCTTCGGCTTGGCCTGACTTCCGATAGATGGCGCCACTTCGCAGGACCACTCCCGTCCTGGTCTCTCAGAACGTGTAGGTCCTCCTGCGAGCCTGTTTTCCCTGCACACTCCTCTCCTACGAGGCGCGTGCGGCCGGCCGGGCGGCGGAGGAGCGGAGTTGTTGGGCGCGCAAACGAGCGAACGAGTATTTTCAACGGGGGGAAGAGCGTTGACAGGCGTGGCGGAATGGAGCGGCACGCTGTTTGCACACGTAACAAAGTGGCGCCACGCACAAGGGCGAGTCGCTGCGGCGGCCAGTTTTTTTACGGGGAAATTGGCGGCTGCCGCCGCCGCCGCCGTGGTCACTCATTGCTGCCCTCAGGATATTTGCGGCCGTCTCTGCACTGCTGAGCCAGAACGCAGTTTAGATAATACGCCTGCACAAATCGAACATCGTTGGGATTTGGCACTCGATGCACGACGAGGTTAGGGTGTTTTAGTACATCGTTCCGCAAACTCCGTTAACAATGTCCGATACTTCGCAGACTCCGCGGAGCTGTCGGAACGGTCGAGTAACACTCTCTACTACCAGTATAGTCCTCGAGTACAAAAAACACTGATGTGGATATATATATATATATATATATATATATATATATATATATATATATATATATATATATATATATATATATATATATATTGTGACGCGTATGGTACTGCAATTTCTAATGTACGGTGGCGGTCACTACTTTATTCGGTATGGAAAATAGCGCTTGCACGATGCAATGCGTGGTCATAAGTAACGCTCAGCAACGCGACTAACGCGACAATTCGATTCACCAGGATTGAAATATGTTTTCTGTAACGGGAAAAATTCATTGGTTGCGTTCGTACATATCTGCCGCACTTATAAGAGACTGGTTGGCTACCAGCCAACCCATCTCTTCAACAAATGAATATACCGATAGGACAGTGGGATAGTCCCGAATGGTATCCAGAAAACAAGACAACACGTATAATACACGGACGTTCGGTTTATGATCGCTGAAAGCGGCGGTCTTCAAGCTATCCGGGAACGAAAACGTTTCTGAACTTGTAATCAAAAACAAAAACTGGCGGCTCACGAACACACACACACACACAAATAAAAGAGATAAAGAGAGCGCGAGAGAGGGGAAAGCGCGTCCGTCCGAACCTGTGCAGTAAGCGCGTCTATACAAAATGCCAGACGAAAGCGTGATTGCCGTGGCGAAGCTCTATCGCAGGGATAATTTACGAAGAGCAGAACAAATACACGGAGAAAACATGTCATCATATCCCTCCTGACACTCTAATTATAGGGCTCCGCCGGGTAATGACGGCGCCCCGATGGCCAACGAGACCTGTTTGTCCCGGACGGCCCGGAAAAAGAAAGAGCGGACAAGGCAAAGAAGAGAGACCACACCGGAGCACGCACGAACGTTAGAGCAGCTGAGGAGACGCCAGGAATTCGGCGCTGCTCAGCTGGGGCCCTCATCCCGTGCGAGTTGATACCATTCGGAAGCGCACTGAACTGGAGCGATGTCTGCAAGTCAACCACGTCTGTCGGCAGTGGCGCCATCTGTCGGAGGAGGCCCCAGGCTCCTTCGTGAACCCATGGCCTGCGTGACCCGCCCTATCGCAGAAAGCGCGCGCATAGTGAAAAATGCACAATGAGAAAAAGAAAAGAAGCTCACCTGTGCCAGTGACGTGAAGTTTCTTTTTCGGACCCATCTGTCTCAAAAGAAGTTAGGTACCACCAACTAAATATCTAACCAATGAATTAGCTATTTGGTGATAAAGGCTACGCCGCACCCTTCCATTCTGGGTCGACGGGACCTTTACGTATGACGAACTGTTGTCTACCGTTATTTTCTGTGTCACAGCATGACACGGTTGCGTTTAATGGTATATCGCGATTTGGAGGATTGCGATATACCGTTATATCGCAATTTGGAGAATTGCGATGTAGCGTCAGGGCGCAGTGACGTGACAACAGTGATCACGTGACCACCGGTGCAGTGCGAAAAAGCAACACCAGCGAACGCGAGCTCCGTGGATGTTGTTTTTCTGCAGTGCACTGGCTTCGATAAAAAGCGCACTTAACGGATTGGTAACTCGCCGCGATCAAGTGGAATAGTACGAATATTAGTGATGGGCCGAACTTTTTGCCGAATCGAAAATTTGGCAAAGTCAAAGTTTCCTCGAACTTTTCGAAAGATTCGGCAGATTCGGCAAAAATGCACTGTCGCGAGACTTAAAAATTGATACTTCGTTTTTGCAAACAAAAAAAAAAATATTTATTTTTTTAATTTTTAATGCATAGTGACATAGTTGTTACTAAAAAAAGGTGATATTCTACGAGATAATTGTATTGGTGTCATTTGTGTGTGTTTACTGGCAATTTTAGTGACTTTTTGCAGAAGTGGTGTGATAACGAGGTTCGGTAACAGCGGGCGCAGTCACGATACGCGAGTTTCGGTTTTGAGGCCTCATCAGCCCGAGTGTGTACATTGTTAAACCTTTAGAAAATTTATCAATGAGTTTCAATTGAGTTTCTAATACATTAGAAACTCAAATTAAACGCATTGATGATTTTTTAAAGGAAATAAAGGCGGTAACACTGTGTTCTTACTTTCTTTGCGAGTCACCGCTTCGTGCGTGAAAATGAATGCAACGGCTGCTGAGTCTTCACCAGAAGAAATAACAATATTATTGTAACTATGCATGTTTTTTTTCGATTTGAGTCACTTGACGCCAGCTTTCCATGAAAGTTTGCGTCCCATATTCGCAACGTCTCCTTTTTAACTTTTAAAATGCCGGTTTCTGATGTTAGGACACACGCGGACGCTTAGGAAGATGAAAAGAGTTAGGAATGTCGGATGTGCAACGTCGAGCATGATAGTTATGTGTTTAGTTATATGCGGACTGATGAAAACCGCGAAATAACTCTAATAAGAACGTAATATTATTTTGTTTTGACACAAACTACTTGTAGGCCGAAAACAGGAGTGCTATAATTGCAAGCAGTACTTTAAATTTCTTGTCAGTCAATGTTGCACCTACCTCGTTGCATCACTGGAAAGCTCAAATGAAAATCACGTTATCTAGAATGTACCGCATCATTTGTTACTTGCGCAGTGGACTGCGTCGATTCGTGGTCGATCTTCTGTTCTTGCGGCAGAAAATATTGAAGAGAACCACACTCACAAAGGCTTAAAGGAGTAGGGAAACGAACTTACAGCGCTCCTTTTCTTGCTTGAATGTGTTGCATGTTGCACCCTAACCTCAAAAACACCAGTCTTCCGTTGAAAGGCACAAGAAAACTAATTTTAAAGCTAAATAAACGATCTTTCAATGTGCACCTGGTGGATGCATGCGGAGCCTATTCGGGAGGTAATCTAGCAACGTTGGGGAACTTGCTACGTAGTCGTGACGTAGCAGATTCCCTCGGAGCAGCGCCGCTCTTTGGCATTTTAACATTTTCCTTCTTAGCTTTTCTCCTCAACTCACAAATCACGCATTGAACCAAACAGTCCAAGAAGACGGAAAGGGTGGACTCCCCTCTTTCTCGGATTCTCATTTGTGCACCCGGATACAGCCATTCTCCTCCTAGAAGATTAGCCAGTCGCTCAAAACTCGGACAAAAGTTCCTTTCCCCACCCCGTTGAGCACTAAGCTGACAGTGCTGTGGAAGCTACGTGCTCCTTGGGCCAGCCACAAGCTCGTCACCCCACGGGTACTTCGAACGGCTCGGTTGTAACGCGCTGAACCACCACAACGCTGACAACGCCACCAAGGGCAAAGCTCATAACCCCGCCAGCCTTCTACGTCACGAAAACGGGGAATCTGTTCTTTCTGTTTTTGTTTGCGCCGGATATCCCATGACGCATCGCGCTCTCCGTTCGCTTCTCTTCGAGCGCTTGCTCGAGCGCACCGTTTGGAACGAAAAATATAGCCAATCGTTCAAGATACAAACGTGCGATTATTATTTACGGTTATTATCCGTCATGCTTGACTCATTTCCGAACTAAATTTGAATATTTCAATTTTTGTTTCCGTACCCCTTTAAAAACACACAGTTATCATGTCGCCTCTCCGCACCTCGCCGTAACCGATGGTAGTACTACGGTACTCCACTGCACGACCGTACGGCGTCCATTTGCGATCCATGGTCCCGTCGCGTTCACGAGCGTGCGCAGATGCTTACCGAATTTTCGCCGAATCTTTGCCGAGCGTTCCTTCAAAAGTTTGGCATGTGCCGAAATTTTCCGTATCTGAAGTTCGCCAGATTCGGTCCATCACTAATGAATATTGTAATTGCGTGCTTGAGAGAGAAGCACACTTTCAAAGCGGGGAGCTGCACGCGTATGTTTGGAGTATTTAAAAAGAACTTTCTGAATGTTGAAATCTACATCGCAATAACATTTTCAAAATTAAACTGTGGCTGTATCATTAGGCAGAGATGCCCTGACAACCTGCGTTCATCATTCGTAACTTTTTTTTTTTTTTTTTCAAACTTGAGATTGAAGAAAATATATTTGTATATAGCAAGGTTCGTAAATCCACTCAATATGGTATAGCTGGGCATATCTACAGGTTTAATTTTATGCCAAATCTGACGTGTACTTGCCGTCCCAAGACATTGAAATTTCTTAGGTCACATTCCGTAAATAAAGTTTGATTAAAATTATCAAATAAATGAAAAAGTGGAAGCTTGGAAACAACCTTCACGAGTTTAGCTGGGTTTTCGTTTAAGCAGTGCAAAAGGCTCGAAGAAACTATTCGATATTCGATTCGAAAATATTCAGCCAAATCAAACGTACGCTTCGAATTCACTTCATAGTCAAAATCCACTATTCGCACATGACTATTAGAACCCTAACGGTATGATTGATTAAAAGTTATACTTTTACGTACTTCGGTGTTAATCACTCACGGCACTTAAATTACGCCCGGGTCCTCACAAACGATATGTTTCTTTTAAGTATTCTTACCTCACAACGAATATGGCGTACCGTAGGAAAGTATTTTGCGTTTTTCCTTTTCACAATTTACTATCTAAATACCTTTCTTCCTTTTTTTTTATTGCAAGGTATGACAACGCGTTTATTGACAACGCAAATGATGCACATAAAAACGATTTCACTGTTGGACTGGACGCCATAAACACTTATAACAACAAAACTGATTAATTTCTGTCTGAAGAAATAAATAAACAAACATTTTACAACTTCTCAGCTTCTCATGTAACGCTTTAGTTACCCCATACAAAAAGTATTACTATACTTCGTTTCAGCTTCGGTCCGAGCGCGGCCGATGTAATGAGCGGAAGGGCCAATCAAGCAGAGAAAGAGACACAACGTCATGGCGTGCTCTCTGCAGTTGATAGG
Source organism: Ixodes persulcatus (assembly GCA_013358835.2). Taxonomy (NCBI): domain Eukaryota; kingdom Metazoa; phylum Arthropoda; class Arachnida; order Ixodida; family Ixodidae; genus Ixodes; species Ixodes persulcatus. The sequence continues at coordinate 488,874 of JABSTQ010011469.1, read as the reverse complement.
ACCAGCGGGTATTCGCCGTCTCTCTGTGCGTGCTCCTACGCCGGCTAGTCCTATCAAGCGCAGGGAGCACGCCATGACGTTGCACTTTTTGCGCTGTTTCATTGGCCCTTCGGTTCATACCATCGTCCGCGCTCGGACGGAAGGTGAAACGAAGTATAGTTTTAAAGTTTTCCTTCATGAAATGCTAAAAGAGGGAGCAATGAAAAATTAAATAATTAAAATACAGACGCTACGATATTTTATTACCATTGTTTTCATGCTGGTTGTTCGCACACTTGAGTTTTGTTGCGACCGAAAGCTTTGCACCCTTTTGTGCTTACTTGTGATCGCTTATGACAAGAGAACACGACGAGGCCCTGGGACTACGTATAAATGGAGTCAAGGATTTGCAATATTTACGAAATCAGATGTACGTATAGACAACGAGAAATCGTCATTTATAACACTGTGAAAAGTTCTTTTTCAAGCCCACGATAAAAGAATGATGCGCAACAAGATTCGGAATTTTACGCAAATCGCGAGTTTGCTACCCGATAGATAACGCCAGTGCGTCTGCTCGTCGTAAGCGATCACATGGGAAAGCAAGGCTGCACAACGCACTCGGATGCAACCTAAACGCAACTGTGCAAACCAGCCTTATATCGTACAGCTGAGCGAGGGCGATTGCAGCGAAACATTTTGCGCGGCCCGGTGCCGTGATCGTTTGCTAAAGTCACGAGTAATCAGCCTCCACTCCTACGCAGTTTGGGCCACGAAGCTGTGGCGGCAGCCACGAAGCTGTGGCGGCAATACGTGGCCGAAGAGTGAGGCTGTCGAAATAGCTGCAGTCGTTTATCTTGTGTCAGCGCAGAGAATTTTCAACGCCTAGCCTGTCAAAACGAAGGTTGAAAGAAGTTTCGGTGGTGTTTCCAATAATGGCGATGTTTATTCGACCCTTTCTTTGTTCACGTGAATATAGAGAAAAAAATCTTATTTGTGTGAGTGTTTGCCGAATATTTGTCAAACTGTTCTTTGTACGCGGTCTTTTCTTTCGATCTCCATTCACCATATTTCACAAACGGCCGCTACAGCAAAAGGAAAAAAGAAAGTTTACGATTAATTTAATTTTTTTATGAATGAAAATAGACATAGGATTTCAATTAGAAACTTGCTGAGCGTCATCGAAAACCACTAAATCAAATAATTTTGGAAGGATATAATGCCGGGGCATCATTTTACGGTGTTCTGCAAAAACGCTTCATTTGGACGCCGTTTCTAGATTTCGATTTTTTACCGGAGCGCATCTACGCGCCCGCGGTCCTGCTCCCCAGTGGCTGAGACGCGCAACACACCTGCGCCCAACTTCCCTCCATGCTCCGAGGGAGGCGAGGGGGTGGCTTCGCGCCGCGACCACCGGGGGGCAGGACCGAGGGCGCGAAGATGCGCTTCGATAAGAAAGCGAACGCGTCCAAATTGAGCGCTTTTTCAAAACGCCGTAAAATGCAGCCCCTGTGTTATATCCTTCTGAAACGAGTTGATTTAGTGGTTTTCAATGACGCTGAGCAAGTTTGTAACTGAAATCATATGTCTATTTTCATTCACTAAAAAGCTAATTAAATTTGTGAAATTGATTCGCCGACTAATTGTTACGATTAGCCCCCTGGCCGTATTAATCACCTGCCCAAACCGCATAAATGTAGCTTTCAAGGCTTTTTTTAAACAAATCGCAAAGAGTAAAAAAGTCCTGTATATATAAACTTGCTTGCAGGCAGCGTAGCGGTTCGACACGTATTTTCCAGAAACAAAACTCATGCAGTCGGCTGCTGTGTTTTATGAACTTTTAGGTGATGTCGAATGCAATAAAAATCGGGGCTCCAATCCTCGTTGTGAAGGTTGTTGGGCAGCGAAGCTGTGGTGCTTTAAGACAGCCCTGCGACAGGGGAAACAAGAGGGACAAACACGATGAAGGACAAACACGACAACTTCGTCGTGTTTGTCCTTCTTGTTTCCCCTCTCTCAGGGTTGTCTTAAAGGGCGATTTCCGGCGATTTCTTCATGGTCCCCGATTTGCTTGAAATTTCGCTAAACTCGCCAAACAACATCGCTAAAATAGTATCCCAAATATTAGGTTAAAATAATTTTTTTCCACGAAGTTATTGAATTTTACAATTTTGGTCCACACCGTGTTTTTCAAACTGAAAGTCTCTACTGGCAACAACGAAAAAGTGACGTCAGTGGAAGGCATGGGTTCACTCTTTGGACTGTAGAATTTGTTCCCAACTGATTGGAAGCAGTTTCATGGTGTCAAATGAATGCTTTGGAAGCTCGCTCCAGTACCCCCGCACCGGCACGAAACAAATGATTGGCATATTCTATTTTTTAGACTGCTTGCTCGACTGGCAAGCCTGCCCGCCACTGACGTCACGGCCCTGAAAAGTGCGGGTATATTTTAATTTTGTTTTTTGCATCATTTTCATTTGCCGATTTCGCCATAACTATTATGAATTTCGCGATACTAAATAGCATACCGGAAAGGGTAAAGGCCGGGGAGTCAAAAAATATAATTATTTGAGGTATCTCAAAAAATCGCCGGAGATACCTCTTTAAATCATGAACGTAAACCAGCTCGCCTGTGCCTTATCACTCATTTCAGAAGCTGTGGTATCGCCTGCAACGATTGCCCACTGCACTATACCAAATGATTCACGAAAAAGAAAACGCACTGTATCAAAACTTTTTATATGTAAAAGGCCAGTGAGGTCACTCCCCACGTCGCAAGCTGCCGTCGCCGCGGCAGCTTGCACAACAGTAATCTTTACCGAGAAACGTATGCAGTGAGCGCTACGTGCTTCGCGTTGTTATCAGAAGCGCCTTATCATCAATCTTGTCGTTCAGATGCTTGTTTTGTGCTCGTTCTTTATTGAAACGAGTGCTGTGCTGTAGGTTGTATGCGTAATATGCACTTTTCCCTTCAATCGATAAAGGTTTTTTTTCCTCGCGAGGACGCCGACACGAAGAAATCCGACCAACGAGTCATATACAGCTTCGCTGTAAAAGTAAATGCCCTGCACCAAAACTTCTTATATATGAAAGGCTAGTGACGTCACCCCCCACGTCACAAACTGCCATCGCCGCGGCAGCTTGCGCAACAGTAATCTTTACCGGGAAACGTACGCGGTGGGCGCTATGTGCTTCGCGTTGTTATCAGGAGCGCCTTATCATCAATCTTGTCGTTCAGATGCTTGTTTTGTGCTCGTTCTTTATTGAAACGAGTGCTGTGCTGTAGGTTGTATGCGTAATATGCACTTTCCCTTCAATCGCTAAAGGTTTTTTTTCCCCGCGAGGACGCCGACACGAAGAAATCCGACCAACGAGTCATATACAGCTTCGCTGTAAAAGTAAATGCCCTGCACCAAACCTTCTTATATATGAAAGGCTAGTGACGTCACCCCCCACGTCGCAAGCTGCCATCGCCGCGGCAGCTTGTGCAACAGTAATCTTTACCGGGAAACGTACGCGGTGGGCGCTATGTGCTTCGCGTTGTTATCAGGAGCGCCTTATCATCAATCTTGTCATTCAGATGCTTGTTTTGTGCTCGTTCTTTATTGAAACGAGTGCTGTGCTGTAGGTTGTATGCGTAATATGCACTTTTCCCTTCAATCGCTAAAGGTTTTTTTTCCCCGCGAGGACGCCGACACGAAGATATCCGACCAACGAGTCATATACAGCTTCGCTGTAAAAGTAAATGCCCTGCACCAAACCTTCTTATATATGAAAGGCTATAGTGACGTCACCCCCCACGTCGCAAGCTGCCATCGCCGCGGCAGCTTGCACAACAGTAATTTTTACCGAGAAACGTACGCGGTGGGCGCTATGTGCTTTGCGTTGTTATCAGGAGTGCCTTATCATCAATTTTGTCGTTCAGATGCTTGTTTTGTGCTCGTTCTTTATTGAAACCAGTGCTGTGCTGTAGGTTGTATGCGTAATATGCACTTTTCCCTTCAATCGCTAAAGGTGTTTTTTTCCAAGCGAGGACGCCGACACGAAGATATCCGACCAACGAGTCATTTATAGCTTCGCTGTAAAAGTAAATGCCCTGCACCAAAACTTCTTATATATGAAAGGCTAGTGACGTCACCCCCACGTCGCAAGCTGCCGTCTCCGCGGCAGCTTGCGCAACGGTAATCTTTACCGGGAAACGTACGTGGTGGGCGCTATGTACTTCGCATTGTTATACGAAGCGCCTTATCATCAATTTTGTCATTCGGATGCTTGTTTTGTGCTTGTTCTTTATTGAAACGAATGATGTGCTGTATGTTGTTTGCGTAATATGCCCTTTTCGCATCAATCGCTATTTTTTGGTGAGGACGATGACACAAAAAAGACTGACCGAGTTATATCCAACTTCGCTGTAAAAAAAAATCTTTTTAAAGTACATCAGCTCTCAGGCCGCACGTAACGTTTGCTTGGTTGTGCCCAGCACAGAATGCGGCACCACTGCTTTTCATGATTTATTTCACGTGTTTTATAGGAAAAATATCTGTATGCCGTGTCATAAGATTTGCAGTTGATTGGAAAATGTGTGTATCTCGTACAACTGACCCAGAACCTTTGCTCGTTTGCACCGATCAAGAAACATCAAGGAGGCAACATTTAAAATCCCGATCATGACGTAGTTAACCCAGTTAATCGGCTCGTTATACACGAACCAAACCGAAAATCTAAATTAAACAACGAACTCACGAAATCCGGTTAAAAACAGAACGGGAGTCAGATGCAAAGCGAGACTGGAACCATACGAAGACGCGCTCGCACGATATGGAGGCACAAAAAGTGTGCCGAATTTCTCAGTGTTGCATATACGTATTACGCACTTACATTTGTCACGTGCAGGCAAGACAGAGGGATATCCAGCTCGCCTTTGTTGTAGATTCAAAAATTTTAATTGCGACGCGTGCCGAAAAAACACGCGAGTTCAAAACATCGCCGCCAAGCGTGTCAGGTCCGAAAAGATCAACTATCGAGCCAGTCCCACACACACGCCGAATAAAGGCCCGTTCACACTCTTGCGACCTCTCAGAACCGGGTGTTTTGGAACCTGTTTCTTAAAGGAGCGGTGCAACGATGTTCAATTGGAATGTTTTTCACTTTACACGAGCTTACTGGCACTAGTGGGACTCAAGGGTACTCGCACGCAACGCCACTGGCCAAGAAACTCCTTTGTTGCGGTGTAATTTTAAGGACAAAAGCAATCATTTTCCTTCAATATCTTCTTTGCGAAATTTGATGACGTAACGTGGGGATCGTAGTACACCCCAATGACGATATTTTAATGCGGTTCATAGATTGGACCCGAGCATTGTGTTGGCTCTCGATTTAGGCTCGTGAAAATTACTAGCTCGAGAAGCATTCGGAGTTGCCCGTGCCCAATCGCTGCAACGACAATAGCCGAGCCATAACAATGTCTGGAACTCAGCGCGTGTCCTGTGCTTTGCCAAACCCAGCGCGTAGCTATGATCCACATTGGCAGCATATAATCGGCTCCAGATCACGTGGCCGCTTGTTCTGGCACCAAGTTGAGGGGGTAAACGCTGCTCGTTTTTCTTTAATTGTTTTCTGGGACTTATATGGCGTGGGGTAAAAAACGAACACGTGTTTCATAGGTCATAAACGTCAGGGATCCGTTCTAAGCGGTATTTGCGCAAAGTACTAAAATTGTTGCATCGCCCCTTTAAAGGCCCGTTCACACTCTTGCAACCGAGTACGACCGAGAGAGACGAGACCCGTTGAAACCTCTTAAAATTTGCGCCATCTATGCAGTGACCCTGGAACTGCATTTCACAAGAGCGAAGGTTTTGCGGGATTTTCGAGGTCAAATGCGCGTAACAGCTATAAGAAAGGCTCGTTTATAACGTTGACAAAAGTTTTTCGAGCCAAGAAAGAAAGGATAATGCACGAGAGAAAAATAAAATATGCCGGACCGCCAAGTTTACACTCGTAGCCTATAGATGGCGCCAGTGTGTCCTCTCGTTGTAACATATTAAAGGGACACTGACAGGGTGTTTATGCTCGCCGAGGTTTTTAGTTGTACATGACATATGAGAGCCCAACTACCCAGAACAGAATTTGCGGCTCGAAATTCGGTTTCTTTGCACCCGAAAACCGCCGATCGAGAACTGGCCGGTGTGAGTCGCGCTCACTCTCTTCTCCGTGGTCACGGGCCGTTTTCTTAGGTTTAGACACAACCACCAAATTAAATCAAAGTCGTGGGTCGTTTAAAGCACGCACACAATATAAGAATAGAAAAGAAATCCTTATACCCATTTTTTGTGTCTTCTAAAAAGCTGCAAATGCGTTGTTTGGGAAGAAAAAAGTATCACAGCCACGTGACTTCTGCCACCTTTCTCCTCTATATTTCTTCTTCCTCCCCAGTCCAGTTTCGGTTTCGAGCTGTAGTGTTTTTCGACTTTATTAAAGATATGCATGATGCTGTAGCAAAATATTGATTGGGTAGTCTTCTGACACCTTAATGAATCGCCTGGCAAAAAAAAAAAAAAAAATAAATTTGGGAGTTGTCAGCGTCCCTTTATCCAAGGCACCGCGCGAATTCCCCCTCTCCCCGCGTTTTCCTCCTTTCCATCGACGGCAATCCTCCTTGCCCTCCGCCCGCGCCACGCACCCGCCGCCATCTCTGATCGGGGCCCACGAGGTGCGCGCCTGTGTGCCGGGCACGACCGGTTCCCTGGCCGTACATGTTATTGCATACGGCGGACTAGACATTCGTCTTTTTTTTTTCAATATGAAGACAGTGTTGTTTTATAACGTGAAGAAACTAGCGTTTGTGCACCTTTATTGGAGTTATAAAGCACGGGAAGACGTCTCTATCGGCAAATTTAATAGCGCGAGCAGAGTTGGAATCGCTCGGGCGTGAAGACAAGCTTTCTCCGATTCCGCTAAACGCAGACAATAAAAAAAAAAAAAAAATGTAGTTGAGTATTTTGGGACATCGGCATGCACTGCGAAAATATATTTCGTTTACCCGTTTATTGCAGCAAAAGCAGGCACACGATAGAATGCACCTCTCCCTGCGTTTAAATAGAGTTTCGTGGGCAGAGACTGCGTTGCTAGCGGAAGTTCGTGACGTCGCTTTGAGCATGAATTGGGCACGCGCCCGCAAGGCTCGCAATCCTTAGCGTACGCTCTACTAAAACTTTTTAGTACCTTGAACGAAGTGCATTTGGAGAATCGGCATCGCTCGAGTTAAGCCCGGTTCACACAGTTGCGTTTGACTGCGTTTGACTGCGTTGCGGCAGCGAGACACCAGGACATCCCTGCTGCTTATATCGCGTGCCAAGAAGATTCCTTGAATTGGATTCCACGCTTCATACGAAGCACAGATGTGCCGGTGACTCGCTTTCGGTTCTCGCCGCAACGCAGTCAAACGCACTCAAACGCAAGTGTCTGAACCGGCCTTTAGGCAAATAAAAGACACCACTGCGCGTGTAAAACAGGACTTTTCGGTAATTTTTGGCATCACCGGTCGTTTTGTCAATCAAGCAGCTTGGTTTACTTCATACACTTTTTATAGGATATATTCACTGGCGGCCATAGCTGTGTGCACGACTGCTGAGAGCGTGCTGATGGCGAGCTTCCACAGTTCTTTTGTACCGTGCATTTCGCACCCTCAAGATTGCCGGTCTTAGCAGCCTATTAATGTGGGCTCCTTCAGAGCATGCGCTCTAGACATCACCCACAAATATGGCGCCCAGTGAATACTCCCTATAAGCGTCGAATACTACTTCGTTTCACCTCATGTTCTACCGCAGCGAAGGCTAGACGCGCGAGCTCATAGCGTTGGCAGCCGCTCTCAAGTCACGAGAGCTTGTGCCGCCGAGATGTGCCCCGGCCCCCAGAGCAAGGAGCTCGCGCTTGTAGCCTTTCCTGTGGTACATCATAAGGTGAAACAGAGTCTAGACCTTTCCAATGTTTGCAAAATCACAGTCCAGCGTGCGATCTTCACAGTCCAGCACGTGCGTGTTCGTCGCTTTTGTAAGCGAGCAAAGCACGCGCCATACGCACGAACACTCAACATGGCAACGGCCACACGTTCTTTTCTGGAAATGTCTATAGACTTTTCCAAAAACGAGCTTGTGGCCGGTGCCATTTTGAGCGTTCGTGCGTATGGCGCGTGCTTTGCTCGCTTTCCGAAGCGACGAACACGCACGTGCTGGGCTGTGAAGACCGCACGCTGGACTGTGATTTTGTAAACATTGGAAAGGTCTATAGACCTTTCCAAAAAAGGGCACTTGGCAGGTTCCATTTTCAGTGTTCGTGCGTATGGCGCGTGATTTGCTCGGTTTCCGAAGCGACGAACGTGCGCGTTCTGGAGTGTGATTTAACACGTGTGGACTGTGATTTTTGTAAACTGCAACAAGCTCGTGGAGGGACATGCGACGTCTGCTATTTACGCGCCTCGTGCATAAAACTACCCATCAAATAATCAAATACACTCACTTGTATCCCCTCCGTTAAAAGGAAAATAGCGCGTGCTCGGTTGCCTTGTTATACTTCGTTTCACATTATCTGCGAGCGAAGCCAAAGCTAGAAGCGCGAGACCAGCGCTTGTTGCGTTTCTCCCCAGCTCGCGCACTCGAGCAAATTCTGAACGCACGGAACTTCCGCGCTCGCGCTTCCAGCTTTGCCCTCGCTCGCACATAAGGTGACTTGAAGTATAGCACGTTTCTCATTTATCACATATATTAGTGTTTTGACGTTCTCACGCGCAAGATACACCCCTGAGTTCACTTTCAAAGCGTATAAGCTTTTCCGCACACCCGCGTGCGTGTCTTACTGCGTGAGTTACAAAACGAGGACATAGAGATCCTTCAGCAAAGCCTTCAGAATACAAGAGCAATTTTTTTTTATTGTCAATAATTGATGTAATCACAAAGGACAAACCACATACAAAGCTGAAGACAAGAAAATATTTATTGCTACGAGGCAAAATATTGCACATTCGGAAGAGGTCGGTATGAAAAAATGGATCTGCATATTGCTTGAGTTTCTTGAGGCCAGTCTTTGCCAAGATCACTGTCTTTAACTGATCGTTTGTGAAGTGATCCTGAAAAATAAATGCAGCATCGCATATTTTTAGTTGCCATTTATGAAGCACCGATCGAGGAAATATGTTGCACAAACAAAAGCGCGAGGTGCTCGATCGTTGGTGACTTTCCTTTCACTGACGCAATATGCGCGCGGTAACGTACAACCCTCGAGCTTTATTTTAATGGCACCCAAGTCTCTCACGCACCGTTCTCAACTCGGCCGACTCAATGCAAGGGAGTTAAGAGTGAGCGAGTCAGTTTCTATGATCAAATACGCGCGAAAAGACGTGTCTAAATTCTTCGTGCCGGTAATTTAGTTCCGTGTTTGTCTCGCCGATTGGGGAAATAAGTTGCACAACAAAAGCGCGAGTTGCTCGATCGTTGGTGACTCTCCTTTTACTGACGCAATATGTTCCTGGTAACACTACAACCCTCTTTATTTTAGTGGCACCCCAGTCTCACGAATCGTTCTCAACTCGGCCGACTCAATGCAGGCGAGCTAAGAGCGAGGGTGTCGGTTTTTATTATCAAATACGCGGGAAAAGACGTGTCAAAGTTCTTCACGCCGGCAATTTTTTTCCGTGTTTATCTCATCTCATGCTCGTATTAGGGGATCTTTATCGGCGAGACCGAAAGAGACAGGTGATACGATCCAGAGTTGTAAAGTGACTTACCTCGCAAAGTCTCCCACGGAGGCTGTCGAAACTTTTCCGACCGATCCGGTGGAGACATTAGCGAGTTTTAGTAGACCGTGTTTCCCCCTCCGCTAAGCCCCTCCGCTACCCGGAACTCTACAGCCAAGGCCATCGGCGCGCAGGCGCAGTGGCGGTTTCTTCGTAGCGGAGGGTTAGCGAAGGGGGAAACACGGTCTACTAAAACTCCCTAGTAGAGAGTTTTAGGGAACCGTTTTTGCACATCCGATACGGTACGATGGGCAATCCGGTACGAAGTGCGCATGCGCTTGTGTTCCGCGATCTTACCGTAATGCGCTGCTCGAACCGTAAGGCACGACCGGCACGACCAATGGCCGACATGGACGGTCTCGCTTGGTTAGCAAAACGGCTATTTCGCTGGCGGAGAGAGCGTGCCGTGGCTTCAAACATGAATAAAATAACTCGTGGTAGTACCTAGCAGGAGCGCCATATGTGACAGCAAGTGCATAAAGTTGGAATCAGCAAATAAAAAAGAAAATACAGATCGAAACACAATAAGACATCCTCAATAGAAATAAATCAATGATTAGTAGCAGCGAAAACTGTCTGCTCAGTGGCGCAGTGGATTAGAGCGTCAATTTCGTGAGCTTGTAGGGGTGCGGTAGTGGAGAGTTCAAATCCGGCTGGCCCATCCACCTTTATTTTTCATATTTTAATTTGTTTTATATTTTTAAGTTTTTTATATTTGAAGTTTTTTTATATTTGAAGTTTTTTTTATATTTGAAGTTTTTTTTATATTTTAAGTTTTTTTTATATTTTAAGTTTTTTTATATTTTAAGTTTTTTTATATTTTAAGTTTTTATGTTTTACAGTTTTTATATTTTAAAGTTTTTATATTTTAAGTTTTTTACATTTTATGTTTTTTTACATTTTAAGTTGTTTTACATTTTAAGCTTTTTTATATTTTTAAACTTTTATATTTTGAAGCTTTTTATATTTTTAAACTTTTTATATTTTAAGTTTTTTTGTATATTAAGTTTTTTTATATTTTTAAGTTTTTTTTTTCTATTTTAAGTTTTTTATATTTAAGTTTTTTATATTTTAAGTTTTTTATATTTTAAGTTTTTTTTTATATTTTAAGGTTTTTTTTTTCATACAAACGTTGGGATGTGCATTTCGAGCTCTTATCACCCGTTTCTACAGCTGCTTTATGACTGAGGGTTATCTGTAGTGTCAACAGAGTGAGCAACAGCCTTCTGGATCAAGGATCTGGATACTTTTTAGTTTAAAAATTTTGCATGAATTAAAAATGTGTGTTCTAATGCTAATCACATATACCCTATAAAACGAGCCCTTTAAATATTGGGTGATAGTTTTAATAAATGCACAGCAGTAAAGTTACAGGTTTTCCTTTATTAATTTTTTTTTTTTTTCCGTGGTAGTACCGTACACGGCACAACGATCGGTTCGCGGGCGTCCGACCGTGATCGTCTGCTATCTTTACCGTAAGAGAGCAACATGAGCGCCGTATCTACCTCCGTCCCTCCACCTCCTCCTCGCAAGCGGGTTTCAGCGGAAGATGATATCTTCCTACTTCGGGAGGTGTTAGGCCCTAATCCTTTTTTTACTCCGGCCCTTTGGAATGACGTCCTTAAAGGCTTGAACGCGGCGTCAAAAAAGAACTTCTCGTTGCGAGGAGCGAAGGAACGGATTGACATCCTCGTAACTTTGTACAAGAAAAATGACCGCCTTAACTTGAGAAAGCGAGTATATTTTTGTTATTTTTGTATTTTTTTCGCGATTTAATATTCCTAGTTTTATTTGTCTATAACTTTCTGAATACTCGACCCTGCAGTGGGCCTCGAGGGAAAGACACAGGATCGTTGGCAGACAACTTCGAATGTTAATGATAAGCGCGCGCGAGCGTGTTCTTATTTGTGTGTCAAATCGAGTTTGCTGTCGGCGACTTTTCAGCATATCAGGACGTGGTTGAAGTAAACATCATATTTGGTTGATGTAAAACACCAAAGCTTGCCCACTGAGAACGTATGGCTTACAAAACAAGTTACCACGTACGATCGAGGAACTATTTTATTTCCCAAGGATATGAATCGGGTAAACTAAAAAAAAAAAAAAAAAAAATACAGTGGCAAACGAGTTCCTGACACCCAGATTCAGCTGTTGGTTGTCAACGTTTCCGGGATGCGCAGCGCCGATCGGAGATGAAGCAGATCCTCCTTTGTGAACCTGAACAGCCGTACGACGTCCTCCTCGTCCATCGACGCTAAGTTGAACGTCCCATGCCTTGCCGCCAACAAGCGCCTCTCTTAGTGCGCAGACAGTCGTACAAAAGAACGTTTTGTAAATTGTTTTCTCCGAATAGAGCCAACTCCAAGTCATCGTCAAAAAGAACGAGCGTCTTTGTTGTCAGAAAGCTCGTCTGCTTTTTTAGCAGACGAACATTTTAGAACTTCGCAGCGCCAGTGGCGACACGCCGTGGAGCGCCAGGTTTTGTATTACGTAAGCGCATTCATTCCAGTAAAAAATCGAGACGAACTATAAGTAGATATACATTGTTTTGGGTTCTCTATATTTTTAGGATGGGATTTTTGTTTGCTTCAGCTTCTGCGATTTGTACAAACAAACGCAAGTTTGCTTTTCCCGATGAGGCCGATGCAGGTTTCCGTTGCCAGGGGGCGCGACCTGTACCGATCGTCTGCTCTCGTCTGCAAATACGGTTCCCCCAAAGCCGTTTAGAGGCACACGATCGGTCGACTCGCCCGATCCAAGGTATCGATCGTTTTTGTTTATCGATCGTATTTTGTTCCGGTTCCCTAAAACTCTCTATTGTCTTCGTCGCTGAAGATTTTCTTTTCTCGTCGAAACGGCAAAAAGCTTCTTCCCTTTCGCAATGCTGTTTGTGCATTCCACACCGCAGCATGATGCCATCGCGTTGCCGCCAATGTAATAATAAAAAAAAAACAAAAAAAAACGGCCGGGCCGTAAGCAACAGAGCCACCGCTACGCCTCGCCCACTGATGGCGTTGATTTCTAGCAGACCACCGAATCACTCGGGATCATGGGAAGGCAGCGGTCACGTGTCGCGCCCGATCCAATTGAAGCGAGGGGAAAGAGCATTTTTCAGAGAGAAAGGGCAAGGAAGAGAAGAAATTACTCTTTCCCATTTCAGACAATGGTTACACTGGCGCCATCTATTGGGTAGCAGTGGTCCGGCATATTTTCTGTTGGGTGGCGGTCCGGCATATTTTCTTTTTCGCGCGCGCATCATCCTTTCTTTCTTGGCTCGAAAAACTTTTGTCGACGTTATAAACGAGCCTTTCTCATATAGGTATTACGCACATTTGACCTCGTAAATCCCGCAAAACCTTCGCTCTTGTGAAATGCGGTTCCAGGATCACCGCATAGATGGCGCCAGCGTGTACTCTCGTCCTAAGAAATTAATAAGAGGTTTCAACAGGTCTCGTCTCTCTCGGTCGTATACTCGGTTGCAAGTGTGTGAACGGGCCTTAAAGGGGCCCTGCAATCATATTTAAGCGTCTACCTTTTTTGTGGTTTCCACCTCTCTTGGGGTTCGGGCAAGCCAGCGGGCACAGAGAGAGTAACTAAATATCAGTGCGTCATATTTTAGCCGGACGACGCGGAAACCTCCTCCACCTACGGGGGCGACCCGCGGTGCCGAAAGCGCGCGATATGTGACGTCTTTGGTCCTGGCGTTACTACAGGTCAGAGACGCTAAAAGCTTCTTTTTAGTCGATATACAAAATATAAGTGGCGCGAACCGTTTCAATTATTTATGAAAGTTGGTTTTGTTCAGATATTTCAGACCAGAAAAGAAACAAATGCAGTTTATAAAGTACGGAAACAAGAAATGACCCGTCGACATACCCGCCGCCACCAAGCGGTGGAAAAGACGGCGCATACTAGAAAGGGGTAGTGGGATCAGGCACCGACGAGCGGCGAGCGTAGAAAGGTCCTGGATGTACGCGGCGGCACTGCCGTCGTATACGAGCTCGAATATCCCACCGGTACCGAGCGTTCCGAAGGCCTTCGGCAGTACGTTTGGCCGTTCGGCGGTATGGCAGCGCGAAGTGGCTCCCGCTCTGAACTGATCTTTACCCCGTGTTTCCTGTCATTTGTGGTCAATGAAGTGTTATGCCGAAATAGTGTTCAATCACGCAGCAAATGCAATGCGAGCCGCCCTGGCTACCCGCTTCATACAGCCTATCCAGAACATGCTTTAGTGGCGCCCTCTCGAGCCGTCGACACGGAGTGCGACAGCCGTGAGCGCTCGCTGAGCTCACTACCCCTCCTCTACTTGACGGCCACTCACGCGACCAAGGACATCATGAAGGAGGTTATTTTTTGCTTGTTTTTGTAATTTTAATTTGCCTATAACTTTAAAAATAAAGCGAAATTCGAGGAAAGAAAGTTTAAGTTACTACGTTCAGTGCGCGCAGGTTCGGTGCAAATAAAAACCAGTAAAAAAGGCCTTGCAGGGCCCCTTTAAGACATTTCCACTGCCAACCAGGACCGAAACTTCTAGGCACGCAACACATGAATCCGTCAAAACGTCAACACAGCACAACACCGACAACACCATCAGAAACTAAACAGTACGAAACCACGAAACAGCTTCCACCCTACCACTGCGACGGCTGCGTTGAAGGCAGACGTCGAATTAATAAAGCCACTGTGTTTTGACGTCTTAAAAAGCCCCTGAAAAGAAAAAAAAAAAGTTTTTTAACAGTTTATTTGGGACATTTGTGTCAAAAAAAAAAAATTTACGCGAAAACAAAATTGCGCAATATTGACGGCGAGAGATTTATTTTAAATTCTGCGCGCAAAGTCCATGACGTCACGGAATGGTCATTCGCTCAACGAGATGGTTATTCGCTCCTTCCACCTCAACGTGAGGGCGAAGCCGATCCACGCGCCCGAAATGCCGAGAGAGAAAACTAGAAAGGAGGTGATTGCCGATTAAATCGCGTCTCGCGCCGTCAATATTGCTCTAAAGTTTTTTTTTCGCATAAATATTTTTTTTGTTACGCGTGTCCCAATTACTGTTTAAAACAACAACAACTACAAAAAACTTTCAGCCTTTCCACTTTGGTGAAGAAGGAAGAGCAGCGGAGCTGTAGCTTCTGTTCTCGGTGGTGGCTTTCCAGGCGAGCGATCAGCTCGCCTGGAAAGCCACCGCCGAGAGCTGCGTTGCGCTGCGTTCACCAAAACAAATACCGCCTGCGTGGAAAACAACTCCGGCGTTCCAGTGTGCTGCCGCTGGCTGCCGTGTTGTTGCCGCGTTCCCTGCAGGTTTGTTAGAATATAGCACGCTCTTCTTGCGTACCGCAGTGCTCAGCGCAAGCTTTAGAGGTTGGAATCAGTTTGCATCGCTTTCCTGCCGAAAAAAAAAAAAAAAAAACTCAAATCGCAGTGGATAAATAAGAGTAGGGAAGAAGTTGACTGCGCACGACGTGAGGTGTGGTCGTCACTTTTCAAGCGATGCCTTCCAAACAAACTACGCTAATGGACGAGGCATGTTCGCGCGTAAATCACACTTGCATCGACATCCGTTCAAACCGTACATTGTATTTTATAGGCAGTAAATATTCTGCCGGCAACCGGCACAACAAACCGAGCAAAAAAGAAAAACATATCGGTAGTTGTTTCTATTGGGTTTCGTGTAAAAGGAATAGTCAAAACGGGAACTGCTAGTTGTGTGAGTAGCTCAGTGGAAAGGTGTCCGTTTCACGTGCCGTGGGCCCAGCTTTAAAGGGATACTTCAACGAAATTTGAAATATTCCCGTCGTGTTCAAAAATAGGTTGAATATGATCCACAATATCCGTAAATGACACTCGCACGTTTGTATTTTGATCCTGGTGGCAGTATTTTTCGTTATAAACAGCCCACTCTGACAAGTGCTCGGAGAAGGCCCAGCTTAGAGCACGTGACATCCAACGCAACCGTGACGTAGGTCGTCTCAAGACGAGCAAAGCTACGGCGAGGCTGACGTCGAGAGGATGGCCTAGTCGTTCCAGCCACCGAAGCGGCTGCTTTTGTACGAATTTTGAGTGACGGGTTAATCTTCTATAATCTTCTAGGGGGACAATGGCGACTTCTGCGACACACAAAAGGGATTCTGGGGAAAAGGGGAGTTCCTCCTTCCCCCCTTCTCTCGTCGTGGCCGGAGGCGAGAAAACCTCCGTCACTAGCTGTCAAGGTTCCTAGACGAGCATTACAAACGAGGCGTTAGCGACATCCACCAGGTGCTCTTTGCTAATCGTTTAATTCGTTTTAAAATTCCTTTTCGAGACTTTTTTAACAAGATATTGGTATGTTCCATGTGATACTGCTTTTTTGAACAGATATAGATAAAAAAATGAGCGCCAAAATTTCGTTGTAGTATCCCTTTAAAGTAGGCGAACTTTTTTTTTTTTTTTTTTTCATGAAACATTTGGCGATTTATATATATTTCTTTTTTGGAATAATCATTGCCGTCCGAAGCTCCCGGCAATCTTTTTTTCCCGAGTGGTTGTGCCGGCAGCCGGCAAAATATCCCCACCCTATTTCATAACAGTGCACAAGAGGAGGTTCTTGATAAGCAACGCCGTTCCGTCGGAAAATCTTCCGAAGGGATCACGCGACCGGGTCGTGAGGCTTCGGAAGCCACAGAGAGGTACTGCTATCATTTGATGACTATTTTATTCCAGGTTAGCTTTTACACTGGAACATATTAGGTAGCAGTATCAGTTCGATATTGTGATATTTACGCAATTGCGTTAATCATTTTGCGATTCCTATAATTTCGATTGAGCAATGCAAATGTGTGTATGATCGCGAAACACATGTACGACGAAACCGTCCGATCCGACGTCCGATCGGGCGATACGACAGTCGGAGGCGAGGGTTTTCAACGCTCTCCGGTGCTACGAAAACCCTCGCCCCCCAAGGTCATTCCGGCAGTTCGCACGTCCGATCGGACGGTTTCGTCGTACATGTGTTTCGCGCTTAAAGCGCGAGACTCAAGCGCGAGACACATGCGCGAAAAATCCATCCGATCCGACGTCCGATCCGGCAGTACGACTGCCTGATAGTTTCAGATAGTTTCGCACGGCGGACGGATTGTCGGATGCGTTAGGGGTAGCATAGTATTGATATTTCATCGTGAATCGTGCACGTTTGAATAACCGATAAATTATACTGAAAAAGACAACTTGTAACGTTTAATGCCAATATGCAGTCCAATTAGCCACATCCTACATTATAATTTTCACCAGTGTGTTCTGTATTTTGGCATTTCAAGAAAAACGTAATGTAATGATTATTTTTGTTACTGTTTTGGTGAAAATTTCTCCGGGGCGACGCTGCGCTCGATTACATGATCACATTTCAGCACGTCCTCGCCTTCAACGAGGCACCTCTTACTCTCGCCGATGTGGCTGATGATCGTTGCAAGTGACAGGGACACTGTAAAGCAATGCGTGTGTTTCGTGAATACGGTTTGTCCAATCTAAGAAGCGCACAAACATCGCCACACCGCGTCAGTCACGCACGACCTGCCACGCGGAGCGACGCGGCCATTCGCGAGCGCCTACACGTGGGTTGGTTTTTGCTTCCAACGAGAATGCGGCGACATTTAAAGCAAGGTGAGACAAGCAGGGACTATGCTACCCCTACACAGATGCTTTTCGAGCAGATAAATATTATCCACATACCTTTCACGAGCCTAAAGTCATTGTCCTACGTGGCTGAGCGAATACTAGCGGCGGGATTGTTATTCCCGTAGAATAGTTCCGACGGCGGCCGCTAGCCAGCGCCACCATTCGATCTCGGCCTCGCGGTGGTTACGAAGCCGTTCGCGCTACCGCGCACTTCGCCGCTCATTCCGTTCCCGCTCTCCTTCCTCCGAGAAATATTGCCGCGATCTATGAGCGACGGCGGCAAGCGGACAACCGGCAAACACAACACTCTGGACAGCTACCGCCATCTATGAGCGACTGCGGCAACCAGAGTTTTGTGTCGACATTTCTTTGCGGGGGACACGATCCTGGAGAAACTAGCCCTTAACAGCTCCGCTGTAAAACCTGCTTTTGACGAAAATAATCCATGGAGAAGGGGAACAAGAGGGACAAAGGACAAACATAAATTTCCATACACAGCTAGGTGACTGGTGCGCGACCTAAAAAATCCGCCTGGTCCGGGTACCGAACCAGGGACCTCTCCATTTCTAGTGGAGCGCTCTACCACCTGAGCTAACGAGAGGTTACACTTCAGTAGAGCAAACAGGCTTTATCAGCTGCCACCAGCCTAACACAAACAAGGGTGAAATACTTGCATTTTAAGGTTATGATTCCAATGCAATTAGAAACAAAGGTGCAAGCGAGCTGGACAAGGCGGATTTTTTCGGTCGTGCACCAGTCACCTAATTGTGTTTGGAGATTTGTGTTTGTCCTTTGTCCCTCTTGTTCCCTTTCTCCAGGGATTATTTTCGTCATACTTGTCCAGCTCACTGGCACCTTTGCATTTAATTGCATTGCAATCATAACATGCTTTTCTTTCAGGGGCTCATTAAGGAAATGACGTCACAGACGTGGAAATAATTTGTGAGATATTTTGACGGTGGACGTCAAAATAGTCACTGCCTTGGGGCAAGGGGGTCCTTAGAAAAGAAACTAAATTTATTTATTAGTTGGTTGACTGAAAAGTGTAAAATATATATTTTTTAATTTTCATATTTTTCCTGGGGGGGGGGGGGGGCATAATGTAGTTAGAGAATAGAGGATCTACCTACCGTGATATAAAATGTCGAATACATTTTTGTAGTGGGCACTACGGGACGACTAATGCCGTCCTTGTCACGACTTCAGACCGAAACAAAGCGTTGAAAGATCGCCCGTGATGTCGATACCTCTGCTCTGTGCATGTGTCGCACTGTGTAGGTCAACTGCGGCTTGGACTCGTGGGTTGCGGAGCCGGAAAGTCGGCGCAAAGCATAAGGATCAACGTCACAGGCTCTCTTTGTCCGTTTAGTTTCGGTTTGAAGACGTGTACAAGAGTGAAATTTCTCGACCTGTAGCGGCCACTACGAATATATACAGGGTGCTTTTTATTTTAAACTTAACAGATTTGTTTAAAAGAAAAGCCATGAAAGTTGCACTAATGCGGTTTATGCAGTCGAGTTATACGGCCAGGGGGACATAGTATAGGGGGCTAATCGTAACGATCAGTCGGCTAATTAATTAAAATTCGTTCATTAACTTTTTAATTAATGAAAATAGACGCATGGTTCCAATTAGAAACTTGCTCAGCGTCATCGAAAACCAGTAAATCAACTATTTTTAGAAGGATATAACGCAGGGGCAGTATATTACGTCGTTACGCAAAAACGCTCCATTTGGACGCGTTTCTAGGTTTCGATTTCTTATCGGAGCGCATCTCTGCACCCGCGGTCCTGCTGCCCAGTGGCTGCGACGCACAACACACGTGCGCCCAAATTCCCTCCATGCTACGAGGGAGCCGAGGGGGTGGCTTCGCGCCGCGACCACCGGGAGGCAGGACCGCGGGCGCAAAGATGCGCTCCGATAAAAAAGCGAAACCTAGATGGCGTCCAAATTGAGCGTTTTTACGAAACGCCGTAATATTCTGCTCTTGCGTTATTTCCTTCTAAAAAGAGTTAATTCAGTGGTTTTCGATGACGTTGAGCAAGTTTCTGATTGGAGCCATGTGTCTATTTTCATCAATTAAAAAGTTAATTAACAAATTATAATTTATTAGCCGACTGATCGTTACGATTAGCCCCCTATACTCTGTCCCATTGGCCGTATAACTCACCTGCACAAACCGCATAAGTGTAACTTTCACGGCTTTTTTTTTAACAAATCTGTTAAGTAAAAAAAAAAAAAAAAACTTTCAGCCTTTCCATTCTGGTGAAGAAGGAAGACCAGCGGAGCTGTACAATGGAAAGTAATGGCCGGCCGCAAGCCAGAGGGAAAAGGCTGCCGCCATCTATGAGCGACGGCGGCAACCAGATACGTGGCTTGCCGCCGTCGTACATAGATGGCGGTAGGTGCCAAGAGTTCGGTGTCTTCATTTCTTTGCGGGGGACACGATCCTGGGGAAACTAGCCCTTAACAGCTCCGCTGTAAAAAACACCCTATATATATATTATTTATGTCATTCATAGTTGGAATGGCATTTTCCTCGGACTATATAGCACACGCAATCTTTTAATGTCATTTAGCTCCATGGTGACGATTTATTAACGTAAACTATTTGGGTGCCGTATTTTAAGAAAGAAAACTTGGTTTAAATGTTGACAGTGTACTGAAATGTAATAATACAGTTTTGCCTTAGGGTGATAATTACTAGCGCAGTCATCTTCAGATTTAATGCCAGTCAGCGTTAAATCTAAAAACAAATGCCGCCTGTGGCATTAAAGGGGCCATGAAACGAATTTTGGGTTGGGATGAATGATTTTAAATTGTGACTTTACTAATCGCATATTGTTTAGTTGGCGAAAAGAAAGAGGCTAGAAAGTCAAAAGCCAGCTTTTCAGTAGGAACATTTGAAAATATAGCGGACTATTTTGTACCTTCTTGCCTTCGAAAGCTCTCCGCTTTTTCACTATGATACATCCGCGGTTCCAAAAGCGCGTCACCGGCGCCAAACTGACGTCAGCAGAGCCCAGCTCACGCATTGGACACGAGAACTGCGTCACTCGGACGTATGCGCTCGTCAACAATCAATCCGTCGACGAATATTTGGATTCGCGTTCGTGGCCAATGAGTGCCCTGACGGAACTTATTGTCACTGGGGAAGGACAAGTTCTATGGTGTGCATAAAAAGCACGGTGGAACCTAGGAGTCATCGCACCGGTGCCGAAGGAATGTCACGACCACGTGATTTCACAATTCGCATTTGAGTTGAGGATTCAAGCTAAGGAGGAAGAAGTAGGAAAATCGTTTCATGACCCCTTTAATACTGTGGTGTGGGCTAGAAGGGGAGGTGTGGCACGGTGCTGCTTCCAGCACCTGGAGAGCAGGTTGGTGCAACTTGCACTCCAGGGCTAGAAAAGCAAATACTCACAAAAATGGATAACAGCCATAATTTGGAACGAATCCCAATATTTTTGCCTGCATCGTTTTATTTAGAGCCCAATCTTCAAACTGAGTTCTACATTAAACGGAGCGAACATAAATAATAATATATATAAAGGATCGTGTCTCGATTTACGACCGAAGGACATCTCCGGAGTGGGATAAAAGATTCAATCTGTTTATTTCTTTCTTTTCTAGTTCTGGAGTGCGCGCATGACCCACGGGACCGCTCTTGCCTGCGCGATCATCACCTTGGGGGATTCTAGTAGGGAATTCGGAAAAGGAATTGGACCTTTTTCTCCAAATTCCCAGTTTGATCGAGGGTTTTTGTATACACACCCACTTGTCTCCGACGTCACGGCACTGAGGTGGCGCTGCTGTCGGAACGGCGCAGACGCTTCACCTCGCGCTGCGCACGCGGTGCCCACACCCAGTGTGGCCTGTGTGGCCAAACGCGGCTTTGTTTGTAAGTGGCACGAGCGAGCGCGAACAGTCTTTGTATAGACCCCTTTCGAAAGTGCGCACTCTGTTGGAAGCTGTGGAATCCCTTCACAATGGCGGATGCACAAGACACCGCCAATGTAGGAACCTTAGAAACCGTACTAATGGCATTTCATTTCTAGCTTGTGCAGTGTTAGAATTTCAAACTCTGTGGTGTCGCGCTTTCCGCCATTGTGCAGTGGTTCAGACCTTTTAACAATGGGCGCGTGAATTTCGAAAGGGGTCTATTGGAGCAATGAAGCAAGATCCTATGGGATCCATTGGGCTACAATGACCTAGGTTGAGTTCGTGCAACCTGGCTTTCGTGCCCAATGTGGCTTATCTATCGCCCCTAAATTCGTACAGTCGCTTGTCCCCCTTCCTTCCTTGAGTTTACTACAAAGGAATCCCCAAACCAAGTCTGCGACAGGGAGCACCAGTTCCGACAGGGAGCACGTTAAAACATGTCTGGCATGTGATGTGTTTCCACTCAGGGCTCATTCACACTGGAAGCGGATCCGCGTTCGCAAAGCGGTTGCGAACGCGGTTGCATAAGGATTCAGTACAATTGCACGCGCATTTGATGACATCAAATGCGCGTGCAATTGTACTAGATCTTTATACAACCGCGTTCGCAACCGCTTCGCGAACGCGGATCCGCTTCCAGTGTGAATGGGGGGTAAAACCATAACTTAAAAATCAACTTCAGTTTCCTCTTAATTGAAACGACGTAACCACACTCCACTACATTTAGGTGAGATCAGTGCTAAACGTGCCTGCTGTGCGTAGCGGTCTACTGTGCCATCACAACGCAGTCAGAATGTGTACAAAGAAACGACATACTTTCAGGCTCGTTTATTGTCCTCTGCACACCAACAAGTCGACCAACGCCTATACAAATCTTTCAGCCACGCTCACAACAAGCACACAATTCCTCAACAATGAAACAAGATTGAAGAAAAAAGAAAAGCTACAAGGTTTAAACAAACCAGCATCAAGAACCAACTAAGAGCAAACTTCTGGTGCTTAACGCCTTGACTACATTAAAGTGGACCCTGAAACATCCAATCCTATCAAAATATACTCCTAAATAACGCCTAAAAACTCATCTTTCTCTCTTTCAAAGGGCCATCGGTTAACAAGCTGCCGTGGATATGACAACAAGGCACCACTTTCGTGCCTCATGTAAGTCAAAATATTTATACATATATACCGTCATACACCATATATGCACACAGGTGTATTGCATATATGCCATATATATTCGAGCCTTTGTACAACTTCTGCATTTTCATTTTTTTTTACATGTCTAATATGTACATATCACTACTCTCATCAGAGAATGGTCAAGCGCATATTGAGGTGTATATGAAGATGCCGCTCAACTTGGCTGCATCCTTCGCGTTCCAGCAATAAGGTACGGGGGTGCTTATCCGCGTCCACATTGTTTCAGTTGTCTTAGTTACAGACACAAAAAAAAGTAACACAACAATTGATCAAGTCTCAGACAAATGTTACTTCTAAAATAAAATGAAGGTAAAAAAAAAAGTAGAAAAAGAGTTGTTTTAGGCAGCAACATTCTCCTACTGCCAATAAAATACTAACAGCTTACATCAGAATGGTCAGAGGACAGTCTCCGAGTGTAAGTCGGGCATCAGAAAGAAAATAGCTCCTCTGTTTTCTCCGAGACATTCAAAATAGCTGACTGAACCTTGCCACCACTCTTTCCAGATGGTATTATATTGTTCTTTATGAGCCAAAATTAAATCTTGAAGCAATGTTTAGAAATTATGAACCCAAATTAAATCCTGAAGCAATGTTTAGAAATTGTCTCAGGAAAGACCTCTATCAATATTTTTTTTCTAAGAACAGTCTTTTTCAGAACTTATGTGAACACTTGTTCAAAAATACGTTCCAACCAAAAACTCCAAAGCAGAGAAAAACAAATTGTCAAACCCACACAAGCTGCTAATACCAGCAACATGTGCACTGCATATCATGGGAACTTCACAGTACAGTGGCGAGTTCCAACATCAAGAACATGTTTGGAATTTCTGTGAAATCTAGTCACAATAAAGGGCTGTGGGCAAAACTTCTACAAAACCTTTCTCAAGAAAAGATTAGTTCGGCATTGGACCTTGAGCTTTCTGATGAACAGCTTCAGACTCCTTGTTATTTCTCTATCCAGCATGATTCAAGCAGAACAAATTATGAATTCGAAGGGCCCCGTTATGAAACTCTTCGCAGAAACAAAAGTAATAACTACAAATGGCACAAATGCTGCACTGTCTTCTGGATGAAAGCGACAGCATGGTTAGACTATGCAAAAGAAACAAAACACCTATTCAGTCTCATACCACTCAATTTATGGATTAGTTTCATTCCTCAAAAGCAGATGACACAAACAGGGAAACCTTTATTAACAACTGCGAGCATGTCATCTCTGCTGGTGCCCCACATGTGCAAGCCCAAGCTGCATCCACATGAAACTAACCTTGGCAGGCTTGCAATCACATCTGCTTGCTCACATGAGCACATACAGAAGTGGCCAGATGTTCTGCTTGAACTTATGTATTCTTGTATCAATCTTGTGGCAGTACTAGTGGAATTAAAACTGCAGTGTGACCACCTAGGTTTAAAGTGCATCTTGGCTGCTCGAGCGGAAACGCCTACCAGAACGAGAGGTACATGCCTGTAGATTTGGTTCTCTAATGGTTGAGAGGTCCCACTAAGAGCTGAAGCATTCCATAACAGCAAAAGCCATGAATGAGGTATGCTTCTCTTTTCCAAGTGCTTGAGCCATGTTGTGCACCATTTTGGGAGCTCCCTTAAATTCAGTATGTTTACCCTTAGATATGCCTTACATTTCCACAACAGCTTTATCTTAATTGGATAAACCGAAATCGCAGACTAACTTTAATTTTTACGATTTTAAGGATTCTTGCCCACAGCCCTTCAATCACTCTATCTCAAAAGCTTTTACACTATGTTCCCGCAACACTGCACAGGCACATAGCCTTAGGAAGTGTTTTCCTTGCACCAGCGTTCACACAAACAAATCCTTCTAGAGTTACAGTCCCATGCATTTGAAAGTGCTGGACACAATGTGAGAGGGAGTTGAAAGAGCCAGAAAAATGCCTTTTCAGTTAGAAGATATGCAAGAAATGGTCCAATTCCACTATATTAAACAAAATAATCTCATGACTGGTTTGTGGATGGAAAAGGTGCTTGCGATGTGTAATCTCCCAATAGCATAAAAAAAAAAAAAAAAAAAAAAACCAAAGCATTTGCAGTACCTGCCACAATTGATATATCTGCAAGACACGTGTTCTGTATACAACCTCTGCTAGAAATGAAGACCATTTTTTTTCTAGCTTAGCAACTTATGCCATAGTGGACAAAATATATACTTCATACAGACGGGCTGGCATTGTATGTCTCAGGGGTAAAAAAAACCAAGCCAACGCAAAGCTGGTTTTTGTATGTCAAACTCCCAAGTGATCATCTTGTCTATTACAACTTACGAAAGCAAACTTGTAAACAAAGCAAAACAGCAAATCCATCAAATGCATCATAATCACAAATAGGTGCATGCAGATGGTATACAATGGCACTGTGCCGCTCATGGTTCCCACAGCAGACTGAAAAGAAGCTCCTGCCCCCTATGTGCTATTGAGGTAACAAATGATGCAGCATTCTTTTACATCACTTTGAGCACCCTTACCGCAACATAAAAAGGTGACATTTTTCACATTTGTCCCACCAATCAAAGTGACAACAGAAGACATTCAGACCAAGGCTGAAAAAGTCAGCAACTTTAACTTTCTTAAATAAACCTGACTTTCAAGATTGCATGAACATTGGCCTGGAGCCAGCTTAATTTAACGTCAGCAATGACAGGACGATCTGAGAAAGATGGCCGACAACAAAAAAAACAAAAACAAAGACCTCGCAGCCAACCCACAATCCATGTTCAAAACTGGAACATTTTTAAAAATCGAGAGAATGAAGCCTCATTAATTGCACCTCTGACAAAGCCGACTTCTGAGCCATGCTAGAAAAAATGTTAGAAAAAAGCATTAGTCTTAGCGAACAGATTTGAAAATGAAAGAAAAGCATCGCAAACCGGAGCAACGGAGCCTTTATTTATTCGTTCCATTTAAATATACGCCTTCCGGACCGAGGCTTGCCCAAATTTGACTTTACACCTCACGCCGCTCGACACGAAACAGATTCCGGACGGGACTCGGCTAATTTTGAGGATGGAGAGAAAAGCAAAATAAAAAAAAAATAAGGGGAGAGCCAAAACTGCCCGTGCACTGGCGACAGCAGCAGCAGCAACGGCAATGGTTCTAGACTGGCGTCCATCAGCAAGAGAACGGCTTGAGGTTCTCCAGCTGTATCTCGAGGGAGAGGCGCTCTTCGGTGGCCTCCATCAGCTCTTGGTTCAGCTCGCTGTTGAGCAGCACCAGCATGTTGTTGCGCTCTCGGTGAGCCCGTACTGCCTGGTGCAGCTCCCATTTTTCGTTCGGAATGGTCCTGCAGCAGAGATGCACGTCCCCCATTCCATTCCCGGCCTGGATGAGCGTCCATTCACTACGGTGCCCCTTGGAGGTAGGAAGCTCCTGGAGGCGATAAGACTTCTCCAGAAGCTTTCTGCCTCCATGCGGTGCCTGGAGCGCCTGTCTGTCTGGTGTTTATTGCATCCTAAAATGTGGTCTCTCCATTTCCACTTGACGATGCCGTTAGAAGTGTCACGCCGCTGTGACGACAGCAATACTTACGTCCACTAGTCTTTATTTTTTTTTTTTTTTTTTTGCGAGACTTTTATGGTTGATTATCAGGATCGCGACATCCGACGGCGTGACGCGCTGGCTCCGATGGTGTAATCTGTTGCCGCTTCGGGACCACTTTTGATGTGCGAGGGGTAGGCACGTAGCCAGGATTTTGTTTCGAGGGGGGGCCCGCCCATGACAAAATGCTGTGTGAGGGGTAGGGGGGAGAGGAGGTCCCAGCAAAATGGAAGATTTCGGGGGGGGGGGGGCTAGAGTTCCTGTATATAGCTACCTACGGTAGCAGAGTTGCGCATTCAGCCTCGGCGGGTGGCCGTAGCGCCGGCTACCCGCCGAGCATCCCGCACGCCCTGGATGCTTTGCTCGTCACGTGACTAAATTTGGCGAATAGCGGCGCCGCCGGGCATGGAAAACAGAAAAAGAGGAGGAGGAGAAAGCAGGGGAACATACGCCGGGGCGCGAGCAACGTCGGCGAAGCGACCGTAAAGGTGTCTTTCTTGCACGGCGCCGGATGCTTTGCTCCTCACATGATGGATCTGGGCGAATAGCGGTGTGGCGGTGCGGGGAAAACAAATGCGCAACTCTGCTCCCCCTTCGGGGGAGCATATCGAGGAACTCTAGGGGGCCCGGGCCCCATCGCCCCCCCCCCCCCCTGGCTACGTGCCTGGCGAGGGATACGAGATGCTAAACACACCGGTCAAAAACGCATACCATACTTCCACCGTCGTAGAGAGTTTGGCTCGCCGACATACTCTGTTCGGTAAACTGAGCGTTGTAACTGCGACAACTAGAAACTCTGGAAAGGATTCAGGTTGGCGTTGCAGGAGGGCTAGTGCTCAAATGTTGACGATGCTGCCTGGCATCCAGGTGGCAATGTTGGTTTATGCTGAAGATGAAAGCTTGTTCATGCTTGTGTACATGTGCAAACATGCCTGAGCCTGAATATGGCAACTGCATTATGTCGTGGAAACTGTGCATTTACAGGCATGTGCTATTAACTACGATTTTATATTGGTACCTCGAAATGCAATGAATTTTGTGCAAAAATCATGTAACGGTAACCATTTCAACGTTTGCTCTGCTCGCCGTATAGTCTAGTTGCAGTGCTTCCGTGCAACGAGTGTCTGTTGAATGTTGCCAAACTTTAATTTATTATATGTTACTATGGTCACATGCTCCCTGACAAACAATTCAGGTATCTTTGAACACAAAAAAACATAAGACACATCAGACAAATATTTTATCCCATTATGTACGAATGGCAACATTATACTGATATGACTTTTAATTTAACCCTTTAAGTGCCTTGGACGAGCTAAGCTCGTCGGCCGCTTTTTGGTTAAAATGCCATGGACAAGCTCAGCTCGTCCAGTGGTTTTTCTGGTAGCCCTTAATACCACGGAGGAGCTAGGCTCGTCAAGAGTAGTTAGCGACGCTGCTCATAGATGGCAGCACTCGTTTTAGTTGGAGACTTTTTTTTATTGCTGCCGCTGATTTTTGCGTAATAAACTTTTGAAATTTTATCTGTGATACTAGAGGACTAAAACTTAATAAAAATAAATGGCATTTTTAGGGTGCTTTTTTTTTAAAAAAAAAAGTGGCACTTAAGGGGTTAATGGTCCCAATATTCTATGACACTGGCGTGATGGGTAGATAGTGACACCATAAAGATGGCAAGTTTAAACAACGACCATCACCCTTTTCCCTTCTAGCGAGGATGTTCGTACAGGCATTTAGAGTCTTCACTAGCAACACGTGCCTTGCACCAGACCATGCGAGGAGCACATGCTCAGTGATCCCGTGGCTGTATCAGAAGCACACAGATAAAAGCTTCTGGCTCCCTGCCTTCCAGAAAAAACAGGTGCGAGAACTACAGATTGAACAGTTCCTGCCTTTCATTAGATGGCATCGATCAGACCCTTCAACTCACTTCATTTCAGTGGCCGCCATGGCTAGGGGAGCGGTGCGGTGCTTCTTTTTCTCGGCACTTCCGTCTGTCTGGTCGACTAGCAACATTGCACTGTCATCTGTCGGAGCTGGACTAGACTCCTGCATGCCAAAAAGTGAGCACTGCGTCAGAATAATTGGACAGTGTTGCAAGTAGTGTTTCGAATCAAGTATTGCACAGTGCTATTCTAGCTTTCACCGTGTAAAGCAAGCTGAAACGGCATGATACGTCTTACACTACGGAGACTATGGATAATGCAGCGCTACTTCATTCTGACCACTACTCGCACAGTACTACCGCCCATACAAAGCGCAAAAAAGTTAGCACAAAGAGGCAATCACCAGATTTTCTTGTCTTCCACTCAGCATCGAAAGGCTTTCATCAAAATTACTACAGTGAAAGCTAACTATTTTACACCTCGTTAGTTCATACTTTTTCATAATTCACTATCATGGTCCAAACATGCTGCACAGAGGTCCATGTAGGAAAAACGCAGTTCATTTGCTTTTAAATCATATTCACAACCGATAAATAAAACTGGTTGAAGCCATACGCAACCGTGCTGGCTGCACCACCCACTGCTAGGTGGCACCAGATGCCGCCCGACTCGAGAGTTTAGGTGTCTAAATTCATCCGTCCATCCATTGCATATTAGAGCTGCACATTTTTGCACTTCAATGAGCTTAGTGTAAAATACAAAAGAAAAAGCTGATGTCATGTTTGCACGAACTGGGCTGTGCAGTGTACACCGCCCCTAACCTTCACGCCACGCCACAACACAGGTGCCCAAATGTTGATCTGTTGCCGGTTACTTGGAAATAAATCAGTCACGGCACCAGCTGGGATGCCTTTCCGGGCAGGGCAGTAATCAGGAAGTGGTCGCAAAATATTTTTTTTCTTGATTGCAAAAAATGGTGGCGGTGTTAATTTTGAGGAGCACTCCAACCAGCAAGGCTGCAAGAAAAGATCCCTACCTCGTCGTCGGAGTAGCTCGACTCCGATAAAAAGGGAGACGCTGCAACTGCAAAAGAAATAAGCAAATTTAAAATTGGGAATCTCTGCACAGTTCTCAATATCAGCCAGGCACTAATTATAGTGTGTCTGGAATACAGAAACAGTCGTGAAACAAAAAATCAAGTTCTCACGTTCTTCGGCTGAGGTTGGCTTTTTATACACTTCAAATGCTCCAGGCTGGAAAACAAAGAATGAACCACAACTGTCAGGATCAACACAAAACCTCTCTATGAAAGGAGTACGCAACTATCTAGAAGTTGTGAGCCTGACGGGCTCCCAGACCCCGTCAAGCTGCTTTTAGGAGATCTTTTGTCTGGGAGACCCTTCCAGTGTACATCTGGATTGTTAAAATGATGATGTCTACGTTTTCAATCCCTCTGAAATATGTATGAAATAGCTAAGGTTCTGCAATTATAAAAATGGTGGAATACCAATTTAATATGTACACAGTTAATAAAGTAGGTAGAGCTTGCTACTGGACATTATTCGCAGCATTTAATATCCACGGAACTGTTACGACGGTGGTCTCAACAGTCTAAAGTCCGGTGTGCAGATTTGTGCTTGAGCGCGAAAAAATGTGCGGCAACTGCTTAAGACTGCTTGCGACGAGAGGCCACACTGGCGCCCTCTATTGGGTGGCTTGTGAACATTTATGATCCAAGTATAATTACCATCTTTTTAGGCATTATTCTTTCACCATGGGCACCATGCATACTCCCGAGAATGTTAAAAGCAGGGGTGGAAGCGGGCTCCAGCCTTCTGTAGCAGGTCTAGGAGCAGCAAAGGCGAAATTCTGGGGCAGCTTTGGAGCAGTAGAAGTAAATTTTGGAGCTGGTCACCCAGGTAGAACGGGACTAATAAGCGCACATGTGATTTTCCAAATACTAAAAATAGCATGACGAAAAAGTATCTCCCCAGGCTGTCCCACAATCATTTTCAGAAATACCCTTACTTTCGAAATAGTTCAGCCCATAGCGGCCACATCCAACAGCATAACTGTAATTTATGTGAATGGCAGCTATTGAGAATTAACGAGTCATGTGTCAGTGTTGAGTCATGCGTGTGGATGGAACCAGCTGAACACACATCGAGACAGAGGCAAGAATACTGAGAAACAGGCAAACTGTTCTGGTAACAGGTTTGCTCCCTTTATGGCCGACAGAAGAAGCACAACTCGAGCATCGTGGGAGCAAAACAATATGTCTATTTATCAAACCAAATTGTATATTGCATGTCCCCAAAAACAAAACCATTTCAAGAAACAATAGTATTGTTAGAGGTAGAGCACAACCTTAGCTGATTACACTTTTAATTGGAAGGAAATGCAAATGTTCCTAGTCACTGTTTAGCAAACAATCAATTTTTTCACTCAAGTTAACAAAATATGAAACTACTCTATCCAACAATAGCACGGATGACAATATTCAGAAATTCTGCTCGTGACTCATGAGTAAGCTGGACTGACTAGAATAAAACAAACAAACACAAGCTTTGGGGTTTGAATTATAAAAAAAATTGTGATTGATGAAATCAGCAATTAGGGCAATAAAACCGAAATATTTCCTTGAAATTAAAACAACTTTTTTTTCATGGTTCTTCCCACCGGCTTGCTGTTTGGTGGCCAGTGCATGTATTCACCTTGTACGCCAACCTGGTTCTTGTCAGAATAAATTATGGTCACTTTCCCTGGACGAAAATGACCTTAGGATGCTTAAAGGGGCACTGACACCCCAAAGGTTGCATTTTTTGTTGTCTAAAACGATGCAAGGTGTAGTCAAAGACTGCAAACAAATACCGCAACGTAAAAAAAAAAATGTTCCCTTGCGCACATGCACCTTTTTTTCTTTGGCGTCCTTCTTTCCCTCTTCTCACCTCCTCGCTTCTTTTTATTTGTGACATAATCGATAACGAAATTTAGAAGGTTTGTAAGCGACCTTTCTACAATATTTATTATTGGCATTCGTAAAACATGTTTTTTAATGCAATTGCAAATGCACTACGACCCTTCTTTTTGAAATACTGAAAACTGGAGTCCAGAGTGATGTCGCCTCCTGGCTTTTTATCCTCCCTCGGAAAACATGGCAGCGCTCGGCACATGCACTGAGGGTAATCGGTGAGTCAGGAAATCGGACGAAGTCCTCTTTTATAGGCGCCTGACGACCTCTCAGACTTCGAAAAGGAAATCAACAAAAACGGTCAAAACAACTGGGTCTGGTGTCTGTGTGTCGTTTCAGTTGCGACTACGCCGGGGCAGCCTTTCACGCAGAACCGGCGTGACGTGGCCCTTCACGTTGCTCACAGAAGGACACTGTGCTAAATGCACATTCTCTTCGACCTCACACCGTTTTAAAGAATTTGAGATTATAGAAAGAGCCCTAAAAGAACTTCAAACTCAAAAGTGAAGCATCGTCTGCTCACAGCAATAGGCGGCACGCACGGAGGAGAGCAGAGCCCTTGATCGTGCGACGCGGGCGAACACGACACTTCGGGTCGGGAGGGCTCGGAGGCATGAGAGAAACCCAAGTTGCAGGACGACTCAATCACCCGACGTCGCTGCACCGGCGCGGATCGCGCGGGAACTTCAAATTCGGGTTTGGGAAATTGTTTTTTTACTTCACAAATACCGAGTTCCCAAGTTTCGAAGCTTGAGGACAATGTCTAGGCATCATTTTCAATCGTTCCGGATCATAAAAAAAAAAAATTATTTCGACTGGTCAGTACCCCTTTAAGCCTCACCTTTAAGAGTGTAACGCGAGAGCTAGATATAAACCCAGCTCGTTCCCAAGCCGAGCAGGCATGTCTGCATGGCCTAGTCGGTAGTGTGTTTGGCTCGCAACCAAAGGGTCGTGGGTTCGATCCCGCTCTGCCTAAAATTCTCATTTTTTCTTTAAGGCAAATGAATTACTTATCGACCAATCAGGATTTTCCTGTCCCGCCGACACCGACGCCGGCTTTTCTGCGACACGAGCTCCTTAAAGCTATTGCTTTATAATAGGCACCTAGCGCTTTGATTGTAACATGTTCAAAAGGGTTCGAACAAAGTGAATGAGGGTCACCCGCTTTGATGTTGGCACTGACCACATCAGCTCAGAATTACCCGAATTACCAAAACAAAAACACAACACGGTAAATCGTGGTGGCCGGTAAACAATAGTAATCCGCTAAATTTAGCAATAGAAAAAAGGAAGCCCTTTTAGTCAGTTTTGGCATAGCATTTGTGTTTAGGAGCACAAAGGCACAGCGAAATTGGATTGGCGCACAATGGCGCAATTGGCAGAGCACGTCCACCCCTGTATAGGCCATCCTTTCTATTAGATGGTGCATAGATTGATCTTGCAAAGTCCTGGAAAACGTTCAATCGAGTTGTGCATAGTTTCAGGAATACATGATAGATGACAACAGTCTGTTCTCTGGTCGTAAGATGTTTGCAAGCTGTCACAACTAGGGATGTCGTGAACCACCCTAGGTTTGATTTCGAAAGGTTTCAATATTTTCAAAGCGAAATGAGGTTTGAATTCGAAAAATTTCGATATTTTCGTACCGATTGAGGTTTGAATTCGGAAAATTCGCCACTTTCGATCACAGTGAAGTTTCGAATTCGAAAAGTTCAAAGCTTTCACGGTTCCTAAAATTTCGGGTTTGAATATTTTTTTACTTGAGGTTCGATAAATTCGAAGATTTCAAACTTTCCTAACTTGAAATTCGAGATATTCGAAAAATTTAAATTTTTTGGGATCTGAAGTTCAAAAAATCCGAAGATGTCAAAATTCTTTGGATTTAAAATTCGAAAAATTCGAATTTTTATAGACAAAGTTTGAACAATTCGAAGATTTCGAATTTCTTTCTACTTAAGTTTGAAAAGTTCAAAGGTTTCGATTCTCTTTATAATGCTAAATTCGAAGAAAAACAACTTTTATTAAGATTTTTAATTTCTTTTAAGTCCAAGTTTTTAAAGTTCGAAGTCCGGTTTTCATGTTCCTTCACAATTTTTTTTCAAATAAGGTTTTCACGACTCGCTGATTTTCACGAAATCAGGTTTAGAAAAGTTAGGGTGTGTATTTAGACTGCGCGAAAGTTGGTCAGGCAATTAAATGAGACGACAAGTGTCCAGGATAGTGCTGGAATATTTGCCAGTGCAGAGTGACGTGTGACCATAGATCAGTAATTGTGACCGCCAGCCCGGGGGGTCTTTAACAGTGCATTAGACAGTAGTGATCACACAAACGCACTGTTTTACGATACTCATCCAGTTCGAAACGGCCAGGGGCGAGCAGGAGGTTCAGGCTCAGAAAAACCTTGAAGCAACCTGGCAAACTACCTCCCCACCCCTTGCACGCTGGTAGTAATCTGATCGAACGCCGCCCGAGTGACGCTGGCATATAGTAAGTTAAGTTTGTAATTGTCCTGCAGGTTTTTTTCTGGGATGGAAGAAACGCTTCACACAAAGCACAGAAGCCGACACAACTCGTCGAGGAGCGTTCTACCATACAAGTGGCGTGGGAAGAGGAAAAACGGGGGGGCTCCAGCCCTTCTTCTCTCCCTTCCAGATATTTCGGACTGTTAAAAAAGACAATACGGGAAAAGAGGGCGTGGTCGACCTTATTTTAATCTGAAATTATTTATGCATATGTATAGCTACTGTCGCTCTTCACTGCATAAAAGATTGCGTAGATGGTCATTGTCGGAAACTCATTGTCAGAAGGCACTACTTGTCGCATGCTTAGTGGTTCAGAAGTTCAAAGCTATGTCTTTTCGACCTAAATAACTGTGCCATTAGTTAAAAAAATAAATCAAATAAACATAACAATAAACGTGGGGATAAAGCTGGAGAAAAAAAAACTATCAAGAATTCACCGGAAGTGTTGTATCTTGCATATTCAGAGGCTCAGAACTTCGAAACAAGTTTCTTTTACCAAAATGCGTACAGACTAAAAAAACACGTCCCAGGAACGTGAAGCGAAAAAAAAAAAGTTTTTTTAATGACGTGCTGAACTTGAACAATATTAGAGATCTTCTCCCATGAGTTAATTTATTCCTTAACGTGAAAAAACAATAAATACATTATTTTGTATTCAGCAGATGGCAATAATATGTACTGTCTGTGGTGTTAATTTAAATGCGATACCTCAAACAATTTAGACGAAAAAAAATTAACAAGTTTAGGGCATAATTGCCCGTACATACATGTTTGGATATTTCTTCTAAAGTCTTCTTCAACAACAATAATCATATCTTCAGACAACACTTACCTAGGCTATACATAGATTATTTTTAAAACAGTTTAACATCTCTACCATAAATAGCCTTGGCTATAACGCGCTTCAAATATGGCACAAACGACAATCATCAAAAACCCGTCGTCCTTCCTCGCCCCTTCGGGAATTTATTTCTTTAAGGGAGGAGGTGGGCAATAAATATGAACTTTCTTATTTCTAGAGATATCTGAATCGAAATTTACAGGGTGTGCTTATAGCACAGACATAAGAGTAACTGCAAAGTTTCATGGAGCTGTGCATATTATTTCTCAAGTTACAAATATTTATCAAAATCGTCCATATGCATTCCTTATCCCAGGCCTGGAGAATTTGAAAAAGGTAGTAGCGGCGTAAAATTTGTTATGATGACCCCTGGATAGGTTCCCCAGGGCATAACAGAGCCCTTTTTTTAAATTTCTTTGTTGAAAAATTTTAATGCAACTTTGAATTTTGTGTAGTCAATAAAACCCACATTCATCAAATTTAATTTTTTTATTATAAATTTTTAGCGCCGTTTTCTAAAAAAGGGCTCTGTTATGCCCTCACAAAGTTATTTAAAAACAGAATAAAAAAGACGGCACAAAAATCCATTCATCAGTTCCTGAGATATCGCTGGGACGAGCAGCCACGCCAGTGAAAAAATCCATTCTGAGAAAACAGCACTTGAAAGTTGCACACAGATTTTCAGCTTTAGAATGACCCTGCAGAATAGTCAGAAGTGTTCTTGCGCACTTTCTTCTTGTTCCGCCTTTCCAACTTCTCTTGATGTCGTTTGCTGGCCTTGTGCAGACGTAGGGCATCTTTCTCGGCAGCTCGTTGGAGGGCTAGATGGGCCGGCTGGAGTCCCACTGCAACCGATATTTCTGCAGTTGCCTTGTAGCAGCCGGCGTTGAACCTCAACACCGCTTCATGCAGTGCAGTTTCAACAGCGATCAGCGATGCATGCTGTTCCTTAGGCATCAAAGACCACAGGACAGAGTGGAAAGACTCAGATGCATTCTGAGTCTTTGCTCCCAAGCAGCGTTGAAGCAGAGAAACCTGCGACAGGCGTTGGTAGACGGGCAGCATAGCTGCAGCGACGTAGGCTGGGAGTTTGTGCTTGTGCTTTGGCTGTGGCTCACCTTTTGCCTCGGCAACTCTTATGCGGCACCACGATTGAGCTCCCTCCGGGCAGAGTTCATGGTGAGGCTCCTGGTCAGTCGACGTGACATGATGGTAGGTGGCCATAACAGCACGCTGCATCGCTGCCACGTCCTTGGAGTTGTTTCGGAGGGCCCAGCCATAGTAGTCGGTAAGCTTGTCGATGAGGGCCTTCGTCAACCTGCCCTTACCGCTCAACGGCTTGTCGCTCTTCTGGACAAGGTTGCGCAGTGCCGTTCCCATCCTCTTCTGAACATGGTTCAAACACTCTTCCTTCACGATGGGGACTAGCCCGTAGACGTTCTCTTCTGTAAGGGCAGAGAAGGTCCTGCTGTCCCCGTCGGAGACAAGTGCTGTATACCGCAGGTCGTGCTTGGAGATAGAGCGCTTGAAGAGGGTCAGGGCCGCCTCGACCTCCATCCTCCCAGATTTGGCGTCCGTGTTTTTCTGGCAGACATGATGCATGTGCCAGCTGTCATACCCTTGATCTCCAGGCTTGGGTCCTGTTTGGCACCCAAGGCACAGGTTGGATAAAACCACGGCGTCCAAGATGAGGCCTGTGTGGTATTCTATGACTGACCCGACTCCGATGTGAGATGTGTGCCCTCTCTTGTGCCATGTGCCATCATACACCACGGTGATATCCTTGCAGAACCCCGGGTCCATCTTCTTACAGGCTGTCTTCACCGCGACAGCTGACTCGGCATAAAACTTTTCCACGCACAGGGCCTCTGGCTCTCTGAAGGTCTTCTTCAGGTGCTCCTGGAACGTTTTGTGGTGGAGACCTCTGTGGGAGACGTTCATAGCTGCCCAAAAGTCATTGAGAGCTGTCTGCCCCTTTCCTATCTGCTTGATCGCCATGATGGAGCGGATGTTGACTTCGAAGGCCCTCGAGTCTTGTTGGCGTGGCGAAGTCCAGGAACTTGCAATAATGCCGCAATGGGGGCATACGACCTCGAGTTTTGCTGCCAGTCCGAGTTTGGTGCCTTCTTGGACAGTCAATCCAGTCCCCGAGCAATGCTTGCACACTGTGCAGCAGAGCAGGTTGCTCAAAACGTCGATCTGAACAAGGCAGAACTTCTCACCTTGGCTTGTAGCAGAGGCAGGCGTGGGATTGGGCAGCATGGCTTCAAACTTCCTCTGGGTTGCTGGCATAGCTCCAAGTTCGGCTTGAACGGTATCACAATGTCTAGCTTCTGCTTCGATCTCCTCACGTGTCAGGAAATGCGTCCGCAGATGGGTGCTGGAAGACGCGCTCCCACTTGTCGCGGCAGGCGGAAGACGGGCGCTGGGACCCGCGATCTCGGGGGGAACCACAACGGTCGGCATGCTCGGTACTCCAGGCGTGAGCGGGGCGATGCGTTCTTCTTCGACGACAGCCGATGGCACAGAAAATCCATCACTGGAAGTGTTGACGCGATCATCATTGACGGCACGCCGCGCAGAAACTTCCAACTTCGCCATCCGCAGTAACTTCATGGACCGCTTCCGCGCGCCAAACGCGCGCACCGTCTTGTACTTCGAACCCCGCATCGTGTGCGACCACGAAACAGACGGGCACGCTACACGAAACTACTCAAAGAAAGTTCGGAAAACGATCGTAAAGATGGCGAAAAACGAAGCGGAGCTGACAAAGCAAGAGCGCGTGCAAGCAGACCACTACCGAGAGCAGACGACGCGAGCGGCAACAGCAGGAGAAACGGAGGAGGAGGAGAGCGCTCCGCGCGCGGAGAAATCGCGTCCCAGCCAATAGCAGTCGCGCGCTCCCCCGCACGCTCCTCGAGCGCGCGCTCTGTCCAATCGCGTTCTTGCGATTGCGACACGGAAGAACGGCGACCACGCCGTAACCACGCGGCCGACGCCATTTTGGGAGCTGGCAAAAAAAAGAGAAAGAATTCACGTTCAAAACAAGACTAAGATGGCGGCCGTCGGCCAAACGTGTCGAAAATGGCGAGCGCGCGAAGTTGGGGTTGATTTTGACGTTTGACCGTCACTTGGATGCTACCCAGGCCTCGTAAATAATTGTTTTTAAATATTTCCCCGTTGTATTTGGTGCTGATAATTACAGAGAAGGTAGTTTATGAGATATACAACCGAAAAAAAAAGGTTTTCTAAAAATCGACTTTTTCGCGATTTTTCGGTTTTCAAAGCCCGCGTCCTCCCTTAAAACTAAGCATGCCAGAACATTGAAATAAACGGCATTGTCTTTCGTAAGGAACGCAATACCACATGTAAAAATTCGAGACAAAAAATTACGACTGTACCTCACTACTTGAATTCAAATAAAACCGTCCGCCGGTCTTTCGAAGTTCGTCGAACTTTTGACTTTTCAGGATTCAAAAGTTCAAAACTTTTCGAATTCTCTTGATAAATACAGGAGTGAGACAGGTTTTGGAGCAATTTTTGGAGCAGAAAAATCTGGATTTTGGAGCAGCTTAGGTGCACAAAATTCTCGTTTTGGAGCAGCAGTTTATGCATTTTGGAGCAACTTAGAAGCAGAAAAGTCTACAGTTTGGAGCAGATTAGGAGCAGAAAATGTTAGAGCAGTCTACAGTTTGGAGCAGATTAGGAGCAGAAAATGTTAGAGCAGCTTATCAGAAATTTAAATCATACAAAATCTGAAATAAATCACATAAATCATATTTGTCTTTTTTAAATCGTCATTTTTGTCCACCCTGGTTCCAATAAGTCATCAGCACCGATACGCACCAAAATAAAATATAAAAAAAAAAAAATTGGTAAAGGCAAACGCGAGTTTTATACGCATAGATGAGGACAGGAAACACAGGCTTGCTGCAAAGTTCGGTGGGCACCAGGCACCTCAAGCTTATACGAACTGGTGCCAAAGCGCAATTGTAGTGCAAAACCTTTTAAAGCGGTGATTCGAGAGCACGAACAGGGAAGCACGGTTTACTGGAACCAGACATCGATCGGACGCTCGTAGAAAGCACGTGCAGATAGAAAAAACTCCCTACAAAAGTGAGTCAGAGGGTAAATAGTGAATTGATAGAAAAACTAGTGAGCATCACATGCACGCTAAATACGGGTCTGTGACCGATTCATTCGATTGCTCACGAACTGGAAGCACGTGTGTGATAACCGAAAGTACTCACGGCGACGGCACCAGTCCATTTTGACGAGATTACGGACACGAATGAACAGTTACACAATGGAGGCGCTCAGCAGCACTTTTAAGAAAAGGTTTACTCTCAAAACAAAAGAAGTACTTAGGTTTGCTCATCTTGATAGCCTGTGCGTCGTACCTCCCGCGGCCAGACAGCGAGACCGCGTGACAGAGCACCGTTAGCATGCAGTCACAAATGACAGCGGAAAGCAGTAGGAAATCGGAAAAAGACCAGGTATCGTAGGTATAAAAGTGTACTACAGCTAAAATCTTTGAATCCAGCGGTTGCCTGCGCCACCCTGTACCCTTGCCATATACTTTACTACGACGAGATTGAATGTTGCCAACCAAGCTCTCGTTTCCCACAAAATCTAGCGTCGCCGCAAACTTTTTTTTTTTAGTTTTTGAGTTACTTTGGCGCAGTGTGGCGCAATTTTGACCGATTTCGCGTTTTTGGCGCAACTAGGCACAGAAAATTGGGTTTGTATCAAAATGGCACAATTGGCGCAGATGTCAAACCCCTGTAAATAGGTTGGAAAGTACGAAAATCATCGAATTCCTTAGTGTAGGAAGTTTGAAAGTTTGCAAAGCTTCAAACTTTTTAGTGCAAGAAGTTAGAAAATCATCGAATTTTTTGGTCTATCAAGTTCGAAAGTTCGACAAGCATTGAATTTTGCAGCGTAATAAGTTTGAAAGTTCGAAAAGGATCAAATGTTTTAGCGTAATAAGTTCGAGGGTTCGAAAAGCGTCAAACTTCTTAGTTTAACAAGTTCGAAAATTCGACTTCCGTCGAATTTTACGATATAGAAAGTTCAAAAATACGAAATCTTTTGAACCGCTTGATTCGATCATCGAAACTTCGGTTCGAAAAAAGTTTGCGGCATCTCTAGTCACAACGCACCTGGTCACACTTCAACATGTATGTGTACCAGCATTCAGCCCCAGAATATAAAACCTACAGTTAGTTTAAAACCAGCTGGAGCTCGTTTCTTCCCCCAATGACGTAGATGTCACTTCTTTTTACTCCCCCTAAAAAAACAAAAACAAATTTGACGTTCTTGTTTTAATGGCGCAATGTCAGTCTACCTATGAGGTTTGGCAACACCGGTTTACACTGTAATAAGAAATTTAGCCAGTGCAGTAGGACTGCTAGCCTGGGGTCCTTAATGGGTATCACCTAGTAGGGATGTACAGCCGCATGCCGGTACAAAGCTCATCCAGACCGAAATAGTGGGGGGGGGGGACTGAGGAACCCAGGATCCCTGGGCTCTGCAGTGCAAGCCTTTGCTTGCACTCCAAAGGGGACAAGCATGCTTGTCCCCTCCTCGCACATGAAAATTCAACTGAGACTAAAAATCCATGCACTGGATCGCATTTACAATTGGGACCTCACTTGAAACTGATGTTGCGACGGTGGGCCAGTGGCAACGTCGCTGCGAGATTCCGCAAAATGGTCGAAGTCAGCGAAGTCCATCCCCGATGGCACGTCGCCGGTGATGCTCTTGGACACCTGGAAGTGAGCACCCCCCTATTAAAACGCTCCACCCCCCATTCCCGGGCACGTACGCCGACTTGTTCACGCCGCTCAACAAACGTGATCGCAGAAATACTTACAGCCTCCGAGGAATCTCCTCCAGCTACCTCCTAAGCCCGAATTCAAGTATGAGTAAATTAGGTCTGTGAGTGCGTTGACACTGAATGTGCTATAGGGCTGGAATTCGTAAGAAAAGCGACATGTCACGCTCAACCGACACACAGGTCCAGGTCATACATTAAGAAATATAGCCCCAAATATAGCCCCATAGGGGCTATATTGCTTATATGACCTCGACATCGAGGTATCACGACACCCAAACTTGACATCAAGTCGCTTGACCTCACGGTGTCATGTGACCTCGGGACTTCACGCATAGCATGTACCCAGCTCATTCCCACCACATCCTGAGAGTCTAGACTCACGGTTCATCAGATATGATCGAGACATGTTTTGCTTCTAGCCTATGTGTACAACTGCTTTCTAATTTAAGAGTAGGCTGCACATATATAAAATTGTCCATTTGGACTACAAACCTCCTACACATGCTCAATGAAAAGAAGGATATGCAGTTGGAGTGCAGCGGGTACAGACTGAAATACAATGGTTGTTTCACAATTTTCAATCTGACAGTGGGAGCATGCATGTGCAGTTTTGGTTGAGGCAGAGGGTTTTTTAACTTCCGTAGCTGCTATTACGGTAAAAAAAGAGTGCTGCAATGACATGTGCTATCACACACAGTGTGCTAAAGGTGCACCTCACTTTGTGAGTAAAGACGAAACTCCTCTCTTTGATTTTACCTGCAAGCTGGGCACACCTTTTTCGTTAGTAATCCCTAAATGCGGCTCCTGCACTAAACAAATACCTGAACCTTCCCATAAAGAAAATAAATAGTCAGAACGGCAAAAGCTGTTTTTGCACGAATTTTCTCGCAATAAACACCACGTAACAGGCAAGTTGAGAACGTAGTACTAACATTTCCAGGTGACACCCTCGGAGGAACTGCAGGGTGGTGCTCCGAGGTTCTGGGGGTTTGACTTCCCTAGAGTGCAGGAAGAGATTGCCACGGGATCAAGGTGCGTTTTTCACTCTGTTGCACTGCCACACAAAAAACTTGTGTTCTTTCTTCCTTTCAAAGTGACAGTCACCACCAATAAGCTCGAAAAAGTAGGATCCATCTCCCGAGCTGTTCCACCTCCATTCCCCGCAGGCAAGTTGGTGTAACTGCACCCCGTCTCTACCGCATGCCGGTTCGACAAGGACTGGCAACCATCAAAAGCGTCGTACAATTAGCATCAAAGCAAAACAATGTCGTCCGAGCTTACCATCACTGTACCTCAGGCTCACATTGTCACGACTGCCAGTTTCGCCCGCTTGGCACCGAGTCCAATAGTGGCGGCACCCAAAATAAAATCGAGGAACGGAGTCCCGACACTCTATGATGGCTGGTTCACGCATATACGTCTGACTATGCCGAGCGTGCTGCAACCTCTCGTACCACGCTGGCACATTGGCGTGCTCAATCGGGTAGTCCTAAATGTGCCTCTGACCCGCGTTTATATTTCAATAATTTTTTGAGCATAATCCTTTCACCGTGAGCTCGAAATCATTCCTGACCAACGTTATTGGTGCCTGTTTCTTGTATAAGTGCGCGGATTTGGTCGTGCAAATATAATGCATAACCTCCAGTCTGGTTAAATGCGGGTTGGAAGTGTCCCAGGTCTATTCGACGGACCACGCCAGCATGCCACCGCGTTACGTGGTTACGAGAGACTACACAACGGACTCTGCACAGTCAGACGCAAATGAGTGAACCAGCCTTAGAGGGCAACTCCACTCAATTCCAAGGATTTCGGGATAATAAGTGATTTCAGATTAAAAAGCCCTAGTAAAAGACACTACCGTAAGTCATTTGCTTCGCGAAAAATGGGATATATATTTTTACATCTAATTTTAAACACGAGCAGCAATCGAAACAGAAACTTCGGCTCCGTCCGGCAACATTGGCCTCGGGCCGCCAAGAACATGGCTATCACGTGGTACGAGATGTCACCTGATCCTCTACGCAACTACGGGTGGGATTGGGTCGGTGTGTGCCAGTCGCAAGTGTCATCTGCACCGCACTCTTCACCATGTTTTGGTGTCTACGACATTCAACGACGTCTGCACAACTGCGGCATAAGTCTGCGCTT
Source organism: Ixodes persulcatus (assembly GCA_013358835.2). Classification (NCBI taxonomy): domain Eukaryota; kingdom Metazoa; phylum Arthropoda; class Arachnida; order Ixodida; family Ixodidae; genus Ixodes; species Ixodes persulcatus. The sequence continues at coordinate 446,543 of JABSTQ010011469.1, read as the reverse complement.
GTGGTGTTTATAACGTGGACGAAACTCCGAGAGACAATAATCACAAACGGTGAGACAACAACTGGCGGTTGTGATGCGGGAGATGGTGCTAACGGCGGGACCATGGCGGGGCGGCCGGAAGGCTCCTGAGAAGTGCGCTGCGCAGGCGCGTTACGCCGATCATGTGGACACTGCTGAGCGCTTAGAAGAAATGTTGCTGACGTCGCCCACTACTCTTGCCCGGAGAAGTAAAAACAAGCAAAAGGGGACAATAGTGATGACATTTAGCTCAATGTTGGCTACGCTCACGCCGTGGCCTTGACTGTGCTGTTGATTGCACCTCTATTCGCCCGCTTGAGTCAGCCGATTTCGGCAACTTGGCGAGTTGCAAAGTTTGCCGGACCGTTTAAGAAACATTTAGACAGAACTACGTCGTAATATTTGACATGTGGTCTTCCTATGTGATACTGAAGAAGACTGCATCGTTTTTTCAAAGACAAAAACAAAGCGGAGTTGCCCTTTAAAGGGGCCGTGCGACAATGTTCAGACCTTGGTCAAATAATTGCTAGTTGTTCCCTGTCATGTCTGGATTAAAGAACTGGTAACCAGTTTTGCCTACACACGTTAGTCCTTTAGAAAAAACAAAGTCAAACAATTGACATTTTGCACGCCTCCATACCGCTCTCAACTCTTCCACCGTGTTCCGAGTCACGTGCGCAGTGACGTGCAACGGGGATAAGGAAAATCCGGTTAGGTTCTCCTTCAGAGCCTCTAGTGCGCACGGCCTCTGCTTGCTATTCACGTGGCAACCTTGAAGGTTGGTCCAAGCGATGTGGAAAGGGGGAGAGCAACGAGCTTGCCTTTCCGTAAGGAAGTTTGACTGGCGTATTAGCACAACGGGGTGAGAGGTTCAAGGGAGGAATAGTTTCTTTTCCCATCGTGCAGATAGCACCACTAAAACTGAATGTTGTACAACTTTGTCGATGATATGAGGTTTTTGACGCATTTACTCATGTTGAAACAACAATATTTATAAAATATAGCATTATATTGAGCGCATAATGGCACACCTTGCCAACTTATTACAATGTCCCCAGAAGTGCGTCACACATTAGTTCCCATGGCCGCCACCCCACAGCTGCAAATCGCGAAATATTCCCAGTTCTTTGCTTTGCTATTACTCAACGGAATCGCAATATTTCAAGATAATGAGACGGTTTCTTCATTTCTTTTTGTAAGATAAACAATGTAAAAATTTAAAACTACAAATTCTTTCGAAGTTAAAATTGTTGCATCGCCCCTTTAAGCGTGGCTCATTCGGTGACTCCGGCATCGGCTAAGAGTGCTGCCTCACCAAGCCGGTTGAGGTCGAGGGAGGAGCTCCTGGCGTGGTTGCGCTTGGGCCTGGGAGGCGGGGGAGGAGGGGGCTCCTTCTTGGGCCCCTGGGGGAGGGACAGCTGCCCCTGAGACCCGGCCAGGGTCGGGGCTCCAGCCACTGCTCCTGAAAACGAGCTGCCAACAAAACCACGGCTCAGGCGGTGCCCACCCTCGTTCCTTCGTGCGCCCGGCTGCGCAGAGACGCCCTCGCAGAAAGAACGAAAGTCGGTCCACGCTTTGTCTCGCCTTAGCACGGACTGCAGCGAAGGCCGTAATTGGGGTTCCACGTTTTCGGGGTTCGTTCAAACTTGAGGGTGCTTCTTAAAGGTTTATTTTCTCAGGTGTCAAACCATGAAATCGGCGTTTGTCGGGGCTCACAATAATAAGAGAACAGGACACAGGCGTGAGATTCCCTTAGCACCAGAATACGCGTAACCCGAATACTTGAAAAACGACCCACTCAATTTGGCTGCATGCATGTTTAGACGCCAGGTATTGAGTCGGCCCTCCAAAGGGCACATGGTGTCTCCACTGTGGACGTGAAATTTAGCCAGTGCAGTACTGCCGCTAGCCTGGGGTCTTTAACAGGCATTACACAGTAGAGATACCCAACCCAGTTCCATAAGGAAAAGATACAAGGACAGGGGCATGGTTTCGAGGAAAGAAGCAACCTCGCAGATGGTTCACTGGGACCGTGTTTCAGGTCAACGCAGAATAAAGCTGTAGGTAGAAATTTTCTTTCTGCGAAGCTTGGATTTTTCCCTCAAAGGGAAGCTCTAATTCGGAGTCTTTCAGTTTCTCTTGATTTTGATAAAACTGGCTCGAGGGTTAGTTTTCTGAGGTTTCTCGGTATTTGGCAAAAACTAGAAATCCTAGCTATGAGCAAAAGTGGGTAACCTCGGTGGGCACCCCCTCGGCAGGGGTGTTTGCGCAGCCGAAGCGTGTTCTAAAGAGCTGCTAGTGTCAAAGTGAGACAAAGCATAAACGGCCAATGATGGATGCAATTCGACGGTGCAACAACCGAGATACAAACCAAGCAAGACCGCAATTCAGAAATACGAATGAAATGCCGAAATGGCTTTTTCCACGCAGGCGCGGTGGCAATATACCGTACGAACCCAGTTATTTGTGTAGTATATTGAGCTCATTTGTCTTTCAACATTTTCTGAACCAAGCTTTTCTCAAATGTCACCCTTGTGCAAAGGAGGTTCTTGGTGCAAACCAGTCAATTTCTTTTAGTAAAAAATGCTAGCAAAAAAAGAATGCCCCCCTTTTTTTTTGTTGATAACTAGGAGCGTTTACTCGAAAGAGAGGCAAAAGTGGTGCACTATAAATTACACCTTAAAGAATATGCCATTTTTATAGTATTGCCTTTCTGACAGCAACAACCAAAAGACATTTTTGGACAGTTGCTTTTTGCACTCCAAGAAAGGAACAGAAAACAAAACACACCCTTTCCCAGTAGGGTGCGTTTTCGATAATGAAGTCACAGGTAGTGATGGATTTACTCCAACTATTACAATACAGAAAATTGTACCTACACCCAAGAAGGTGATGGCACAGCAACTCTCCTGCTGGGAAACGGCGTGTTTTGTTTTCTCTTCCTTTCTTAGAGTGCAAGAAGCAACTGTCCAAAAAAAAAGTCTTTTAGTTGTTTCCATCAGAAAGGCAATACTATAAAAATGGCACTCTTTAAGATGTAATTTATAGTGCACCATTTTCGCCGTTCTTTCGAGTGAACACTCCGAGATCGGTACCTGAGGCCGCCTCAACACGAATGCACCGTTACGTTTTTTGTTGACCGATAGACTAAAATAATTAAAATTAAGTGTTGCCTAAACTCCAGTGATCAAATAGATAATTTAATTTTTAAAACCTTTATTTTGACACGATTGTTTTCAGTAATATCTTGCTCCTATCTGCCATATCACGAGGCAAGGTGGCTGATCCCTCCAACAACTTCAAGTAGTATAAACAAATAAGAGTCAACAGGGACCTTAATTCAAACAAGTAACATTATTCATTTTAGTTTCTTATATTCTAGCAGTATGAGTTTACAGCACATTGGCTTTGGTTCAGTCTCCGTTGATAAACCACACATCTTCGGTATCAACCAACTATTTTCAGAAATCGAGAGCTAGCACACCTTGGCAAAAGAAAAAATAGCGAGGAAAGAAAGTTTTGATGCTGTAGTGTAAATTTTTGTATTCTTTCATAAAGACAAAACAAAATGCTACCATTGCCATTTACAGAGCTTTTGGACGAGATGCTACAATATTATCAATAGATTGTTCTTGACATAGCCAAAGAGTGTACCATAGTTGGATAATTGGTACAGTTTCAAGGTGCCATACTAGAGTGCCAAAAACAAATACTGTTGACATGTATACATTCCAATGACACAATGGGGTGCAGAGGAAAAAGGTTCTGTGAAAAGGCTGATGAAGCATAAAAGTAAAAAACAAAGATGAATGCATGCTGGGATGCTTGCTCATGATGCATGCACTCAGTGAGCATGAGCAAGAATGATGCATGCACTTAGTGAGCAGGTACCAAAACAAATAAGTAGAAAGTAATCAGTAGCAATATATTAATAAAACTTGGAAGAGTGTCGGCAAAACTTGCAAGTCTCTACCAATGCAGCAAACACTAGGCTACAAATCAGTCGGCTACCAAATGCCACATACACCTAGAGCACAGAAACGTATCCAGATGGATCCCTAAACAGCGTGCTGCCCTTACCTTCTCCTCAAGTCCCTAGTTTGCACAAAGACAATCAAGTGCAACACAACATTCAGTTCTGAAAGGCCTGGCGGTGCACTCAACACACTCTACAGTACCTATGCGCCAGTGGCAAACTACCAAAGTTTTCAATCTTGGACAGCACTCCAAAGCTAAAAAAACAAGCCCTGTTAATGTACAACGAAACAGCCGAGTCAAAAGTGGTATGGACAGCTATGAGGGTTGCTCAAAAAGTAATGCCCCACATTTCTTTTCTCCCCCCAAAATAAAGATTGTAATATGAAAATGTACAAGATGCAGCATTGGTGTTTCCTGCATACATGTGTGCAATTTCACGGCCGTTTCAATTTCATAATTGTGTGTATGGAGTGTATGGGAGTTATACAATCGACAGGAGCATGGTTGGATGCTGGGCGAAAAGAATTAAAGCGTCGAAAGGCGGGGAGATGAAGCTGCGTGAATGGTCGGAGTCGGAGCGTCCTGCCACCACCACTAACCCAGACATCTTGCAGCGCGCCGATAAATTTTCTCGCCCAAATTTGCACGTCGAGGTCGACAGTTGACCCTAGAGCTTTTAGTCGGCAAAGGAAATGCATTGTTAATTATCGACATTATCGGCACGTGCGGCATAACAGAAACAAAGACTTTTTTTTTTTCCTCCAGCTTGAAAATGTTGTTTTTACAAAAGTCTCAAACTTGGGAGACAATTGTCAACTGTTGTTCGATTGTACTCTCCCATCCCTCCAATAAGCCTGACTTGGCACTGTAAGATTTTCATCTCTTCAGGCCACTAAAGGAGGCACTGTGCTAAACAAAGTTTGAGAACAACAATAGCATCGTTTGTGGAGTGAGAGCATGGCTACATGAGCAGAAAACGATCTGGTACAGGAAAGGCATGCACACCCTCGTTTCACGCCAGCATAAAACAAAGAAACTGAGCAGAGATTATGTAAAAACAATAGCATGTATGCAAGAAAGGTGCAGTAATATTTGCTGCAAAGTTCATATAATTTGAATGAATAGTTTTCAAGAAAACAAAGGCCGGGCATTACTTTTGGAGCAATCCTCGTACAAGTGAATACATTTTCAAATACGCGAAGGTGCTCAGCATGTGCCCTTCCTCCCTCCGAAAGGGACCATCGCGCTAAACTCGCGAGCGAGCAGTTGTGGTTATTTGACGATAATGTTTGCAGGCTTTATGACACAAAAGTGTGTGGTTATTTGAGCCAAAATGTTAATTTCTCGCAGCAAGTACCACGTGGCTTTCGAAATTACTAGAATTCCATCCGGCATAGATTTATGTTGCATAAGGGCTTTGCTGTACATCCCACACATTACAAGTGCCACGCGTGGTTTCATGCACTGAAGCTGCATGTGTTCCGTGATGTACAGAGCAGATATAAAAAAAATGGACGCTCGGCATCACTGACTCACTTAGCAGCGACGTCTCCGGATACCTCCGTGGTGACGACGTATGCCAGAGTCTGTTGGGGAACCATGGGCAAAGTTGCAGAAGAGCCTAACGAACAGAGGGGAGAGGACAGGAGTCAATTGCCGGGAACCAATGAATCAGTCAATCAGGTCACTCGTACCAGGCAACCTCTTGACGATGTTCTTCTGCGTGGCACCTCCCTTGCAATCTCCGCAAGCATCTGGTAGTCACGAGTTCAGAGAAAGAGAGTGAACGTGAACGAAGGTCTAAATCTCGAAACTCGCCCCCTGCCTTATAAAAATTTAGGCACGTCTCAACCGTATACGATAAACTCGGAGGTGCACGGAATGTAGTGTGAATGAGCTGGACACATACTCTGCGTATGTGATGTCACCAGACGTTGTAGTGTCGTGCGACGTCACGACTCTTACGTAACGTGACTTCACTTGACGTCGTGACCTCACGGCGTCAATGCGACCAAAACCATGCACTATCTACGAGAAACGGGTGATTAAAACATTGTCTCAATTATTTCGAGCTCGTCGTCAAAATCGAATTTGGGGGTTTTCACGTGCCAAGAAAACGTAGGGCATCAGGCACGCCCCAGCGGAGGGCTGAGGAATAATTTCGACCCCCTGGGGGTCTTTCAGAGTGCAACCGAGAGCTCGGTTGCTTCTCAGCAATACGAGCCTGTAGTAAAAAGATAATGCATTAAAAAAAAGGAGGGAATATATGCGAGTCAAAAGAGCTACAGGACTACTGGACAGAGGTACGTCTTTTCGTCGTAAAAATAGTCTAAGGCAGTTACAAGCAGTTGTAGTGCAGTCAATCACACTCAAAACCCAAATGCAAAATCCGCCTTTTACACCTAAAACTAGGAGCTCCAGGCTACTAGAGGGTACTAAAGCAATGGCACACCTGCAGATATAGCTGGCTTCTCTTGTTCACTGGTGTAAGGGATGGCGTGACCATCCGGCGAGACGCGTCTTGCTACTGGATGTAGAATTCTTGGGTCCTGCAACAAAGTGAGACAATTGGAACGACAACAATATGCAAACAGAGCAGTAGTTCAGAAAGCGCAGTCCCTACGGCAAGGTTAACACGAATCAGACGCAACTCACTCATGCAGCACACGCAAGTAGGTCATGCAACTTGAACTGCCCTCGCGGCCTATCTAGTAAGCGAGATTATATATTTACGCTCCCGCCAAACCCCGCTACCGAACGGTTATCTCCACCCGTCGTGTGCAAACTTTCCAGCAACAACAGCAGCTTTGCATACAACTCGAGGACTTTCACTGGTTAATCGAGACGTCGAGCAGCGGCTAGGCTATGACAAACACTCACGGTAACAAACATGTTTGACACACACGATGAGGGGAAACCGTGAAGAAAGCAATGCGCCAAGGAAAATTTGTTAGCCTTCTTGGGGATCGAGGCAAGTGCAGGCGCAGTTCGAGTCAACGAGAACAGAGAATCGGAAGGGGGGCAGCAGCCTGCAGAGTTTTCATGCACATTCCGATTCTGTGGCCGCGTCCAAAGACGGCTGGCCCCGGACAAGAGTGCTCGATTGCTGTCTCCATTGCTTGCCAACCGCCGCGGTGGTTAATGGCCCCAGAACAACAAGAAGCACAGAAGCTGCACGCAACCTGTTCGACAGAGGCCGTTGAGAAATCGAAATTCACCGGCTTCATGCTGGGCGAGGAGACTGTGCTGGTGGGCGAATCGTTGAACTTGGTCCACTGCAAGGGGAGACGCACGTCACTAGTTGTTTCCAGGGGCGCTAAGCAGTCGCACTATGCGCAATTCTAACGCCGTCCAAATGAAGTGGCAGCTGGGCACACCCGTCCTATTATTAATCTGCACAAACTGATTCTACACTGCAAGTTACTGTCGAGACCGGTTATAACGAAGTCGGTTGTAACTAAATAGCGGCTACAGCGAAGCGATCATGATTTCCCATTCCCTTTTGCACTTCGTTAAAACCGAAGTCGGCTATAACGAAATAGCGGATATAGCGAAGTGATTTCCTATGCCCGTTGACTTCGTTATAACCGGTCTTGACAGTATTTCCTGTCTGTAAGCTCAATACTTTACATATAATCATTCAAAGTATTTATTGCAAGGGGCTAATGTATGCAAGTGAGCTGGGTAGGAAACATAGGAAACAAACCCAGAGATCTTGTGTCGTGTTGTCCGTTTATTTTAGTTGTTGCAGCCTCAGGGTTTTGATTACAATGTTTTAAAGTATTGCTTTTTTTAAAAAAATATTTTACTAAATAAGTTTACAACTGACATGGACGTTTGCATGCAATAAATTGCTCCACAAGTGCCGATTCCCGTCTCGTCTACGGATAGGCACCTGACTTTCTGGAGTATATTTATAAGACAAATATGCAGATGTTTTTTGGCACATTTCTTTTTCAATATCGGCGTATTTCTGCAATTTGTTTCATGTGGACACTAAAAAAGATAATTATCTGTAAACAAAAATTGCCAATAGAAAAAAAAAAAAACAGGACAAGAACAATAACTCTTTATGAAAATAGAGTTTTAATCCAATTTAAGAGGGGAAGCTGGTCTTTAAATTTTGTATTTCACTTTTCATTTATTGTGCTGAAATTTAGTATACTGATGTATTTCTCAGTGGTGATTTCAAATATGCAATTAGTTTTCAGATAGCTTTATTACATCCTGAACTACCAACAAATTTGTAATTTCGATTAGGTCCTCTTTACGGGTCGTTTGCATAAAATTCTTCAGAAAATATCAGAAATTGCTATAGAATTGCATTCACCAAGACATGCTTTGTGCGGTGATGTTATTTTTGTTGCTTTATATCTCATACAAAAACTTTAATTAATTAGTCTCAAAAAGATATAGCCTCCCATTTTGTGCAACTTGATTGCAAATGTTTTTTACCAATGTAATATCATTAAATCAGGCTTAAAATAGCATCACAGCACAAAACATGTCTTGGTGAATGCAATTCTATAAAAAATTTCCAATATTTTCTGAAGAATTTTACGCCAACAGCCCGTAAGAAGGACCTAATTAAAATTACAAATTTATTGATAACTCAGGATCTAGAAAAGCTATCGATAATTAATTCCATATTTGAAATCACCACTGAGAAATACATCCCTATACTAAATTTCAACACAATAAATGGGAAAAAAAAAAGCTAAAGATTAACATTTTTCCTTAAAATTTGCACACACACATTTATAACAGCATTTGCAATTGACAGATGACCAGTCCGATACCTTTAACGTAATTGCCCAGAGCTTTTCGTTTCCTTGTTACCCCTGAAACCCTCCTGTTCTGTGCGACAACAAAAATCAATGCGTTTGAAGCTAGATGTTTCCTGCCACTTAGCAAGGCAAGTGCATCTTGCTTCTTTCGCAAGGTTCAACCGGTACCGGCTGCCAGTGTAGTTTTAAACACTGCTGTCCAGCTATGACCCGAATAGAACAAAGATATTGTGACCTTTGTGGTGACCAGCTGACTAACCTAACCCTAACCAAAATACTTGCCTATACGAGGGGCGTTCATAAAGTTTGTATTATCGGCACAAAAAATTTTAAAAAGCGGAACAAAACAGGCATCAACATGAGCGCTCGTCCCTCTAGTTTCCGCACAGTGTACACATCGCGTGCTATAGTAGCGCGGAACGCCGCTAGGAAGTCGAAACCAAAATGGCACCACCCGTCGGAGCCAAGCACATGCAGTGATTCATTTTTTCCATTTGAGGGGAAGCAACGCAGAGGATATTCATTAAAATCTGGGAGCATTGTTCTGGCACAACGCCCAAGTTTATGAAACTATGGTTAAATGGCGTTGACGCTTCCAGTGTGGCCAAACAAGAGGAATGCAGTTCAAGGACTACGGCCAAGTGCTTGCTGAAGTGGTGCGATTCCTGAACGCTCAAAACGAGGAGTTCTAAAACAATGGCCTCCGGCATGTGGTCCATCGCTTGCAAAAGTGGATAACGCTTGGTGGCGAACATGTAGAGAAAGTCTCAACTCCTACTAAAGTTTGATTGATCAATCTCTATTCCTTCGTGACAATGATACAAACTTTATGAACGCCCCTCGTACTACGGGAATACAAAACACTCTCCTTATTTGCATTAGACAGAACGACAGCCGTGCCAAATCCTCCCCCGGTGCAGCGGTTTATTTGCCGACGCCTCTCTCCCGACTTTCCCCCCTCTTGCCGCCAGAGCACGTGGCCAGGAGATGCCACGGAATGCGGTGCGGTTGACGGGGTCTTGGATGTGAAGACGGGACCGCTGCTGCAGTCACACTTGTTTCCACGGTTCTTTGTTGTCGTCTTTTTTATGTATTCTCGGGGAGTGTTCAGTAATCCCCTAGTAAAGTATTTGCTCCAACTCTCATGCCACTGTCCTTCGAGGTCAGGACAGGTGCTTGATTTTGGGTAAGATTACATGCCCGACAAAACGTCTAAGGACGGGGGATTTTGACAAAAATAGTCCTTGTTGCAGAATTTTTCAGAAACGAATGTGTTACCGTCTTAACTGATTTCACCATTTTGACACTGGCAAATGTTTACTGGTGTTTCTTGGTCAAAACCGAAGTCTGCGGCCTATCTATAGGCCCCCATAAGCGTTATCAATCGTTATGTTTTCCCAGATCATGCACTTCTTTATTGCAATCCCCCGAAACATGTACAAACAAGTTTCTGCTGTACCAATGTTTGCTATTACGAGTCAAAAGGTCTCCCACCATACATTTTTCTGCGTTAATGTCTTCACAGGCATTCTTTGAAAACTTTATAAGAAGCTTTAAATGAAGAGTCTAATGCAAAACTTCATAAAAGAAGAAGGGTGGAAAATTGGGCTAGTTTATTTGCCGACGCCTCTCTTCCCACTTCCCTCTTCTTGCTGCCAGAGCACGTGGCCAGGAAACGCCTTGGAATGCGGTGTGGTTGACGGGGTCCCGGATATGAAGACAGTACATCTGCTGCCGTCACACTTGTTTCCACGGTTCTTCGTTGTAGTCTTTTCCTATGTATTCTCAAGGAGTGTCCAGTATTCCCCTAGTAAAGTATTTGCCCTAACTCTCATGCTACTGTCCTTCGAGATCAGGACAGGTACTTGACTTTGGGCAAGATTACACACCTGACAAAACATCCAAGGACGGAGGATTTTGACAAAAATAGTCCTTGCTGCAGACATTTTCTAAAGACAATGACACGTGTCAGCACTCAAACATCATGATTTTACTGTTCTTAAGACGTGTAGTTTCACAACAAGGAGGTGAAGTGCAGAGAAGCGATCTGGGGGGTGGGATGCTTTTTTGTGTTTTCTGAGGTTTCAATAAGCATATCAGTTGCGAGTGAGCGCTTGTCCGTCGTACGTGTATTCCTTACTCTGTCCTCGTCTTTTGTGCATTTTCAAATCAGGATGAACTTCATAGAAGCAACTCCGCATAGCAGTCCCTTCGTATCAAACAAGGTTTAAAAAATCGGATCATACTAGGAAACATAATAATAGAAACCGAATGCAAGTTCTGCAACTACGAGAGTGGTTTAAAAAGGTAAAAGTGAAAACCTCCCTGCACAATATGGCCGTCATGAGACTGAAGTCCCTAGGTCGCGACCAGTGTCCGCGACAAAAAAGTCATCGCAACAAAACGCAACTTTGTAGAAGCCACGATGGAAGCAGCACCACACAAAAGTACTACGGGTATGCGATAGCTGCGGCCACCATCCGTCCCTTCATGAGCGGCGGTCGCAACGGCCGCAAGGTATTTTAGGAAAGAGGTTCGCTGGCACATCTGTCGTTGCAGTCGCCGACAGGATGAAAGTGGTAGGGCGCCCCTTTCCGACGCTCGGCTACCGGCTTGCGCTCTTTGCCTTCTGTGGTGCTTCGACCGCACCTGCACGGCCGAGGCTCACGAGGACGCCAAAGCGTCATCGAAGGGGAGGAGCTCGAGCCAGAGGTGGGGTGACCGATGCACTTTTGTGTCGTTCCAATCCTGCCCGTGACTTCACCACAACAATCAACAAGTGCTTCTCTCCAGAACTCCGACAAATATACAAATACATAAATAAGTTGCAAAGACCGAGACTATACCCTTGCACGTGCAAGTTGCACTACAAAGCAAAAAACAATACTAAGAAAAAAAAGGTTTTTTCAATCTGGTTTTGAAGTGGCAAAGAGTATTAAACAGTGAAAAGTGTAGGCATGTGCAAATAGTGGATTTTGAGTTTGGAGCAAATACGAATAGTATTTTTGGTCGAACTTTTTTTAATGGAATGTCGAATAGTTTCTCCGAGTCTTTTACTACCGTTCACCGTGCTTAAATGAAAATTTAGCTTAACTCACAAAGGTTGTTTCAAACCTTCCGCTCGTCCACTTCTAGGCTCGGGTTATTTTAATATAACCATGGGTATTCGTGAACGGCGACACTATTGAGGCTAGCATAGCTTCCGCAGTGCTCTAACTCCGTCAAAGTGCGCGAGCACAGGTGAATGAGATGCAACACAGAGCCACGTGCTCGGCACTGCGGGGCTGGGCTAGCCTTGACGGTGTAGCACCAAATAGTTGACGCCGAGTATAGGGGCGTGCAAGGTATTTGAGAACACAGTGGTGGTTTCAACAAATAAAAAGACATTTCAAAGAAGTGTTCATATATTTGAGCAGAATTTGGTACGGATACCGTCTTCTATTCATGTTCTCTAACTTCATTCAATAAAACAACTTTCAGCGGCAATGACCGACTTGATGTGGGTTCGAGACTGACCACATACACTGATCAGGTGCTCCTTGTTGATGTCGACCATAGCATCCACAATGGCAGCCTTTAACGACTCCGATGTTGCGGGGCTGCTTATTGGTCTCTCTCTCTCTCTCGACGATGACCCAGACATAGCAGCCCGGAAGGTTTACATCTGGAAAGTTGGAAAGCCGCGTGTTGGGGGCGACATGGGAGTGGAGGTAGTCAGCCAGCCAGTCTTGGGTTGCATGGGCCGTGTGGCACGGAGCACTCTTGTTGAAAAATCTATGGCCTCCTCTGGGCCACCCCTTCTATTCAAGGTTTTAGTGCCCAGAGTCTCGATGTAGGCCTTCGAGTTGACCCTAAGGCCTTGTTGGAAGAAGTACAGAGGTATGACTTAGCCCTCATTACTCACAACGGCTAGGACCATCACAGATGACGAAAACTTTGTCCGCATGACCGTAAGGACCTCATTGGGGCTTGTACAAGGTCACCTGTCATTCCTCCTGTTGACCTTTTGGTCTTAGTCATAGTTATTCTCGTCGAAAAAAAACCAAAGCAAGTCCGGTTCCTCAGGGCGCTTGAGGTCGTTCAACAAGCGCTTGGATCGGATGATACGGTTTTCCTGGGTATTTTGGGACACAAACTGCCCTCTCCTCATCACGTACGACTGGTATCTAACGTCCTCATGCACCACAAGCCCGATAGTGGACTCTGCCACCTCGAGCTGCTTGGCGGTGGCCCTTGTTGACTTGCTGGGGTCGTCGTTCACAATGTCCTGCACCGGCTGGTAACTCAGCCGTCCCAACAACGTTCGACTGCTGGGATGTTTCTTTGGCTTGGCCACGGATGCAACGTCCCCATGAGAATTCCAAAGATGTTTTCTGAGCTTGAAAACAAAGGACCTTGACTCATTCAAGAAGGTGACCATATCCAAATCGCTGTGGTCGGCGGCCAAGGCAACCAGGATGGCATGCCTTTTCATTTCTTGTATCAGATCGGAAGCTGCCATTTTGAAATTGATACACTAGATAGATAGAGCCCTGCGTGGATAACATTTTGATTATCCGCATCCGATCCGCATCTGAACCGCATCCGCAAACTTTTTACATTATTGTATCTGTATTCGATCTGCATCCGCATACCTTGTATCCGTATCCGAACCGCATCCGCAAAATGTGCAACCAGATTTGACTCACAATCCAGGCATTCATTGTATATCATAACATCAAGCGAGAATGAAAAAAAAAAAAAAAAAAAATAGAAAAAGCATTTTTTAAGTTGTTTGCTTATCTTTGAACAAAGAAATCTTTAAGTTACCATTCAAAGGGGATGTCATTTTATCATTATCAGTTTCATCATATTTATATTAAAAGCGATCAGCCTTCCCGAGACACAGCGCGTCGAAGGAAAAATTATCTCAGTTATGTGATCATCCTAGGAGTCCGCGACACTTTGCCCAGAAGAAGTGCACAAAAAGGATGTCGAAGCTCTTCGCGGAGAGGAGGACGTTTCTTCTACTTTCTTGTGACTTGGGACGTTCGAGGTTTTCTTTGCCCGGAGAAAGTTTACGCTCTTTCCCTGCCAATGTACTAGCTTTCTCGGGACGATTGATGCCCTACAATCTTTACTTTTTCTATAGATAGCATTTTTGACGAGAGGCAACGCACTAACTGAAGCGATCTTTAGTGAGAATCAAATCTTTCTTAGGATCCCTAACGTTTCTTCGAAACGCGTCTTGTGGAAATACGTCTCGTGGACAACTTTTCACGGATATATATTTCATAGACACACGGTACGCCGACATTGTACGTTTTGTGGGCACATGCATCTGCAACGTTTTGTTGACAACACATTTCTTCACTAAGCCGCTAAAAGCTAGCGCGCGATCCACTAAGGCGAGCTTAACCAAACCATACCCCCCTCCCCCCTGTAATCCAGGCGAGACGCAAAATGTTTGTTACGAAAATAGCTGGGTTGTGTACGACGAAACATCTCAAGTTTTTCGATGAGACGAACACGAAAGGCCTTTCGATCAAACGTCGCATGTCAACGAAACGATCTGTAGATGAAACGTCAGTCGACGAACAGAATGCCACTGGGCAAAAATTTAGATCCGGATCCGCGGACATCAGCATCCGCAGCCCCTGACATCCGCATCCGATCCGCAACCCGCCAAAATTTGTCTAATTTTTATCCCCATCCGCCAGGTTACTGCGGATATCTGCGGGTAATCCGCGGATGTGCAGGGTTCTATAGATAGACGACATAGATACGGTTGAAGGCGAAGTCAAGCATCTAGAGAGAAGTTATGCACCATGAAGTTGTGTTCTCAAATACCTCGCACACCCTGTACTTTTGCACGATTGTGGCGCGTAAGCCCCGTTGAGTGTGCTTCTCGCCGAGCACCGGTGCATTGAGGAGAAGCAATACCAACAGAGCCCGCAAGCTCCGCAAGTACAGTAATACCTCGTTAACTCGAACACGGCTATCTCGAAATAGTGCTTAAGTCGTAAAATTTCCTTGTCATGAAGTGAGCTCCCATAGACACAATGCATTTTGTCCTTGCTTTTCTCGAAAGGTTTTCAGGACGGACTTCGGATATCTCGAAATCTCGTCAGCGAAAATCGCAAAAAAAACCACAAAAAACAACAAAAACTGCCAAAAAAAAAAAGTGTGCGACGTGAAAAAAAAAAAAAAAGATAAACGCGCATGCGCAAATAAAAAAGCGCAAGAAAAAAAAACAAAAGATAACTGGGGGTGCGGACATAGACGCGGAGAGATGCACGACGCGACTCAAAAACATTTCTTGTCTTATTTTTTTTTTTCATTTTTTTTTGTTTGTTTGTTTTGTTTTTACGACTTCTACTTGGACAAGCTAATCGCAAGCCGGGATGCTTGGCGTTCGGTGCCCCCTTTTCCTCAAGCGTTTTGTTCCTCTCTGTCTTTCGTTTTCTCTTTGCTTCTGGGTTCTTCCGTTTCCCTTCCCGGTGGGTCGTCGTCGAGACTGATCGTCAGTCTCGTGTTTCCCAGAGGTGTCTGGTTCGTTTCGAGAGTTGCTACTCTTTGCTGATTGTCCGCCATTTGTTCCTTTTTTTGTGTGTTTCGGTCGTTTTGCGGCGCTATACGAGCAAGGGTCAAGTGTTCAATTCGGTCATCGGTCGTGAATTCTCTGACGTTGTTGGCGCGTGACTCGATTGACCTGGAAGAAGGCGCAGCCCAAACAGTGCAAATCATTGACGCTTGAGAGGAAAGTTGCTCTCATCAGAGAAGTTGGTGTTGCCGCGATTGTTAGAAGTTTTATTTAGAACATAGCGCGATTAGAGGTAAAAAATTTCAGTACTTTGCTTATCTCGAAATTTCGCTTATCTCGAATTTTTCCCCGGTTTTTATAACTTTGAGTTAACGAGGTATTACTGTATTGCTTCCCCGCAGTGCACAGGTGTTCAGCGAGAGGAGCACTCAACGGGGCTAACCTGCCGAGATGAGCACTTCAAAAAGTATGAATATCGCAGTTCTGCTCGAAGCGAACAGCGAATAGCGCATTACTCTAAACAACTATTAGGAAGTTTGAATATTCACACAACACAAAAAAAAAAAAAGTGTGTAAAAATGATCATACTAAATGTGCCCTTGCAAACTGGCAGTGAATTCAAACGCTCTTGGTACCCGCCATTAGTATATCCCGTGAGCCTGCAGGCAGAAACGAGAAAAGTAATGCAGTGAAAAAAAAATAGACAAGCCTTGCCTCTTTGTTCTGGGGCGACAAGGGCTCCTTCAGAGGGGGGCTGTGGCTCCGCGGCCTAGGCACGGGAGCAGGGTGGGAAGGAGCCTGATGTCCGCTCGCATCTACCACTGCGCAGGCGGAGAGAAGTTGCATGGAAATCCCATTCTGGTTGCTGCAAAATCTAATTTACTTCTTGCAGACCAAGCCAAGATATCATTCGCAGACAGTTCGTAAGAAAATGCAAGCAAAGAATGGGGTCTGTCCACTACGGAGCACCCTTCGTGGACGAAAATGAAACTAAAAAACACCGTACATTGTATAACACACCAAGAAAAAAAAAGAAGAAAGAAATGGATTGTCCGTCACAAATCGAGTGGCACAAGGCAGTAAAATCGGACGCAGGCTGAAATCGTGCTCGCCTGCTATTCGATGTTAGAAGCGATTGACAACCTGTGCTTTGCAAATCTCAAGTTGTTTCGCTGCCGCACATGAGCCAAGATCAACCAATAGATTGAAGAACACTGCACAAACACACCAGAGACAAAAAGACATCTCCGCCATTCATCCTTTAGTGTAAAATTTTCACGAAAAACACTGTCCGGTCATGGACACACGAATGGGTAAAAACTTTCTCGCTGGTCGATAACCAGCGCCCAGCAGAAAGTTGTTCGCGCCACGTCAAATCAACAGCCCAGAAAGCTCTCTGGCCTCACTGGAACCGAAAATTAAAACACGTCTCTATCATATCTGATAAACTCTGAGACATACTGTGTGTGCTGCCATGCAACGTCATGAGGTCACGGGACTCTGACATTACGCAACGTCAAGGTCATAACATTGCGGTCAAGGTCACATAAGGACATAACATCAAGGCCATATGAGCAATATAGCCCCTATGGAACTGCGTTGCTTATGTGACCTTGACCCTCGCGTCTGTCGAGCGTAACGGTCAAGCATAACGTGTCGCTTTTCTCACGAAACCCGGCCCTGCAACGCATTTTGAGTTAAAATCGGACCCTGGGGCTCACACGAGGGGGGGTCGAACCAGACCTACCGTCCGCGGGTTTCTGGGGCAGCTTGGGCACGAGGGATGGGGGCAGCACTTCGGGGAGCTCGATGCTGTTCCTCCTCAGGACCACAAGGTGCATGGCCGTGCGGAATTCCTCGATGCTCAGGGCACCATCCTTGTCAATGTCCGACAGTTGCCTGCGGCAGAGGAGGACACGACAGACATTCCTTACACCTTCCTCAATGTTGCGCGATTGCGCCGGGGACCCCAAAGACGAGATGACAGATCGTCGCCGACGGTGGAAATTAGAAATGGCGGATCGGACTCTACGGAGTAGATTTACCAAGTAGACGGTTGGAGACAAAGACTCGTTACATCGTCAGATCCGAACCACAGGAGCCCCCCTCCCCTTCCTAGCGTTCCTCCGCAGTTCGTCCCATGTTCTAGTGTTGAACACCTGCTTCTGCCAACTTCTATGTCGGACAAGCACGTACGAGGCAAATGGGGAAACAAAGAAAGGAAAAGAAATAAAAGCGATGTAGCCAGGTCACGCGAGGTGCTATCGAGGAAAAATGAAACACAAACAAAGGAGCGCGTGGCTACAGACGGCTCAGCCTGTACTGCGAGCCACGCGCTCGTCTGTTCGCATTTCATTGTTACCCGATAGTACATTGACTGAAGATCCTCAGTGACACACGAAGCCTGTTTCAACGAAAATATTGTCTGTTTGCTGAAAGAAGCAAAGCAATTTGTTTCACAATGAGCAAATAGTGAACAGTCCCGACAAGCACACATTAAGTTTTGAATGAGCATCTAGAAAGTAGGCGTGTAGAAGAATAAATGCGGTAAATGAATCCCATTACAAAATGTAAAATAGCTTAAAACTCAAAATTAAAAAAATAAACTTTTAGTCATAATATTTTTGCTTTGTAGCAAAACGAAAAGGGCCTTGAAACAGCAAGGAAAAACAAAAAAATCGAGTTAGATATGGCATTCTAGGATTAATATTTCTAGCGGGTTTAACTGTCAGGAAAGCGCACAAATTTATACGAAAAAAGAGACTCACCAGATCTTAGACAATTCATGCACTGGTAACTTGGACTTCTCGAAGAACTCCTTGGCTATTGCACCTGAAAATATTTAACAAATAGTTATTTGATAATTTTGCATAAAGCACCGAAGACTGTATCTAACCCTACTGTTTCTAACCAGAACATACTTCACGATTATTTTTATGCTGCACTTCATGCATTCCCATAATGCTACGACATTGACAAAACTTTTTGATTAAATTTTTCATTTATTGCAAATTAAACTTTCAAGTTTGAGGGGCAACCTGGTCCAACGCTTTGGTTCCCCAGGTTTCCCAGGTAGCAGCGAGGGAAATCCCACAGTTTCTACTAGTATATATCTACGAAATTTCTTAAGTTAACCTTCACAGAATTTACAGCTTGCTCCACTATATTGTCACAGAGGAATAGCCAAGAAAACAAAGAATAACTGGGGGGAAACTGAAACGTTTAATGGGGCGAACTTGTGCCCAAAGATAAAGAGGAAAAATGATAACAACAGAAGAGAACAGAGCGTCGCGGGTGTCGAGGTCGGCGTGACAGCAGAGTCGAACGCTGGGGCGAAACTGACTTGGCTCGCCACGCGAAGCCCCTTTATGTACACGCGTAGGCTTCTGGAATAATCGGCGTAGAAGGTTCGGCGTGAAGAACTTTCTAAACTCGAACAAGCAACACGGTTCTCGAATGTACCAGAACATTACATTAGATGTCAACAAAAAGGCGTCCCCGCGGCCAGGAATCGAACCCTGGCTTTTCGCGTGGGAGGCAGGCGCGATAACCGTTAGGCCACGCGCGCGCTGCCTACTTGGCCAGCTGCGCGCGCGGCATTACTCCCCCCTTTAAAAAGCGCATCGTCCCGATGCAACACAAAACAAAACAAAGCAAATAAAAAGAATGCTAGACTAAAGAGTCATCTGGAACACATAAGGTCTACAGTCCTATCGAGCGTAGTACGGCTTCAGGCGCACGACGTGGACGACTTCAGGTCGTGGTGGGCGGCGTGATGATGTTCTTGTTCCGTCGGGCATCACCTCGTAGTTCAGATCTCCCAGTCGACGAAGTACCTTGTAGGGTCCGAAATACCGCTTCAGGAGTTTCTCACTGAGGCCGCGGCGACGGATGGGCGTCCACACCCACACCCTGTCTCCGGGCTGGAAGCGGACGTCCCTGCGACGAAGGTTGTAGCGGCCCGCGTCGACGCGTTGCTGGTCTTGAATCATGAGTCGGGCGAGCTGGCGGACTTCCTCGGCCCGTTGAGCAACCGCCTGGGCGTCGGCGCTCTCAATGTCAGATGGCTCATGGGGGTAGCATGGCGTCCAGCATGGTCGTTACCTTCCGACCGTGTACCAGCTGGAAAGGTGTGAATCCAGTGGTCTCTTGAACCGCCGTATTGTAGGCGAACGTGACGTAGGGCAACACCTCGTCCCACGTCTTGTGCTCTACGTCGACGTACATAGAAATCATGTTGGCGATTGTCTTGTTGAGTCGCACCGTCAGCCCGTTGGTCTGCGGGTGGTACGCAGTGGTACGACGATTGCTGGTGTGACTGAGCCGGAGGATTTCTTGGGTCGTCTGTGCCATGAACGATGATCCCCGATCTGTAATCAGAACTTCGGGAGCGCCATGCCGGAGGACGATTGACTCGATGAAAAACTTGGCGACTTCCACAGCAGTCCCTGAAGAAAGGGCTTTCGTTTCGGCGTACCGCGTGAGATAATCAGTGGCGACGATTATCCAGCGGTTTCCCGACGTTGACGGCGGAAAAGGGCCAAGTAGATCCATTCCGATCTGCTGGAACGGTGCGGTCGGGGGAGCAATCGGCTGCAGGAGACCTGCCGGTTTCGTCGGCGGTTTCTTACGTCGCTGGCACTCGTGGCACGATCGGGTGTAGAGGTGGACGGCCTTGGGGAGCTTTGGCCAGTAATACTTTTCACGAATACGGGCCAGTGTTCGGCTATAACCGAGGTGTCCGGACGTCGGGTCGTCGTGACATGCTTGAAAGATCTCCTCCCGAAGGTCGGTCGGGATTACCAGCAACCACGGTGTGTTGTTGTCCCCGAAGTTCTCTTTGTAAAGCACACCTTGTCGGAGACGAAGGTTGGCAGGGCTCTCGAGAAGACACGGGGACATTCCCCCCTCGTCCTTCGAGGTGCTCGATTAGCGCGCGCAACTCAGGATCGTCTCGTTGACGTCGTGCCATGTCATCGGTATTCAGTCATGTTGAACTCCTGCAATCGGAGACTCCATCGAGCGAGGCGTCCTGACGAGTCCTTGAGGTTCGCAAGCCAGCAGAGCGAGTGATGGTCGGTGACTACACGGCACGGGCTCCCGTACAAGTACGGACGAAACTTCGTGATTGCCCAGACGACCGCAAGGCATTCTTTCTCGGTCGTGGAGTAATTTTTCTCCGCCCTGGACAGTGTCCGACTCGCGTAAGCGATAACTCGCTCGGTGCCTTCTTGCATTTGAACCAGTTCCGCGCCAAGTCCAGCGTTACTTGCATCCGTGTGAATTTCGGTTTCCGCATCCTGATCGAAATGTCCAAGAACGGGAGGAGTCTGCAATCGTCGCTTCAGTTCGTCGAATGCCTGCTGCTGCTCTTCGGCCCATTCGAACTTCTCGGCGTCCTTTGTGAGGTTTGTTAGCGGTGCGGAAATCTTTGCGAAATCCCGAACGAAGCGCCGATAGTAGGCGCATAGTCCAAGGAACCTTCGCACGGCTTTCTTGTCTCTCGGCGCTGGAAATGCTGCGACGGCACGAGTCTTCTCTGGGTCGGGGCGAACGCCTTTGTTACTAACCATGTGACCTAGGAACTTCAGTTCGTCATAGGCGAACCGACACTTTGATGGCTTCAGGGTGAGTCCGGCGGTCCGTATGGCTTGGAGAACAGCTTGGAGTCGTCGCAAGTGCTCGTCGAAGTCGCCGGAAAACACTACGACGTCGTCGAGGTAGACGAGACAGCTCTGCCATTTCAGTCCTGCCAGTACGGTGTCCATTACACGCTGGAAAGTTGCTGGCGCCGTGCACAGTCCGAAGGGCATCACCTTGAACTCGTACAGTCCATCCGGCGTGACGAAAGCTGTCTTCTCTCGGTCCCGTTCGTCGACCTCGATCTGCCAGTAACCGCTCTTCAGGTCCATCGATGAAAAGTATAGGGAGTGGCGCAGCCGGTCTAAAGTGTCGTCGATACGGGGGAGTGGATAGACGTCTTTCTTCGTCACCGCGTTCAGCTGTCGGTAGTCCACGCAGAACCTAAGCGTTCCGTCCTTCTTCTTAACCAGTACGACTGGAGACGCCCACGGACTGCTTGATGGCTGCATTATGTCGTCGTTCAGCATCTCTTGAACTTGCTCCTGGATCACCTCCCTTTCTTTACGGAGACTCTGTACGGTGATCGATGCACAGGGTGCGCGTCGTCCTCGGTAACGATACGGTGCTTCGCAACGGCTGTTTGGCGCACCTTCGACGACGTCGCAAAGCAGTCACGGTATTCGGCGAGGAGGTTAATCAGCTGCCGTCGTCTCGGGTCCGGAAGCTTAGGGTCGATGTCGAGCTGCGCTGGCGACGTACTGTCTTGCTGAGGTGGCGAGGATTCGTCAGTAATGGCGGCGATTTCGGCGGAGTTTCGGAGTTCCTCGACGTGGCCAACGGCTGCACCTTTTGTGAGGTGTTGCGTTTCATTCCGAAAGTTCGTCACGAGGACCACAGTGCGGCCATCCTGAAGTTCAGCTACTCCTCGTGCGACGCCTATCCCTCTTCCTAGAAGCAACTGGAGGTTGCCTTCCAGAACAACTTCGCCGCAGGTAGCTGCATCAGTCACGACGGATACGACAACACTTGATTGCGGCGAAAGGTTCACGTGGTCGGCAGCGACTCGGACGGCGGCTGACGCTGTTTGGAGTTTCTCTGAAGGCAAAACAGGCTTGCGCAGCGTCAATCTGTTCTCACCAAGGTCGATGACGGCGCCGTATTCACACAAGAAGTCCATTTCGAGAATGAAGTCCCTCGAACAGTCTTGCAGAACGACGAACTTCACAGGGCAGGTTTCACCGTGGATCTCAACGCGAGCGGTGCACCTGCCAACAGGTGTGATGAGATGTCCGCCGGCGGTTCGTATCTGCGGTCCGTCCCACGACGTCGTAACTTTCCGAAGGCGGCGAGTGAGCCTCCCACTCAAGACTGAGTAGTCTGCTCCGGTGTCCACGAGTGCCGATGCGTCGAGGCCGTCGATAACAACGTTTAAGTTGTTGGACACCGTTGCATGGGCGTCGGTGCGATGCGGGGCGTCAGGAGAGTGGGAGCGCTCCGGCGTTCTTGGAGGCTGTTTGCTTCCTTCGTTTTCGGCAACGTCAACTCCAGGCGTTGCCGCACTTAGTTTTCCCGGCGACGCAGGGGAGACAGACTCTCTCGGCGGGATCGGGGCGCTGGGGAAACTGAAACGTTTAATGGGGCGAACTTGTGCCCAAAGATAAAGAGGAAAAATGATAACAACAGAAGAGAACAGAGCGTCGCGGGTGTCGAGGTCGGCGTGACAGCAGAGTCGAACGCTGGGGCGAAACTGACTTGGCTCGCCACGCGAAGCCCCTTTATGTACACGCGTAGGCTTCTGGAATAATCGGCGTAGAAGGTTCGGCGTGAAGAACTTTCTAAACTCGAACAAGCAACACGGTTCTCGAATGTACCAGAACATTACATTAGATGTCAACAAAAAGGCGTCCCCGCGGCCAGGAATCGAACCCTGGCTTTTCGCGTGGGAGGCAGGCGCGATAACCGTTAGGCCACGCGCGCGCTGCCTACTTGGCCAGCTGCGCGCGCGGCAATATGAGCGAGCGAACTGAGACACACCAGACAGTCACACTTTTTTCGATTTGACAGTCGGCAGAGACACCCACCAAAGAGATTGTTGCAACAGCTACAAGCTCCTATTTTGGAGGGTTAAACTCACAAACCAACCAAAAGAAACGGAACAAATCCATCAGATTGTGCCTGGGCATTCTTGCCTTCATGAGAGACTCGTTACATATGGTGTGCTGCCACGTTTATTGCACTCTCATTTTCGTTTTACCTCTACGTTAGCTTTGAACAGAGCAGGCAGTATCCCGAAATAAATAGTGACAACGTGATGATAAGCTGACCAGTGATCTTTCCACGGAGGTCGGGTTGCATGGCTTGAAACTGGTTAGTGTAGTAGTCCCTCTGGTCATCAGCAATGCTCCAAATGTCATGTTCCTCATCACTAGAGTGACGGTCACTGCTGTCTTCTTCGTTGCCCAGTAGCTGCCGATGCTCTTCGAAGTGACTCCAGTTAAGCTGCCTCTCCCCTGCAAGCACAAACGACGACGGCCCCTTTACACTGTCGCCTCTCAAGCCTCCGGTGCCAGAGTATCCTTGCTCAACCCCTGAAATCGGGGGTCAGCCACCCAAAAAGCTCTCCGGCAACGCGTATGGGAGGACTCAGATTCTTCAGCTGGTATTCAAGTGATATGAAGGACTATGCCAACCTACATTATGCATTATGGGCAAGAAGTCACCGATTCAGAGGTCAATCAATGACGGCAATCCAGAAGTGGCAAATAAAGCCTACAGGGTGTCACAAATAATTTGCACAAAACTAAAAAAAAAAAAAATCTGAGCACTTTGTGGGATTGAAAGCAACTGTATGTTGTTAGCAAGCGTCTTACGGAAGTGCAATAACCTTTTATAGCATACCTAGTTATTTATTAAATTAAGATTAATCAGCTAACATCTTAATTATTCGTTTAAAGGCGGAGGTACAAAGGGGAAAATTGTAGAGCACTTAGCAAAACACACAATGAAGGTGTTTGCTACATGATACGTTTTGCATGCTTCTTTTAATTAGCCTAAAAAAAAAGCCCGCAAAATATAAAAAAAAAACAAAAAAAAAACATAAGACAAAGCGCCCGCACTGAGTGCTTGCAGCGCTCTCAGACATGCTCTGAAGGAACGAAGTCCCCGTTATCACTGGCGCACCGTCCAAGGCAGGGCTTCGTGTTCGTGTAGGTCCCAAAGGAAGGCGTGAGCACCTGCTGCCACAAAGCCCTGTCGCGGACAGTGCGCCAGTGATTAGGTGAGGTTTGTTCGTTCAGAGCACATCTAAGAGTGCTGCAAGGGCGATGCGTTGTCACGTGACCATTTATATTTCGTGGGCTTTCTTTTTGTTATAAAAATAGATAGGACACAAAAGGAACAAAGACTTCTTTTTAAAGAAATAATGCTCACGTCAGAGCAGGTTCCATCTACAATAGGTATTTAAAAAATTGTTAAAAAAAAATGAAGCACATCTCAACACTTCAGTTGAGACAGAGCCTCTCTCCCCTTAACCCTTTTACACTGTAATTTATTAAATCTGCACATAAATTCTGTAAAATGCCAACAAAAATCCAGCATATCTACTAAAGTATGTCTATCAATAAAAATATGTCACCCCAAGTTTTACGAGCCTTTCAAACTTATGATTCTAGTAATATAAACAGCAAAATCAATCACCCACAAATATTATGAAAATCCACAGTAGTGTTTTAAAAGTGATACTGAACTATAGCGGCATTGGAACCAGAGTTGTGTCAAAGTTTGCTGCCCACGACTGCTGCATGGGAACTACCATATTCATTCATGTATAGACCCGTCCTTCGTTGCCCCTTTCTGGGCACAGCTTTCTAAATTTAGAGGCCAACCCACAATCAAGACCAAAGAGGGTTGACCTGTAATAGTACTGAGCACAATTTCCGGGTCAATGGCGCTAACCCAGGTGCTCCCCCTCGTCAAGTGCTTCTCCTAGCACTCCGATGCAGAGAGATGAAGCTCGACGCATGAGCGTTGGTGTGAGCCGGTGAAGGTTTACGCGGGCGGCGAAGCGTTACAGGACACCGTGACTGTAGCCATGGCACAGAGGCATGTGGCAGACACGATAATCAAGTGACCTCGTCAAGAGTAGAAGACCCCGATTCTCTTTTATCACAATAGCTGCCATCCCACTATTTTGCAAAATGTTATCGCGGTCTTTAGCACCAGTTACTGCTGACATTGTTTTTAAATTCAGACGACGTCGGGGCCAGCGCAGTTGACGAACAATCTGCATAGTTTGTTTCGTTTAAAGTCGATGCGCAGCCGATGCTACAAGCCAATAGATCGCAAAGAGCGTCAAAAGCGCAACATTGTGGCATTTGTCGTCTTTCCGTACATGTTCTTTCATCGGCTAAATCGATTAAGCGCAGCGAATGCTCCGTGATTTGCACTTTTAATATGCGGGTTTGTGGTTGTATATGTTCTAACATTCGACTGTGCTTTGAACCAAAGTGAAACAAAATATTTCGTTAATAGAGACAGTGTCAAATACATATTCATACCCTTTTCCTTTTCTTCTACTTCTCTAAATATTAGGATCAACCAATACATTTTTTTTATTATTGTTTAATTAAAAATGAATTTTGGCACAAGATGCAGCAGGCTTTCATTCATGTCACAATTTGGCACAAAACTTCCATCAATGCAAACACCTTAATTGGGTGTTTCTCACTGCACTCTACAACTTTCCAGTTCACACCTCACCCCTTGAACAAACAATTAATTACTCTTGCGATCTCTGGGGGGAGGGCGCCTTTACAGGATTTTAAGGGAAAATACAGCAATCCCAAATAGATATTAGCACTCTACATATCCTCAAGATAATACATAAATAATTTCATCATGATTGGAAGATTCTAAGTACCAAAAACTGAGTGCACAAACTGTGAAGACAACCCAAAGTTGTAAAACGAGAAATGAAAAAAATGTGTGTGAAGGTACAAAACATGTACAAACCAACTGATGTTTACAGACAAACCGGAGTGCCCCTAGCGGCACGTCGTCGTCGCTGCACAGTTATGATGGGGTGTGGGCAAGAAGCGCCGTGTCCCGCACCAGCAAACCATTCAAATGGGATGTTGGCGTCGACGTGGGTCCCCGTGATCTTTTTCCCATTGGAATTGTTGATTCTATGTCTTCCTAGCAATGACTGACTACTTTACTGGCCTCAGCGAAATTAACGAGGCTTGTTACACTGCAAAACTTTAAGTAAATAATGTGCCGCGCGGCAATTCATTCCACGCGAACGCCGCAAAATGGGCGCTAAAGCCTCATTCACATGAAGAGATTCTGCTCGCTATTTTCAGTTGCGGCGTCGCTCAGGCTGCAAAAGTGTGGACAGTAGCTGCGATACTCGACGTCGATACTCAAAATTGCAAGCCCAAAATCGGGCGCCAATAATTCGGACTTGTTCAATATTTCGGACCTAAAGGAGAAACCGTGACCTACCCGATAGAAATAGTGCACGTTTGCGACCGATGTTTCGGACAGCTTGAAGTCTGAAAGTTCAATTTTTCGGACAAAATCGTCGTGGGTGATCAGCGGGAAACACCACCGAGATGCGGCCATGTTGGATTCTACGTTGGCTGCACATGGGTTGGCTTGGTTTGGCAGCGCTACTTGAGTAGTACTGCTAAGTTCTACCACTGGGTGATGCTGTAAGGCTTATTTTTCTCAAGCTGCGCATCATTATCATCACCATTGTTGTTACCATTTTGCTTTGTTCATTCGTCATTGCAGTCGTGGACTTGCACCTCTCGTCTCAATCTCATCTCTGTGAATCGTGTTTTCGCACTATGCTGGTTTGGATTTCATCGTCCCGTCTGTTCTTCTGTCGCCGCAATGTGTCGCTAGGAAGAGCAGAAAGTTCAGACAGTACTCGACCATAATGCTAAAAAAGAAGGCAGCGATTCTCAAGCTAATAAAAAGTTGCCGAATGAAAATGAAGGCGTAACCTGAAACAAGGCACGGAGGCATAACCTGGAACAAGGCACTATTTATGGCTGTTTTAAGCCCGTTTGGACGTAATAAAGGCGAGGTTTTTAATCTGCCGATTTTTCGGACTGCTCTATTATTTGGATGTTCTTTCGGAACCTGCAAAGTAAAAAAAAAAAAAAAATCGGTCGGCGACTGTATATCACGTTTTAAACAAACTCTTACTAACAGCACCCTTAGTTGATTTAATTGCCACATTATTTTTTCAATTCTTCACTCCCCTCTATAATGCACCTTGTACCTTAAGGGTGAATAAAAAAAAATAAATAAATAGGGAACCTTTACGGCCGGCGGCGAATCGGCTCACAATCCTCCACCTATGATCGCGAACCGAGGGTGAGGGTTGATTTGCTGATTGCAAAGGGACCTATGATAAAGGTACTACCTTTATGCTGGTCGTGTCAATGGGGTGTAAACATACCCGATTTCATTTTTGAATCTACACAGAAAGCCAACTGTTGACCTCCGAATAAAAGTCACTGCCAAATAGAAAAATAAAATACTAGCTCACCGTATTTGTTCGAGTAATAGCCACGCTGTTTATGAACCAAGTCTGTGGGTCCGCTTTCCCGCGGAGCACGGGGATAGTAAATCACCGCAATCGGCAGAGAAATGGCAGCGATTTACGGCAGAGAGATTAATGTCTTCACGCGAAAATGCTATCTGCTCAGATCGCAATTTTATGAAGAACCGTGTTCTCGAACTCGTTATTCGCCGAGTCTTTTATACAGAATGTAATGGTTGGCCGTACATGTGTTCTGCAAGAAAGTAGGTGCAAGGGCCTTGTTCATACAAAGGGTGGCTATTACTCGAGTAAATGCGGTGCTTCCTTTGCCCAGAGCTACAATTAAATGTTCATTTCTGAAGGCCAATAGTAGCCACTGTCATACCTCGCTTGCACAAAACGGCAGAGCAAAGACCTATAGCCACTTGGAACACGAAAACTGCAGGAGTGGTTCTGCCGCCAAATTCTTGGGGAGGAATGGTTTCACTATGCCATTAGGAGCAAACGCACCATTCTTCTAACTTTAGGAAGAGGGAGGAGCACATGTCAGCACCCTTTTACAGCAACAGCTGTTACGGGCTTTTCCCTCACCCGAAATGACGTACAGTGCAATCCACTTATAACGATAATGAGAACACCCAAAATTTCAATCGTTATATAACCGATTATCGTTGGACCTTGACTAGAAACCGATTGTTTCTAGTCTAGAAACTCTAGAAACTGATCGTTATAAGCAGTACATCATTATATGTGGTATTGTTATACTAAGTGGACTGCACTGTAATTGTTTAGTTGTGGAACGACCTTTGTTGATACCGCCAAACGCTTCAAAAAGAAAATTCCCAAAACCTGCCGCGATTTTCTTAGGAATTGATCCCAGGTCTGCTGAGTGCGAAGCGAGCGCACTACCACGCCAGCTGCTTCAATGCAGCGCCTAATAAAGCGCACGTGTTGATGCGCATACGATTCTCATGCAGAGCCCGCCAGATGGCCGTAGTTGTGGTAGCGTCGCGTCTAGTCTCGCACCACGTCCGTTAAGCACCGTTCACACACTTGCAACCGAGTAGGACTGAGAGAGACAAGAACCATTTTTAAGCCTCTTGCGACGGCATAGGACCCGCTCCGCAAAAGTGCATCTGGTCCTCCGCCGTCGCAAGAGGTTTAAAATCCGGTCTTGTCTCTCTCGGTCCTATTTGGTTGCAAGTGTGTGAACGGCGCTTTAGAGGGCACCGTGTGTAGAAAATAAGTAAGCGTGCCACCCTTCGAGCCAGACAATGAGCGCGATAAGACCTTGCTCCGGAGCGTGTGAGTTTGGCGCTTCATTCACTGAACAGGGAGGAGACTAACACTCGAGCATGCTCATCGTGCACAGAGTTTTCTCGGAGCGCGAGTGACTTCTTCATACTCCGTGGCGTCACATCCTCAAAAAAGACAGCAGCACCGACAGAAACGTTGTCGAGACGAAGAGTGAAGTCGGACCGCTGCCCTTTTTCAATTGAATAGTTCTTCATCCAGCTGGTAAAACCGACATGGTTTTAAAGCCAAGACAGCAATTAGCGTTCCAGAAAAGGTTTGTTTGTGCATCTTGTCTGAAAACAAATGAACAAACTAAGCGTGCTTATTTGTACAAAGATGATTTGATTGGCAAACCGAAACATCAATTAGCATTTTGGAAAAAATTTGTGCATCTTATAGGAAAACGAATTGACACAATATCTACTGAACAATGATGTGTAAGTAGCACACTGATGGGTTCCGCTTTGCGCTGAGACACCGAATCACGGAACATCTCTGACAAGTTTGACAATTTCCTGGATCAGAAGCAAGTTCAAGAATGTTGTCTTTCATTTAAATCTGAACAGGATGCATGGTCAAGAAGTAGACTGGCCAAGGTAATTTACTGCATATGTGCTCTAAGCACGTCTCTAAACCTTTCAGGAATATTAAAACATCTAAATAAATTTCATAACGTCCCCACCTTTTTTACTTTACACTCTGCCATTCCATACAGGCCTTAATTAATTCATCTTCGAAATAATTTCAGCTTCTGCCACCCGTATCCACGAGATGCCAGGTTCGTCATAACTGTGCGGTCGAAAGTGGCTCATGCGTCCCGTCGACAGTTTTGATGTGTCGCGCTCCCTTACGCCATGCTCCATTTAGTTGCTGCACTTCGAGTATGAAACTCACAGCGTCGGAGTAGCTGTAAAGGAGCGCGGACTCAATGTACCCATCGGCAATGGTTCCTTTGCGTAAGGTGCAAAATACATAAGGATACATTAGGGTTCGATAAGGTGTCGATCGCTGTGGCTGTACTGTGAATTCACACAGGACTGCTCAATTTTTTTTTGTAAGATGGGTGACCACAAAACAAAACTCTGCTCAATGCCCAACGTGCCTCGGCTCATTGGGCATTCGAGTGAAGCTTAGTTTTTTGCGCGAGGCCGGGGCCCCTCCAGCGGTTGTCATCTTGCAACAACTCGCGGCACAGGAAGACAAAGGTATAAAAAAACTCGAGCTAGGATCGAGATGGACCATTTAAGTCAGCCCAAAATCCTTTAGAAGTTTACGAAGGTTTGAGAGCCCTCGCAACACAGTGCCTAGTTGCGTGCATGCCTTACCTGGTTGATGGAACCTTGTCCACGTCTTGTCCGATGTCTGCCCGTCTGGAGAGGAGTCCCTCGAGCCTCTTGGTGGTGGCGGGACAAAGGAGTAGTTGGGAGCGGCCTGGGAGAAGGGCTGCCCACAGGCATATGATATGAGCACTTTTCTTACAGAAACAAACTTCAGTTCGGTCTAGCATTCTCGTAAAATAGGACGCACACGAGAGTCACGGCACAAAGCTTTTATGGACGCCGGCACGCCTTAGGAGCCCCAAGAAAAGGTTGGAGAACTCGACCGTAGACGCGATGGGACGGCAACGACGGACCCTGGTGGTAGTGCCGGGTGGAAAGACGCGTGCAACTGCTCCTATTTGGATAATGTGGCACAGGCTTGCATCTTGCTAGAAGCACCCATGCATTTGCATCCCCAGCATTTTTCCCGCAACATTAATTACCGGTGCTCGTGGTTAGCATAGGTGCATCCAGTTCATATTCTTCATTGGTTGAACCATATTGCACCATGAACAGTGATGAAACAAACTTTGCTTTCTATCTGTTTTGTTCAGAGTTATTAAAATATTATAAAGTAATTCCATTTACTTTTAAGTTTACCTCGGTTGGGAATATTGGTTTACACTCCTCTCATGCGAGATAAAAATAACTGGAAGTGTGCTGCAGGACCCCTTGAAGCTTTTAATCGCAAAGTTTAATTTTATTGTGCTCACCAACAGCTCGGAAGCCTTTACGGTATTTTGACGGTAGACTTTTTCATTTTCAGATGTTTCTAGCTAGCAACTGCAACTGGTTCCTAAAGGATCCTTCAGAATTCTTTCTAAGCTGGTCTCATGCGTACAAACTATGCAACAATTTATAATGCTGAATTTCAGCATTATAACGTGATCAATCTGTCCGCGGATCAGTCCGTCGTGTGAATCGGCCGCCATTACGAACACGTCCGACACGTGCTAGGCCAATGGTATTCCCACATTTTTTTTTGCTGGCAATAATAATTGTGTGGTTCTGAGCAGAAGAACATTGCATCGGCACCTGGTGCTGAGGAGAGGTCTCCAGGTCCTTGAGGCTGGACTGCCTGGACGTCTTGTTGTGACTCTTGGCAGAGGGAGGGGGTGGCAGCTGGGTGGGCTGGCCTGAGGGGGAACAAAGGACATCCCACACATTCCACACAGACTACTCGAATGCCAAGTTAGCACGGAACCACACCACATACCACGGTTAATTTCCTAGATCACCCGACTCCGTCATTACATCCCGGACGGTTTGACCCGAATTCCCTACCAACTCGGAAGCAAACAAAAAGATGTAAAGCCATCTGTAACGATGACGATGGCGCAGCTACGCAACGGTGTAGGCGTCACCCTCAAGCCGACCTGGTCGTGCCATCTGTAAAACTCACCGACTTCATTGCTCCTGTGGAACTTTGGGAGCGGAACTTCAACACCTGAAAACGAGAAAGATTTTGTTAATCCCACAAGAACTGTATCTTTATGTTTTGTGTATAATCACCAACAGCCTAAGAAACACTGAGTGGCGAGTCACGAGCGTCTTGTCATTGTTCTGCAGCCAATGAGATTGCGGCATTAGCTGACAAGAGCGGCAAAAATTGAAGCAGAAAGCGTGAACATATCAAGACATGCACCGAGTTTCTTAAAATGAAGGCGACCATAGCATAAGAACGGTAGGAGACGATCGGACAAGCGAAGAAAATACGAAGATGGGTAAGATAGTGGTACCTAATGCTTCCGGAAAATAGAAAAATGTACACCTTTCTTTTTGGACAGGGGACAGGCGTAACAGCCTTTCCCCCTCTCTTCGCAGTCTATGGTTGGTGGCAGGTTAAGAATGCAGCAGATGCTCCGTTTCCAGTGCAAGCTTTCTGCCTTTGACGACCCTTCATGGCGCAAGCAGCCAAAACCCGGCCAAGGACAACAAGTGCAGTGCAGGCGCCATGCAGCAGAGCTTCTACTGCATTCTTGGCGTGGCACCGACTATACATGAATGGAAATCTTCGACACAAAGCCACATTCTGAATTTGTAGAGGTAACACAAATCTTAAACGAGCGTGTTGGCATAGAATTTATTGAAACAAATATAGAAATGAATCCCGAATTAGAAATTGCCACCGAGTGACATTTTCCCAGACTGCAAATAATGAGTGGGGTAATAACTAGAAACGACACTGCTGCACTAAACACGGACTTGACATAAAAAAGCGTAAAAAGAAAAGCAGGTCATGATGACACGCCAGTACGAAGCAGCAGGACGGCAGTGGAGCCCTACCGGAGGAGACAATGTCGAGCTTGACGGGGAGGCCCGCCTGGGCTGCACCAATCAGCTTCATTGCCAGGTAGAACTGGGGGCGACCAAAGTGGCCCAGGCGCTTGGCTCCGCACACCTCCGTGATCTGGCAGGAACAACATGCTGCCTCATTTTCTGTGCTCGTCCAACACAATTCTATGTATACTGGTGAGTGACTGCCAAATACAGATTGAGAGAACTGTAAATGGCAGCAAACCGACTGGATGACCCGACAGAGATCCAGGAAAAGCGTGTCTATAGTCAGATAGAATTTAAGAATGCACCATAAGCTCCTTCCACACCCGCATTACTATCAGCCCCGTTCCATCTGCAATGCAAATGATTCGCTACAGAGGTGCATGCAGCACTGACGTCGCACGAGTCGTCACATTTACTGCCTTTCCAGGTTGGTTTGCAGAGTCACTCTTATACCCCTGTCAGACGGGCTAGTTTAGTGTCACTACAAGCGAGTGCACTTCAACCCGTCGAAACACGGGAAAACTTAGTGTCACTCCGAAATGATGGCAATGACGATGGGTAGTATGGGCACGCAAAATATTACGGTGTATACGCAACGAGACATGACTGTACTGCCGTAATCTCCTGAGAGATGCCCCACCCCCGAAATATAGCCCACCCCCATTTTTCGCCTGATTTGCCATTTCTTTTTAACACTGAAAGACAGCCCATTTCTTGTAATTGTAGTGTTTGGATCAATTATGTCCTTGGCATAAATGCATCTTGTACTGTATATATACAGTACCACCACATAACCACCACCACTAGACGTGGCATTGCTGGCTATACTTGGATGGCTATAGCGCTTCGAAATCGGCCATCGAAGTGGCGCGATGCGTCTCGGGATATTTGCCCGTGACGTCACGCTTGCAACGTCACAGACCAATAAACGGTCAAGGGTACCATAATTATGACCGTTGTCACTCGGTGGTGCCAGCTTTATCGTCAATGCGTTACAATCCCGCCAAGTGGGAATACCCGAGGTATAGTGTAGTAGAACTGAAAGGTGTGCCAAGCACAGCTCGTTCCAGGGCGCCTCCAATGGACACTGCCACGCTGTGGCGCTGCTACTAATGGATCCGTGCTGCAAGACATTCCAATGTAGCTCGGCCCCCCAACTACCAGGTGGTATAGTAAAATCATTTTATTTGTTTTAGAATTGCTTTTCTTGCATTTACAGAAGAAAGACTGGTGTTCGTGAACTTGCTGTCATAACAGAGACCATGTCCACACAATAAAATAGGCGCTAAAGTTTCGCTTCTGTGCCCCTTTAAAGGGCAACTCCGCTTCATTTTTGATATTTAGAAAACTATGCAGTCCTCTTCAGTATCATATAGGAAGACCACATGTAAAATATTACGATCTAATTCCGTCTACATAGTTAATAAACTGGCCAGCAAACTTTCAAATGAGCCAAGTAGCTCTAGCGTGCAACGTGAGGCGCAATCATCAGCGCAGTCAATGTCACGGAGTTGGAGCAGCCAACATTGAGCCACTACGTCAGAGGCATGTCTACGTCATTCTCACGTTTTGTTGGTTTTTACTTCTCAAAGCGAAATTGAACGATGACGTCGTGAGTTTCTCCTCCCGGTGTTGGCTCAACGGCGTCCACGTGATCACCGTAACCCGAATGTGCTAGTTTGCACTGCCCTGCGCGCTTCTCAAAGCTGAGAGCTGGGAGCAGTCTGTTTTGTCTCGCCGCTGCTCTATAGCTGAGAAGGACGTTTTATTTGCGACACGAGCGCGGGCCGCATCACCGATGCCTAGCTGCGATGAATGTCGAAAGATCCATAGGCTCACGATGTTGTGTTGCTGCCTGCTCGAATTACCAGTTGACCAGCTTGGGAGGTGTCTTTCACAAGTTTCCACACGATGTTGTAGCAAACTACATTGGCGGAAATTGCGGACCAGACGACACTTGCGCTTTGCTCTACGTTCGCCCGCCGTCGCATAGATGATCACGTAACCTTTGAGACTGTGACGACCCCTGTAGGGGAGCCATAGACGCGCTGTGGTGGGCCCACGCTAAGGTGAGGAGAGACGAGGCGAAAACAATATTTACTGTTTAATAATAATATGAGTCGGTGCTGGTGCCGCCCGCAGCTCACCGACCGTCGTGGCATTCTGAATGAGTGGTGTCCCGGGTTGTCCGTCACTGTGCTGGTACGTGGGCGAGTTGGCTTCGGGGCTCACAGGGTTCAGGGGCTTGTAGCGCTGACGCTAGCGGGTGGCCTTGCGATTGAGGCGACCCGGGCTTCACAGGGCTCGGAGGGTTCGGGGGCTTGGGACGCCAATGCCAGCGGGTGGCCGTTGTGTTTCTCTGATCGGGCTCACAGGGTTCTGGGGCTTGAAGCGCTGACGCTAGCGAATGGCCTTGCGGTTGAGGCGATCTGGGCTTCTCAGGGCTCGGGGGCCTGGGGCGCTGACGCCAGCGGGAGGCCTTTCCATTGTGCTTCTCTGGTGCATTGTTTCCTGCGCTCTCTCCAGCGCGCTCCCTGGCACTTTTCTCGGCGCGTCTTCTTGCTCGGACTCGCTTCCCTGACCTGTCCCAACTTGATCCCCATGTCCGGTTTCTCCGCTCCTCCTCTCCTGTTTCGTCTTCTGCCCTTCCCCCTCCCCCCGGGCCGTCCCTGTGTACGCCATCCGAAGTGGCCTGTCCGCATCACGTGTCCTGTACCTTGCCCTCACGAACGTCACAAGACCACGTGGTTCGACGTGACGTGGCCATGACTACGATGAAACAAGGCCAATGTTACCTGACGCAACCGAAGTTTCAGTTTCGGTATCTGCTGAATTAAGATTACACAAATAATATTCCACATTTCGCGAATCCGAAGACGTAGAGCTGTTTAGTAGTGCTTTGGGAAATAGAATCGCATATAAGCCTAAAATTTTTGGAATTGAGCGGAGTTGCCCTTTAAAGGCCGGCCCGCAAGCAGAGAGAAGGAAACCGACCCTCATTTTTCTCCTCGCCACTGCGAAAGAAGGAAATCGCCTCTCGTTTCCTCCTCGCCATTTTCCTTCTTTTTTTTTTTTTTTGCCGGCTGTCTGGGTTTTTTTTTTTTTTTTTTTGCAAGTTTGGGGTGGGAAAAATAAAAGCCTGGAGGATTAAAAAAGATTATCCAGAAGCCAGCCGGCACACCTGCGACAAGGAGCTGAACCAACCTAGAAGCTGTTTTGAGCGAGCTTGGCACTTGCCCTTCCCAACGAGTTGGATTGGCTTTTTTTAGCATTGGTTTGGAGGACGATTCTTGCTGTTGTGAGAGCACAAATAACTTGTTCTGTTCAAAGAAGTAGTCATTGAAGTATATATTTTAATAAAAATATCTGATTTGGCATATTTCGTTGTTTAGGCGAATTCATGGCGGCAACGGGAAGTACAAGTGGCTGTTTTTCGGTATCTCATGCATGGCGCTCCATAGACCAGAGATTCTGAATCATTATGGTTCGTGGACCGACAGAGGTGACGGAGGATCCCATTTGTAGTGGGTCTACCACTTTTCGGTGTAGAGCGTTTTGCTGTAGGGCATTTCGGTGCGGACTTTTCGGTGCACAGACATTTCAGTGTACGGACTTTTTGCTGCAAAGACTCTTCGGTGTGGGACTGTTTGGTGCGCGGATATTTCGGTGCACGGACATTTTGATGCATGGACATTCGACGCTATGGTTCGCTCGCCGGTAACTCTTTTCCAACGCACGCACTACACGCTTCAAATAGTGTTTGCGTGTTGGGCTGATAGAGATGGTCTCCTCTATAGGTTTTGGCTTTATTATTGGTACTGCGTGTAGGAAAGGCCCCAAACAGCAAGAAGCTTGAGAAGTTGTTTGTGTACTCAGAACAATTTTGAATATCTTCAAATGCGCTTCGCGTAATCGTATAGCTTCGATTGTTAATAATGTGTTAATAATAAATTGTTAATAACCTTACACGACGAAAAAAAATGCAATTATCACTTGTAACTCATTAGGGAATAAAGTAGGCGTGTGCGGGTACAAAATAAGTGTAATCAAATCAAATATCGATTTGAATCAAGTAAACAAGCCGAATTTGGTGAATGCTAAATCTATTTTATTTGGTATCAAATGTTTGCTCATTCTCGTACGAAAACAACAGTCGCTGTGTATGATCTGTGGTCAACGTCTCCTTCCGTGCCGTAATGATGTCACCGGCCGTAAAAAACTGCCTTACAATCGTGTTTATACGGAGTGATTTTTGTAACTAGACATTTTTCTAAAAAAGACGCAAGAGTTACGCAATTGCGGTTTGTGCCTTATCTGTAGTCATCAAAAACAAATCATTCATTTTTAAAAAGATGCAACGCACGTGAAGTAGTTCACGGCGTCCTAAATAAACCTAATTTGGACGCGAATCGTGTTACCGCAATCTTTTCGGCCACCGCGCTCCTCGCCCCTTCTACAGTGGCGTTGTCACAGCGACGAGCATGATTTATCGCTTTGGCTTCATGGCGTTGGGCTGTGCCACGCGGAAATAGAGGCCATATAAAATAATATCAGAACTATATTTTCGCGATTTTCGTGCCCAAATTAGAAGGACGCCGTATCAGGACGCCGTATAGTAGTGTACAGTGTACACGCGTTGGTTTGGTGGCTTTCGATTATGGCCAACAACTTTCTAAGTACACTATGCCGTTTTCTTTTCTAATTAAAAGGTTAATTAGCGAATTTTAGGCAATCAGTCGGTTTTAGTTGCGTTCTTTCTTGAACCTAATCCTCGCCTGGCCGTATAGCCCACCTACACAAACCGCAATTGCGTTAATTTTCACTGAACAACTTAGTGGCTTTCGATTATGCCCAACAACTGTCTAAATAAACTATGCCGTTTTTTCTAATTAAAAAGTTCATTAACAAATGTTAGGTAATCTGCCGGTTTTTGTTGCGTTCTTTCTTGAGCCTCCTAACCTTCGCCTGGCCGTTTAGCTCACATCCACAAAACGCAATTGCCTTTATTTGCACGTTTTTTCTAATATCTAGTAGGGGAAAAAAAAGAACAACGCTGTATATAAAACAGGGCAGTTCTTTTCTGATATAAATAAAGCGTGGGGCACGCGTCTTGCATGCATCTTTTTTTTTTCGGCCTATAAAAACAAATCTTAGGAGATTCGAAATTGAGTTTATGATGGGGCGGGCACTTTATCACGGGGTATTTTGCCATGTTTTGTAACCTTTATTACTGGTGAGAAGAAAGCCACGCGAGCCGTATCAAGTTGCAAACAGCTAATTCGGGTGTTTCTCAATTGGAGCTGTAGAACTTTCCAATTGACATTTCTGTTCTTAATACATTTAAACATTGGGTAATTAGTCCTGTTCGAGGCGGGGTTTAAGCCGCACGTCCGGAGGCCTCCTGGCTCGTGACGACGACCATTCCCCGAAGTGAAGAACCCAGGGGTCCAGTGGAGGTGGGAGAATTGGTAACGTAACGAACGGTTTAATTACATGGTTGCGATACAGTCGTCAAATCCGAGAGAACAACGAAGCAGCCTCACGCTCCACCTTATATAGGGTCCGTTTTCTCCCTCACTCTCCGCCAGGGCAGCAGGAGTGAGTAGCAGACCGCCGCCAAGTGCGTTGCAGCAAAGACCGCCGCGTCGTAGCCAGAAGTGCGTCGTAGCCAAAGTTCTCCGCAGTTAGGTCATGCCTCTCTCCCCTTCCGGAGCGCACGAACCCACACGCACACACACACGTCCCGTTGACGTCACGGACGCGTTGAGACTCGTTTTGGGCAGGCTCCGACAGGTGGGCGACAGTCCTGAACAGATCGTGACTCGTTTCCGCAGCGTTGAAACTCGGAAGAAGGTTGCCGAAGGTTCCATTCTTAACAGCCCCTCCGGGGCCAGGGAAACCTCGAATGGCCGGTGGTACAATCGCTGGCCTGAAGAGGTGGGCTTGGAGTAGGCCTTGAGAAGATGCTGCAAGCACTAAACAAACTCCCAAACCTCTTACAACGGAGGCATCAGCGGAAACGTCCCCCACAACACCACGCCACACCGCAGTCAAACGCTCGGAATCCGCCAGAGACCCGCCAGACTGGATTACGGATTACCAAAATTTGGTACAATTCCGGGTATCGAGACCCCCTGTCGCCAAAAAAAACTCATTTTTCCAACGAGGCCACTATGAACAAAATACAAAAGACAAATCTTTTTCGCAATTTGTGAGGTCATTTTGGGGTCTTAACGAAGTGCCCCCACTTTGATCCTCATTCCCGTGGATGACGAAGACCTCTGAGATCATCCCTACTATTTTTCGTGATGTCAGAAAAATCTGCTCAACCCATCGGCATTGCCATTAAATTTGCCTTTCCTTTTTCTTACGCTGAAGTCATAGTGATCGATTTTCACGTGATTTCTAGACGTGAAAATGCGGTCCTTATAGCGCCGATAAAACAATCCGCCTTTTTCATGCCCCGTCACATTGGTCCTAGCAATCTCCTGAGCTGTACCGCGAAACCCTCACACACTAGGGTCGCTCTTCTGCTCGACTGTCAAAGACACTCTGTCTACTCGTAGCAGAGGACCAAAGTTACGTGACGCCGGAGCTACGAGAGATCTTTCACTGATCTCAGATTTCTTCATCTTTTGCTCCACCTCCACACCCAATTCTTCACATAAACAGAGTAAATCTGTTCTCAGTAACCTCATTAGATCCATGATCACTGCTTTTTATCTTTGGCTTTGCTATAAAACTTGTCGCGAGGTTGTACACAAACCTAGCGCACGAGTCAAACACTAAGGATTTCCAGCAGTTCAAAATTAATTACCCATAATCTGAAGCCTGGCGAATCTCAAAGCAAAGTCCAAACGCTCACCCGCAGATGTAGCACGATGTCGCATGGTCCGATCCCAACCGCTGCCAACCAGTTGTTCGAGGCGGGGTTTAAGTTGCACGTCCGGAGGCTTCCTGGCTCGTGACGACGACCATTCCCCGAAGTGAAGAACCCAGGGGCCCAGTGGAGGTGGGAGATTTGGTAACGTAACAAACGGTTTAATTACATGGTTGTGATACAGTCGTCAAATCCGAGAGAGAACGGAGCAGCCTCACGCTCCGCCTTATATAGGGTCTGTTTTCTCCCTCACTCTCCGCCAGGGCAGCAGGTGTGAGTAGCAGACCGCCGCCAAGTGCGTTGCAGCAAAGACCGCCGCGTCGTAGCCAGAAGTGCGTCGTAGCCAAAGTTCTCCGCAGTTAGGTCATGCCTCTCTCCCCTTCCGGAGCGCACAAACCCACACGCACACACACAAACGTCCCGGTGACGTCACGGACGCGTTGAGACTAGTTTTGGGCAGGCTCCGACAGGTGGGCGACAGTCCTGAACAGATCGTGACTCGTTTCCGCAGCGTTGAAACTCGGAAGAAGGTTGCCGAAGGTTCCATTCCATACATGGGCAAATTACTTCCAAAATGTAATTTAATTACAATTACAATTACTTGACTTCAAAAGTAGTTTAACTACAATTACAATTACTACTACATGAAAAGTAATTCATAACAATTACAAATTACTTTTAAAAAGTAATGAAATTACTTTACAATTACTTATTTCTGAGAGCGACCCGACTTGGGCCATATGACTTTAAACGAGTTGCATAGAATGCAACCTATTTGTTCATTCCTTGCCCCAATGTTTGAGGAAGCTTAAGCATTGCTTCAAGATGTCACATATTGTACTTTACTTTATGAATTTTGTTAAATTCATAATAGCAATTGACAGTTTGGGGCAATGAAGTACTACATTCTTATATTTTTAATAAATAATAATAAAATAGTTTATATGCTGGAGGACGCCAGATCGCTAAAGAAAAAAATTGGGTTGATGGACTTTTGTTAGCCAGGCAAATAAAAATGTGGCAATTAGTCATATATGAATATTTTAATAGTGTTAATATAAAACTAAAATCCACACGCGGTAATACGACCGCACTCACATACAAACATCTTGGTATTGTAAATATTTACATTGAGTTGATATTATAATGGCTCAGAAATATGCAAGAACCAAATCGGGACTCCCGAAGCATTGGTGTCAATATTCACAGGTGCAAGGTCAGTCTCCAAAATGCTTATGCAAATAATATCCGAAGCAAAACCAACAGGAAATAAACTTGAAAATAATACAGATACAAATATGCGACAGTACTGGAAGAGGGACGTAAAAAACTGGCAAAAAAAGAGAAAAACAAATAACTT
Source organism: Ixodes persulcatus (assembly GCA_013358835.2). Classification (NCBI taxonomy): domain Eukaryota; kingdom Metazoa; phylum Arthropoda; class Arachnida; order Ixodida; family Ixodidae; genus Ixodes; species Ixodes persulcatus. The sequence continues at coordinate 405,963 of JABSTQ010011469.1, read as the reverse complement.
CATAGAGAATTAAAATTCCCAACCTCAGCTGAAAACTGAAGCTAAATTGTTTTTCTTTCAATATTTTGGCATGTTTACGCTATTGTTTTCTGCTCGCACCGCAGACGGCGCTACACGGCGCTGTTGAGGTAGGCTCCACAGAGGATTGTCTCTCAGCCCGCAATGTAAGCAACAAAACAGCAAACAGTGCGACACTATTTATGGTGTGCGTGTGTGTGAGTGCGTGTCTGTGCGCTAGTGGTTCACCGAGAGCTAGGCCACTTGAGCGAGCGCTGAGGCTTTCAGAGAGGTTCTGTCGGCGCCACAATGTTCTGCAAAGGTATTTGTAATTGTGCCTGAGATTTCGCAATTACTGATGCTAGAAAGTAATTAAATTACAATTACAATTCCTTTTAGCCAAAAGTAATTAATTACAATTACAAATTACCAAGAAAAGTAATTAAATTACAGTAATTCAATTACTGTAATTGAATTACTACCCAAGTATGTCTTAACAGTCCTAAACATTTAATTTATTAGGCATAAATAAAAATACTGCCACTCTCGCAAGACGTTTGCTAACATAAAGTTGGTTTCATTGGCGTAAAGTGGCTGCGCTCTAATTGCGCCTTACAAAGATTTGTAAACGTCTCATTTTTATGCTTGGTCTCTAAAAATTCGTGAAAAGCATTCGCAACCTTATCTGTCAAGCCGCGTCCGCGAACAGCGCGGCCTGCAAACGAGTGCCCAGTCAACGGTCCTGCACTCAAACACGCATCACCACCCGACTTGTTTGAAAAATAAATAATTTCCAGTACTTTTGGCAAAAAAAGGCGAATTTTCACTGAGCGTGACATTTTCTGTACCCAAAAGTAATGTAGCTGAGATCGGTAGCTCACAGCTTCAGGCAGACGAAGAACGACGGATGCATTATTTCCCGCGGAAGTACAGTTTTGACGTTGAATTCCACATAAAAATTGTATTTGCACAAATTGTGGCACGATGCCGAACTTGCTTGATTTCTTTTCTTTTAGAGTCAACATAACCAGGCATAATCTACAGATATTATACATTTTATTTCAATTGGCGTACAGCGCGAAAGACAAGTAGGGACACAAAGGACACAATAGAGCTCTGCATTTCTACTGCATTTTTCTTTCTGTACTTGTGGGCAGTTAGCCCGCATGACGATATTCAAAAATTGCCAAATCGTTTAAGCCCCCTCTTTTTATAGTTTGTTTCATAGATTAATTAGGAATTGTGGCGAATCCCGGCTGGGTTGGGGTACAGAACTCGCTCGTGTTCAAGGACACATTTCGGCATGATTTCCCGCTTGGTGATGACGTTGAGCTGGCCGCTGTTCCGCTTCTTTTCTAAGTAGGCCGGGCAACGACAGACGCCTAAATTAGCCAAGCAGCTCCAAAACTTGCGGCGGTACACCTTCCGAACTCCTGGGTCTTTTTGGAAATGGCCGCTGGCCTTCGCCCATCCTGACAGAGCCCCGAACAATTATGCAAGGGCTGCAGAGGCTATCTGGGCGTTCCATTTCTTAATCTGCAAACAAATGGGAACATAAGAGAATGAAAACTTCGTAATATCTGCTGTCTTTTAATAAATGGCATAATATGCTACTATTGCTAGTTGCACTATTTTACGCGAAGAAATTTGTGATTTTGCGGTTCAATCTCCGTGGTTCCCGCTCTCTTTGTTGATGCGCAAGAAATATGTCGGCTGTCGAGTGTTCAGTAACATTTGTTTACAGAAACTAAATGCACGTTTGGACACGAAGAAATTTTTTCAAAGGCTGGAGATACATGAAATATACCATAAACCGTTTCACTTTTTATGGAAGTTTGTTTTTTACTCTTCTTAGTTGCTTCAACGAGGCAGCCGTTACTCTAGAAAACACCTGTAGTACGAACATATATATCATGCGCAAGAAATGGTCAGACTGTGTTCATTTCGATACATGACTATATTGTCAAAATGCAACTAATTTTACATGCTTCGCCTTCTTACTGCAATATTTTTTACTTGTATTTACTCATGATTATTACTTTGAACAAAAAAAACACGAAATAGTGATACAATCATTCTTCAGTGTGCCGTTGTTAGAACGACCAATTTTCAACTCTGTGGGTAGAGCTCAAAGTTCAAATAAAAATACTCACCTTTTTTCTCCCTTCTGCTGTGATGTTCAAGTTCCGTGCACTCGAGATAAATATGCGGTGTTGTAGCGTATGTGGCCGCATGCAGAAGTATCTAATGTGTTTTAGAGCTGCAGAAAAAGAGTAAAAAAAAAAAAAAAAGGAGAAAAGCGAGCCAGTCCGAACGCCTCCGAGCTCATATCCAGCCTGCCTAACTAATCCCTGATGTTTGGGAGTGAAGCAGAGAACCTTGAAGGGTTATAGAGGATTTTGTCGGGGGGCCGGTAAGCCCATTAGCACTGGTGCGAGAAGGCCGTAAAAAGCGAGGAGGAAAATGGAGGAGGAAAGGGGAGGAGGAAAAAAAGAAAAGAGGGGGAATCTTCTGCCACGCTGAAGAAAATTTTGAGTGCCCGCCTTTAAGACAGGAGGGTAGGCTAGTTGGTTGTACACTCTTGAAGTAATGCGCCTAAAGACAAAAGGAGAAGAAAAGAAATGCCAACAAGACGCAGCATACTTTTAAATAAAATTTTATATTGAAAACACAGAAGCAAAACAACAAAAAACAAAGCATATTCGCTAAAAACAGTAAAGACCAAATGCTATGCCCCCAAACTCATGATTTGTTCATTGCAGATATATGCAAACTCCTATCAGAGAGTCCTAGCGAAGGGGCACTGGCACAGACATCGTTGCCCCGCGATTTGATAAAGTAGGCTTCATTAATTTTACGCGCAAGCAGGGGTTTCCACGGGAATTGAAATTAGGGGGGGTGCCTAAATTTTTAGGGGGGGTGGGGTGTTGGGGGGGGGGGTGCATTAAGACTCGAGGCGTCGTTATGAATTAAGGGGGTGCCTTCAGAAAAAGGCGCAAGTTTTGTTTTGAATTTGCTCACCACTTTAGTTCCTTTAAAATCAAGCAACATCGTGACCACTGTGAACGCAGACAATAAAACTCAAGTGGCGAGCAAATTAAAAAAATTGTGAGCGAAATTCCTGAAGCTTTCCTTATCAAATTGCATTGTCTGTGTAGGGTCGCTAGCATTCTCTGATAAATAGTTCGCATATATCTGCAATGAGCCAGGTATGCTTTAAGGGAATGTTGCCTTTTTGTCTTTACTGTTTTGAGCGTGTGTTTTATGTTCTTTGCTCTTTCGCTCGTGTGCTTTCAAAATAAAAATTCAGTTGAAAGTATGCAGTGTTCTGTTGGCATCTATTTTCTCCTGTCCCTGTCTTTAGGTGTTTTACTCCGAGAAAGCCCGTTATTAGGATGGCTTCTGGCCATCTGGTAAAATGATCCAGAGACGTGAGTATATATCAGAACCCCTGGGACAGTGGGAGGGGTTCAACAATGCCAACAAGCACATGGTTAGAAAACATGCAGCGGACCTTTTGGTATGTCATTGCACGTTGGCGCATTGCGCGAGCCATGTTCCTATTGTCGTCGCGACACAGCCAGGGCATTTTAGACAGACTAAGCAGGGCACGGCTCAAAAAAAAAGAGCTCAAACTGAAAAGTGATGCGAAAGGGACACGCTGCTTAATAAACATTACATCGGGCCGAAATTTTAAGGGCCGATTAGACCTGGCCTGATAAAGTCCTAACCCAAACCCAGCCTGAGTCCGACTGTGGTTTGTGTACGTCGACTCGAGCCCGACTCAACCGATAAGTATTTCGGCCTGAACCCGGCCCGAGGCCATGTACTTGGTAGATCACCCCCGTTTCCGTCTCTGAAGGGGTGGGGTCTTTGGGTTTCGAAATAATGTTGGCAATTGTCTTGTAGGGTCTGTAGGGTCGGTACACAGTTTGTACATGCTGTAGGGTCGGTACAGAGTTCCTAACGGCCTTAGCGCACGTTCCAAAGCCACTGAAACTCCCTTGAGGTACGGGATGCTTACAATGTCACATGTTCGTTTAACTCGATTCATGCATTGACGGGACATTTGTATCTTAACGCCGTTAAAGGACCCCTGAAAAGAAATAAAAAGTTTTTTTTTTTTTAAACAGTCTGGTTGGGACACGCGTGTCAAGAAATAAATTTCACATGAAGCAAAGCTTTTTTTAGACAAATATTGACGGTGAAAGATCTATTTGAAATTTTGCGCGCGAAGGCCATGACGTCACGGGTCATTTGGAATGACCACCTCGGTCGTGAAGGCAAAGCCGATCAACCTCTCCTCCACACGCCCGAAATGCCAAGAGAAAACAAGTGGAAAGGCCGACTAAATCGCGTCTCGCACCGTCAATATTCCTCTGAAAGATTTTTTTTTCACGTAAAATTAATTTTTTGACATGCGTGTCCCAACTAGAAACATTTTTTTTCCTTTACAGGTTTTTTTTTTAGTAAAACGGTGGGGGTAATTACATTTATGCAGAGCCTCCTGCACATGGCAAAGATCTTGATTACTAAGCCATGAGTTAGATGGGACTGTTTCTGATCTATAAGTAGTGATCTCACAACTGAGCTTTCGTGCCGTGTGGGGTGATGAGAGTGGTAGTCAAGAAAGTTTTTTGCGTCTCGAAACCCAAAGACCCCACCCCTTCAGAGATGGAAGGGGGGGGTTGATGTACCAAGTACAGTGCAAAGAATATGACACGTCCTACATTAAAAAAAAACGGGGAAAAAAAAAAAGACTAAAAGAACACGCACGGGACGTCACAAAGGCCACGAATGCAACCCATTTCAAGTTCGAACTCGCCAACCGCGCATGGATCACAGGCCACACAGTTGACTCACAATGCGTCAACCCTGGAGAAGGAGAGAAGGTGGGCACAGAGAAAGCTACTAGAGTCTTTGTTCATTAAGAGCGACCAACGTGAGAGTGCCTCATCGCTGGTGAACAAAAACCATGGCCTCCTGCCGGATGTGCATACAAACCTTATGCGTAAATAGCTCAACTTCAGAGTGCTGCTCTCATTTTGCTCTTTGCCTTACTCATGATGCCTCCCGCACGGGAGGCAAAACATTTAAATAAATTGTTATTCTTGTTATGTCAAGCTGTTTTTCGTTTCTACTTTTATCGTGTCTTCATCCGGCTTCTGGAGTATATTTGCATATAATGCTCGTGGCGCGTCATGTGCGTTGTGGTTTTAGGCATTATAATCAACTCACTATCTGCCACTTTTTGCATGTTCAAAGATGTTATGGGGGAGTTATCGCAGTTTCTAAAATCAACCTTCTAGATTTGGCAAGTTCGGGTTCCATCAAACCCGGCCCGACCCAAGTCCGACCGAGATTGAAATAAATTGGTCCAGACGTGACCCAAGCCCAAAGAGGGCGCCCATATATTGGCCTGAGCTTGACCCAACGCGACCCGACAGTAGGGGAGTCGGGTTCGATTTTTCGGGGCTTGCCCGAGCCCGCGCAGATCTCTACTGTTGAGGCAGTTGGTGGGCCATGGTCAACGAGAAAGAAAGAGAGAAAATAAAAGAATACTTCTGGTTTGAAGTTCCCTAACCAAGCAAGGTGAGCACTATTGTGTTATCTACATCACTGACTCACATGGGAGCTCTAAATTCAGCTTCCTGAAATTATTCTTTTTTTCTTTTGAAATAATGCAGTTAATTCCCGAGCTTCAAATTTAGAAGATGACATCTAGAGACCTTTTCCAGTCTTTTACAACAACAACAAAAATAATTTTGTGGTGCAAGTGTGGGTGATTACATTCCTGCAGGCGAAATGCGGGGAAAACCTGACCGGGGGGGATGGAGGGATAAGAGGAGGACGGTATTTTCACGACTCAAGAAAAAAGTATTAAAAAATATTCACCAGTCACGCACATCCCGATATCCTGTGCTGTCCGATAGCATATTATGCACCTGAAAATTGTGTGGCGGCAATTAAGCTAAAATAATTTTCACTCGCAGTGATATATTTTTTGTGTAATTGTAATGGTAAATATTTTATTACGAGTGCCTAAGTTGAAAACATAAAAATCTACTGCAGCAGACCACAATGCATGAAAGGGAAATAAGAAACAGTAAATCTTTTTCGGCTTATTGTTTCTTGTCGATACTTACTCTTATACTAACATGCTCTTACACAAAATTACTATCTATGTTTGTTTCTGTGTTTGTTTTTTTTCGACCCTTGCGAGTTGCAGGTTTTTTGCCTTGTGTGGCCGTCTTCACTAAAAAAAAGATTTCCACAACAACCCTTTCGCATGACAAAGTATCATTTGCAAATAATTACAATAGTTTACCTTTCAACTTTTGGCGAGCAATTTTCGCTCGCAATATTTTGCCATCAAGGGGAGAGGCACAACAGCACATGAGCGTCTGTCTCCTGCAAGAACGAAGGTCACTTCCCGCAGTGCTTGTATAGAAAATGGTATACCATCGAGATTCACACGTGTATCAGCGACCTCCGCGCTACCCCGTGACGCGTTCTTCGGAAGTGCCATAATTTGCGCAGTGAACGCTACGACAATGTGAAATGCGGGACATTTTAAAGATTTTGGTATTTCTTGCAGGACGCAAGCCCTCAATGCGGGACAGTCCCGCGATTCGTGGGACGGGTGGTCACTCTAGTGCAAGTGGGCCTCTAAACAAACCTGCGGCGAATTGTGAGAAAATGCGACTCCATGATCGTCCAGTCTAAACTGAGCCAAATACGAAGCAGCGTCGCTGTTGTTTGGGGGTTTAAATGAAACTGCAATGAACAGTGGGGCACTTCCTTTTTTTATCAAGTAAAACAAGGAAGTCTGTGAATGTCGGAGTAATACGAAACCGCAATAGACCAAATTCGCACTAAAAAAAATACTAAACCAAAAACAAGAAAACTTTAACTGGGTTATGAGGGAGTGTGCTATATCGGTTGAGAAAGAAATATCATAATTGTAGGGTGCTTTAAAGGGGTACGGAAACAAAAATTGAAATATTCAAATTTCGTTCGGAAATGAGTCAAGCATGACGGATAATAACCGTAAATGATAATCGCACATTTGTATTTTGAACGACTGGCTATATTTTTCGTTCCAAACGGTGCACTCGAGCAAGTGCTCGAAGAGAAGCGAACGGAGAGCGCGATGCGTCATGGGATATCCGGCGCAAACAAAAACAGAAAGAAAAAATCCCCCACATTTGTGACGTAGCAAGGCTGGCGGGGTTATGAGCTTTGCCCTTGGTGGCGTTGTCAGCGTTGTGGTGGTGCCAATAGCGTCAACGCGTTACAACCGAGCCGTTCGAAGTACCCGTGGGGTGCCGAGCGTGTCGCTGGCCCAAGGAGCACGTAGCTTCCACAGCACTGTCAGCTTAGGGCTGAACGGGGCGGGGAAAGCAACTTTTGTCCGAGTTTTGAGCGACTGGCTAATCTTCTAGGGGGAGAATGGCTGTATCCGGGTGCACAAACGAGGGTCCGAGAAAGAGGGGAGTCCCTCTTTTCCGTCTTCTTGGACTGTTTGGTTCAATGCGTGATTTGTGAGTTGAGGAGGAAAGCTAAGGAAAATGTTGAAATGCCAAAGAGCGGCGCTGCTCCGAAGGAATCTGCTACGTCACGACTACGTAGCAAGTTCCCCATCGTTGCTAGATTACCTCCCAAATAGGCTCCGCATGCATCCACCAGGTGCACATTGAAAGATCGTTTATTTAGCTTTAAAATTAGTTTTCTTGTGCCTTTCAACGGAAGACTAGTGTTTTTGAGGTTAGGGCGCAACATGCAACACATTCATGCTAAAAAATGAGCGTTGGAATTTCGTTTCCCTACCCCTTTAAAATAATGATGTTTTTATCACCACTGACACTAACCATTTGTGCTTATCCACCTTTGACACACTTGTGCTAGAGGCAGCTAAGAAGGTGCAATGAAGGCAATAAAAAAAACTATACATTCGAAACAGTGTCATAAAATATATATATATATATAAAAACGGGCCATAAACTAGCCAGCCGGAGCAAGACGAGCGGGCCACCGGCTTAGAACGAGGCTGCATAGCAAGGAAACTTTACCTGCTGCAGCACTTCTGTCGGTAGTTGCGTCGCCAACAGCAGTTCCGATGCTTTCGAACCGGACACTTTATCCTGGTTGTCCACATCGTATGCCGCAAACAACTCGGCGAAGTACCTGTGTTCGGCTTCGTTTAGTTTCAGTCCTAGATTCTCCATTCTAACCGGGACGAAGCCGGCGATCGGGGCACTTGTTAAGAGCACAGGTACACGGTCAGAGATGTGATGACGGCATCCCTGCGCAAACGAAACATCGGACACCTTTGGAGAAAGCGAACACAGCTGTGCCGTGTTCCAAAAAACGAACTCGAACACACAAACAAAACAAAATAAGGCACATCGAACAAGATCCCGAGAAAACAACGACTAGGAAGAGCCCTTTTTTTTTTTTTTGCGCGCGTTCCTTTTTTTTTTTTTTCGTATGTAAGGTTTATTAGTCGCTAACTCAGATCACACGGGGTCATCCTTATGTTCCGTATCGGATCAAAGGTTCGTAATATCCTGCATGACAAGAGGGGAATAGGCTTAGATGTGCGATCTTTGCCAGCACATCGGCTCGAAAACCGACCCGGAGGTATGAACGAGTGTGACGATCTCAAAAAAGAAGTCTTACCTCGCTTGTCGTGGGATAACGACGAGTCACCAATAAGCTTTTTCCTTCCGAAATTTAGTAAGAAAAAAAAACGTAGACCGCGCGACTACCCCATCCTTCGTCTTCTACGGCGGTGCCCACATCACTCGCCCACTTCTTTTGCATTGCACACAACGTCATAAAACACAAACAAAATAAAAGTAACTCGCATGAATCTCTTTCTACGCGTGATTATAGTAAGCAAGATATAACAAACTCGAGACACAGAAATGGTTTCTAAATAAATGTATGTGACAGGACTGAAATTCAGAATTATCAAAATAAATATTAGATTTTAAACTGCGGAAAAGATTTTTTTTAAAGTTCCATAGCACGGTGGTATCCCATGATCCTCGGCCAGATTTGGCGCGAGGAACTGCGCATGTCTACTGTGTCAACCGGCGGCATTGTTTCGTGTTAGGAAGAGCCGGCACCCAAAAGTGGCCCAAAAGAATCTATTTTTTTACAGAATTTGGAACATTGATTAGTTTAGATTTCGCAAGTATTTCGTAACGGTAACCAACAAGGCAAAGAGATGGCAGACAAGGACGCCGGTGAGTAGAGTTAAGCTCGAACGATTAGAAGTAGCGTCTGAAGGGACCGGAGAGAATGGCCGATGAAGTTGTGGTTCAAGGGGCAGTTTGGCGGCATTTTCTTTGCCGATAAACTGTTCGTGCGCATTGTACTCGCGTTCGTAATAGGTTTACGTAGCCGGTCGCCGAATACGTTTTGCCTTTTCATACGTAGCTTCGCAAATACGCGACGTTCCGTTGCGCATGCAACTAAGCTTGTCATTTAACTCGTCGGTAGGTTGGGAGCTGTAGCAGCGGTAGTGTCCCCGTCATCCTGGGTTTTTAGTTATTTGCTGTAGTGGTATCGACCCCGACGCTACGCTGGCGCGAGCGCACGAGTACGTGAGGCACGAGACTGGGCCAGGGTTCCGCGTGCCATGCGAGCGCATTCGAACACCGAGCCGCCACAGCGGCCCGCGATAGTGCTTAAGCCTACGATGTATTCGTCTCGCTCTTGCCCCCCAAAATAGCGAAAACCGAAACGTATACACCTTGCAGCTATCAGAAAAGGCGATAACTATACTTCGGTGTACGAACTGGTCCTTTAATATTTTTATTTTAATATGCTGCGGTCCCCGATTTGTGCGGTCGAGGTTCCGACGTGTTATTCAATGCCGCATTATGCATAGAGTTATTACAATAAACGCTAGAGGCTCAGCTCGCGCTAGTGTCTACGGGACTTCCGGTTGCAAATTGAAGCAGACAGCATGCAGTCTACATTTCCAGCCTCTCTGTGTATTCCTATGGGAAAACGCGCGTGAATTTTGTCTCTTCGCCGGAAAATAACATGAATAACTTTTGTTATTTCGGTTGTACCGGATAGTATGTACCTTTATTAATATGGTGAAAGTGTAATTGCTTTAGTTGAGCATTTTTTCTTTACCACTGAACGATGTTAAACTTCGCTATATTTCAGGCCCAAACCTCTGTTCCATGGCAGGTATGTAGAAACGAGCGACGATTCTAAGCAAAATAACGATCAAAAGGAATGCAAAGTGTGTTCAAAGTTCGCCAGCATTCCGTTGGTGCTCATATATTGTTAATATGCCCGTCCTGTCACTATATGAAAATGACCCCGTCGTGCATCTTTACGAGTGGTTAAAAAAACGTTCGAAACATAAAGAATAAAGTACATGGGCTATTAAAGGTGTGTTTTCTTATTATATCCTATGTCGGGCAGTTCCTTATCGGGCACCTGTTCTCTGGCTTCTCCCTATTTGCAAAGATTTGGAGCGTGCGGGTGATGATTTGAACCCAGAAGAAGCATCTTCGCACATTCATGAGCAGAAAGAATAAAGCAGTACTTATTTATTGCAAATCGGACTATGTTACGTGACTTTCAATTTATTTTGATCGTCTGCAAGCACAAGGAGTTCCTTATCCAGTTTTACAGCGTAGTTCTTACCGTCTCTCTTGGTTTTCCACATGTCCTTCGTTCGTTTGGCACGTATATCCCCCGTGCTGGAAAGCGCCGACGCCGTGTTCGCGCTAACAGTGTCCGACAGTGCACATAAATGCACGTACGAAGTGGTCTTAACACCGTTTTTCATGCCACGAATTTCAAATAAAAATGCTGTAACTGACCAATTATTTCGTCTGCGTGACTGAGAAATGTTCCAATGTGCCTAGTACGTGCAAATTATTCGTGATATTTGCTCTTATAATCGAGCGCAGAGAGAAAATGCACTCGCTTTTTACCATAGAAATGCATTACCGGAAGTCAATTTCTGACTGCTTGCTGTCTGCTTCAAAATGGCAACAGCACACTAGCACCAGCTGAGCCTCTAGCGTTTATTGTAATAACTCTATGGCATTATGAACACACTGCTTCGAATGGCGGTTGGACATGTCACCCGACTTCGAATGCCCATATAGCTTTTAAAAGCCGATATCAAATTGACTACTCTGAACGACTTGATTTTCGCGATTCAGCTACAGTTCGCAAAAAATTGGTCGTGCGAACAGATCGGGTGGTTCTGGTGTAAATGTGCTGTAACACGTATTCATAAGATCACACGCGATTGTAGGTAGGTAGCTGTCAATATTACATTCAATATAAAATATTCCACAGTTCGAAACACTCGCCTGCAACTATTCCTCATCATCAGTGACTTTTTTCTTTGCCGAGGTGTAGTTGGATTGTATTCCATCTCAATGCTTCCACTTGTCCTCGACGGTAACTGCTACAACCACTTTGATATGCGAGTGGAAAAGAATGCCCCCTGTGATCTCGCAAAGTCCATCAAGCAACATTGATGGTCGCCATTTCTTGGATACACGGTAGGCAGGGAAAGTGTACAGTCAGCACGAAATGAAACCCGAACGCTGGAACGCGTGGCCGTTGATACAGGCTGCTCCACCTGGAGGGCCCCTGAGAACTAATGAAAATGCGCCGGGGTGCGAGGGTGCGGTTCCTACTAAGGTGAGCTCGACCCTCGCGCGGTGCGTCTGGGAGTTCCGCGTTTTGCCGGTGGCGCGCTGTAAGCGCCATCACATCGGATACAAAAAGCACTCTCACTCGCTTTGTGTATCGGATTCCCAGCGATATCTCTTCAGCGCTGACATTCATTATCGCTTTGTGTATCGCAAGGGCGAAATGAAAGTTGAAACATTTCGTGCACAGAAGACACATAGTGTTTGATGACGTGTCACCGGAACCACGCTGGGGCTCCGGTGAACAACGTGCCACGCGCGGTTTGTGAGAAATAGTAAAACATCATAAACGTGAAATAAATTTTTTTTATTCGCACGATCATACTCTTTATGAAAAACAAATGTTACAACAGACCGACGCGGATGCCTCGGTTTTTATGAGCAATGCCCATGTTTTTGTGCGAGGTTATCAGTCGAATCTTAAAACGCAAGGAATTGCTTGCTGACGCTCTCTTTGGTAACCACCGATATGCCAGGCGTATCAATTCCGGAGCGGAATAAATGCATCACCCTGTCTGAGCAGGGCCTATCGCAGAGAGCTATAGCCAGGTTGAGCGGCCGCCCGGTGTCGACCGGGCGACAGTGCGGCGGCAGAAAAGCACCCCGAGTGACGGCGCTTACAGCGCGCCACTGGCGAAACGCGGAAGTCCCAGACGCCCCGTGCGAGGGCTGAGGACATCTTAGTAGGACCCGCACCCCAGGTGCATTTTCATTAGTTCTCAGGGGCCCTCCAGGTGGAGCAGCCTGTATTGATGGCCACGCGTTCCTGCGTTTGGGTTTCATTCCGTGCTGACTGGTACAAGTATCTGTAGGGTGGTTCAAGTCACCAGGCTCGATCTAAAATGGACTGTTAAAATCAACACCTGCACGTAGCCATCTAAACTTTTCGTCAATGGTGTAATTCACAGGCCGGTGTTTTCTTGTAAAATTACAAAGCGTAGCTCTCTTTCTGTAAAAAAAGGCCAAGGAACTTGCCGGGGTCTACGGCAGGCAGCAACGCAGACGACAGGGGTCCAGTAGTGGGGTGTGTTTGGCGTTTGTATTGATAGATGGCGCTCCCTCCTCATCGCGACGGCTCGCGACCACCGTGGTTTATTAAAATGAATATAATCCTTTTGAAATGTGCCTTCAGTTAAAAAATGAATGCGAACAATAAAAGCAAAACTTAAAGTAAAAAAACACGTCTGCATAACGGCGGCGCTTTTGCTGCTAACGGATTTCGTCTGCATGTCGTCTGCTATCTTTTGCTGGTCGGCTGCACCTTAAGACGCTGCTCCCGGTGCCATCTATCAATACGAACGCCAAACACACCCCGCTACTGGACTTGGTCGTCTGGGTCGCCGCCCGCTGTAGACCCTGGCAAGTTTCTTGGCCCTATTTTTTACTAAAAGGGAACTATGCTTTGTAATTTTACAAGAAAAAACCGACCTGTGAAATACACCTTTGACGAAAAGTTTAGACGGCTACGTGCAGGCGTCGATTTTTACGCTTCATTTTAGATCGAGCCTGGTGACTTGAACCACCCTATATATATGAAAAGTCTAAACACGAAGTGGACAAACCAACCCACAAGCTGAGATCTAAATACATTCAACAAGATGGGGCCGATCAGAGTATATCAGTAGAAAAGGGAGTAAAGGAAACGGAGAGGAAATTGTGGGAAGAGAGAATGCAGAGGAAATCAACTTTAACAATATACAGGGCACAAAAAACAAGAAATAAAGAAGGAACAGTTGTATGATAATTCATTGGGAAGCTCATTGCTGTTTGAAATTAGAACGGGGGTGCTAAGAACGAAAACATATAGAGCTAAATTGCAGGAAATAGACACTATGCGACATATGCAAACACAAAAGGGAAACTTTAGAGCATTTAATTTTTAGGTGCACAGGGCTTCGTCCCACCCTCTTGGGGGGGGGGGGGGGGGGTGGATGGATTTGTAGGAGGCAGTGGGAGTCGCGGACATAAACAGACGCATGGATAGGGAAAGAATTGTGGTAACTAAGAGATTGAGACATTGGTGGAAAAGATCTAGGGAGGGGTAAAAATACAGATAAAAATAAGCAATGGAAACACTTTAAAAAGGGGGGGGGGCGGAATTGTATTAAAACAAAATTTATGCAAATTTTAAAAAAGAAGGGATGGCAAAATGTTGGGCTAGGTGGCGCAAGCTGCCGCCTGTTACAAAGGGTATAGCCATTACCATCCATCCACGGTAGACTGGCAGAAATTATCTAGGCAGAATTGAATGACATACAACTAACGGCTGGGGACAGGCGGGACAGAGGAAAATTGGGACTTCCTCTCGTATGGCTCCGGTACAAAGCCTTAAAGGGGCACTGACACCCCAAAGGTCGTATCTTTTTCTATTGTCTGAAACGATACACCTTGTAGTCAGACACGAAAAAAAAAAAAAAAAAACGCATTGCAAAAAAAAAATTCCCACGCGCGCGCGCCTTTTTATTTTTTGCGTTTTTCCCTCCCGCTGCTCACCTCCTCGATTGTTTTGATCGGTGACGTCAAAAATCATGAAATTTAGAAGCTTTGTAGGCGACATTTCTATAACATTTAATAACGGCAATCGTAAAACATGTTTTTAACGCAATTGCGAACGCACTACGGCCCCTCTTTTTGAAATACCAAAAATCAGAGTCCGGTGTGATGTCACTTCCTGGATTTGTATCCTCCCTCGGAAAACTTGGCGGCGCTCGATTAGAGGATGATCGGTGAGTCGGGGGAAGAAACCGTTTTTTTCCCGGTGGGCCCGCCGGCGCTTCAGGTCGCGGTGGCAACGGCGCTTTGCTTTGTAGCGTGGAGCGGAGGTCCGAGAGAAAGTCGACTCGCAGGAGACCGCAAAATTTGATGTCAGTGCACTGGCGCGGATTGCGCGGGAACTTGAAATTCGGTATTTGGAAATTGTTTTTTTACTTCACAAATACTGAATTCCCAAGTATCGAATTTTGAGGGTAATGTCCCGGCATCGTTTTCAATTGTTTCGGATAATAAAAAAAATATGATTTTGATGTGTCAGTGGCCCTTTAACCCAGTGGCCAGTGGGCCCGGTGCTATTGCCGACTAGGTTTGACCAGAGGAAAATTGGTGCCTTCCTCGCTGGGGGTAAAAAATGGGGGGTGGGAGGGAGAGTAGTGGTGGTGGTGTTCTCAGTTTCTTTGCCCGATCCCCCAAAGGTCATCCTGGTGAGATCCAGCACCGCTTTGTGATAGTTACAAAATTGTAGAGGAGAAGCAAATTAGCTTAGAAGGGCAAAGAGAGGAATTATATATTTTTATCTTTAATTTCTAGGCTAGGTGGTGCAAGCTACCGCCCGTTAAAAAGGCTACAACCGTTAGCATCCATCCATCCATATCCATAAAGCGTGTGATTGGATCAGAGTCCTCCTTGAACGCTGACTCATGACTCGTTTTCAATGCATTGGATCTGAGTCCTTACCGAACGCTGACTCATCACTTGTTTTCAATGGGATCTGAGACGCGGCCCTCATGTCCAATAGATGCTTGGAGTGTGTGATCCGGCAATGGCGGACAGGTGATGGCTTGGACTTTTGGAAAGGTTCTATTTCCACCCATGATCTAGCAATTCTGTGGATCCAACGGTCCCAATCTGTGGAGAACAGTGTAGTCTGTGCATTTTTTTTGGAAAGTGACAGACTATTTTGACCATTTGCAGCTATATTGTTGCGATTGCAACAGGTCCGTGCAATGTGTCGTAGTGGAACACAAGGAGTTGTATCACAGTTGTTCACATTTAAATGCCAATGATTGAACCAGCCTTAAAGGGGCACTGACAGGTCAAAATCATGTTTTTTATTCTCCGGAACAATCGAAAACAATGCTTGGACATTACCCTCAAAATGTGAAACTTGGGAACTCTGTATTTTTGAAGTAAAGAAAAGAACAATTTCCCGAAGCCGAATTCGAAGTTTCCGCGCGATCTGCGCCAGGTGAGTTGTCCTGCAACTCGAGTTTCTCTCATGCCTCCGAACTGAACCGTCCAGACCCGAAATGTCGTGTTCACCTGTGATCGTGGCGATCAGGCTCTTGTCCATGCCTGATACCAAACCCAGTTGTTTTGACCGCTTAACGATTCCCTTTTCGAAGTTTGGGGGGTCGTCAGGCGCCTAAAAAATATATTTTCGTCTGTAGTGCATTCGCAATTGCATTAAAAAGCGTTTTACGAATGCCATTATTAAATAGAAAAATGTTGTTTACAAAGCTTCTAAATTTCATGATTTTTTTCATGTCCCTAAAAAAAGGGAGGAGGTGAAAAGAGGAAGAGAAAAACGCCAAAAATAACAAGGTGTGCGTGCGAGTAGGAAAGTTCTTTTTCGCATTGTGGTATTTTTTTGTGTCTATGACTCCAACTTGCATTGTTTTAGACAACGACAAAAAATAGAACCTTTGGGGTGTCGTTTAGGAACATGGCAGGAGGCCAATGCCTCCAATATCCTAGAGGTGACATTGGGGGAAATTGGTGGAAGAAAAAAAACATGTTTCCTCCCCTCTTTTTTTTTTTTCTTGCTTGTGATTATGATAATGGTGGTCACAAGCAGTCTGTACTTGTAAATGGGTTGTGCTTGACTTTGTACCATGCCTCGCACCTTTGCAGTTGAAGAGAGAGTGATCAATGAGGAGTACAAGATATGGAAGAAGAACACTCCTTTTCTCTATGACCTCGTCATGACCCACGCTCTGGAGTGGCCCAGCCTCACAGCCCAGTGGCTCCCAGACGTGACTCGGTGAGTTGACGCACCCGCATGCTCCTCATGTGCTGTGCACGAGCAGTGTTTTCATGGGGACTTCATTTCTGGGAATCCGGAGCAGTCGCAACAAATGCATTGCAGGAATGAAGCAGCTAGTGCACTGAATCGTGGCTTTGAAGTGCATGTGGTTCCATGCGAATGCTTGGCACAAGAATGAAAGAAGCTCGTACAGGCCCAAACTGTGTACGAATTTGAGTCCAAGAACACTTGGATATGCTTTAATGCACGTCTGTTGAAGAAACTTGGAAATTTCTGTCTGATCCAGATAGCGGATGTTCTTGAAATGCCCAGCTGTGCTGAGGTTTTTGTTGTATTGTTGAGGAATATTAAAGCTTGCTCTGGCCAGGCATGGAAGTCTTCTTGGTGATAGGGATTCTACACGATATGAGTACTTGAAAGAATAAACATTAAGGACGAGGACGGAAAACGGGACTTCTTTCATTGAGGAAGAGAACATAGAATGGCACAAACCATAAAACTGCCCCCCAAAGGTTTCTATGTTTTCGAAGAAGGAAAGGAGAAAATTTTTGAAAGAAAAGGGAATTTACTATAAATATGAAAGTATAAAAAGCGCTGGTGTCAGGACCACATATCAATAATCTACTTATCTCTGGTGCAAGGAATTCGACCTTTGTCATGTCAATGATAATGCAGAAATGTTGTTGACAGTCCCAAAGGGAAATATACTATAAATATAAAAGTTTAAAAAGCACTAGCGTCACGACGAGGAGTCTGTAATCTAGTCATTTCTGGTCTTGGGAATTTGACCTTTCTCAGTGATAATGAAGGTGAGGAAATGTTCTTGTTGACAGTCCCCCTGGCAAATGACTCAATGATTTCTCTCCCAAATCTGTTGTTGTGCCCGCCGAGTATTCTAGTATCAGAGAAATGAGGAGTGCGGTCATCCCACGTGCACCTGTGAACGACGATTGGGTGAATTGATTGAGTCTTTTCACCCAATCGTCGTTCACAGCCGCACGTGGGATGAGGGCACTCCTCATTTCTCTGATACTAGAATACTCTGCAGGCACAACAACAGATTTGGGAGAGAAATCATTGAGTCATTTGCCATGGGGACTGTCAACATTTCCTCATCTTCACTGTCACTGACAAATACAGAGGTTGAATTCCTAAGACCAGAAATGACTAGATTACTGACTCCTCATCGTGACGCTAGTGCTTTTTAAACTTTTATATTTATAGTACATTTCCCTTTGGGACTGTCAACATTTCTGCATTATCATTGACAATGACAAAGGTTGAATTTTTTGCACCAGAGATAAGTAGATTGATAGTCGTGACGCCAGCGCTTTTTATACTTTCATATTTATAGGCAATTTCCTTTCCTTTTAACAATTTTCTCCTTTCCTTCTTCGAGAACGTTGAAACCTTTGGGGGCGGTTTTATGGTTTGTGTCATTCTATGTTCTGTTGCTCAATGAAAGAAGTCCTGTTTCCGTCCTCGTCCTCAATGTTTTGTTCTTTCAAGTACTCGTATCAATTCATTCAACAACACTCTAGTTTTTAATTATTACCGATTCTACAATACTCGTCTAACGATTACAAACAAAACTTTTTTTCCAGTCCTGAAGGAAGGGACTACAGCATTCACAGGTTGATTTTGGGGACACACACGTAAGTGCCGGTTCAGTTTTACAACCTTGGTTTGCGGGAATGTGGCTTCTGGACAGTGCTGCGGGTTCAGAGAGGAGCCTGATGACACTTGCTCGTCTTGCAGATCTGATGAACAGAACCACCTGCTCATAGCAAGCGTACAATTGCCAAGTGAGGATGCTCAGTTTGATGCAACTCACTACGATAGCGAGAAAGGAGGTAAGCAATCACAGCAACTGGTCTGCTTTAAAACTCCAGTTTCTTTAGTGCATTAGCCGCTGTCACAAATAATTTGAATTCTGACTTATTAGCAATAATTATGCAAAAAGTAGTTTGGGTAGCTGATCGTGATGAAATATATACTCGTCGTTCAGCAAAAAAAATTTTAATTTAGTTGAAGTAAGGGGGTCGAATTCAGTGGCGCTACATTTCCTGCATCAGGGTAGAACCAGCGTGCACTGCTTCATTTGATTTATTCGTAACATATTCCGACGTGCACCACCCTACATTAAGGCTGCACTTTTAATACTTGTGGTTTCAGTAAATTAAATGAGCCTATTATTTGCAAAAGCTCGGTGGCCTCGAATGCCACCTCATTCTTAAACATGCACACTTGACATATCATGCGAGTCTCATTGCATTATCATGAATCAAGACGTCTTTAATCAAATTGGTTGGGGAATTCTAAAGTAATCATGAAAAGAATTTAGAGTTGGAACCTTAGTGAATCTGTTTGACCTGTGCAGTTAAGAAGCTTTACCTATAACTCAGTTGCCCGCTGTCTTCCCATTGTTCTGCAGAGTTTGGTGGTTTTGGGTCGGTCAGTGGGAAGATTGACATCGAAATCAAGATCAATCACGAGGGGGAAGTGAACAGAGCGCGCTTTATGCCGCAAAACCCGTGCATCATCGCCACGAAGACCCCCTCGAGCGATGTGTTAATCTTCGACTATACCAAACACCCCTCAAAGCCTGGTAAGTCTTCCCTGGAAGAACTGCTCTTCCTTCTTTCTGTCTTTTTTTACAGCGGAGCTGTTAAGGGCTAGTTTCCCCAGGATCGTGTCAGTCAGCAAACAAATTATGACACAGAACTCTGGACAGCTACCGCCATCTATGAGCGACGGCGACAACCGGCTTGACGGTTGTCGCTCATAGACGTGGTTGCCGACTTGCCGCCAGTCGCTCATAGACGTAGTTGCCGTCGTCTAAGCGACAGCGGCAACCTTTCGAGCCTTTCCACTCTGGCTTGCCGACTTGCAGCCGGCCATTACTTTATTCTCACCATAGTACAGCTTCGCTGGTCTTCCTTCTTCATCAGAGTGGAGAGGCTGAAATTTTTTTATGTTGCTTTATGAGCCTTGGGGAAGGCATTGACGTGAGCTTGTAGCTTTAGGCAGGTACAGAGACTGGTGAGAACTCGTTGAATTAAAGCCCATTCCAAACACTGCTGTGGTGATGGGGTGCCCCATCCAGGCAATTTTGTATAACACAGTAGCAGACATTGTCTAGATTGCTTCAATTAAGGGTTGGATTTGTACATTGTTCTGTGTGCGGCATCAGTGTCTTGCTGCTCCATCAGAAAGATCAGACACAAAGAAATTTCAAATCCTTTAGGAAGTCTCTTGACACATTTCCGTTTCCATACTTGCAGACCCCAGTGGTGAATGTAGTCCCGATCTCAGACTTCGCGGTCATCAGAAGGAAGGGTAAGGTCAAGTCCAACTTATTTGGGTAGAAAAGACAGAAGCTTTGCATTCATGATGGCGCATTATGCAAATGTCTTTCGTTCCTTTTCTTTTTAGATATGGCTTGTCTTGGAATCCAAATCTCAATGGCCACCTTTTGAGTGCCTCAGATGACCACGTAAGGCGGCGAAATTACGCTCGTGCGGCTCAAATGTTTGAAAGTCGATCCCCTGGATCGCGGCTCACTGCTTTGCTCGTTTTTTTCTTCCTCCCTTCCAGACCATTTGTCTCTGGGACATCAACGCTACCCCAAAAGAGAATAAAGTGGTTGACGCTAAAACCATCTTCACAGGACACACCGCCGTTGTTGAAGTAAGGGAAGCAGAATTCCTCGTCGTCGTTTTTCTCCCAAACTTCCCGCTTTAAGTCGACCGTTGTGTCTTCCAGGATGTGGCATGGCATCTACTCCACGAGAGCCTTTTTGGGTCAGTAGCGGATGACCAGAAACTGATGATGTAAGTGTGCTTCAAATTTGCAATGATAATACTACCGCAGTTCACCTAGCAGTGTGACAGTAAAGTGCAGCACACCATGGCCAGATTAACCTGGATCCTCGAATGTTTCTTGCAAAAGGCTCAGAGTGTCGGTCTTTTCCACCTTGCAGCTGGGACACCCGCTCCAACAACACAAACAAGCCTAGCCACACCGTCGATGCGCACACGGCAGAGGTGAACTGCCTCTCTTTCAACCCCTACAGCGAGTTCATCCTGGCCACAGGGTCAGCCGACAAGGTGAGGAGTGTCGTCGTCTTTGGGCTTGCTCTCGCATTGTGGGGGATCTCCACAAAGTTCTTGCATTTGGAAGGGAGAGTCTGGCAAAATTCCTCTTTGCGCCGTTTTCGGAATGTGGTATATGCACTATACTAGGTATCCACGCGAGATTAGTTTCAATAAGGCCGCTAGAAAGCATGTAGACATTGTCCACTGTAGAGATCATGCCTCCTGTGGAAGCGTCCAGAAAGCAATGCAAGGAGTGGATGGTGAAGGAAGTGACGAGTGTAACTTGGAGGCTGTATGCTCAAAGTAGGGAGAGACTACTGAAACAAAGTCCCACTGATGCTGTGTCTCTTTACAGTATATGTTTTTAGGAGACTGATCAGAAAAAAAAAACAATGTACTAGTAGGATTCGGGAAAATATGAGTATCAAATACTCTGTGAGAAGCTATGCGGAGGGCAAGTCATCTGCTTCTTGCGCAGGGGTCGCGGTGACGTCAGAACGGCACCACATTCTGATTGGCTTTGATTGAAAGGATAGTGGGTAGACCCCAATGCTAGATTTCTTGAGGTCTACCCACTATTTTTTTCAATCAGCCAGTAAGAGCTTGGCGTTCTGACATCATCGCAACCCCTGTACAAGGAGACAAACTTGCGCTCTGCATAGATGAAACAGGAAGCAACCCTCGCTCAACAATAGACTTTATGCGAAATTGCTTGGTGGTCTGACAACACTGAGAGCATCGCCATTTTAATGTTGGCAAGCATCGTTAGGTACCGAAGCACGGTGTAGGCATTGAAGACAACCGTACATGCAGTGTGCGATGACGCAGCAGTTGTGTTTTCTGCCTTCTGGCCATGGAATGTGGATGAACAGTTTAGCAACCTACCGTGACTGTGTGATGAAACTCTCGGAGGCCTGTGCACGTTGGCGACAACCTCGTCCTAGCAGCGGAGCAAGTCCTACGCCTTCGCTATGGAAGCCTACATACTGCAGGTCGTCGCTAGCGTGCACAGGGCTCTGACAATTTCGTCAGATAGTTACGGTAGGTTGTTTAAACCGTTCGTGTGCATTCCATGGTTGAAAGGCAGAAAGCACAGCTGCCGCGCTATCGCACACTGCCCATACGGTTGTCTCCGATGCCTCCACTGTGCTTCGGTATATGACGACGCTCTCAGTGTTGGCAGACCCCCAAGCAATTTCACATAAGCTTATTGTTTTCATGTTATAGGCTTCCACACTTGTGGAGAACTACCATATGTATTCAAATATAAGGTTGCTTTTTTTTTACTTGGGGGTTGATTTTTTTGATTGTAACCAATGGATATTATTATCCATCAAGCTAACCTACTAGATGCTTTCCTCGATTGGCTGCTGCTCCTAGCATACTGGTGTAAACCAGTGAAGGCAGACGTGCATGCGAGTACAAAATGCTTAATATGGGTGCCGCTCTATATAGGCCAGGGGTCTCAATCTCATTTCAGTGTAGGGACCAGATAACCCACCCTCAAAAGTGATGGGGGTGGGTTATAAAGTGTAAACTTGTAAAGGGGTGGCCAAGCCTCTCAGCGGCACGTATGAGATTTCCAAGAGATGGGACCTCGTGCACTCTGCTTTTCGTAAACTCTCCCTTTTAGTGGTGACGTCCTTATCTTTGATTTTTTTTATGTGACTGTTTTAGGCCCATAACATGACTTAAAATTGTAGCGCATCGCTAACATGCTTGCATTATTCTAAAGAAAAAGAGCAAGCACACTGTTGCTGCTGCGTCACTGAATTCACACGGAAAGCACTACTCAAATTCAACGTACGTCTCAGAAGAAGAAAAAGAAAACCTTCATACAGGAGTTTTTGCTTGCCTGACAATATTTATA
Source organism: Ixodes persulcatus (assembly GCA_013358835.2). Taxonomy (NCBI): domain Eukaryota; kingdom Metazoa; phylum Arthropoda; class Arachnida; order Ixodida; family Ixodidae; genus Ixodes; species Ixodes persulcatus. Next base: position 383,535 of record JABSTQ010011469.1, on the reverse strand, counting down.
GCAGCATTATAAAACAATCTATATTTTAATGGTTTTTCTTGACTGCTAGAAAGCAGAGTTCATAAGCTTTATCTTTTTGGAAGTTTATCCTGCTGAGCAAGAGTTTGTGCAGTCAAGGTGCATCCTAAAGAGCTCGCATTTGTAGCATAGTAGTGAATTGTCAGACAGGCGAGCAAAATGAGTAAGAGCCGAGAAGCAAAAATGAAGACACACTAATACTCGGTCCAAAAGAAAATGGAATAGAGAAAAATATATGAGTATGCTATAAGAGCAGAGCTATGTTTCGAGCGTTAATGAACCGACGACAAGAAACCCTAATTTATGATGGATATAGCGCTGAAGACATGGGAACGGGGGTTTGCAGCCGCTTGAGTCTCGAGGGCCGCATCCCAGCGAATCACATGCAGCTTGTGGGCCGCATGTTTGAGACCCCTGATTCATATGGACAAATCTTTCAGGGGCATACTGGGTAAAAACATGGAATTTTTGACGCACACTATGGACTTTTTTCGGGGAATGGAAGTGTCCATATTAGGGCCAAAAGCTCGTTGAGTTGCACTTGTGCAGGTTTCTAGCATTGACGTTTAGATGGTGGAAAGTAAAGCATTATTATTAATGTTTATTATAATTGTTACGATTGTTATAACTAGCCACAACTATTCCTATGTGAAGGTGCCCAGTGTTTGCGGGCGTAACTGCCGGGAAAGTGCATCGACCAAGAATGTATCGATGGGGTTTTATCGTATTCTGGCAATATTCGTGCGTAAAATGTTGTATGCACAATATGTACCATGTGCTTTAGCCAAGTGCATTGATTGAGCAATTTTTTTCTCCCTCGCCCTTTGGCTGTGTGCAGACGGTGGCCCTGTGGGACCTGCGCAACCTGAAGTTGAAGCTGCACTCCTTTGAGTCGCACAAGGACGAGATCTTCCAGGTGCAGTGGTCGCCCCACAACGAGACCATCCTGGCCTCGAGCGGCACGGACCGGCGCCTCCACGTCTGGGACCTGAGCAAGATTGGCGAGGAGCAGTCCGCCGAGGACGCCGAGGACGGGCCCCCCGAACTCCTGGTGGGCACCTCTCTAACTTGAGCCCTGTTCGAACCTTGTTTGCTCGCGTTAATTGCACCGTAGCGGGGCCGTGGGAAAGGGCGTCGGCAACAGAGTGCAGCTCTGAGATTGATGTCGTAGCATGCTCAACCAATGGCTCAAGTCGGAGAGGGAGGGGTTAAGGGGTGTGCTAGCAACTCCCTTTCTCTTCCATCTCTGCGCTGCGTAAGAACGGGAGCTGCGGAGTATGGTAGAGTTTACTATGGGGATCCTCCGCAGTTTCTTAGCATAACAGCCGGGAAAGTGTATCGATCGTGAACATAGGAGTGAGATTCAACTGTAGTATTCTGCAGCCGTGAAAGTCCATGCGAAATACATCGCTGCGTAAGAGTTGCTTCAACTTTGAATTACCCAGAGTCAAGTGTAGCATGTTCTTTCGATTCATTGCCATGTGGATCTTTTGAGAAAAAGCCCTTACGTCTTGCCTTCACTCCGATATCGTCCTGACAGTCGTCCTTCCCTTGTGTCTCTTTTCACCATGACAGTTCATCCATGGAGGACACACGGCAAAGATCTCGGACTTCTCGTGGAACCCCAACGAACCCTGGGTCATCTGTTCGGTTTCAGAAGACAACATAATGCAAGTCTGGCAGATGGTGAGTCTTCCCAAGATGTAGTCCTATCCCACAAATATGCCCAGATTAGAAGGTGTATGGCAGCAAAAACTACGTAGTTATTACATAAAGGTGGGTGCCTTATTGGTTTAAATAGACATCTGCCTCTTTTGTTATCAACTGGTGTCGCGCCTTCCTCCTGGTGCTTGTTAGTGGACGAGCTGAAGTGTGGATCATTGAATTCAATTTATCAGTGTTGTATTTCACGAGTGTTGTTTGGGACGAGACCGGGCGTTTGGCGATACATGGTTTATTTTTGCAAAAGGGAAAGCATGGTTCTCCTTTTTTTTTCCCATACACTTGTAAATTAGTTTTATCTGCAGAGCCACCAAAATAAAATAATTTTCTAGTTTTTTTTTTTTTTTTTTTGCATTTTTGTTTTATCATGGTGCATGCACCAGAGCTGAACTTCAATGCTTGCTTCCTTTTGTTTTCTTTGCAGGCCGAAAACATCTACAATGACGAGGAACAGGAGACACCCGCAACCGAACTCGAAGCTTCCGCCTCGTAGTTTGTCTCAAACTTGAGAGCTCACCACTGTCCTCACCCGGCTCGCACGACCATCTTGCGTAGATGCCCTTCTCATACTCTTGTCGGGTGTTTTGTAGCATTTTCCTTTCTTTCGAGTTTTGTATTTTATGTCAGGACACTCATAATCAAACTGATGGTTAACTTTCCAAAGTGGCGGTCAGATATCCCGAGGTTGAGGTAATTAGACCTAGAAATGTTGCGTTAACCAAGAGTGCGGCTCCTTTTCTCGCTCATGTGTTTCAGGCAAAACAACATAACACATCAAAAGGTTCAGGTACAAGCTAAAAGCAAACTTGAATGTTCTGTGATTGTCTGTGGGAATATCATATTTCTTTTCTTGGTTTTATTTCTCACATGTACATGCATGTCAACTATAATAAAGCACTTTGTATCGTATGTGTTCCTTTTTTTTTTTTTTTTTTTGCCTGAAGCTATAATGATTCTTATAAAAATCTGAAGTGTGTTTTTGTCCTCAGACTGCTTGGTTTTGGGCAACCTGAATCCACTTGGGTCAGTGAGGAGAGATTCACCTTCCTCCCCAGCATTAGCATTTTTAAGGTCAGTTAGGTCATTTGCTGATGAACTCTATTCATTGCAAGTTCATTGCATTGCTTCGAAGACAACACTACGATGCATTTTATACTTTGTCTCACCTTGCCACAAACTGATGGGTGGGTACAGGAGCGAGTGGGTAGTTGTGACTGGCGCCCTCAAGAGTCGCTAGTGCCCTCGGCATGAGCGCTTGTGCAGCCCAAGCATGATTCAATGCAAGGAGCTTAGAGTGACACAGCCTGAACAAAACAATTGGTTTCTTGTTTACAGATGGAATAATCTCGGCGATGGAAGTGCTGCGCCAAATTGTGCCATGAGCGAAAGTCTGCCTCATCTTATGCCAATTGTACTACGAATTGCGTCACACCTGTGTCGAGATAAACTTAAAGCAAAAACAATTTGGCAGAGACATTTAAAACTGCTTACGTGTAGGAATGCGAAAGCATTCCTCACGTAAGCAGCGTGCCACGTCTTCCTTTTTCACACGGCGCTCCAGTGGTGACATAGCGTTCCCCCACTGCGCAGGCACGGCGAACCCCGCCGGCTTCCGTGAAGAAGCATCTGCGTTGCTGTGCTTTTGGCGTTTTATATCTGAGGCGCGTGCTTGACGTATTGGTGTGACCATCTTTCAAGCACAACGCCGCCGCTTTTTCACGTAATGGGACAAGTAAGGCTTTCGCCGTTAAAAATGTTTTATTATTGGTCTATCCTAATGTTGAAAGTAGAAGAAAAGAAAATTTCTACAAATATGAATTTCACAGCGCCTCTACTCGCCGTATAGTTTGTTTCGTCTTAGGTCAGAGAGAGCACAATTGAAGGCTCGAACACGCATAATAAAAGCACAAGTCGCGGGACATTCGCTGTACTTGATAGGTTTAGCCAATGAAAGAACACATGCTATGATGTCGCGTTTTGGTGCGACGAATCAACCGGCCAGAGCCGTTGATGTTGGGCATGAACCGCTCTGCCGGTTCATGCCCAACATCCGACCGGTTGATGCGCTGGCTGGTTGATCACCGAACGTCGTCTAAATTTCCAGCCGATGTCGTCGATGTCAGGAGCTACCGTAAGTGTCCTGAAAAGTCTGCAAAATAGTAGGATTGTCGATTGTGGCTACTGTGATAAGGCAGAACCAGGGTCTTGTATTCCTGATAGGATTACTTGATTATCATGTCTTGCATGCCTTCGTTCCGTGGCTGCAGAGTAGCGTGGCACTTGCGCCGCTCGCGTCAACCTTTACCTCCTCTCACCAGCGAGTGCGCGTCGAGGTTCACCACTTTGCACCGGAGTGCTGGGAGCAGCGAGTCGCCTGGGGGAGCGCCTGGCTTAGCGCGATGGGCGCGGAAATTACTACAGGTCGACCTTCTTTGTACTAATTGTAAATTAATCTAATTAAAAAGAAAAAAAAACAGCAGAGAAAGAGGACAAAACAGGTCCATATATATATATATATATATATATATATATATATATATATAGGTTTTTTTTTTAAGCTTTACAGATTTGTTTAAAAAGTCTGTGTAAGCTACATTTATGCGGTTTGTTCAGGTGAGTTATATGGCCAGGGGGACATAGTATATGGGGCTAATCATAACGATCAGTCGGCTAATTAATTAAGAGTTGTTAATCAACTTTATGAGTAAAAATAGTCTTATGGTTCCAATTAGAAATTAGCTGAGTGTCGTCCAAAACCCCTAAATCAGTAATTTTTAGAAATACTGAGCTTGTGAGAAGCGCAGTAGGTGTGCTAAATTTACTACTTGCGGAGCAGGTACAAGGCTGGAGATAGACGGAAAAATCGCGCGAGCACCTTACCGCAACCGCTGGCCTTGTACCTGCTCCACAAGTGGTAACTTTAGTGCACTACTACGCTTCTCACGCGCTCAAAGTCTTTCTGAAAATTACTGATTTATTGGTTTTCGATAACGCTCAGCAAGTTTCTAATTGGAACCATATGTCTATTTTCATTAGTTAAAAAGTTAATTAACAAACTTTACTTATTTAGCTAACTGATCATTACGATTAGCCTCCTATTCTATGTCTCCGTGGCAGTATAACTCACCTGTGCAAACTGCATATGTGTAGCTTTCGCAACTTTTTTTTTTTTTTTAAATCTGTAAAGTTAAAAAAAACAAAAAAACGTGTATATTTGACTCAATACGGTAGTTAAGGTAATTCCCGTGCAGCGGTAGATCGAAAGAGCAGCGAACTTAGACGTAACTCTTTTTCCTATGCCGCTAAAGAGCAATATCATGTTTAAAGCACCGCTGTAGGCTTTTATAATATTTTTGTGTGGTTATTTTTTCTGTTTATGATATTACTCCTTGAGTTTGGTAGGTTCATTACGGGACACATTTTTTTTTTTTTTGGTAGGCGCGTTAGCGGATATGCTGGTTCTCTCTGGGATATTGCAGAAAGTATATTTACAGGCTGAACAAACTAGCGAGCGTAAAATGGAGAGGGGCGAGAGGATTTATCCCAATTAAGTTGCGCTATGATTCTCTTTTCAACCCTGTTTTAATGCCCATTGAAAATGAAACCTACTGACTGGAGCCCTATTTAAAAAGACTGTGTTCCTTTTACGCCCTATTTTTACCACAAACGGTAATAAGAAATATGCTTGAGTATCGAAGAGGAACCCTTGATCACTATCGTAAATGAACTCAATTAGAGATGCAATCACTTTTTTCATTTTCAAGTGATGTGCTAACAGATGTTGGCATCAGCTCCAAAGGCGTCAGTGGCTGCTTCAAAACAATATTTTGCCTTCTAAAGAACCTGCTACAAAAGTCAAATAAATGCCACTTCCATCACTGTAATCTTGAAACATCTTTCTGAATGGAGTCCTGCATCCTGAACACCGATTGAAGCTGTCCCTAGGCATAGTGAATTGCACGTCTTGTACAAGTTAGTCGAAAAAAGTAAATGATTACAATTACAATTTTTCTCGATTCAACATATTCAATTAGATTACTTGAAAATTAAATAATCGGCCCTTGGAAAAGTAACCGTTACTTTTCCAATTACTTCAGATTTACAAAACAACGGTTTGAAAACGGGTCTTTCGTAATTTCCATCATTTGATTATATTTACGGAAACACCGATTTTCAAATTACTCATCTCAATCCACCAATTTCGGTAAACCTTCCCGCTGTCAGAGACTTCAATGATTCCTTGGTAGGCAGCTTGTAGAAACAAAGTATGTTATTAGAAAAGTGATAATCCATTAGAGGTATTTTGACTACTTGTAATGAGTACAGTACATTAGCGCACCCAGAATTTTCGCCTGGGGGGGGGGGGGGGGGTTGTGAAATGTTGACAACTGATCGTAGGAGAGAGGGCTGGCGGGGGGGGGGGGGGGGGGGTAATTTAACCCTTTTTTTATGTCCGTTTTTTTTTTTCGTTTGCACGCGTCATTGCGAAATTTTATTTGCACTGCGCGAATTAATTTTAATCCCATCGACACGATTGCATTCTTTGGTATGTGCATTTATTTATCCAAAACGGTTGTTTTATATTCATAGAGAGGGAAGAGCAGTAACCTTTTTGAATTTTTCCTACATCGCACCTGCGTATAATCAGGCTGGTCTTTAAATGGTAAAAAGGTAATTTTTGAGAAAATGGCTTTTCTGATACTTGGACATAGCCACCCAGCTCTATACAAAATATTATTGCTCTATCTAATTTTCAAATATGAAAACAAAAAATGAAGTCTTAATTTTCTATGAACATTTGAAGGTAAACGTCCGGCAACCCTCTGCCTGGTTTGGAATAGACATATGAAACGAAAAATAGGGACTATGACCAAAAATTAAATTTTTGGTTAGTGTCCCTATTTTTCGCTTCATGTCTATGAAGATTCAGTACAAATGCACATATTTCAAGTGTTTTTTTCTCGCTTCACACTTCTTTCACAAGTCAGCGTTACCGTGACTGAGAATGTCTCGTCTGCAAAACTTTGTTGCTCAACATTACACCAGTGGAACGAGGTTACCTGTCATGCAAATAAGGCCCGAACTGTGTGCAAGCCATCCGAACAACAGCAGTAACGCATAGGAACCAGTAACGGGGCAACGGGAGGAAAAAACGTGGCCGAACCCGTGGCATCCTGTCCTAACTCCATTATTATTTTCGAGTTACGAAAATTATGAAAACAACATTCATGACTACAACCACTTCCACTCGAAATGCTCTCATTAGATTATTTGGTTACTTGACACGAAACATAATTGAACGTCAATCCAAAAAATACCATTAATTTTCATTTTCTCTCGTGTAACGTGATTATTGCGGCTCGTAGTTTTGTTTAGTGTGCCAATTTTAGGAAACGTAATAGAGTGGCTCTCAGCACTAGTTTGAGTAAATACATGCAAATCTAAGAAATAATAGGTTCTGGCAATCCAGTTCTCAAGGAAGAGTCATAAAACTATTACGGCTTTGCTTTTGTTAGTCAACTCGCGAAGGAATAATAAAATACCCAAAATCGAAAAAAAAAGGATGCTCGTTGCGATTAAACATATTGCAACTTCTCTTTAACTCGTGCGCTCACGTTTTCTTAAAAATTAGAAACGTAAAAACTCTGACATAACTTGAACAAGAAAGAAAAACCAAGCAAGAAAGACATCCAAAAAGAGGGGTAATTTCTAAAATTCGCTAAAAGCAAAAATAAATCAACCCCAAACTTAACGTTGCTGGTTTTAACTTTCAGGTCATTTTATTAGTTAGATGCAGCATACAATTTTGGACGTTATGTATATAAACAACAGAGTGACAAAGATTCGCGAAAACAAAAATCTAGTCACAGTTACTGACAGTGACTTTCCAACGTAGATGCCCAAGTCATTTGGGTAAGTCGCTGTAGGGTGTGTTCAGATAAGGACGGTCATGGTGGTGTCATGCCTATTTTTCGTTTTCAATTAAATTTTTATATGTGGTAGCGAAACCTGTCCCCACAACGGGACAGACCTTACTTTTGCAAGATACTTCATTGTATTCGTGAAAAAAATTGCATTCGAGAGGAGGTTGAAAAAACGTTTTTCCCAACTGAGCGATGACGCAACTTTGAAGGCCGTTGGAATAAAGAGTACAGCTTTCTACAGCGTAAAAGTTTTTATGTTTAATGCACGCATACTTTTCCGTCAGAAATAGTTAAATTTAAATAATATCAGCATATATTTCAAGCGAAATAAAATGCCAAACTTGGCTTCTGGAGCGATCCTTGCATAATGAGGCATTTTTCGGCGAATTTTTAAGTCGCTTTAAATTTATATAATAAAGCTGAAACTTTTTGTGTCGAGTGTTTGTTGCTTTGTGAACTTTTAACAAATTAATTAGCGTTATACCGTTGAAAGTGTTTTCTGCATTGCGCCCGGAAATTTCGTCAAAATCGAAAAAGTCAAAATTTTGCGATTTTTGTGCGGCAATTAAAAAAAATAATCATTCTCGATTTTCTTTAAATTTTACCCGATGGGCCCTTGATGACCGGTAATTACAAAAATGCAAAGACATGTTGCATTATTTTGTTTTAAAATAAAAAAATAAATGTGTAACCAGGTCGTGGTCGCATTAGTTACCGCAGGGGCGTTTCTGACTTAACGACTAGCGGTAGAGGAGCGACGCATGCCACAGTATCCGTACTTGGTCATATTAATGCCCAGGTGCTATGAAGAACTCTAAAAATAACACGTGAACCTGTTTTCATCGCTGATGTAGCTGGTATTGTCAATGAATACTGAACTTTACGGCGAGAACCGATCCTTATTAGTGTGTTATACTTGACTGGTTAGATGATCATCGTGCTACATTTTCAAATTAGTCATTTAATATCAGTACTTCGCTGACAAAATAATTTGATTCGTCGTTCTAGGCACCGCTAGGACCGAGCGATGTTACAGAAGCTTTTGGCCCGACCGATGGAGGGCGTGGCGTGAACGGAAAGCTAAGCCAGTGGTACATTATGGCATTGTTACGCATGGCGTAACTGAACTCCAAGCCGGAGCATAATTAAAGACGGCCCCGGAGTAAAACAAGTGTTTCTTGATGAAGACTGGGCAAAAAATAGGTAACAGCTCCCCCCCCCCCCCCCCTGGCAAAACGTAAGGCCGAAGGTTGCCCCCCCCCCCCCCCCCCTGGCAGAAAGTGAGGCCGAAGGTTGCACCCGCGCGCACAGAGGCGATCGTATCCCACCGACTCGCCGCGGCGATACGCGACACCCGCGGTGTCCCTGCGCGGTGTAAACATAACCGGCCGGGCATGTGGCGATGGTAAACAAACACCAAAGTCATTCCTCGTGCGGTGGCAGAACACCCCCTCCCCACGGAAGAACAAACAAAGAGAACGGAAAGGTGAGGGGGGGGGGGGGGGGAAGGACTCCTGGAGAGTTTTGCCGGTGCTAGCCGACTGTACGAAGGAGTGTACGAAACATGTTTGATGCATGGGTCTGTAGTTGTGTCCGCTCCAGAGCACATTGAGGATTTTCCGCCTATGGTCCAGAACAGCATCTTTACGCGCGGAGCTATGCCGCTATTTGCGACAATCTAACTCATGCAAAGGCGCATGCCTGTTTAGCCTTGTCGAAAATTAAGTCACACCTTGAGAGCAACACATCAATCTACTCTCGCCTCACTTACGATAGCGATGGAGCGGCCGCTCATTTTAAGAACCGGTACCAATTTCACGAGTTACAGTGCAGTGAGCTCCAGACGACGAAGTGGATCGTTTCGCCAGCAGGGCAAGGCAAGAATGCATGCGACGGGGTAGGGGGACTTGTAAAACACCAAGCCACCCTGCAAAATTTTCGGGCGCCTGCCACTGACGACATAAAAGGTGTGAGTGGGTTTGTACGGGCACTGGAAGGAAAAATGAAAAACGTCTTGCTCTACATTGTTAATGGCGAGCTTGAGGCATTTCGAGAACGAAAAAAACTGGAGTGGAAGGACGCCAAGAGGGTGCCTAGAATCCAGTCGCTTCACGTGATGAAATATGAAAAATCAGATCAGGAGAATTCCTTGTACGTGGCATGCAGCGCGGACTCTGAGCGGAAGAAGTCCTGAGTCCCTTGAACGTGTTCTAGTAGATTGCTTGTGTCACCAAATCTGACTGCGCCCGGATATATTAAAGACTCCTCTCGTTGAATTTCCCGGAGACCGACCCAGGCGTACATCACAGTTCACAAATTCCTATGCCCTTCAATATAAACAAGACCCCGCGGGACAAACGGTTCGAAGGCCTTCCTGCACCTGGTTTGATATAGCGCGCTTACAACCACACTCTTTTTGTCTCGTATTTGCTACCTTTGTTGAACACGAAGTCTGCTCTGGACTTGGAGCCGTGAGATTCGATCTGCGAAAAAGCGGATCGAGCCCGGGAAAAGCGACGGTGGCGGGCCATGTCTGTGCTGGGGAAGCCTTCGCAAGAAGTGTGCGTGTGCGTTGTGTGTGTGTGGCTGGCCTCATCGAGCTGCCCATCTAGCCCACAGTGGAATCCACCGGTACCACCCCCTTCGAACAATGCAAGGGAAGAGGCCGTAACTCTCGGAGAGTGACAGATTAGACACTCCCTCCACCCGCTAGCTCCTTAGTATTGCAATCTAGTTGTCTAGTTTAGTAATTGTTTTTCTTCTGTGTATTTGCTAGGTATATTTGCATTTTTCTGCCCGCGCACCGGCTGGGTTAAGTGCTAAGACTATATTTATTGCCACGTTTCGGTACTTGTGAACCCCATTATATTATTTCTCTTTTTAATTAAATAATCGTTTCAATTAAACTCACGTTTTTTAAAAAAACTTGTGTTACGTCCTCTTTATTGGCAAGACCTCACCGCGGTGTAGGCCGGTCTTCTGGTCAGCAGATCTTTCTTCCTTTTCTGTTTATAGTGAACCACGAACTTGTGCGCGTGTGACGGCTTACGGCACTCGGTGGCGGCGCTGGCTGATTCTCAACAAGAGCGTTCTAATTGAAAATAAACATCTGCAGGCTTTTGAACTCTATGACCCTCTCAGAATTTTATAAAAATATTTCCCCAGATCAATAACTCTCTTGCCCCCTCGACCCAGTAACAGATCATGACTTTTCTGATCACGGATGAGGCGTCGCAAGATATCTTGGAGCGACTTGAGTAGCGCCCAAGCGCACACATGGCTGTTGCTTCCGACACTGAACCGCTTACACTACCTAAACCTTAATTTCCACTCATTCACCATTGTTTTTCAAGAAATACACTGTTTTCGTTCCGCCCTAGCCATGCGCGCGATCGGTCGGGGCAGAAGTTTCCGCAATGTCGTTCGTGTAAGCGATCGCTAGAGAAATCAATCATACTATTTTGTCAGCAAGCTTTCGAGCGGTGCCTAGAAATACGAATCAAATTATATTGTCAGCCAGGTACTAATATTAAAGTACTAACTTTAAATGGTAGCACAATGAACATCTAACGAGCCAAGTATAAAACCATAATAAGGATCGTACGCGCCGCAACGTTCAGTTTTTATTGGCAATATCATCCATATCAGCGATAAAACCAAGTTCACGTGCTATTTTCATAATTCTTCATGACGCCTGGGCATTAATATGACCAAGTACGGATACTGTGGCATGCGTCGCTCGTGTACCACAAGTCGTCAAGACAGAAACGCCCCAGCGGTAATTGATGCGACCACGACCTGGTTACACATTTATTTTTTTGGTTTAAAACAAAATAATGCAACATGTCTTTGCATATTTGTAATTAACGGTCATCAAGGACCCATCGAGTGAAATTTAAAGAAAATCGAGAATGATTATTTTTTTTAATTGCCGCACAAAAATCGCAAAATTTTGAGTTTTTCGATTTTGACGAAATTTCCGGGCGCAATCCAGAAAACACTTTCAACTATATAACGCTAATTAATTTGTTAAAAGTTCACAAGGCATGAAGCACTGGACACAAAAAGTTTCAGCTTTAGAACATAAATTTAAAGCGACATAAAAATTCGCCGAAAAATGCCTCATTATGTAAGATTTGCTCCAGAAGCCAAGTTTGGCATTTTATTTTTCTTAAAATATAGGCTTATATAAGTTAACTTCAACTAATTCTGGCAGAAAACTACGCGTGCATTAAACATAAAAAATTGGACAGTGTAGAAAGCTGTATTCTTTATTCCTCCGGCCTTCAAAGTTGCGTCATCGCGCAGTTGGGAAAATCGTTTTTTCAACCTCCTCTCGAATGCGATTTTTTTCACGAATACAATGAAGTATCTTGCAAAAGTAAGGTCTGTGCCGTTGTGTGGACAGGTTTCGCTACCTCATATAAAAATTTGATTGAAAACAAAAAATAGGCATGACACCACCATGATCGTCCTTATCTGAACACACCCTGTAGAAACTGGAAGATGCTGGGCAGAGACGGATCGGTCAGAGGGTAAGGACGAGGGCGTCTGTTGAATGATCCACTTTTCAACGCTGGGAGTCATATATTCCAATGGTGATGCATTCGTTGGCTTCAAATCGCGTTTTTTTTTTTTTTTAAGGGAAATAGTAGGTAAGCACTGAATTTGGCTGGCGCTTCAATGAGGCGGCCTGGTGATATAGGTCATCGCGGACTTTTGAATTCACACACCGATCGGTCTTAGCAATTAGTTGTTAGACTTGCACTGTGGAATGGGTGCACAATGAGCAGTACCAGTAGAGTAGATGCTCTAAGAAAGATATAAATCGGCAGTTTGTTGGGTTGCTCGAAGCCCGGATGTCACTCCTGATGTGAGGAGGTGGCGCGCCGAATTCAATCGCTTCTGTGAAGTGCATGAAATGACGGCCTGGCGGAAAGGAACAAATAAATAGAAAGATAAAGAACGAGACAGAAAAGAGAAAGAGTAAGAAAATGCACAGCAAGAGAAAGAGAGAGAGAGAAACGTAAAGAGAACACGGAAGAAAAACTTTACGCCTCCTCCCTCTCTGGGGACGGCCAACAAATCATTTTAAAACACCCAACAGAGCCACAGCCTACAGGGTGACCCCCGTCCAATGCCAATTGCAAAGGACACAAAGTGACAGTTAAATAAAGACATATTATTCTTTTTTTTTTTTTTTGTCCGTTTGTGTTGAAGCGGAGCTGTATCGTCGGAAGGATCGCCCCAGGCGGCGGGGGAGTACCGGAGTGGAGGGAGTGTCACGAGTCACGACAATGTCGCTCTCAGGGGCGCTTCGAGCGGGCGTCTGCCTAATTGGGAAGCGCGGGATGCATACGAGGCTGCCGGGTGTGGTCTCGAGTCGTAAACCGTACCAAACATATCGGCTTTGGGTTCATTGTGTGAGCGGGCCGGGTTTGTGGGAGCGTCCATCTCCACGGCACTTTCTTGAGATGTCCGTCGAGGAGAGCGTGGGGTCTTTTATGTTTCATTTTGGTTGTCCGTTTAAGAGAGCGTGTTGTTCTGCTGGTATGCTTTTATGACCGACCATCTGCCAGAAAGAAAATAGCGTGGGAATCTGGGATCCTGTTTGGTTTTGGAGGACGGAAAGTGCCGGGCGGCGACGTCTGGTCGCGCCCAACACTGTCAATGTACTACGCGTATGTTAAATAAATCTATCACCCTACTGAACTTCACTTCGCAACGTGTTCGTCATCAGGCCCATTGTTGCAAGTGGCCAAACACTGTCTACATCAACGACCTTCATAACTGTGACACTCCCGTATCCTCGCTAGTACAACCGGCCAGAGCCTACTCGGCGCCACGCCAAGTCCGTTCACGACAACTACTTCGCACCTTCGTAGTTTCGCTAGTGCTCCGGTCCGCCGTCTCGACGGCACCCAGCCGCGGCTCCTCGGCAGTCACAATAGGTTGGGAGAGTTGGCGCCGGGGACCAGCCTATCTGCGAAATCCAAATCCTTCAAACCTCTCACAAAGCAGGCCCGCCGTAGAAAAGACATGACCCCCACGAAGACTAGCGTAAGTCGGCGAAGGCCACAAGCGCGAAGCGCGCTGAACTGAACTTATCACCTTCAAGAACATTTCCTGCAAAAATACGCAGTAAATGTATAACTCGATCCTAGATGGTTCGAAATGTGATGACGCACGCAGTCCATGCAATCAATTCATATAGAATCCTTCTGAAAAACCTTTTTGGAAACAAATATGAAAGTTTATGTGTAACGCATATCTCAGCTTTTTTTATACAACATCTACCCGCGCTACACAAAAATGAGAAAGAGTTATAATAACCTAAATTGTGGAGGCTTTTTCTCTAACAGTTGGGGACAGAATGCGATTCAAGAACGACACAGCGGTTAACTGCTGGAGCCCAACGTCCCGCTTCGTCTTTTGGGGGAGTTTATTTCTTCAAATAAGAAACATGTCTGAACATAGAATTAATAATGATTTTATATCTCCTACAGTAGATAGAGAAATTCAAGGAAAATAAAATATACGAATGTACACACCGCGACACCGGCGGTATTTCATTTTGCTCAAACAGTGTGTCGAGGGACGCAAAACTTTAACACCTATAGGTTGGGGCCTGAGATGAGCCCGTTTTACCGCGTAAGTAATTGTGAAAATAGTGTAATTAGTTAATGTACTTACGATAAAAAAATCCGGAACTGACTCCTTCGTACTAACTCTGTCACGCCGTTTGCACCATCGTCAATGCAACGGGGGCGAAGGGGTTCCGATTGACCGCTACAGAACTCGAGGGGGGGGGGGGGGGGGTTAGAACTCTCAACCTCCCCCCCCCCCCCCCCCCCACCCTCCCGCGGGTGCGCCACTGCGGGAGACTGTACAGACCGCGACACTGTTAGCTTGAATACGATCATCGGCGGTTTTTGCATTTTGCTCGGACAGTGTATCGAGGGGCGCAAGGTTGTGACACCTAGATTGGCGCATCAGATGAGCACTTTTCACGTACCACATAGATAATTTTGGTAATAGTGTGTCATCTGTCAATGTAAGATTGTATATTACGGAAATGACTCGCTCGTGCCGTGCACATCACCAGTGCAGCGACGAGGGGGGAAGGAGGATGGGAGAGGGCGATGAATTTATTTACCCTCAAAGGTCCTCGTTGCGGACATTACATTAAAAAAATCGTCAAAATATGCACACACAAAAAAAAAAAATTCTCATGGAGCTCTGGGGGGAAAGGTTATGACCCCCCCCCCCCCCCCCCCCCCCCCTCGTGGGTGCGCCACTGGTACAGTACAAGTCTTGGATGGCATTTATGTGTAGGGTGACCTATACATAAGCGGTGCCAAAAAAAAAAGCATGTTTTTTTTTTTTTTCGGAAGTTCTTTGTTTAATTGAGCACACAAGCACTCTTCATTTCTGAGTAAAACCGAAGCATATGCAGTGATGTGATTGGTGCGCCAAAGGCCTGCTACATTTAGAACTTTCGATTATCGCCGCAAATAACGTACTGTTCGATTTTATATCTCTGTCAAACACTGACAGTACTCGGAATATTCGCCATATCATCACGTTCACAGTCTGCCGTTGAGTGCACTTCTCACCACTCTCTTGTGTACCGCAATGAAACAACCGCGAAGTAAGCATGGCGATTCTGCCTATCTCGTTGTGAAGAAGAAACAGGGAGAGAACTGTTGGGAGTGCTAATGTAACAACTCTACTTTGCGGTAAAAATTTCTGAATAAAACTGCTGCTATTATTTATGATAGACTGCGATGTTCTGGAGATATATTTAGTTTTTCTTCATACCCGACCCGCAGGAATAGCACGGAGCCAACGGTTTCAACAACAAGAAACTACATTTAATGGGACATGGCCGAGACGATGAAGAATAATAACAGGAACCAACGAGCACCGGCGGCACTTGAGTCCAGCCAGCGACTGCCCCTGCGCCGCCTCTCATCGACCTTATCTAGGTGGCGCGTGCGATGTCCGCGTGGCCGGCGTGACGTCGCCGCCACGCGGGAAAGGCCCCACTTCCTGTGCCCTGTAGTGGGGCAACCGGGCTGGGGAGCCGTCAGGGTGCCCACAAGATGTATTCTTAGTTTGAAAAAAGAAAAAAAAAACAAAAAAACTATCATGTTTAGTTACCATTTTTATATAGGTATTACGTATCGAGGTACAGTCAATGAAATTAATTAAAACAAAATTAGATGAAGCTGTGGCCAGTTCGGCTGGACTGTTTTTAAAAGGTATATTAACCATTCACATGCCGATTTTTGTTATCATAAAGTTCTACGTATAAAATGTCGTTTATGTTTATAATTCAATGACAAGAGTTTTTTTTCTTTTTTTTAAATCTGAATTAAGAATTTCAATTTTATTACAACCTTTAGAACTTGAATGAAACATCAATTTGTGTGCTCAAAAGTACTCTAGTCTAACATTATTTCAGAGGAATATACTATTTGGTTTACACTTTATTTCATACCTACAATAACTATTGACAGCAGTCTATACTCTTTTTCATCAATCACCATCTTGCTGCCATGCCTAGTGCTTCTATCTGCTACGAAACAGCTATTTTTTGTGTTTGAGAGAATCGAACCTGTCGTGCAGTTGATGCTAACAAAATATCCCACAGAAGTGAAAAGTTAAAGTACGCACGTCTTTTACTTGGACTGGCCAACACAAGAATCTTAACGTATAATATTCGCAGTGGTATGAATAAACATTAGGTGTGTGCATGTGCTCCAAAAGTACTCTTTGCTGCTCCAAAATGAAGTTTTGGCTGCTCCAAAAGGTGCTCTAAAATGACTCGGGCCAATCACATCACTGCATATGCCAAATATAGTAATATAGGAAAGTGTCCCGAACAAACATGCGCACGAACGGAACATGGATCATGAAACTAACTAATGAAACCACAGAAAGATTAAGGCTGGACTCTATGGGGCGAATATGCTGCGAAAAATCGACGAATCTTGCCAGGTGGCTTTTGCTCTGCGCATGGCATCAGCACTGAGGGTAGGTAAAATTTGTATAGTATGTTTAATTTTACAAAATGCACTATGCATTCTTTTAGATTTTTTTCCCCATTCACTTGGCCCTCATTTCGCAGCAATGCGTGCACGTTCACTCGAAAACGGGCTCGATTTAGTTATACTTTCATCCTCCAGGTGGCGCCACGTGCAGTATCGTTTCCGTTAGTGACCGCGAGATTCGAGACTCGAGTGTCACGCCGGCGACGCACGCGCACGCTGCGAATATCTGAACTACGTTTCATTTGACCTCAGCTTCGAGCACAGGATACGCTACAAGCGTGAGGTCAAAGTCCTGGAAGGCGCTATTCCTGTGTGCAAGCTCTCGCTAGGGAAGCGGTCTTGGAAGCAGCTGCCTGGACCGAGGGCTGCTAATCTTTTCTGTGCTCAGTTTCCGTGATATGCATTAGTGATCTTCACATGCTTTGCGAGCACGACGGAACCATCTCATGACCTGTGGGAACCAATGAATATACAAAAGCACTGTTATCTGCGGACTATAGAAGTAAAAGATCTATACTTACGAAAAACAACGTGTGTCGGATCAATGCAGTATTCTTCAGAGCAGGGCCTGCCCTAGGGGTGGACTACCTGGGCGGTTGCCCAGGGTGCCATCAAAAGGGGGATGCCGCCGCCGCCCCCCCCCCCCCCCCCACTTTTAATTTTTTTTTTTTTAGCTCCGATTTATTTGAACACGGCGCCTATTTTTGGAATACGGTTCTCGTCTGACAAAACGCTCATGTTGGGCCTCTACTCAAATGTTTACTAACAACGTGATTCGTACCTATTAAACGGATGCGGTGAAAAAAAAAATGAAAAAGGGGGGGGGGGGGGTTGTGGTCATAGTTTGTCTAGGGCCCATGATGGCATAGAGCCAGCTCTGGTTCAGGATCTTTTTAGGAAAGTCACGATATATTTTTTTTGCGACGGCAAAGTTGTTTAATTAACAAAAATTAATCAGTTAAATTACTAAATATTAATGTGTGCGCACATCCTCAATACGGAAGTCGAGGTGAGAAACATCCCATGGTGTCATTTCCATCAAGGTGGTTAGGTGGCCTTACTAGACCGATCTCACCAATCTTTCGACGCATGCGTGACGCCGCCATAGCAAAAGTTCACAGGAGGCAGGCGGCAGTGCACGAGACGGCTTATGCCCTCCCGTGCTCGACCATGGTTCTACACAAAGAGCTCCAAAGAGGTTGGTGCACGTGTAGAAAGACTAAAGTTCCTTCGATGCATTGTGGCAGCGGTGGCGTAGTCAAACTAATGGGTGAGATCGGTCCATTGATGTGCTTCTTTTACAAGTGGCGTCGGATGCACCACTACACCATTCGCATGCCTCGTGCGGCCAGCGAAGAGCGGTGGAGCACTCGCTCATGACACGTGCCTTGCGCGTTTCCACACCAATATGGTTGGCGGTGCCTGCAAGAAACGCCAAGCGTGCATTTGATCCAAGGTGCATTTTATCCCTCGTGTGTCTAATTAATTAAAAAAAAAATTAAAAAATAAAAAACGCGCGAAGTTAAAAAAAAAAGCCCACGTGACAAAGAGAGTTAACATCGCAGTTCGCTAGCAGGTAGTCACATGGAACGAGTTTTCTTTAAAGCTTGACAAAATTAGACGCGCAAAGGCTACTCTCATGGAAACGACGTGATAAGATGATTCTCAACACTTCTTTATTGGAGGGTATGCACACAAATTCATATTTCAAAAGTTAGCTAATTAGTCTGGTTTGTTTTGACGGGTTAAAAGGGTCATGAAACGATTTTTATACTTTCGTTAAATGCTACTCATAATAACTCCCTAAGTTAATAACCGAATAAACTTGCTTCAGTTTTTCTTTCTAAGCAATGGCAGTCGGCAAATAAATTCGAAAAATATGAGCATCGTTCATTCCCTCAACTCGAAGCCATAACAAGCGGCCGCGTGGCCTGGTGCCTATCCTATGCCACCAACGTTAATCATAGCCACGCGCTGGGGTCGACAAAGTAGAAAACACGTACTGAGCTCCAGGGATTGTTAGAGTTCGGCTATTCTCCCCTCCGCAGTGGAGGCGGGTGGTTTACGTTACATTAATTACGTCATTAAGCATTGCGAAGGCAAGACTGAAAGAGATAGTCCCCTTTTATCCTCGCACTCGACCAAGAAGCTTCTGAATCAGTGGCAGTCCGTGCAGTCTATTTGGGCTAGATACCGGTACGCCTCGGTAAAGTCATGAACATTCGAACCCGATATCGTTTCATGACCCTTTAATAGCTCCGTTGAGTGCTCTTCTCACTTTGCATTAGTGTACTGCGGGAAAGCTACACCCTTCAGAGCGGATGGTACACAAGCGCGCACCAAAAATTAAAAAAAAAGAAAAAAAAATATTTTTCAGTTTTCATTTATGAGCTCTGCTGGTTAGTCTATAACGATAGACTGCAACGTCCTGACAAGTTACGTGCATCATTAATCGTGCTTTTTTTCATATTCGAGATATGTATAAACGGTTACTTCAGTAAACTGGGTATAAGGAAAAATATGAATAATTTTGACTCAGCTGGGCTGCTCTATAGCGATAATAAATCCCCGAAGAATGGGAACAAGGGGCACAAGGGACAAACACAAATCTCCAAAAGCAGCTAGGTGACTGGTGTTCGATCGAAAAATCCGCCTGGTCCTGGTATCGAACCAGGGACCTCTCCATTTTCTTTGTCCCCCTTGTTCCCCTTCTCCATGGGATTTATTACTGCCATTCTTGTCCAGCTCGCTTGCACCTTTGCATTTATTTGCATTATTATCATCTGCTCTATAGGCTTTTTGTTTGTTTGTTTGTTTGTTTAGTTAATACCTTTTTGTGGGTTCCCATCTGTTTGATGAAGTAGTGAAGTTTATTAAAACCTGAATAACTTTAGCAGTCGAATGAAAGCACGAGGATAGTCTTAATGACGTAAACTGGGTATTTTAAAGCAAACTCTGGACAAAAACAAATGCCTGATCTCGCTTTGGTGGACAAAAGTATGGCTCTAGCCAAAACATTACGTCAAAGGGACACGATAATTCCTACCAAACGTGTTGAAAAAAAAATGCAATCATCACTCAGCGGGCGGCCGGTGGTTTACTGTTGGCGAAGCAACACTAGGAAACGCGTTGCGCTATGACGTCACTTTCGTGCAGCTATTCCATTTCCCGTGCTTTTCGCTGCTGTTTCCGCCGGCGATTGATTCTTCTTTTCGCGTTTCCTGCTTTTCTGTTATGTTCTAGCTGCTAGCAGTTGTTGGGAACCTCTGGCACTACCTACCTACAGTGCCATTCGCTTGATAGTGCACTCCAAGCACCACATCGAAACACTCTGCTCTCCCCAATTTAGGCCTACGTACGGGATTCAGATGTTGCTGGCTGCTGGTTTCTCCGCAAAATCCGAGAGCTTGAAAGATGAATCTATGTCGTCGCTCTATGCGTTCCGTCCGCCAGTGAACCCCCTTTCTTTCTACGTGAAAATAAAATCCTCGCTACGCCACTGCCGTCTGCCCGCTATTACGAGGGGCGTTCATAAAGTTCGTATTATCGGCACAAAAAATTGAAAAGACGAAACAAAACAGGCATCAACATGAGCGCGCGTCCCTCTAGTTTCCGCACAGTTAAACATCGCATAGCTATAGTAGCGCTTAACGCCGCTACGGTGTCGAAACAAAAATGGCACCGCCCGTTGGTGCCAAGCACATGCAGTGATCGTTTTTTTTCCAATTGAAGGGCAGCAATGCCAAAGATATTCATTCCAATTTGTGAGCGTTGTTCGGGGATAACGCCCCAGTTTATGACACTTCGGTTAAATGGCGCAGACGTATCCAGTGTGACCAGATAAGAGGAAAGCATTTCAATGTCGACGACCAAGTGATTGCTGAAGTGGGGCGATTTCTGAACACTCAAAACGAGGAGTTCTATAACAATGGTCTTCGGCATGTGGTCCATCGCTCGAAGAAGTGGGCATACCTTTTGGTGGCGAACACGTAGAGAAAGTGTTAACTCCTGCTCGAGTTTGATTGCTGAATCTCTATTCCTTCGGGACAATGATACGAACTTTACGAAGGCCCCTCGTACAGTGGGTAAACAGTACACGCTGCATACCACGCAGCGTGCACAATTTGGCAGCGCTTGCAAGCCACGCAGTCAAATTCACTCAAACCGATTACATATTTACGTAATGTCCTGAGCGAGAATTATCCTCTTTTTCTCCGCTGACGGCCTCCGTTCCATGGCCCCTTTAAGAGTACAATGAAGAAGTATTACACAAACTATCAGAAGAGGAACATTCCACCTCGCTATATGTGTCGATTTTAGGGAGTATCGGATGGACTGCGTTCGGCGGTTATTTTATCTGTCAGAGTTCGGATGTGCCTTACCTAAGCGGTAAGGCTAAGCCCGCCCTACTATTCATTTGATAACGTCGCATCTCCGACACCCTCCGCCCACAATCCCTCTTTTAGAGCGCAGCTCTTAGGCGCCCGTTTCCGGGTTGAGCGCGTCGCCGTCAGAGTCGGCGTAACGGCGCACGTTGCATTATGAAAAAGTTTCCCGCTAAATTTAGCGGAAAAAATTTTCCGCTAAATTTAGCGGGGAAATTGACGTCACCCTCCCCTCCGTATCTTCCCCTCCTTCTCCACAAGAGCTGCACTCTGATTCGGCAGTACAGAGAATTGTAAACGTCTTTAATTTTTTTTTTTCGCTTTCTCTCTCGGGGTTATTTTTGCAGTAGGTGAACGGCGTTTGGCAACTTCCGGTTCTTTAGGAAATTTCGTTTAGCTGTTGACAAACGGCGACGATAATCTGCAAGCCTGTCTAAGCATGGTTCTATAAACTACAGTCTGGAGGCTTCAGAACTATGCTTGCACAGGCTTGCAGCTCATTATCGTCGTCTGCCAACAGTGAAACAAATCGTTAAGACCGGAGACGACGGAAAGAGTGTGGACAGGACGCACGTTTTTGAGACGTGTGTCCTGTCCCCATTCTTTCCGTCGCCTCCGGTCTTAACAATGTGCAGCCTAAACCAGCTCGCCTGTTTACTAGCTTTATCATCAATAGTGAAACAAAATTTCCTAAGGAATCGGAAGTTGCCAAACGCCGCTCACCTGTTGTGGTGTGTATAATTTTGCTGCGCTTTTGTGTACCATATATATAGTGTTTTATGTATTCCAATTTTGTAAAACGACACCCGCACACCTCTACACGCTTTCCACGAAATGTGCAATGCGTCGATCAAAAGTCAACTTCCTCCCCACGTCAGCGGTACAGGTTTTCTTTGACAGGCATCAAGATACAAGATTAGGTAACTGACTCAGTTTGAAATAACCGAATACCTTACGACGGAAGGGAGGAAAGTAAAGGCTTTCTCTAATCTGCCACAGCGTCGTTAAATTCACTCGTGAAAAAAGAGGAAGAAATGAAGAAGATGGCCTTATATTTTCATAGCCTCACCTTTTATCAGTCAAACGTCGCGAGCGAGTGCCCCCGCTTGGGACACCGACTCGTATTCGCGCACACAACTTCACATGCGGTAGGGGTAACTGCAGATTATTCTCGTCACGACTTGGAGGCTCGAATGAAGTTAAAATATATAGCTCTCTTACCAAGTTCCGACGTCGGCGGTGACGCTGATTTCGGGCGGACTGAGTCCCAAGTTATGCCGAGTAGAAGTTCGCGATAGCAACGAATACCTCGACGAAGTGTCTTGGTTTTGTCTCCTCGATCCCCGGGCTGTACAGAGCTGCTGACATGTAAAGTTACCGACCGCTACCCGACACTGCGCGTCTCTCATGCTTTTGTCTTTACCTCTTGCCTTCGCTGGCTGATGAGAGGTCCGATATCAGAGGCGACATGCTAATAGGAAACCCATCTCGCCTTTTTGTGTGCGCTGGGGTTTGTGCAGAGAATAACGATTTGCTAAAAGCAGATAAAACATTTGTGCGTTTTTGTTTTGTTTTGCGGCGTTGTTTTTCATCACCGAATTCGAAGCACAGGGAGCGCGCTCATGCAAACAAAGTAACTCGCAAACGTAAACGGTTGCAGTTGTATAGCGTGGCATCTTGTGGGATTCGATTCCCTGCTCGCAGTGTCGCGCTCATTGCCGTACAAAATCTCATTAGATGATCAAGACGTTTTTTTTATCATCTATAAGTATACTGTAAGGTAACAGTGCCTCGTCGGCCTGGTTAGCCTTTTTGCCTTCTTTCAAACTCTGCCCGAAAAAAAAAACATTAAAAACTAAAAAAAAAAGGTTGAAAATGGGATGGGAATAAAAAGAACATAGAGACGCCGTGCAATAAAAACGGTTAGGTTCGCATCGCTGAATGCTACCATTTAGTAGTAATCTGACCTCGAGGGCAATAAAATAGGGCTAAGTCATTTTGATTCGTTGACGATCTCTTCTTTGGGGAGGAGCCAACTTTACCAGAAAGTAACAACATTCTAATCCCGCAATGCTCAGACACCTGGGCACAAAACAAGTAACTGTGCACGACGAAAATAATCCCTGGAGAAAGGGAACAAGAAGGACAAAGGACAAACACAAAGTTTTTCGGCACCTCGAAAGTTGGCGCAACCCTGCCCTAGAATTGCGGAAAAGACTGGGGGCAAGAGCCAATGTGCCGTAAAGCACAGGAACAAGTATGTTGATTGTGTGGTTGGCGTGGTATACAAGATCCCACTAAGCTGCGGAAGAGTGTACATCGGCCAAACTGGCCGACGTATTAATGACAGGGCACGTGAACATGACTGGTCACTCCGGTCGACCGCTGGGGGTCACTTACCTCTGCATTGTGCTGCCTGTAAATGCCAGCCCAAATTCAACAACATCACCATCTTCGGGAGGGGCACAGATAAAACCGCCAGAGAATTATTGGAAGCGTATGCAATAACAAAAGAGGGGCAAGATGCATGCGTCAGCCAAACATCGGTTTTTCTTCACAAAAAAGAAATTGCTTATCTTGACACATGCTGAAGCAATGTGTGGTTTACTTCGTTGGTGTCTTTTCAATAAATGTTTAGTTGTGAGTCCAGCGCTTCTGTCGTTCACATTTTCCTTTCGTCCTTGGCTATTTCTTGCGCGCTGTTTGTTTTCGTTTTCCAAGTCCAACTTTCGGGGACACGGCAGTTTAGTTCCAGATTTTAGCGACACGTGGCGTATCGACCTTTACGCATTTTCAAAATGTAGTTTCGCGCGTCGATCACAATCTCGCCCTTCTTTCCCTTCCCTCCCCTGACCGTCCTGCTACAGTGACCTCATCTCCTTCTTGCGCCTTCCGTCTGCTCCTGCGGCCGCGTGCTGCGTCATGTGCAAGAGGCCTTGGAGCGACCAAAAACATAAAAAAAAAGTCCGCTTATTGCTCGCGGACAGTAGGCGCTGACATCGTGGAACAAAAAGAAAGGGTAAAAAAGACGCGGAAAAGATTAAAAAAAAAATTTCTCTGAGAAACCAGATTCGTTCTAGAGGTTATTTTCACTGTTGTGTCTAACCATGTTCGGAAGGTACTGAAAAAACGCGTTCAAAATCAATCGCTGAGGGTATTCAGTTGTAGGGCTACGCCTTTGCTGCGCGGCTTGTCCTGGCACTGTGGATTGTTTATTCTCACCGTTCATCCTCCTTCACTGTCTCTCCCCCAGCTGACTGCTCGGCGTTTATTTCGTGTGCTTTCGAGCAAAAACAGAAATGAACATTCACGGGCAAAATTATTTCAGCGTACCCGATACGTAGGCGTGGAGGCATAATATAATAAATTACGAGAAAGAACCAACGTAGCTTTATAAAATAAATGTGAGGGCGCAAACGAGCTGGTGTACATTAAACATGATTAAAAAAAACGAGACTGCAGGTAACGACACACACACTCAGAAGTCTCAAGCACAGCTGAAATTTTATTTTCCATAACCTGGTTAAATAGGAAAAAACAAAAATGAACGAATAAAAGGAAGGAGAAACTCTTTCCACAAATGTACATTCCGACTGTATAATAATTGTATACAGTTGTTGGATGTGACATCAATGGAAGAAAGGGAAAAAGTTGAGCACAAACGTTTGATAAAGGAATCGCTCTCAATACCACGTCACGGAACCGCCCATGGTTTGGTTTGGACCACGAACTTCGGCGATTTCTTAGGCTGTGAAAAGTGCTGTCCTTGAGTGTCTACAAGTTTCCGAAAAGAAAAGTTGTTTTGTTCGTTGTCGGTCGGGGTGACAGGGTTCTAAGATAGGAAAGGAGGAGGATGTCGCGGAGGCCGTCATTGTCCTGGTAACTGTTGGGACGTACATTTGTGGAAAGAGGTGTTCTTGCGGGTCTTCCCTTCCCCTTATTCGTTCGTTTTTTTGTTTTTTTTCCTATTTATCCAGGTTTGGGGAATATATATATAAGGGTTCTCCCCACGGTGGGGCGGCAGTGGCTTTGCCGCCCACCGCACCGACTGGCCGCCAACCGCTCCAACTAACCGCCCACCGCTCATTTTTTTTTATGCCGCTGGATGACGTTGCGATTTTGCCTGCGCACATGGCTGCAGACCGTCGCCGTCAGTACTCAGGCAGGTCCGCGCGCCGCCACGTTATCGTTCGCTATCGCATCGCTGACTGCCGCCACTGCCATACTGCTTCAAACAAAGAGCGCGGGCGCTTCTTTTTTTTTCTTTCTCCACCTCAGCGGTTGCCGCCGCGGTCAATGCCCGGGGTGGGGTAGGGGGGGGGGGGGGGGGGAGGGGGGGGGGGGGTTAGGTGGAACGGCGGCGGGCGGGGCAGTGGCAATAAACAAATGCGAGGAACTAAAAAAAAGACCTTCGCGCCGCGCCCGCCCCCCCCCCCCCCACCCGATCATGTCCACCCCTCAGAAATTACTGGGGAGAACCCTGTGATATATATATATATATATATATATATATATATATTTGCTTTTTGTACCTAGTTATGTTGGTTGTTTTATATGAATAAAAGCAAGACAAAAAGCCGCACCATTTTTTAATGCATAATGCGCGGTTTATTTTTTAGTATAGGCGAACGCGCTGTTTCCAAACAACACCTGACGAGATTGGCAAGCGAGCAGTTTCCGCCCCAGGTGTGGGCATTGCGCGTGCGCAGGAACCAGATTCGCGTTATGTCCATGCGCCCTGCCAATATCAGCGCCACCGCAGCAGCGTGACGTCAGCGCCAATTGTTTGTCTATAAATTGAACCTTTTTGGGGTATAATTCATGCCAGAAATATGAAAAAGAAACTAAACATCGTATTTTTGATGTTTTGGGGACATATTTGGAGCCTTGTATCTTAGGATTCATCAGAAATATTGCTTACTAAGTACTGTACACCTGAAGTCCACTACATGGGCTATCGAATGATACAGAGCGCGATACTGTTAGCACGAACAAGCGACCGCCTGTTTTCTGTGTTTTTCTCTTAGAACCGAAATGTTCTCATCAAAGATATCATTGTTATAGAAAGAGCTCATTTAGGGCTCTAATATGAGGGGTAAAATTGTGTGCCCACTAATACTCTTTCCTAATAAACTGCGAAAAGGCGCCGATGTCGTGTTCGCGCTAACAGTGTCGCGATGTGTACCACTTTAGTTTAATTTATCTTGGAAAAGTTATGTTTTATATATACTGTTTTTATTTCATAAAACTTAATTCAGCAATATTTTGAGCTTCCTTTATTAAACAATTTTTTAATTTTTTTTGCTATTATACTTAATGATGGAGGTGGAAGGGGGAGAGGAGCGTGTTATGTGGACGTGCCGCCATTACAAAAAATGAAAGCCGTTTACAACTCCCTGTAACGCCGAATTGGAGCGCAGCTCTTGAGGAGGAGGAGGGAAGGGTACTGAGAGGAGGGTATACCCCTCCTTTCTCCTCCTCCCCCCCTGGGGTCACGTGACCTCGTGGGGGGTCACGTGACCTGGGAAAGTCACGTGACCTGGGGGAGTCATGTGACCTGTGGGGGTCACATGACCTGGGGGGTCACGTGACCTTACGGTTACGCCGACGGCGACGCCGACGCCGCTCAAGCCGGAAACGGGCCCCTAAGAGCTGCGCTCTAAAAAAAAAGTCTGCCCCTACCTCTCCGCTGTCGCTACACCATTGGCTTCGCGTGCTTTATTTTGTTTGAACACGAAATATTCTTTGTAAATCGTTTTTTTTTATTAAAAATAATTATGAACGAGCGTCATGAACAATCGACACGCTAGGAGCGTTAGATGCTTTAAGGTTATACATAATGTTCGAGCCCCAGCGGGGTTCGAACCTACGGTGGCACTCGGATACTATGCGGAGAGCAAGTTCGTCTGCTTCTTTTGCAGGGGTTGTGGCGACGTCAGAAAGTCGAGCGCTGATTGGATCTGGTTGAAAGATAGTGGGTAAACCTCAAGGCAGCTTGCTTCGAGGTCTACCCACTATTCTTCAATCAAAGCCAATCAGAGCTCGGCGTTGTGACGTCGCCACAACCCCTGCAAAAGAGGCAGACGAACCTGCGCTCCGCATGGACACTGCAGTGAGCTGCGTAGCACATCATCTCTGGAAGGAATGGGCTCCAGCAGAACATGCCGGCAAGAGAGGTGTGACGTCATACAATGTGACCGCTCAGCTCATTGATGTCACGCATCGTAACGCAAGAGTCGTGCGGAGCGTTCGTTCGCTCGGTGTCGCCTTGGCTAACATATCTTTTTTTTTTTTGTTTTTTTGAAAAAAAAAATTATTTTTTGAGAAATTTCATATCTTTGCTACAATCACGCAAAACTTTTTTAATAAGACTTTTAAGAATAAAGTGGCCAAAACCAGAGTCTTAAGACATACAGAAAGATATGTTGTCCCGAAAGTATACACCCACTACGGAAAAAGAACAAGAAATCATTATATTCCAACATTATTTAATAGACTTCCTCAATTTTTAATAGCTATGACATCCTTAAAAAAAAATAGAACTCAAACTTAAAACCTGGTGTCATTCTTTAATGAATTAATTGTAATATGTCTAACTGCATAAATTCTAAGTGCCTTTTTTTTTCTGTTGTGCAATTTGATTCCGATTTCCTCATGTCGATGCGTTCCGTCGTTTGCCTGGCCCCACACACAAGCACACCCCTGCTTTTGTGGGCCAGATCACTGTTTTTGTATATATTTCCTGTGAATAAATATATTACTATACTATATATTACTATCTATGGTGCACAACGAAAAAAACACCACAAATCGCACAGAGAGTGTGGTTTGTGTCTCGGCGCGCGGGACAGATTCTGACCTCCCTGCATAGTTTTTGTGTCTTGATCAAGCGAACGAGTTTTCTTTTTTTTTTCCTTTAATTTGAATTAGGACACTTCATTATGTGTGCATATTACACAACTACTAGTGTCCTAATCCCCCCCCCCCCCCCCCCGTCCAACCCGGGAAGAGTGTATCGAAGCGATCCTTACGAGTTTTAAAAACCAGAAGACGAGATCTACAACAAACCTGGCCTTGTGGCTAGCGCACTCCAGTCACCTGCTCCAGCTTCATTAGAAGTTGCTTGTGTCCAGTTCTATCAATGGCCGACGTTCACAGATTTGGTTGAGACTCCTCAGGATGGTCGACATAAAAAGAAGATATATTAACATGAACGTTTTCGCTCTGAGGACCATCTCAACGTGAATCTGCTGAGGTCGTTTTAGTCCCCTCACAGCGCTGCGGCGATGAGGAATACTGATATACTCTGCCATAATTGCTTCGCACGCCTGGGTGAGCAATTTTACTGTGCCAGCGAGTTGAGCGCAAATTTGTCTCCAACTTAGTACTGCTTCCGAGCATTATGTGCTCACGGATTTCTAGGAAGGAATTCCTGGCGGTGGACTAGACGCACCTCACGGATATTTCTGTTGGCGCAACACACAAAATTTAGACAGTCATAGCTGAAAAGGAAGCTATGCAAACTAGAAATGATATTCAGTTGAAAATGAAAAAAAAATAACTACTGCCTATTAGATCAATTCTAGGAACTGAGACTCTTCAGCTTGTTGCTTCTGCTCGTGTGGTGAGTGGTGGCTCAATGTGCGTCAAGTTATTGACAAGGCAGTGTGCTATCGGATGCCAGCGTCCAAGACTTATTCACAATAATAATAATAATAATAATAATAATAATAATAATAATAATAATAATAATAATAATAATAATAATAATAATAATAATAATAATAATAATAATAATAATAATAATAATAATAATAATAATAATAATAATAATAATAATCTTTATTCACAACACATTAGTCCAATATTACAGGCAAGCGGGTCTGCCCAAGCCAGCAAGGGCTTGAAGGGCAGGACCCGGCAGTCGACGCACGAAATAGTTAAAACTAATTTTGTAAAAACAACAAGTCCTATTTCCGAAAACAGGTTACTATACAAGACTTCGTAAGAGTTTCTTCAATTTTCTTTTCCCACTTGCTTCGAAGATGTGCGGAGGAAGTTTGTTGAAGATGACAGGAACATAATGTGAACGAACTCTCTTTCCATAACGCGTGAAACATCGTGGAATTATAAAACGAGATGGGTTACGTAGATGCACAGGTGACAAGGAAGGGTTTTTAAAATCGTCACACCAAAAGTGCCGAAGGACGACACTTTCCTGGAAGAGAGAGCGAAAGGTCGGCATCTGCAACATCTCGAAAACACTTAATGCTGAGGAGTGGTCGACAGAATAAGCGACACTGTTCAATAAAGCCTTAAGAATGCGGTCGACCCTTATGTGCCATTGGTTGAAGCACTCACCAAATATTGTTACACCATACCTCAGAATGCTGTATCCAAGCTCGTGAGCAACAGATTTTCTTACAGAAAATGGCATGAATACTTTGCAATTATACAAGAGACAACTAACACTCCTAAGTTTACCACAGACGTAGGATAAATGCGAATTCCAAGCCATGTCCGAATCAAAGAATACACCCAAATACTTGACGTTGTCAACTAACTCTAGTGGTCGACATGCACAATCAGGGCAGTTTGTTCTGTGTAAAAGAAACGGTGAGCCATAATCAATACACTTTAATGGGTTTCTGAATCAAACAAGCTTCGTTTTCGACGTATTTATTGAAATAAGATTTTCGCCGAACCAATCCATCAGGCGTGATGCGTCGTTACTAAGTAAACGCAACGCATCACTGAAGTTTAAGTGACGCGCGGCGAGGACCGTGTCGTCGGCATACTGAAAAATTCTGCAGCCTACAACTCGGTCTGACATATCGTTGACATAGAGGTTAAATAGTAATGGCGACAAAACGGACCCCTGGGGAACTCCAGCCTTTAATATGACTCGAGAGCTCCTAAAATTCCCAACCGACACCACTTGAGATCGATCAGAAAAAAAACTGCTCAACAACGACTGAAACTGACCACGGAAACCGTAATTATACAATTTTTTTAGAAGGATAGTGTGGTTCACCGTGTCGAATGCCTTGGCTAGATCCAAAAAAATTGCACATGTAAATAAGTTGCGATCAAACGCAGTATGAATAAGATCTGAAAAATCTTCAAGGAGGCACTGAGTACCTTTTCCCGATACAAAACCATACTGATTGCACGACAATATCTCAAACTTATTAGCAAAACTGGTCATTACTGTGAAGAGATGTTTTTCTAGTATTTCCGCAATGCAAGGCAACACTGATATCGGACGATAACAGTCAAATCTGTCTGGCGACCCGCCCTTGAAGAGCGGTTTTATAGTCGCAGTCTTCAATTCGGGTGGGATCGTGCCAAGCGCAATGAACCTATTTAGCATAAAAAGAAGAACGTGCTTGATAGCATGAAAGTTTCTACATAGGTCTGCAACACGGATGCCGTCAATACCAGGGGATTTGTTGCGTTTGATTCCGAACAGGATTGAGCGCAGCATGTCCTCATCAAGAGACGGTAGAAAAGCTGAGGCGGCTACGCAGCAACTCCGAGTTGAGCGTTCTATTAATGGGCCATGGTTTCTGGCAGCAGCAGATGACGCAGCGAAAACTTTGTTAAAATCGGTGACTGTCGATTGTAAGTCCATTCCGAAGTGCGTTTGGATGGACTCAAGAAGAGTCTTTTTTGAGGCTTGACCTCGAAATACGTTGACCAACTCCCACGTCTCCCGTGGATTAGCCTTGGAAGCAAAAAACTTTCTCTGGAAATATATACGTTTAGAAGAACGGATGAGGGCATTAACTCTGTTCCTCGCGCAACGAAATTCGTCTCGCAGCACCAGATTTTTCGGGGCTCGACGTGAGCGAAGCCACAACGCATCCTTAATTTTTATGGCTGTAAGAATGTCAAAGTTAAACGAGGGCTTATCTGACCTCTGCTTAAGCCTGACTTTCTTTCTGGAGGAACGATAAAATGACTGGAAGGTATCTACAAAGGTTGGGTATATGTTATCATATTCAACAGACTGCAAAAACTGATCCCAGTCAAAAGCTGTGATCATGGCATCAAGGCGAGCTGTGTCCGTAATCGTTGCATAGCCACAGCTATTCCCGCTATCTCTCTGAACAGAGATTAGAGGCTCTAGGCGACACGCGATGAAGTAATGGTCAGATAACTTTTGTGTAATAACAGCGGATTTCACAACAACATCGGGCGCTCTGATGTTAATATGATCTATACAAGAGGCAACCAATGCTCCGGACAGAAGCTCTTCTCGGGTCGGCGTACTGATAATACTTTCAATCCCATGTTCCGTCAAAAGCGTTAGGTAATCACAAACCGAAGGTTTGCTCAGTTTAAGTGTGTCGATATTGAAGTCTCCGATTAGACAGAGTCGATCTTCTGAACGGAACTTATCTAGAATAACCTCGAGTTCCACCAGAAAACGGGGTAGGTTCTCTGAAGGCGGTCTATATACAGCCAACAACAGCAACGAGAAGGTGCAGTGTAATATCTTTACCGCAATAGATTCTGCGTGAAGAAAGGATACCGTTAGCCTAGTCGATGAAAATTCTTGCTTTATGTATATGGCAATCCCTCCGCCTCTGCTATTATCACGTGTGTAAAAAAACTCGTCGTACCCGTTTAAAACAAATTGCTGGCATTGGATGGAAGAAACGTTTATCTCGCAAAGAACAAACGATGTCAGGTCGTGGCTCGAAATCGTCCACCAAAATGCAAAACTCGTCCCAGTACTTCCGCAAGCTTCTTATATTCAAATGAAGTATTGTTAGTGTTTAAAAATGTTTATTTTTAATGAAATAAAATGTTTATTTACGCGTGTAGTTTACCTGATAGTGAGGCGGGTCTGTCAAAGCCAGACAAAAGGCTTGTTGGACAAGACCCTACAGTTTGTGATAAAAAAGCGTCCCCACACACGTAAAGTTCCAAGTTCAACATACATCACAATATAAAAGATGATGGTCACACAAACACATGCACATACACAGCACAATCAAAAAGTTGCACTTTTAGATCGGAGCACTTGCTTCAGTTTTTTTAGTGAGTCCACAGTGTAAATATCGTCCGGTAGGCTATTAAATATATGGGGAACATAGAAATTCCGAATTCTTTTTCCGTATTTTGTCACAACAAAAGGCATTTCATAGCGCTCAGTGTGTCGAAGCGATCTAGACACGACATGGGGTACTCTGAAATTATCACACCAGAAGTGTTTCAATACAACGGTCTGAACCAATACAGAGTGGAACAATGGTAAGCCCAAGACTGCTATGATATCTTCTTCAGTTTGCGATATGAAACCATAAACGATGTTTTTAAATATTCCTTTTAAGACTGAGTCAATATTTTGACCCCATCGTCCTGGGCTGTGACAAAAAATAGTTATTCCATAACGCAAAACACTGTATGCCAAAGCGTGAGCTACTGTCTTTTTCGTTGAATAAGGTATTAAAGACCTGGTATTATACAGTAAACAAGATACATTTCTCAGTCGTTTACAAAGTTTTGACAGATGGGAATCCCACGACAAATCACTTTCAAATTGAATTCCTAAATATTTGACTTGATCTACACAAGATATGGGACAACAGTTACAAGATGTACAAAAAGAGGTATGCATATATATAGGATGGTTGGGCGTTAACATCTTAAGAAGATTGCGAAAGCAGACAAGCTGAGTTTTAGATGCATTTATCGTTAGACAATTTGTCTTAAACCAGTCATGAAGTTGACAAGTGTCCTCTTGAAGTAAAGCGATTGCTACTGGATAATCAAGATGTTTTGAAAGCAACACTGTGTCATCTGCATATTAGAACAATTTACATGTTGAAACTGAGTTGGACATATCGTTTACAAAAATGTTAAAAAGAAGAGGTGACAAAACAGAACCTTGGGGAACCCCAGCCTTTAAGGTAACTCGGGAACTTCGACTATTACCTATAGAAACTAGCTGTGTCCTCTCAGTTAAAACGTTCCGGAGAAGAGAAAGGAATGGGCCGCGAAATCCAATGTTTTGCAATTTCATTAGTAAAATCTTGTGACTCACTGTATCGAACGCCTTTGCTACATCAATAAAAAGCGCGCAAGCAACCTGATGCCT
The DNA here is from genome assembly GCA_013358835.2 of Ixodes persulcatus. Lineage (NCBI taxonomy): Eukaryota > Metazoa > Arthropoda > Arachnida > Ixodida > Ixodidae > Ixodes > Ixodes persulcatus. Next base: position 350,321 of record JABSTQ010011469.1, on the reverse strand, counting down.
CTCGAAGGCTAGATGCAATTCATCTGCAAAATCTTCTAAAAGTGGCTGTGTCCCACGTCCGTTGACAAACCCATATTGATTGGGCGACAAAACATTAAAGCGATCAAGAAAGGCTGTCATAGTTTGAAAAATATGTTTTTCTAAGATTTGTACAATACAAGGCAAAATGGAAATTGGTCGATAATTGTCAAGTTTTTTATGCTCTCCCCCCTTAAATGCGGGCTTCACTAGCGCACTTTTCAAATCAACCGGGATCATCCCGGAGGAAATGAAACCATTTAACATGTGAAGGAGCACAAGTTTTATAGAATCATAATTTCGGCGCAGATCATTTGCACTGATGCCATCGATACCAGGCGCCTTGTTAGTTTTGAAACTAAAAAGCAGAGTGCGTAGATCAAGTTCAGATATTTCGGGAAGGAATGCCGAGGAAATATTTGAATCAAGAAAATCTGATGTGAACATAGTATCATCACGAGCTACTCCAGAAAATGTGGCGAAGAACTTATTGAAATCTTCTACTAGTTTTGTCGTATTGTTACCAAACACTTTCTCTAGAGAGGCATCGATCGATCTCTTTACACCTGTGCCTCGTAATTGATTTATCAAACTCCAAGTGACTGAAATATTTGACCTTGCTTTAAAAAATTTATCTCGAAAGTATTTTCTTTTTGCTGATCGAATAAGCGCGGTTACACGATTTCGCAGACTACGGAATTCTTTTTTCAAGTTGGTATTGGTTGGAGATCGCCGACATCTAGCCCAAAGAGCATCTTTATAGCGGATAGCTGACAAAATATCACTCGTTAACCATTCTTGTTTGCTTCGACGTCGCCTCAGAGTGATAGCCTTTTTAGATTTGTCCTTGAAGGAGGCAAATATATCTCTAAACCTACAGTACACTTCATCAAAGTCTTGAATAGAGAGTAAACTATTCCAATCATAGGTTTTAACCAAATTATCAAATCTAATTCTATCAGTAATTTCCAGTGTTTTTGTTACCGCTATTGTTGATTTCATCGTGAGTTGGGATGCAAGTTGACACGCCACAAAGTAATGGTCGGCTAATTTTTGCTCTATTACGGCCGATTTTGCAACAACATTCGGAGCGCGTATGCTTATATGATCCAGACATGAGGCCACAAGATGATTATCCAAAAGTTCTTCTCGAGTTGGAGCTAAAATCAGTTCCTCCAGACCAAAATGCGCTAAAAGATTGAGATAGTCACAAACAATAGACTCGACGGGTTGAAGCGTATCAACGTTGAAATCACCTATTAAACAGATGTCGACAGACTGAAAATTGCCAAGTGTACTCTTTAGTTCTTCTAAAAATCTTAAAGGATTAACTGAAGGAGGTCTGTAAAAAGCTTATAAAATCAAGGACCACTTATCATTCCATAGCCTCATAGACAAAGACTCGCAATGGCAAAACTCTACATCAAGTGTTTGAGTGCACCACAAGTCTTTAACAAATATCGCAATTCCTCCTCCTCGTCCAATCGGCCGTGTAAGAAAAAATGATTTGTATCCCGGTATCCGGAACTCACCACAGAAATCGTCCTTAACATTGATCTCTGTTAGCACAAAAACGTCAAACAGTGATGACATATTGTTTACAGTTATTATAAACCGGTCCCAATATTTACGAATACTCCTAATATTTATATGTAAGAAGCCAATATTACTATCACTAGCTGGTTCAGAGAAACGTTGAAATGAAGAAAAATCTGAACATTGACGAAACTGTACTTCCATTATTCGAGGCGGTTGTTATCCACTGTTATTTTTAGGTCGTTTAGCAACAAAAAGTGTTAGATAATCAATTCCAGGTCGGCCAACCGGTGGATGGCATTGGATGCGAACCAGTGACGAGGTTCCGGTCTTTTTTGCAAATAGCTTTCCATTTTTCACCCAAGTGAATTGGTACTGCTTGCTTCTTGCTTTCTCCCGTACCATCCAAAAGAGTTCCCTGTTCTTTCTCGCTAGGTTCTCGTTGAGGAAGAGTATATAATAATAATAATAATAATAATAATAATAATAATAATAATAATAATAATAATAATAATAATAATAATAATAATAATAATAATAATAATAATAATAATAATAATAATAATAATAATAATAATAATAATAATAATAATAATAATAATAATAAATTTATTGACCCATTCAGACGAGAGAAGTAGGATGTGAATACGGGTACATCAAAGCCAATAAAGGCTTGTGTGATGACACCCTAAAAAAAAGGACATGTGTGTCTGCCTAGGTACAAAATAAAGTAAAATTCACACACAAAAAATAACATTTAAACTAGCACACAACTAGTATGTCACAAACAGTCTATACACACATCATGAACAGGCAGTTAACTAGTGTCCAAATTTAAACACTTGAGTTCTTGTTTCAGCGTCTTCAATGATGTAACTTGGTAAATAGAGTCCGGGAGGGCGTTGAACAGAAACGGGACATAGTACTCCCGCATACATTTGCCATATCGAGTGGAACAAAGCTTCACTTCGAAACGAGAGGTGCGACGCAATGTGCGGGATGGAATAACTGGTGTTTTGAAATCGCTGTTCCAAAAGTACCGACGCACAACAGTCTGAATAAACAGAGAACGAAAATTCGGTAGTTTAAGGCTTTTAAAGATGTCAGCAGTGTTAGACAGATCCGTATTATATGCAACACTTGTTAATATACCTTTAAGTAAAATATTAATTTTCTCTTGCCACCGTCCTGAACAGTTACCGAACACCGTTACACCATAACGAAGTATACTGTAAGCAAGCGCGTGCACAATAAGAAATCGAATACTGACAGGCAGAAAAACTCGACTGTTAAAGAGCATACAGGCAATAGATCGCAGTTTACCACAAAGGTAAGACATGTGTGAGTTCCATGACATATCATAATCAAAATATACGCCTAGGTATTTTACATGGTCAACTGATTCGATGGATACACAATTACAAGGATTGCAGCTTGATGCATGGAGAAAGAACTGCACACTACCCTGATGTTTTTTTAGGGGGTTGTGGAAACAGACAAGTTTTGTTTTAGAACTGTTAATGTCTAGAAGGTTGTTCGTAAACCAATCCATTAAATGCGTGGAGTTGGCCTGGAGTATGTTGAGCGAATCAGAGAAATCAATATGACGCGCGACAAGGAGGGTATCGTCGGCATATTGGTAAATTTTGCATTCATTTATAACATGGGCCATGTCGTTCACGAAAATATTAAAGAGCAAAGGTGAAAGAATAGAACCCTGAGGGACTCCCGCCTTTAAAGATATAAGAGAGCTTTTAAAGTCTCCGATTACTACACGTTGGGCACGATCAGATAGGAAGCTTTCTAGTAAGGAAAAAAAACAGACCGCGAAACCCTAAATTTTGTAATTTTCTTAGAAGCAATTGATGGCTAACAGTATCAAAGGCTTTAGATACATCAAGAAATAGAGCACAAGCGAACATATTTTTTTCAAATGTTAAGTACAAATAATCAGAGAAGTCATCCAGAGCTGGTTGGGTTCCTCGTCCAGCGATAAAGCCGTATTGAGTGGACGTGAAGATATCATGCTTATTAATAAAACTGCTCATCGATTGAAATATGTGTTTTTCAAGTAATTGTCCTATAATTGGCAATATAGATATAGGGCGATAGTTTTCAACTTTAGATCGTATTCCTCCTTTAAAAAGAGGTCTTACCATGGCTACTTTGAGGCCAGTGGGTATGGTACCACTCGTAATGAAACCATTTAGCATAACTAAAAGAACATTCTTAATCTTCGTGAAGTTTCTTTGGAGGTCATACGTGCGAATGCCATCAACCCCGGGTGACTTGTTAGCTTTGAAACCAAACAGAAGAGAACGAAGATCTGTGTCCTCTATAGTGGGAAGAAACGCTGATGTTAATGATGTGTTATGCAAAGTGCAAGAGTGGTCATTATTGTTTCGGCTCACACCAGAGTACGTAGCAAAGAAGTTGTTGAACGCTTCAGCTAAGGATGATGACAGTGCGCCGAAATTGTTTTTGATAGTGTGGTCAATAGATTGCGTAGTACCAGTGCATCGGAATTGATTAATTAATGACCATGTTTTAAAGGAGCTACGCTTGGCTTCTTCAAATTTTGATTTGAAATACTGTCTTTTTGCGCAGCGAATTATCGCGTTCACTTTGTTTCTAGCTTGCCTAAATTCATTCCTCAGGTTTATGTTATTTGGAGACTTTCGACACCGACTCCACAAGATATCCTTTTCCTTAATTTTTCCAATATACTAAAGTTAAGCCATTTGTGTTGTAGTCTGCGCTTTTTCAAAATAACAGTACGTTTAGCCGCTTCAGTTAAAGAGTTAAAAACCTGCACAAACCGTGGATAAATATTATCGCTGTTGACAGAGCCCAGGAAGCCATCCCAGTCATATGAGGCAATTGATTTGTCCAGCGACATAATATCAATGATTTTGACCTGTTTAGAAATTTTAGGTTCAGGAGCTGACGCTGAGTTGTGTGTTACTCGACAACCAACAAAGTAGTGATCTGCAAGTTTTGAATGAATCACAGCGCTATCCACCCGGGAGCTTGGCGCTCGTATGCATATATGGTCGATACAGGAAGAGACTAGTTTAGTGCCTAAGATTTCTTCTCTCGTTGGGGCAGTAATTACACATTCTAAACCAGAGGTGGACAAAATGTTTAAGTAGTCACATACGATGGTATTACTTGTGTTTAGTGTATCTATATTAAAATCACCCACTAAACAGAGGTGATGAATACACGATAACGTTGAGAGAGTCAGTTCTAGCTGACTCAGAAATAACCTAGCGTTTTCTGAGGGAGGCCTATAGAAACATAATAGAGAGAGCGAAAGATTGGAATAATCTAGTTTGAGGGCCAAGGATTCGGCGTGAGAAAATACTAAATCTAGGGTAGAGCTCTAAGACTTATTTGAGACAATAATAATAATAATAATAATAATAATAATAATAATAATAATAATAATAATAATAATAATAATAATAATAATAATAATAATAATAATAATAATAATAATAATAATAATCAATCAATCAATCAATCAATCAATCAATCATGTTTATTAGAGTGTCCAGGAACAACCTCGCGGTTTTGGTGCTGGCACACTTCAAACTACAAATTATTAAAAATACAAAAACACAATTTTACACAAGACCCAACAAATGCAGAAGGGTAACAAAGATTTGAATTCTACTGGTGAGAATCATTTGTTCGAAAAAAGTTAAAGCGGGCAAAGTAAATGCGAAGCGTCGAGACATCTGCAAGGCACACATATTGCAAAAACAATAAATTTCACACAGTCGGACATTCGGCACTTTTCAGTCCTGCTCAAGCATGAACAGGTTGACAATAAATTGATTGAAAGCCCAATAGCACGAGTCAAATATATCAAGTACTTCCGAGCGACGATTATAACATTCAGCCAACCTGAGGATTGGGACTAGCTGATTAAAAGCTCGAGAGATATAAAAAGATGATTGAAGACGTGTACGTACGCGTGGAACTCTAAGACTTATTTGAGACAAGAGGTATGGTGAATCAATTAGGCCGTGCGTGACCTTAAACAGAAACAACAGATCTGCTTTCTCCTGACGCCGGTGCAGGCTAAGAAATTTAAAAAGTTTTAGCGCATCTTCATAATTCTTACGAGGTACATCATCCTTAAGGTAGCGATGCTTCATGATAGAAATAAACTTCTTTTTGAACTCGCTCAATCCCCCCAGAATTGGTTTGGGAAATTCCATTCCACACAACCGAGGCGTACTCCAGCTGTGACCTTGCAAGAGAGCAGTACAATGTGAGAAACGCAGGCGGGTTTTTAAACTCTTTTGTTACACGACATGCGGCACCCAAAGTGCGGAGAGACGAGTTGACCACCTTGGTTACATGGCCATCGAACCTCAGGCTTGAGTCAAAGATGACACCGAGATCTTTCATTTCATCGACACGAGACAGGATTTCGCCGTGGATATTATATAAACAAGAGGTATTATGCGTCTTACGAGAAAAAGTCATGACCTTAGTTTTAGAACGGTTTAAACAAAGATCATTATCCAAGCACCACTGGAAGAAGGAACATGCGTCTACCTGAAGCTTAGTGCAATCCTCTGGCGTCACTATTTCCTTGTAGATTTTTATATCATCCGCGTATTGAAGAAACATGGAATTTGAAATAACACGGGAAACATCATTTACAAAAATTGAAAACAAAAGGGGACCTAGGACCGATCCCTGAGGAACACCAGAGCAAGTCTTATACAACGAAGATGACGAATTGTTTACACGTACACATCGCGACACTGTTAGCGCGAACACGACATCGGCGCATTTTCGCGTTTTACTTCTAAATAGTAGTAGCGAGCATGACATTTTATCGCTTACATTATAGAACTAAATGAGCTCTTTCCGACGCAATAATAACTTGGATGACATCCCTTGGTTTCAAAGAGAAAAACTGGAAAAACCGGCGATTGCTTGTTCGCGCTAACAGTGTCGCGCTCTGTACGTATGCGTTTCTGTTGCACAAATAGCTCTTCAGCCACTCAATTAATGAGCCGCACACACCGTAGGCGGAGAGCTTGGACAATAGCATCATGTGATTAACAACATCAAAAGCCTTACTCAGGTCAAAGTAAATAACGTCGAGCTGACCCCTGTTACAGACAACCCGAGCTGCGGTCGACATAAAAGTTACAAGATTAGTGGTTGTTGATCTGCCAGAGATGAAGTCGTGTTGATTAGGTATTATTACGTTGCGAAACTTGAAATAATAATAATAAATAATAATAATAATAATAATAATAATAATAATAATAATAATAATAATAATAATAATAATAATAATAATAATAATAATAATAATAATAATAATAATAATAATAATAATAATAATAATAATAATAATAATAATAATAATAATAATAATAATAATAATAATAATATTTATTTTGGTTCAGGAGAACCGCGGCGCCGCAGAAAGGCAAGTGGCCCATACCATGAAGGCCTGCGGCGCCGCATCTAATGATTCTTTCATTCATCTAATCTAATGATTCGTGTCAGCGTTACGTTCACTGAGGCGAAAAATATTAATTTTCGAAGCATCAAAATACGCGCTGTGAAAGTGGAGAAACTACAGACTCATTTTGGTGGGTGGAATCTGTGATATCTTCACCGCGGGTGGAAGATTAGCGTCAAGGTATTACGCTACACGGACAGTAGCAACATCTAAAACAAAAAAACAAAAAATAAATAATTTATTAAAGAGGTAGAGTATCGCATTTTGCCACTGCGTACTAAACAAGAACGACCTTGAAGTGGAAATCAATGTCCAAACGCGAAAAGTGCCCTGAAAGTCATTAAGGATTGCAACGAGGACGTCGTTGTCACAATATACGTAATATTGTCACGAATAAAAACATAAACTTGATTAATACATCTTAATACGAAAGTTTAATGCGGCGAACTTCTTGCCGAGAAACATGAAGTAACGAAGACCGTACTTTGACGGCGACGAAAGTGCGACTACAAAGTCACCTAAAACACAGATTTTGTAGCGTAAGCTACACTGGCCGAGGTTGAGCAGTTTCGCGTGGCTCCTGGAGAGCCGTGCTGCGCATGCGCGAGGAGCAGTGACGTCACACGGTGCACAGCTGGCGCAAAATTTAAATTTGGGGGATTTACGTGCCAAACCAACGACGGGCATCTGGCACGCAGCGGAGGACTGAAGATTAATTTAGACCACCTGGGGATCTTTTGACGTGCAACTAGAAAGCTCGGTTACACGACGCCTCCTCCGCAATAAGCCTCCGTCAGATTGCGGGCACCTCGGCCGGGATTCGAACTCGCCACATGGGGATCCGTAGGCCAGCGCTCTCGCCTCGTAGCCACTGAGGCGGCTGCACACCTGGTTCGCCGGAGCCGCCGCCGCCGCGCGCTCCGCCACCGCTGCGCGCGCCTCGGCGGTCTGCGCATTCCAGAGGAGTGACGTCATAGCCGCGGCAGACGCACTGGCACCGCCACGTGCCCAGCTGTGCGCCTCCGTTGCGCAGTAGCCAAGTCTGACGCTGCGCCGGAGCCGCTTGATAGCGCCTCTCAATTTGTGCGCATGCGCAGAGGTATCAGTGGGGGTATACATATAGCGGGACGTTTGCCTGTGTGGTATAGCCATGAAGAAGGAGAGCGAAATTGCTGCTCAGCGGCGCAGAAGAGCGGAGAAGCTTAACTCATCGGATCCCGAAGTCTTTTCTGCGTGGGCGCCGCCATCTTCAATTCTGGAACTTCCGGTATGCGTGAAACCATCGCTTTCTTCTCGTCTCGGCACTAGAACGTGTTAACATTTTAATTGCAACCGTCAGTCGTTCTAGTTATGACCCTTCTATACTGTTTTACTTTTTCGGGGTTGTAATGTCTTATTTTTTTGTTCGGAACGCATACCGGATATGGGGACAACGTGGCTGGGTGCGAGGCTAAACGAAAAAGGTGTATACCGTGTGTGTGTCATTGAAGCTAATCCTAGACAACCAGGAAAGCTAAGAATAACCAGCTGAACCTAAGCTTACGCTACGTATATCCTAACATAGCCGAGCTAAGCCACTGCATGTCGGACGACGTAGATCATTTTCGGGTCGCAGAGGGCGGCGTGCTGCGACGATGAATTGGTGTTCAGATCAACACTTTGTAGCCGGTCCTGAACTGGGCGTCGTGGCGACAAAGATTGTACCGGCCATCGTCAGCAAGTTGCGAGGCTTAAACCGAAATGCGGCCGAGTTGGCGGACTTCCTCTGCTCGTTGAGTGACGAACCGGGCGTCGTCGTCCTGTTGGTTTTTGTGGTCGAAATCACACTCGTCAACGGGTTCGCTATCAAGGTCGTCGTCAAGGTTGTAGTCAGGGTTGTCGTTGAAGTCATCGTCCGGGTCGCCCTTGGGTCGCCGTCCAAGCCGTCGTCAGAGTTTACGTCAAAGTCGTAGTCGGGATCGTCGTCAATGTCGTCGTACGAGTCGTCGTTTGTGTCATCGTCATTGTCGTCGTTTGTCTCGTCGTCAAGGTTGAAGGCATTGTTTGTCGTCGAGGCCGTAGTCGGGTTGGTTGTTGACGTCGGCACCATGACAGAACAGCACACGACAAAACAGCATGCGACAGAACAGCACGGTCAAAACAGCACAGCGTCAAAACAGCACAGCGTCAAAACAGCACGGCGACAAAACAGCACGCGTCAAAATAGCACGCGACAAAACAGCACAGAGTCAAAACGGCACAGCGACAGAAGAGCACGTGCCAAAACAGCACGGCGTCAAAACAGCACAGTGACAAAACAGCACCGCGACAAAACAGCACAGCGTCAAAACAGGACATTGACAATATAGCTAGGTCTGGCGTTTTCGGTTTTATTATTTTGAAATTCGGCGTACTTTTTTCGGTTTTTATTCCAAAGAGAAGTTTTCGGTTTATTGCGGTTAATATTTGCAGACTCGTAAACTTCTCGGTTATTTTCGGTTTATTTACGAAAACCAGTATAGTGACGAAAATGCAATATTTAAAAGCGTTTGTTTAAAATGTATAGTGAGTAAACCAGGTACTGGTTTCCTTTTTTGTTGCTGTCTGTGGCAGCCGACGCGACCTGTTCCACAAGACGCACTGGGGCCCTATCGTGATCCGACATTATCATCGTGTGCTCGTATTTGTACACAGGACGAACGTGAGCTTCACTACCACTTCGGTCGGAGAGGCAAATATCAAAATTCAGAAATTTGCGAGCATCGTACTCAGTGCGTTTTTTCCCCCATTTTCACGACTGCGAGAGGTGGTGAATTCGCGCCGACCAAAGAAACGACAATAAAACCATCGTATTTATGCCCTCCCCTAGTAGACAGAAGCTATGGTATTAAAAAAAAATGTGCGGCATTTACAGACGTCCTTGATTTTCATTGTTCAGTTCAAGATTAAACTCTCTTCTTTGAACAAAACATTCGGCAAACAAATCCCTGTCAGGGGAGAAACCCAGATTTCGTCCTGAAGACCCCTGCGCCCCCGGAGATTTTCTTGAAAGATTAACCTGTCTTGGAGACAAGCTGAAAACTGCGAAAGGAAGTGGTCATACGGTCAGTAATAAGTCACGCCCCCCACCCCTGCGGCAACGGTGTGCTCAGTCCATGCTGTACGGCAACAACATTGAGGCTGTGGCATGTTTCTGCTTCACCGGTTTCCACTCGATCGAAGCCTTCGTCAGCAATAATCTGGAAATTTAACTCAAAACAACTTTTCGCCTGCAAGCTGCAGCCGCGTGTCTACGGGACATTTTATTCACGGTGAATGAACCCCACAGAATCGGTGCCCATGGTACACCTAAATTGCGCTCGACATTAAAGTCACCTAATATTATCGGTTTTATGAATGCATCTGTATAAACAACGCATCTCCCGCTTTTTCTTTTTTTTTTTTTTTCTTGGGGGGGGGGGGGGGGGGGGCGTTTTAGGCTTAGGTGGTAATTACGAAACTACGAGTACTACGGAACCTCACCGGACCGCCACAAACCAGATGGTTTATAATTTGAACTTATACCCGTACGGGCAATTCGAATATCATTTACAACGAATGACATTCGCACCAATGTCATTCGACTGGTGCTACACAGCCTGCACGAATGGCATTAGCTGCAAATGTCATTTGCCACCGAAGGGGTTCGGCGGAACTCATTTGCATTCGGTCACGAGCCGAACGTGTAGCCTCAACCCCAGGCCCCAAGTAAAAAAAACACCAATGTGATTACGTTAATCAAAGTATACCCAAACTAAAACTTATTTATTTGTGTTTGTTTTTATGTATGCATTCTTTTATACTAGATTTGAAGCGCGGCTTGTCACATAATTGCAAGTGGCTACTCTTTAACCCAGTAGACACAGCCACTTCGCCTGCGTCGCCATCTTTTTCGCGTATCTTCTCGGTTTTGTTACGTTTTGTTCGAACTTCGAAATTTCTTCCGATGTAGCCGCAAGCGCCGCAAGCACTTTTTAGAGATCATAACCTTGAACAAACGTATTTAGCTTACAAAAAACTTTACAATTAGTTTTCTTCGGAGAGCGGGCGCTATCATCATCATGGCGCAAAATGACATTCGAAATGTACGTGTAGCACGGGCTTGAAATGTAATGTCATTCGGCGCCCGAATGAGATTCGCTCCTGAATGACATTTGCCATGTCCGTGTGGCACGGATATTATGGAGTTCTATTTCCTAATAACGTTTCCACTCTCGCTGGTTTTACAAAAAGGACCAGACAACGCGGCCGACATCGACACGAAGATATCACCTCTAACTACTCAATCTCTTCAGAGATCTGCGTTGTTAAGTAGAAGCTTTCCGCTTGTCACCTTACGGGAATGCTTTACGCTGGATGCCGATCGGTAACTCCTGTTGTGTTAGAAATTTTGCTTCACTACCAACTTCCGTGCCTTCCAATATGTGGCTCCTACACATACAGTAGAAGGTCGCAAACAATTGCTGCTATCAGTTTTTCTTTCATGAATTTCAGTTTAGCTATAGCTTCAGCACACATTTTATTATGTGGACTGCTACTAGTACTCATCACTGAAATTGACTCTCGTAGCCTCGTGACGCAATATATATATATATATATATATATATATATATATATATATATATATATATATATATATATATATATATATATATATATATATATATATATATATATATATATATATATATATTTTTTTTTTTTTTATTTTTTTTTTTTTGGGGGGGGGGGGGGGGGGTCTTTGGGTTGCGGAGTTTGGTAAGCACTGAAATAGGCAATAAATAACTTAAGAGCCTAGCGATAATAAATGAAAGGGTCAAGGAGGTTCGATATTATTCACGCAGAGAGAAGTGAAGAGCGCGCTCGAAGTTGCTACATGCATGCTGTTTTGTCGCTGTGCTGTTTTGACGCCGTGCTGTTTTGGTACGTGCTCTTCTGTCGGTGTGCTGTTTTGACGCTGTGCTGTTTTGTCGCGTGCTATTTTGTCGCGTGCTGTTTTGTCGCCGTGCTGTTTTGACGCTGTGCTGTTTTGTCGCGTGCTGTTTTGTCACGTGCTGTTCTGTCGCGTTCCCGTTGACGTCGTAGCCGGGGTTTGTCTTTGGAGTCGTTGTCCGTTTCATCGTCGTCGTCGAATTCGTCATCATGTTATCGTCGAGGTCGTAGCCAGTGGCTCTGTCGAGCTCAGAGCCCAGGTTGTTTTCGAAGGCCATAGTTGAGGTCGTCGTTGATGTGACAGTTGGAGTCATCCTCGGATGCTTTTGGGGACATCGCCTTCACGGTCGTCGTCTTCGGAGTTATCGCGTTCACAGGTGGTACGCGCCTTGGGCATAGATTTTGTTAACCCGCACCTCCGCCAAAACAAAACAGAAGGAGGCTGGCGTCGCAGGCGTCGATACAGCAGGGTCGAACGCTGGGGCGAAACTGGCTCCGGCTCGCCACGCGGAGCCCCTTATGTAGACGCGTGAGCTTTTGGAAGAATCGGCGTAAAAGGTTCGGTGCGTAGAGCATTCTAACCTCGAATAAGCAACAGGGTTCTCGAATTTACTAGAACGCGACATTACAGAAACAACAAAAAGGTGTATACGCGGTCAGGCATCGAACCTTCGCTTTTCGCGTGGGAGGCAATCACAATAACCGTTAGGACACGGGCGCGCTGCATACTCGGGCAGCTACGCGCGCGGCAATATGATATATTTGGCGGACGTATTTGATGTTTCTGAAAGTCATTACGGAGACTGAATCGGGGATTACAGCATTTCATTCAGTTTGTTCATAATGAATGATGATCAACTCAGTACAAACAGCATGTGCCTACGTGTTCTGTACCAGTTTCTAGCTTTATCTACTCGCTCCAAGATGAGATTGCAAAGCAAGAGCTGATGCCACGAGCCTCTGTCATAACTGAACTCGTCAGATCCACGTTGAGAGGTTTCATAGAGCGAAAACTCGCATTCCGAGATTTCTTCTTCCTATGTCGGCCATAAAGGAGACTCGAGAAATTCTGTGAACGTCAGCCATTAAAAAAATTTGAACACAAACAAATTCAAATGTAAAAAAAAAAACTGAAGCAGGGGTTTGGAATGTTAGCTTCAACACCAGGATTGAAGATCCCGACTTGTGGTTTTTAAGAGCTGTTAGGATCGAGTCATACACTCTTTGGGAAGGAAAGAACACGCCAAACAGAAAAACACACACAAGACTAGACGAACGAAAGTAATATAATTACTGACCTGAGATGAACAGCAATATACACCCCGACTCGAATGCCCTAATCCAAATTAGAGTGAAAAAAAAAAAGAAAAGACACGCGTAGCCATTGGCGTCGGAATAACAAAAAAGTCGGGGCAGACTTTTTTTTTTTCTAATGGCAGGACGTTTACATAACACGCTTTTCTTCCCCCTCCCCTCTCCATCGTCAGCTCCCGCCACCCTGTGACCCCCCAAACACTTGCAAAGCCACTGCACTTAGCTTTTCGAGCCTAAAAAGCTTTGCAGTAAAGCCAACTTGGAAAACTACCATTTTTCGTCAATTCCTGTCCGTGGGAGTGTTTGGTCACTTCTAGAGAAAATACAAGAAAAAAGGGGTACCTCTGATTATGCCAAAATATAGGTGATATCATTGGGAATAATAGCAAGAAAATAAAAAAAAAAATGGCTTATTTAATATAGGGCCGGTGCTCAAAATATGGCTAAATTTATTTTTCATCTTACGAAAATAAATTAAAGTAACGTGGAACTGCAGGTTTACAGTATTTAATAAGCAATATTTGTTATGAATTTTTAAGATACCTAGCTCCAAATATGTCACCAAAACGTCAAGTGTGCGATGTTTAGCATTTTTTACTTCTAGCATGAATTATACAAAAAAAGTTTTATTAAACTAAAAAATAAGCCGCGGATTATACATTTCTATAAACTGGTTTTGTTTATTACGGAAGTGTGGCTACTACATATATTTGTTTTAGGCAAATCAATATACCCCCCCCCCCCCCCCCCCCACTGCGTGTTTGATTTCAAATGAAACCACGCGCGAACAATAGACTTTCCTTCCCAGCGTCTGCTTTACGCATTGTGAAGTTCAGATGTACGGCATGGAAAATTATCCACGAAGCGAAGACGAAGGTGACGTTGGTTTAACAGTTCGTGATTTTAGAACGCAGAGAAGGCAGAAGGAAAGCAAGACAGAGTATGTGATGACCTTCTTTTCCGTTCGCTTTATTTTTGTGTGTGTTCTGAGCTCCTAACGATACGAAATGATCAATCGTGCCGCTACCAGGATATACAAAGCGTTCGAGCCGGCACGAGCGTACAGCCGAACAGCCCCACAATTTCCCTCGTTGCAAGGTCTCCTGGGATTTTCCGGAAAGGTGTATTGGCTTACTGGAATAACTTGAAATGATCAAAAAGTTAGTTAATACATGTAACGTGCTTGAACGCCCTTTTCGCATCGACAGACGACCATGATGGAATAACGTTTTAGTTTATGTTTCTTGACAAAAACACCACCTCTGTTTCTAAAAAAAGGACGAAAAAAAAAAAAAGAAATGATACAGCGCGCGGTAAGAAACGGACTTTTGCTGTCTAATATATCGGCGGCGAAATAAAGGTTAATGATCCTGTACATCCTCATGTATACATCTGGAGCGCAAGGGGCTGGCAGACATTTTCATGTTTTAATATGATCGTTTATTTTCTTTCGGCCGAACTGCAGAGGGAGGAAGGTATGGAAGCGTATACACCGTGTACATGAGCACATCTTCTGCCTTTGTTTTCGTATAATGACAAATTTTGCTTCGCTGAAGCATTTTGATCACTATTCTCTATTCGCGTCAAACTGTATAAGTGGGAAAAAATATTGCCCGTGGCTTAATTTCGGAGTTCAAACTCAACCGCGCGGCCTCCACGGTGCCCACGGCGTTCAGCGGGAGGTCATCCCGATCATCGCGCTGTCAGCCGTCTTGAAAGCGGTGTGGAAACTCTTCGAAACTTCCAAACCTCAACTATAGAGTCACTATAAAAAACTACCCCCCCCCCCCCCCCCCCACACACACACACAGACACACACATTTCTTGATGACGCCAAAACTGTCATTCTTTCGTTCGCTTCATGTGACTATTGTTAAAAGTGCCAGCAGTTCATGGGTGCCGTCATCTTGGTACTTATAGCCGCACCTTTTGCGATAGTTGTGTTTCTGAGAGGCGCCCTTTGGGAGTTTAGATACTGTGTTAGGAGATCATCGCGGTATCGTTTTGTTCCGGTGTGAACACTTTTAGCAAGCACGACGACGGAAAGATCTTTTTGCAATTACCGTCAGGCACGTCGGCCAAAACTGGTGACAACTGTCAACGTTGAGTCTACGCACCAAAATGGCTGAGGTTTTGTTAGGCATAAGCGTAGCTCTCATTCTTCTTGAGGTTAACAAAGTGTATAATCCGGGCCATTAAGTTTTCGGAGGGTGAATATGTGGCACGCGAAAGAATGCAGCTTTCCTTTCTTATGTGCGGCCATGCACAGTTGCGCATGGCCGTATATGCCACAAGGGAAAGCCCACATACGCTCTTCCACGTCACGATCCAGTAAAAAAAAGCTAACAGAGCCAATAACAATAGGCCCCCTCTGTGTGTCCTCCTAAGACAAAAACAGGCCCGCGTTCATTGTTTCTTTGCGCGATTCCTTTCACGTCCCGTAGTCTACGAACACGCCATTGTGCCCAAGCTGCAGGAACGCCCGTGTTATACGGGAACAAAACGAACGACTGTCTTTCCAAAGCTGTTCTTTAGCAAACTACTTCGCGTCTACGACTGCGACAAAGCGAGTTCAAAGTGCCCGTGATGTTTTTCTTCTCTCTCTGTGTGTGTGTGTGTGTCTGTGTGTGTGTGTGTGATAGTTCACCAAATGTAAACTAAAGCGTTTTTTTACCTTCGTTTTTTTATATAGCCCTAAGATGTTTTACTCGTGTCACGAAGTCTAAAAGTTAATAAATTATTCACAGAAGCGTACCACTTATATATAAAACGTCGGACCAAATTCGTGCCCTTACCCACTTTTACGACGAAGAAGGGGAAACAACGTGGGCTCAATACTTCCCTTTCCTTTCTAGTCGCAAAGAAGGGAAATTGTGAGACTTTGATGTCGCTTGTTATATAAAGAGGCGGGATTCATGTATACCAATATTGTGTGGATTTATAGAGTTTATGAATGGGGCCGATCATGCCCCAAAGGACGATCTGAAATTAGATATAGAGACTAAAGAGTTTGGTGCGTTTTCAACGTCTTCTTAAAGACCTAAACACAAGCTCTTTTGACTCCCGAAATGCATCAATTAATTCTGGTTTTGTAACTGTCTTGCTTCCTGGTTCTAAAATATTTTTCAATGATACTCCTGTTTTTCGGCATGGGTTGCAGATGCGGACATCATGAGTCAAAAGCCCGCTTTTCTTGGCTTCCATAAAGAAGGAATAAATACATTATGCAATAGCAAAACGCTGGTTCACATTTCTAGCCTTACTGCAGAAACACTGGTTCGCTATAATACAAACCCATCACTTCGACGCGAGCTTCATATTATCGCATCACAGAATCAAGCAAAATTGGTCGTATAGGTTTCCAGACACTGAAATTAACCTGTCGGCAACGCTGGGTCGAAGCCCCACGTTGGGCACCAATGTAAGAGCAGAGGAAGAACATTCGACTTCTCGGGTGTTTAGGCTCGTTCTACCACCTCTCGTGCACCCCACTCCCCGCGCCTCCGAGTTTCCTTTACTTTGGTTTCTCCCATTGTGCATTCACTGTTAATGAGCAATTTGGCTAACCTAGGTTTTTAGGGCGCAGCTCTTAGGCGCCCGTTTCCGGATTGAGCGGCGTCGGCGTTGGCATAACCCAAAGTTGGCATAACCGCAAGGTCACGTGACCCCCCCCCCCCCCAAGGTCACGTGACCCCCCAGGTCACGTGACACCCCCCCCCCCCCCCACGCCTTCCCCCCTCCTCAAGAGCTGCGCTCTAATTCGGCGTTCCAGGGAGTTGTAAACGGCTTTCATTTTTTTCTATAGCCTAGAGGCTGATTGTGCGACTGCACGCCGGCACAACGCCAGTCCAAAGCGAAACCGACGGCAGTGGAATATCTGGCTCTCCGAGTCTGCAGCGTATGCTTTTACTTCACGTACTTTGGTGGGTTAACCACTGATCTCTATTTTAGTAGGCTGGATCACGGATCGGGAGCCCGTCGGTGTCGCAATACACGCAGGCAATACACGCAAGTCTGGGAGAAACGCACAAAAGTAAGAATATTGAAGCATGTACGCTGTGCTCGGAGGCAAGTATTTTATGGTGCGCTGCGATCCTTATGTCGGGTGTTTGGAGATCGAATCGGTATTTGTCAAACGTCCGGTCGCCGAATAAAAAAATCAAACGTACCGGAGCACCCGCGGCTGAGCTGGCAAGCTTGCTCTCGTAGTGGAGTAAACAAAGGAACTTGCCGTCAATAAGACCGTCCTTAGGGAAGCCCAGAAGTTGATGAATGACAAAGAAGTTCCATCTCGACAGCGGCTTTCCGGAAGTGAGCGAATTCCGCGTAGCAAAGCCTTCGAGCTTGTCGTCTGCTAAACCGAAATCAACGAAACCGCCGCCGACTCCGCGGTAACTCTAAGTAACTCTCGCCTCATTGAACTGCACTACAGCGGAGTCACTCTTGACCACAAAATATTTATTTATAAGAACTGCGAGGGCTGTCAGTTTTAATGTTTGTACGCAAGCTATTTGACGGGCTTATCGAAAAGCATCCAAAAAGTTTCAGCGCCGACAACAGCTTAGAAACAGGGGAAAACGTCACTTTTTCTCGTTCTTCCCATAGAGTACCATGCATTGGCTGGTGTCATTCAGTGGCCGCCGGTGGCGACACTCGGCCCCAGCTGCCGAGGCCGCGGTCCGCGATCCAGCCTACTACAATAGATATCAGTGGGGTTAACACTCGGCCATCAGGAACCTTTTTTTATATAATTTATTGGAAGCACTATTAGGAATCACGCAATAAAGTATCAGGTATCACGCATTTGTCAGGGCATCGCAGTTCAGAGTACGTGCAGCCAAAGCTTCCGCTGCAGAACCCAGGGATCCTGGGTTCAATCCCCGCTCCTGCCCGTTGCCATCCGGAGGAGCATCGTACCGGCGTGCGGTCGTGTGTCCCTGCTCCGTGATGCACTTTAAAGCCCCCCTCTAGCAGTCAGAATGCACTGATTAAATTTCTCATCTACAGCGGGGTGACGATGCCGCCATACTCTTAGTTCCATTCATTGTTTATTTACCTTTTGTTACAATGGTGGGAGCTGGGGGAAAAACAAAACTGCATGGCCAGCCTGACGGGTTCCCGGCACCAAAAAAGTTTCAGCAACAGCGGAAATGCGAGTACACACACAGGTTATGCATATTATAGATATTGAAAAAAAAAAGAGTTAAACAATATTAGCTAGTGAAGAGAACAGTGAATATAAAAACAAACAAAACAGGAAATACCATACAAATGCAACTTTAGTGTAAATCACTCGTTACAAAAAAAAAAAAAAAATGAGACCGTAATTCTTTGGGTGAAAGAGTTGTTATATATATGTGGTCAAAGGTTAAGCTATTTAGTAACTTCGGGAGGGTTATTTTGATTGTCTGAAGACCACAATTGGAGCAGGAGGTTTCAATGAACCAAGGTTCAGAATTACGAGTTGAATAAATTGAGCTTTTTCTGTGCAGTGACGCTAAAGATATGAAACAGTCTATGTTCGCTACATTCTACTTTATATTCGATGCATAACTTAAAGTTGTAGAATGTGAAGATTTTCATAACATTCATATTGCGAAAAAGAGTTTCTGTGTGAAAGTGAAAGCCTACATTGCAAGTAACTCTTTACCCCCCCCCCCCCTTTTTTTTTTCTTTTTTGCAAAAGATTTTGTAGGTTCGATAATCTGGTTGTCCCCCAAATAAAGTGACAATATTTTAGATGAGAAAAAATAAATGACTGGTACAGAAGTAGTTTAACACTGAATGGAAGAATACAAGAATGCCGATACATTACACCTACCACGCGACTTAGCTTTGATGTGATGTAATCAACATGACTGTCCCAAGACATACTTTCCCAAAATTGCACTCCTAGTGTTTTACATTGTCTAACAACCTCAATTGGTAAAGAGTACATTATGATATGGTTGGAATTTTAACGAATTTGTTTCTAAAGAGCAAATAGCCTTTGTCTTATATGTGTTGATTTTAAGAAAGTTTGCGTTTGTCAATGATTCTAACTGTGCTAGTACGATATCTGTAATAACGGCTATCTCATCCCCAGTCCGAGGAGATAAGAGGACACTGGTGTCGTCAGCATAGATATAAGATTTTGGTTGCTTGTTTATATTTACTATATCATTGATATATATATATATATTAAGACAGGAACGGTCCTAAAATACTTCTTTAAGGCACCCCCGAAGTTAGATCCTCTACATCTGATAAAATAATCATTAATGTCGACGTACTGCTTCCGGTGGCTCAAGTAGCTCTTTAGTAATGTTAAAGCTTGTCCTCTGATGCCATATTTCTCGAACTTTCGAAGAGTAGTTTATGGTTAGGTATGGGAAATCAAATGCTTCAGGTAAAAATCTACATAAACACTATGGACGATATTTTGTTTTCAAAGTTGTCCAGTATAAACTCTTTTTGATCAAGTAAAGCTTGATCAAGTAAGCCGTGGAACGATTTTTTCGAAGCCCATATTGTGATGCAGTTAAAATGTTATATTTTTCTGAAAAGTTTGTTTACAAGGCGCTCATGCAAAATGCTTTCAAGGCCCTTTGAAACACAGAAAGCATAGAAATAGGTCTATAATTTCCAAATCGTTTTATTGCCTTTTTTATATGGAACTGTCACTTTAGCTACCTGCGTCATCGGGGGAAAACTCGCAGTTTCTAAACAAAGGTCAAAGATATGAACTAGGCAAGGGCTAATTACTTCAGTAACATGCTTAACTGGCCTAATTTGAATTTCTCATTATGCTGCTGCTGTTGTTTTGCTTTAAGAAATGCGGATATTACTTATGCCTGAGTAACCGGATTTAGGTAGATTGTGGTCTCATTGTTATTTGCATTGCATCTACAGATAGTAATGTCGCTATGATTTCCCACCACGTTAACAAAACAATTGTTGAAAGCATTTGCAAGAGAGCAAGCAGATAACTCCATTCCGTTCGCATGGAGTTTCTCGATGGCATTAGACGAACGCTGAGGATTTATTACCGAATTAAGCTTTCTCCGTATTACATCTGTGCGGTCAGTCCTCGTATTAAACAAATTAAAACACATAGCGTTTCCTAGTATTTCTAATCATTTTATTCAAATTGTTTCTGACAATTTAGACATCCTTAGTTTAACTGGTTTCTTGTCTTCACAAATTGTTTGTAGAGGCGATTTTTCATTCTAATTTTTTTCATGTAATTCCCGCGGTTATTCAAGGTTTTGAGTTTTTTTGTTGTTGTTGTTTTCTCCGAGAGATCTGTAGGGGAAAACGTTTTGTAAATTTGTTTAATTTGTCGATAAAAAAAAAAGAACCCAAAAACTTTCTCGCTGGTTTCACCGATCACTCCAATCAATGTTGCTTAATCCAGCATAAAAAAGTATTTAAGCGATCACTCCTTACAAGTTAAAACCTAGCACACTTTGGTGGTACTTGTGTTTGTCACGCACTTATGAATGCATACGAATTTTGCAAGGTGAGCACTGATGTCACAATTGACTACTCCAGTCTTTACGGAAGATAATTTGAAGTTTCTTATGAATAAGTCTATTAATGATTCAGAGCTGTCAGTGATTCGTGTTGGTGTAATTGATTACATTTGAACAGCCATTTGTTTGAATAAAATGTTCCAGTTTTTTTAACAACTTTCATTTAACATGTTCATATTAGACTCCGCCCAAAATCACACTATACCTATTTACACTTATAAACTCAAACAGTTGAAAAAAAATCAGGGTATTACCATTAAGAAGACGGTAGACGAAAGACACAATACTTTTCTTAACCCTCACTGACAATACCTCGTAGTCCATCTGTTACAGATGAAAGTCACTAAGCAATCCACAAACAACTGCCCTGGTTCCTAAGATTGCAAACGCCGCCACCGCGCTTAGCAGTACGGTTTAGAAAATACGTGTTATACAAAGATAGCCAAAGAACTCACTTTCATCAGAGTACCATGTCTCAGTGAGCATTACGATGTTTAAAAAAAAAAACACTCAACTGATTTTAAAAAAAGTCAATGTCAGAAGTTTTGTTTTGTGCAGATTTCGCGTTCAAATACATATATTTTAAAGACACATCCCGATTATCTCCAATATAACGTAATAAATCACGTGGCAGAAAAAAAAGCGTTTTGCCATTTTAGGATAACGACATAAAAAACAACAACACCCGTGTTTTATAAGTGGTTTAGTTTCCTTCAACCCTCAGTAAGTAGCCTTCGTCCTCAACAACGTTACCAAATCTCACTAGTTTTTTGCAGTTTGCATAATACTTCCATTATGATGCCACACGTATTCATACTGTTTGTCACGGGCCCACTCTTTCGCGGAGAGAGAGAGAGAGGGAGAAGTGTTGAAAAGAAAGGAAGCCTGGAACTTATTAACCAAACCGTCGATTGGGGGCAAGGCAGTTCCAGGTTAGGGATGGGGGAAGAGGGGATCAAAAGAAAAGATTAGGACGGTAAAGAAGAAAGAGAGAGGGCATCTTGGGTGAGGTCACAGTTCGCGGTCTGTAACAAAGCTCTGTTTTGCCTCCTCAAGTGTTCAAGAATGAACGGGTTAGATCGATTTTTGTTTAATTTTTCAATTGCGTGCAGCCAGACATCTCTTGTGCTCTGCCTCACAAAAAAGAACGATATTGCCGGGCACCTTATCTGGCTTGCCGGGTAATCTGTGTACTGCGGTGTATCTATTTCAACGAGCGGTGACAGTTTCAACTTTGCTGCTATTTCATTTACTTTCTCAAGCAAGTTCCTATTCTCGGTTTTGGCAATTCCGTGGTGTTCTGTTTCATTTTCTACTTCTCTATTCGAGATCGTTCATTTCACGTTTCAGTTGCTTTATTTCACTTTTCTGACTCTGATTCTCGATCGTCTCCATACGTTTTCCAATGTATTTTTAGTTCACCTTCGTTTCAGTTCACTTTTTTTAGCATGTTATCATAGTCGTCTGAGAGGGGTCTGACGGTTTTCTCGGTATTATCGACCGTCTCTGTCATCGTCATGAGCGAGTTTCTTTTCATGTTTATACTCGCAAGCAAGCCCACCATGTCGAGTTCAGATTTTTGCTTTTTACCTCTGGACGTAAGCGATTTTTACTGTTTATATGCGGAGCTAGCATAGCCAAGCCTGTTTAAAACTGCCATCTTTCGTTTTGAACACCTTGGCACTGATTCCTGGGCCCGGAACATGCAACTAGGTGGTATGAGCAATCGCACTCCGAGCAGCACAGCACATCTCTAGTTTACGTTATCCCTCAGAACACGAAGGACACTCATTTTCTATCTATTAAAATGTTAAAAACCGCGCACGTACTTGTAAAGAAATAAGAAACAATAAAATGGCAGCAGCAGCGACAATTGTTAAGTTAAATACATGCACGTAAAAAAACCCGTAAACCAACCTGTAAGTAGCGTGCGGGAGATGTTAGCAGGTTTGTCTCACGACGCTGCCGCCGCTGTCAAATGATCCTGGGCCGCCCGGTCTGTTGTTTTGTAGTAGGTCCATGTCACTTGTGCGCAGCCGAATATTCGTGATGGCGCCGCCCGTTGCTGGTATCCTGTGCTGTGGCGTAATCCGGACGATAGCAGAACAATGATGCAGCCCAAGTCGTCGCCTTGTTTCCAGGACGGTAGAGTGTGCCACCGATTCTGTAATCTATGGCGTGCGGAAGATGTTAGCAGGTTTGTATTACGACGCTGCCACCGCTAAACTCCCGCTGTCTAAGCAACTCAGGACTAATTTGTTTTAAGGTCGTCGCCTTACTTGTCAAATTGAGCGAAAAATCAGAGTAAATAGCCATAAAAACGCGATTGCGTGGCACTAGCCGCTCAATCGTATGCTAAAGGACGGACGCTGTCCTTGGCGTCGTCCTTGCGGTTGTCATAGAAGTCGTCCTAAGCCTCTAGGACGACCTACCTTGTCACAGTACTTGAAAAACAAGCGGCGTAGTTGGCGTTGTTATGGCCATAAAAATACGTCATCAAGCGTCATCAGCGTGATGTCACCGCCGTAGTGCCGTGTGCAAAAGGCGTGCTTCGGACTTCATCTATGCTTGTTGTGTGCTTGCTGCGAGGCGCCCGCGTCTACATCTACGGCAGATTCCGCAGGCAAACGTGGTCGC
The DNA here is from genome assembly GCA_013358835.2 of Ixodes persulcatus. Lineage (NCBI taxonomy): Eukaryota > Metazoa > Arthropoda > Arachnida > Ixodida > Ixodidae > Ixodes > Ixodes persulcatus. The sequence continues at coordinate 326,852 of JABSTQ010011469.1, read as the reverse complement.
CCTCTAGGCGTCGTTCTCGACGTCATCTTAGACGTCATCCCTAAGGTCGTCCTAGAGGTCGTCCTAGAAGTAGTCCAAGATGTCGTTCTTAACGTCGTCCTAGAGGTCGTCCTAGAAGTCGTCCTTAAGGTCGTCCTAGAAGTCGTCCTTGACTGGCTTTCGCCTTCCTACACGTAAGCAGTCTTAAATGTACTCGTGTAATTTTTATTGTGTGTGCTCTTTATCACACGTCAGAAGTACCGTATTTTGCTGTCCGCACCCGGTACATACACTGTAAAAAATTGTCACCCCATTTTACGGGTAAAAGTTGCAGGTTCAGTAATGCCGGCGTGGTTTCCCGTAATCTAGAAACTGGACCGTCTGTAAAAACAAGGCATATAATTTCGTAAAATGACGGAACGTCCTTAGTTCACTTTATGGACAGTTATCCGTTTTTTCCATTTTACGGGTAAAAGTTGCCGGTTCAATATCGCCGGCATGGTTACCCGTAATCTACACTCTAAAAAAAATCCGTTCTTGAAAGGTTCTTCGCCGCCCCAAGAACTCTTTCACCTCGTGAAAAACTGTTCTCGCTCAAACAGTGTCGCCCCCTGGCGCACCAAAAGGCGACCGGGCGATGAAGAACGTTTGCCTGGAAAAAAGTTCTTCATAACGTTTTTTTTTTTTTTTTTTTTGTTTGTTTTAGAAGAAGCGGTTGCGCGCGAAGGAGTGCCGGTGGTGCCGCTGCGCCGCGCCGTTTGCCTGCGTGAGATTCTGTAAAGACGAAAGTAACGGCAGCCAACAAATCGGGTTCGGTGTTTACTGTTTCGACCTGGTTCTGTCGGCGGCATTCAATGGATGTGGTCACGGTGCGAGAATATGCAGATGTGTCTGGATGGAAGCTCCAGGACGTGTCAGATTGGTTGACAAAGCAAAACCTTGGAGACTTCGCCCAGAGATTCGAAGGTAAGCAGAATGCTCCGTCCTCTTTGTTTGTGTTGGTTGGCGGCGTCGGTTTCGTCTGGCGTTTTCAGTTTCCAAGTTGAGTGCCGGTAACGCCGGTAACGGTGGCTGATCGGGGTCTCGATGGCGCTATCCTTCCATACTTCTATGTGCACGCGAATATTTTTTATGAAACTTGTAGTGTAGTGTGGATATTTTGACATGTTTTGTGAGCGAGGAAGTGCTTCCGGGTCTTTCGGCGATTGGTGAGATTTGTCGTCGTTTGTGCGATTTCAGCATGAGCGGATACGAGTGTTCAAAGTTTTCGCGGTCCTACCACATCGGGAGTCATCTGATAAATCATGTCCAGATAGCTCATGGTGACCCGGACTTTAATTCTGTTTGCAGGTTGGGTGAGTGCTCTCCGTCTGGACGATATTTTATTGCATTTGAGAGCTTCAGGAAGCACATGAAACGTAAACATGTCGAGGGAGGATCTGCGGAATTAGAAAATGAAAGCAGTGGGAGGGTGATGCATGCCACTGCTCCATGGTTGTTCCCCCCCCCCACCCCCCTTCTTCATTCTCTTTATACTATATTTGTCTACACCATCAGAATAAAAGATAGAAAAATCTGGTATAACTTCTGTCATTAACATATACAAACATATATGTATGATATACACTGTATGTGCAATATTTTATCTCCTTTTATGCAGAAGAGGTTGATGGGGAGACGTTACTAAACTTGTCAGTGTGGATGATTGAGCAGTTGCTCCCTGCTATGAAACTGCGAGTCAAACTGCTAAAACTAATTGAACCAGCTAAAAGGAGACATCAAAGAAAGGTAGGGCACATTACCCAATTGGAAATTTGAGTTCTATTTGTGAAATTCAGATGCACTAATTACATTGTTATCTTTCAGCTTGCCTGGACCTCCAATGTGCCTCGTGCTAGTAACACAGCAGCCCCAGTTTGGTCTACAGAGGTTGTGAGGAATGTATGGCCACAGGGATATACTCTCCCAGAATTTCCCCCGCTACTGTTACAGAGGCTGTGTGAAAAGAGTGAACTGTTCCTTCAACCACAGCGAAATGAAGCACGAACAAAGTTGGTCGCTGCGTCGGCAGACGACATTCTGAGCAAAACTTCGAAAGCAGCAGCATTTGAAGTCCTCACTTATATATCTTAAAATAGAGGCTAACATTTGTTCTTTTTTCTTTCCATAACGCCAAGTCGGTCTTAGCTAGATGATGTCATGCGTGCCCTCCAAGCGGCATACCCCTTCCTGGCCGACTCCACTGGATGCTGCGTAAGATTTATAAGAAACTTGTTTTCATTCTGACAATTGAAATGCTTGTATCGAAGTTCATAATTTTGCATAGTAACAGGCTAGCTACTCATCAGTCTCGCTGTAGGGTTCGCTGCGACTCAGCCTTATTAACAAAATGAAAAAAAGAAGGGTTGCTTCTTATGCATCTGCCAGAAGTTCAGCAAAACAAGGAAAACTATGGCAAAGGTGGTGGGCGAAAGCGAAAGGAAGAACGCCAACGCAGTGACTGTATTCAAAAATACAAAAGAACCATGGTAAGTTTGTTATAACCTGGTTCTGATAGCAACACTAAAAATGGCTGACCACGACTCGCTGTATAAATATCCACACAACCCCAATTATTTATTACCAATTAAAAGAAATATAACTGACCTGGAAGCGGGAACTGTTCTTAAATAGTTATTCAGCTAAATGTAGTTATGTAATTGCTGCACCATATGCTTCAAAGTGCTTAGCCTGTTACATTTTGCCAAAATGAGAGGAATCTTTATACAGTTTTCAGTTGCCCGTCCAGAGGAATGGTTAGAAGCTGGGAATGACCTTACCGAATTCGGCTTGATTGTTTTTAAAAGGCATATTTATTGTTCGCATGCAGATTCTTGTTATGAAGTCTTAAATATACGACACTGATATTCACAATCAAATGATGAAATCTTTGTTTTATGATAACCTTAGAACTGTAACAAAACATCACTTTGAGTACTCAAATGTTTCTATTTTTACATTATTTTATTTTAGTGGTACATACTGTTTGCTTTACTTTTGATTCCATACCAGAAAAAACCATTCACAGCAGTTCGTACTATCCATCATCACTCAGGACTGTTGTGCCATGTCTGGTGCTTCTATGTGAAACTAAGCAAGATAGTGCTTTGTTCGAGAGAATCAAACTTGTCAAGCAATTGATGTTAACAAAAGGTTGCATAGGAGTGGGAGGGCAAAGTAGATATAGTGTTTAGTTGAGCATGCCAACCATTACCCGTATGATGATATTCACCAGTGGTAAGAATAAAGATGAAGTTTGTGCTTACATGCCAATACATCCTTTTAGCTGCTCCTAAACGTACTTTTGGCTACTTCTAAATGGATTTTTGACTACTGCAACAGGTGCTCCAAAGTGACTCGAACGAATCACATTGCTGTAAATGTAATCTGTAAAAGTCACAGTTGCATGGCTTGTCAGATATATCAAATACTCTCTGGTTGTCTCTCGGTTAAATCTCTTTTGTTGCATTGAACTGCTTATTATAGCTAAAATATAGAGTGCATATAACTTGATCTATTTGGACCCGTGCACCCACTGTTTAAATTACAATTTTTTACATAACATAAAATAAGGCTTGCTGGAGTTCATCTGGTACACAACTTTGTTTTTCAAATCTCATATTGTGTGCATGGCACTAATTTTTTTTCAGGTTCCGCATCATGACGTAGGAGAAGGTACCAACAACTTTGCAGACCACGTAGAGATTATTGCTGCTGAATGCTCCAAGACTGCACCAGATGTGAAGCTCTTACTTCAAATGATGGCACAGACGTCACAGGCAAGGAGGGTAGACATCGCTGGCAAGACCACCACTGATGTTATTTAGCTGTACCCGGCCCTCTGCATTCCCGAAGTGGTAATTTCAACGCCTTTTCACTAAACTTTCACTAAACTGGTTTTGAGGTACTTCCAACCCAAAAAGGGTTCTAAGAGATTTAGGCACTGTCTAAATTCAGCTAACAACCTGGTGTGCAGCTGCCTACTTGCAGTGCCGTTATGCTCTTTGTCTGGGTTTAACACCTGTTTGTGCCATGCGCACTCGCAGCGTGTGGTTGGAGAGGGACATCATGAGAAGGAAGGGGCCACAAGTCTTGTTTTGCCGCAATTCCCTTTTTCCTGCTTCCACACCTGAGTGGTTGCCTCGTCCACCTCGTCTCTAAGATAACATTTTTATCCATAAAGCATACCTCAACAAGAAAGGGCTTTGAAGTTTTTCCAGGTCAGTTTTGTTTTCTTTTGTTAGTGGCCAAATCATACATCTGGGGGGCTATGTTCGACAAATGTTTCGTTTCTCTTAAAAAGAAACGGAAGTGACGGAAGTGACGATATCGTGTCTGATTGGCTAGAGGCTCAAATGACGAAAGTTCCCTCTTTCGTCATTTGAGCTTCTAGCCAATAAGACGCGATATCGTGACTTCCGTCACTTCCGTTTCTTTTTTGGAGAACGAAACATTTGTCGAACATAGCCCCCCTGAGCTCGGTAATGTGCACATATGAAATCATACATCTAGAACGTTGTCTCTATTTCTCAAGGCCAAAATTTCAATGTCTCATAGAAGTCCTCTGGGGGATTCACAAGCAGTTGAATATATTTGATCTCATCAAAGCTATAGCTTGATGGGCTTTTAAACTAACATTTGTAATATTTTCCACAGTAGAGTGTAACTTTAATGCTGGTTGGCCTTAATTAAATAATAACGCCTTGCTCTGTTAACCAAACCGAGAAAAATTTACCTTCCAGCTACAACAGGAGCTGGATCTCATGAAGGGGACCAGCAGCATTTCAAGTGTACAAGCATAAATGGAACAGGCAACGGATGGCCTACTTTAGCGGATAATGAAGTTTCACCCTTCTTCTGACTACATTCGACAACAGAAGAGGTTTGAAGAAACCTGTCCAGGGAGTGCCAAGCTGCAAGGTGCAACTCTTTTCTTAAGGTTAAAACTGACCAATTTCAGAAATGCCTGAAAGAGATTCATGAGGTTTTTGTGTATATTTTATTTCTATGTATTATTTGCTGGCGTATTATTCCACCGACTTGATAATACATTTTTCTTTGCAAGTTAGCGCTGTTTGCTGTTCATTTTCCAGTGTTTTTCCTTGTGTGCACTATTCCCATCGTTTAAGCTGTGAGAATTTCTCGAATGACTATTTAGCGAGGCAGGGTTGTAAAGCAGAAACTGCCCCCCCCCCCCCCCCAAATTGTACTTGAGAAAGAAGCTCTCGGTAAACGTTTTATTTTTTCTTCCTCCAGGGTCTGACGGTGGCCATCTTGAAAATTAGGTTTTGGTGTTCATTTGCTTATAGCTTTGGCAACAAATTATAGTTTTCAAACACTAAAAGCGAAATTCTGCTTTGAAAGGAGGTCCTAGATTTTTAGGAATGTTCCTATTCCAGTGCTCAAGAATTTTGGTTGTATGAATAGTTTTGTTTCCGTTGCATTTTGCACCCAGTCATTGCAGATTGTTTTAAAGTTCTTGGAGTTACATTTGCACACTCATTGCAACTCTTTGAAAGCCTTCGGAGCTCCAGGAAAAGTTCATTAAAAAGTTTTTCAGTATGTGTAATGAATCTGTGAAGTATGACGTTCCACTAGGCCGTGTTTTATTTGATCTATATTTTAGGCAGAGAAGCATTCTACTCATGTGCTAAGTTTCAATCTAGTCATGTTCAATAAACGTCAGTATGTTTTTTTTTGTGAACCGCTGTATCTTGTCTTCATTTCACCATTGACAGGTTGGACATTGCAGGGCATCTCTTTTGTTTCTCCAACCTCTATTCCCTATACCTCATACTTGGTCTTGACAAGAGTATCAACGATGAATCTGTACTTGAATACCCATCCAAGCCAGCGGTTCTGCAGTAGATGTAGTGCCCCAGAAAAGGAGCCTTGTCGTTCAAAGCCTGTTTTGCACATTTGTTGACGTTTACAAAACGTCTAGGTGATGTATATTGCCTCTTTGAACAGTTCGAGACAGTCGATAAAGAGCGGTTTACAAAAGAGCTACTGTACACCTAAAATTTCTGCCCAAGTCGCTTTTTGCGAATCAGTTATTCAAGTTAACTCGAAAGTGGTCTTTTCAAAAAAAACTTTAATTGAAAAGGTTCATAATAGAAAGCTCTCTTAGTGAAAAAAAATAACTTAAAAGTTAGGGGTGATCAAGTAGTGGTTAAAATGAAATGTCCTTCGTAGTTTTTTTAGTTCTCTCTCGGATGGAACGGGCTTTTTCATCAAATACCTTTGGAAGCTTCTTATAAGCTCTTTCAATTGACCAGTTAATCATGAAAAACCTTTATTGAGTTCTTTTAGGGTCTAAGTAAATAACAGTTCTAAATAACCTTTCAAGGGAACTTTACTGTTGGGGTGTGCGAATACCCCTCGGTTCAAATAGCGCAGTGATATTTCTAGATTCAACAAGGCCACTATACACAATGACTTTCATTGCAGTGTTGAACCTAGAAATATCGCTGCGCTATTTGAACCGAGGGGGTATTCGCACACCAAACATAAACGTTCCCTTGAAAGGTTATTTAGAACTTATTGCCTTAGACCCTTAAAGAACTCAATAAAGGTTCTTCATATTATTAACTGGTTAATTAAAAAAGAGATTTAAGAACCTTCCAAAGGTACTTGATGAAAAATCGTTTCATCCGAGAGAGAACTAAAAAGAACTGTTTCAGCGACAGAAGGGCTGAAAAGAACTTTTTAAACTTTCCTCACGAAGAACTGTTCCACTGAAAAGAGAACTGAAAAGAAATGTTAAACGGTTCTTCACCAAGAACTGTTTTAGCGAAAGAAGGGCTGAAAAGAACTTTTTAAAAGTTCCTCACGAAGAACTGTTTCATTGAAAAGAGAACTTAAAAGAACTCCTTAAAGGTTCTTCATGAAGAACTTTTTTTATAAGGTGCGTAAAAGAACCTTTTAGGGTGAAAAATATGGACAAGCCGAAGAACTCCAAAAGTTCTTTTTCGAACTGATTTTTTTAGAGTGTAGAAACTGGACCGTTTGTAAAAACAAGACATATAATTTCGTAGAATGACGGAACGTTTGTGGCCCACATTACGGACAGCTATCCGTAGGAAATATGAAAGCTGTCCGCACTAAATGACGAAGCACTATACCTTTCCGCCTTATATAAGGCCAAAGCTACGAGCCATCCGTACCACCTGACCACCGATAAATCAGGCGACTCACCGGGCAGAGCTCTAGATCTGTAAGGGGTGTCACCTGTTGTATCGGAGGTGCGGGATTGGTGCGGATGGCTCGTAGCTATGGCCTTCAAAAACACAAAAGGGTGTAGTGCTTCATTATTTAGTGCGAACAGCTTTCATGTTCAAGCAAGCCGAAGTAATATGAAGCTTTTAGGGACAGATTGGTACGGAGAGTTCATAGCTCCGTCATTTAATATATAAACTTGTATATTTTTTCATCCTTAGACAAAACATACAAAAGTCCATGTTTTGCAAAAGGAAAAAAGCACACTACCTGTGCTACTCATTGCCAGGATTTTGTTCGTGTGAGATCAGCTGTTCCTAGAGATGACAGCTGAACAAACGAACCAATCAAGAAGTTTCGCCGCGATACCTCTATTGGAAGAAGGCATGCTTTGCTTTAACTTTGGAGAAAATTTACATTATAGTTGTCCTTGTGCTGGCCGTCTAGATGCCCCTCCATGCTTGTACTTATAGTTCTCCTTCAATTGAAGACTTCTTCTGTATCTTCATGATGCATGTAAGGAGCAGAAGAGGATTCGAAATCAATACACAATCACAACAAATTGCATATGACAAACATGGTTAAAGTAAGCGAGCAACATGCTTACAACTAGCCCAGCTCCCCACCTTTCCACTGTATACGTGACCTAAAACAAACGTCTCATAAATTGAACCAAAGTAAAAATTGTGCAGTGACTTGAATACCCAACACAACAAGTGCTTGAGAAATAAAACTAGCAAATTAAAATTACATAAACATTCAGTGATATTAAGCACATTCCATTGAGCCAGATCTGCCCTAGTGTATACAGTAGGCTCGCGATAATTCAAACTCGGATATTTAATACCTCTGGTCAAGTGAAACAAATTTGAAAACTTGAGTTGCCCCGCTAAGTTTTCAATGTATTCATAAGCCGCTTAATTCGAACGACGTTTTCGTGTAATTCATGATTTTTTTACTCGCGGCCCTGTTGAGCGCACTTGTTCCGAGCACCGGTGCACTGCGGAGAAGCAGCACCTTTAAAGCTTCGATAACTTTTTACGAAACACAGAGACGGACAACAAACATGAGTGGACAAAGAAAGATGTTTAAAGGATGCTCAAAATGGTTCTAGTAATCATTTTGTACTTAACCTGTGTTACAGTTGCGGGGTACATATCCAAAATAACATTAAAAAACGATCAGCCTTTCCGCTCTCGTGAAGAAGAAAGACCAGCGTAGCTGTACTCGATACACTGCCGCAACGCGCAAGCGCCCGATTTCCGATTCTTCTCGTCCGACACGCCGCCGATCGTGGATACGTCTCCGGCGAACCAGAGTCGGTCGCACACGGCGCACGTGACGCCAAATTCCATGAACTCCCTCCGGAATCTGACCGTCGCACCCGGGAACTGTTCAGCCGGCGTGGAGTGCAGCCGTCGCCGGGCCTCACGCTTGCGCTTGGCCTCCGTGGCACTATCGTCGTCCGTGGCGTTGGCCCGCCGGCGCTCGCCTGGAAAGCCCCGCCGAGAACAGAACCATCGCTCGTTCTGTTCTCGGCGGCGGCTTCCCAGGCGAGCGATGTGCTCTTTGGCAAGGGAATCTGAAGCGCTGGACGCAGTGGAAGTCGAGGCGACAGCGGCTTTGCGGCGGCTGCGGACCCATTCGCGCTGCTGCGTACGTCGCCGCTCCTTCCGCAGCCTGTCTCCTTTCCCCGAAAGGGCGCGGCCGACCCATCGTGAGTCCAAACCGAAACTGATAAGAGCGTAGGAGCGTAGGAAACAGCGCGCAAAACAGACGAGGACGAAGAAACAAACGTGACGAGCGCTGCGCTCGTTACGTGTGCTTCTTCTTCGTCGTCGTTTGTTTTTCGCGCTGTTTCCTACGATGAATTCCCACCAACGCGCCCAACTATCAATTCTTCTATGATAGCTGTAGAGTTCCTGTATTAGCCCCGTGCGCGACCGAAAGCGTCGCTGTGGTCGGCCTTCCACGATTGGCCGAACGCTGACTATGACGTCGGAAAGGGGATTTATCATCGACGGAAATAAGAGGAATGAAAGAACTTTAATTTTGACGGTGTTGGCAGTGTTCCTTTGAGAGCGCAATGATTTCAAGCTTCCACCATGCTAATAACAAACACCATCGAACTTGTTGTTTGCAAGGTAATGACGTCACAAGGGGGAACCACAGGAGGGCGCCACCAAAACATCTCGCCGCTAATAGGCTCCCTACGGGAGCCAGAGTTGCGCGTTTGATTCCACGTGCCGCGTGCCGCCCTCGCCGCTATTCGCCGAGATCCGATCACGTGAGGAGCCTTATCAAGTGTCGTGCAGCAAAGTAGACGTTGCACGCTCCCCGGCTTAAGTTCCCCGGCTTTTGAGCGCGCCGCGCGCCTCGAACGCGCGGCGCTGCTATTCGCCGAATTCAGTCACGTGAGGAGCTGAATCCACATGCCGTGCATGAACGCGCAACTCTGGCTCCCGTAGGGAGCCTATACAGGAACTCTAGATAGTTGGAAAGGTTGCCGCCATCTACGAGCGACGGCGGAAACCATACTGGTTGTGTGCTTGCCGCCGTCGCTTATAGATGGCGGTAGCTGTCCAGGTAGGTTTGTGTCGACCTACCGGACGTGATCCTTAACAGCTCCGCTGTAAAAAAAGTTGGGGGAGGGGGGCGGAGAGTGACGCTGTCACTTTCCTCAGTGCTGATACTCTGCTCGTGTTTTTTCATTACTGCCTTGTGTACGACCTTTTTTTGTTTTGTTTTTTTGTGGGCTTTGTGTTCCGGGTTCATGAGAAGAGGGGGGGGGGGGGGGGGGGGAGTCATAATAAAAATATTAAGTAAATACAATTATTGTATTTTCTTTTTTGGCACTCATCGAGGGATTCTACAACAATCAGTAAACTGTAACTATATATGTGAGTGTGACCCTAGTGGAAAATCTTCCATCACTAGAGAGTGAAGGGCAGCAGCTGGTGTAAGTTACCGAAGAAAGGAGAGACCTGAGCGTCCTTCTGATTGGCTACCGTTGGAGCCAAGGGGAGAGAGAGAGCAAGACATAGCGATAAGGGAGAAAGGTGGGGTGATAAAATTACGGAAGATTATATCAAAGGTCGCATGTATATTCTCTCGAACTTATTGCGTGCGTGACAGTCCCGTACACGTTAAGAACGCTAATAAGGCCTTATTTTGCCACAAATAACACAAAGGCATCTTGGAAACCCTGAGATCGGGAACGATAAAAAAACGGACGTTCCCCATCTCAGGGTTTCCAAGATGTCGATTAATTACCAGCTCGCCTGCAGTCTATCACTGCTTACAAAGGCATATTTGATAAGCGAGTACCTCGCACGCATTACGTTTGTGATGTTTCTAGCTGTATCCTGTATTGCTGGTCCCAAATAACTAAAGGACATGTTAACCATATTTAAGGTGCATCTCGTACGGCCGCTAATTGGGATGAAAGTCGATGTTGCTTTCTGTCTAACCTTCACACCGAAGAAATTATTCTGGGCGGGTGTCACCCCTCCCGCTTTCGATCGTGACTCCGAAGAAGAACTGTCGACTTTAAACATGTCATCGAACGGTATACCCTTCGTTAACTGCATTTAAAGCAAGTTTAGGACGGGAGACGGATCGTTTATACTTTCTTGTATATTCCTTAGATATGTAATGTCCCATAACGACAGGACATTCCTCATCTTCGGACAAATGGCACAAGTATAGAACCAGTTGTTGTGCTTTATTGTTATGCCTTGCAGAAGGTTGCTAACGGTCCACGTTAAACCGCGGTCCAAGAAAGTATCCCAAGGAATGTGAGTCTTCCTACATATGAGGTGTGTTCTCCCTAAAGTAATGAAATATCGATATATGTATACTTGCGAGAGAAAGTAATTAATCACCGTTGATCTGTGAGTTGATATTGGAGCCCGCGTTCTGTTAGATACTTTACGAATCGCCTTGTCTTCACGTTGGAGTCTTGCCAGCTTATTCGAGGAGGCGTTACGCCGAATGCCCAAACACGTATACATCGTCAGCATGAAGGCCCGTCCACGCTCTCGCACATGACAACGGCCGACTCAGACAAGACCGTTGCGTGCGTACGAAACACGCTAGCTTTTCTATTGCATTCTGTGCATTATGTGCATTCGCACTCCCGACCTGCAATATATTTGTGTACGCAAAGCGTTTGCATACGGTCTACAAAAAAGACAAAACAGTGTAGTTCTACGTGGTGTGACGAACACTCTCAATGCTCCATTCTTTATGACGTCGAAAGTCGGATAAAATTTCGCGTACCCATTTCTCTCACACGAACGGCTCTGGACTTGGGGTCTTTTTTTTTTATTTTCAATCCTCTCCTTTCGCACACGCAGCATAGAAACACTTTAGTGTACACACGTCGTCTCAGTGTCGCTTATGCCGCTAACTCTTTACATTCTATCCATCGTGTGGATTCTCCAGAATGTGCATGTGGACAGTTGGTTGAAGATGAAACTCATCTCCTAACTAGAGTGCTCGAGATTCGAAAAGTGTCTAAAATAGCTAACTTTACGGCTAATTGCACTTGACGACCCCTTGTCTCTAGAGAAGGTGCTAGTACCTTAGCCTACCCCGGTTCTGCAAAAAAAGGCTATGTTTGCCTTACGTGATTTCATCTTGGAAACTAAAATAGCGGACAGTTATTGAGAGTAATAGATCTACATCGAGAACAACACAGACGCGGCACAAAAGTTCCTCATGCTATGATAAATTGACATTATATAATTCTTCAACTGTCAAATTCTATATACTGTACTCCTTTACCTTGGTGGTATCATCTCGCTAAAATGAACTTGTAATGTAAAAATTGTTTGGGTAATCAAATGCGCACAACGACCCCTTGAGTGTTTAGTTTTATACGTTTGAGTGTATGAATTATTAAATGCAAATAGCATAACAACTCATTGCACCCTCGTGTAAATAGTGCACTTTTATAATTTTGAGTGTATTGCAGGGTGTTCTGTGCAGTGCTTAGCTTATGTGAAAACTGCGACCTCTCAAGTAAATTAACAGCAATCACTCAAGTTGAAACGAGTAGCCGGCGCCGCTATAGTGGCAGCCAATGTCTCATTTTTATTTATTTTTATCAGTTACTAAAAAAGAAAGAGGCCATCTTTCGCTTCCGAAAGGGCTCTCACGTAAAACGATCAACATTTCTGTGGCATTTCAGAACCAAACGTGCACGTGCACAGCTTTCATCGGCACTCAAGGTACACGATCGTGCGGACTCCCGCAGCTTTGACTTCATGGACAGATAGAGCCTCCCATTCTGCAATAAGCACCAAAATGGCGGCGTACACAAGATTCAATAATAGGGGCACGGAAGATCAATACTCTAAGCGTTGTCTATTTAGTGACGCTATCCAGCCATAGAAAATTGTCCCCAAACTGCGTCATGCTTCGGCCCGAGTGATCCTTCAAAGTCACTTAGGAATAAGTGAAGAGCGACATCTCTCTCCTTCGGGGCGCGGAAAATTCAGGTGTAAAACTTGGCACGCAGTCGTCGCCCAAAGATCATGTGCGAGGGGCCCGAAGAGGGAAGGGGGAGAGACCGGCAATTACGAAGCAGTCCGGCTCATCGCACGTCGGTCAGAGGGGCTTTCGTTCACGCGCTCAAGCTGACATTGCGGTGGGAGCTATATGCGCGCTCGCCGTACCTATCACCCGCCTCCCTTTCACCACCCGACTCCGCTCTTTGCGCGTGCACATGGGCGGCAGCGCGGTCACGTGGCGAAAAACAGACGTACGACTGGTCTAACGAGAACATAGCTTCCACCGCACCGTCGGCTTGGACGTGTACGGAGTATAGCCAGGCTATCCAGTGAGCCAGGCAGCTGGTCCCCCCTGCGTCGGATCATCGGACAGCCCCCCTGATCCTTCCCCTTCTCAAGTCCCAAGCGAGAACATCGCCGGAGGTTTTTTGTCCGGCGCAGAAAGAGGAGAAGGAGGAATCCTAACGACGGGAGAAAAATAAAAGCGAGGCGAACGCGGTGTTTCCAGGAATTCCCTGAACGGTCGGGGAGTGCCGAAGAAGACGCCGGAATTTATGGCCCGACGAGGTGATCGGCAGTGGAGACAGTCTTGCCCGGTGGCGTAGGCAAGCCCTTCCGAGCATTAAGTGCTGTGAGCGCCCTCGATCTGAGAAGGAAGTTGATTATCTCAATGAAGACTGCGCCCCACCAAGTTCCAACGGCGAACGAATGAGACGTCTTTGAATTGACCACCGAATAGAGTTCTCTGAACGGCCTAACTATGGGCCGAGTTTGGATCGCGCAATGGAGGCAAAGAGCAGAGGACGGCGCGCTTCACCTTCCGGTCAACTGGACAGAAATCCACAACAAAAAAAAAAAAAAAAAGAAAGTGCGGGAACTAGCTGTTAAGTAAACGATGGAGTGCCCGTGCGCAAACCCTTCTATACTTCGTTTCAAGTTCGAGCGCTGTCAAGAGGTTGGACACATATAAACACGAACGCACGCACTGAATTCACAGCGCTCGATTCGTTTATCCAGCGTAGAGAAAGTTTACGAACGCCGCGACGTTGCGCTTTTGGTGCTGTTTGATTGGCTCTCACGGGCCGTAGTACACAGGAGAGGAGACGGCCCGTCCTTGCCCACTTGGCTGACGGTCCATGTTGCGCGATATGCGGATGAGGACAAGAAGAACTACAAAAGAAGACATAAATCACAAAGTCAAGTTTGTACAAAAAAAAAAAAAAAATCACCGTTGGAACAACGCAGTCACTCCTATCGAGAAATTAAATCCTTCAAAACACGGGTGCGCAAATTAAATCGCACGTTTGTTTGGCGTTCCTAATGTTAGCGGTTCGATTCTGTGGCTCTACCGCACTCGGTGCGTGGACTGAATTTATTATCTTGTTGTCTGTGCGTATGGAGGCGCAGTTATGTAGATGCAGACCGTCCGGCTTAACCTAGCCCGATTACGTGGCGCATTATTCAGACCACACGTACGTGTTTAGCAGCGGAAACGATCCACGGTTAATGTAGTGTAAGGACACGTAAGTTATTGTGAGTGACCCGGGCAACGTAGCCAATAACATAATCCAGAAACACACCGTTCGCATAGCTTGAAAGGAAACTTACAAAAACAGAAAATGAGAAGTGCCTCTCCCTTTACCCTGGGCCAATCTGCCTTCTAATTTTTGCTTTAATCTCCTGTTGGGACGTGATTATTCTAAACGAGACTCTTACGAACTAGTTTTTTTTTTCTTCTTTTTCTCGATGACAAGATGACAAGAATTAAGCAGTCATGCCCGAGAACAGAAGGCTATCGTATTCAGTCGTCGAAAGAAGCCTAAAATTGATCCAAAACTATGAACAAAGGACTTTGAATCCGCATAGTCTTCGGGAAAGTGGTCACCTGAACAGAATGGAACGAAAAACACACAAACACACAAAATTATACACTCAGACCGCTGTATACATTTTTTTTTTGTGTGTATGTTGTTTTATTCTGTTCAGCTGGCCACTTTCACAAGTTTGGCCAGGTTAAGCACGGTGCCCTGCGCACACCACGCGGTTCCCCCAAAACCATTGTACGAGTCGAGCAAAGAGAATCGAGGAAACAAAGACCACAACAACAGGTTTGAGCGAGCAAACGAACGTCTACGATCCAGCAGCACAAAGAAAAGAAGCGTAGGGAGGAGGAGGAGGCATCAGCAAGAAGCGGTCGCTGGTTGTTCCACCTCGCAGCACGGCAGCACCAGGCCCGACGGGTTGGCGGAGGAGAAGGGAGCAGCTTCGCGCAGAGAGCAAACGAGCGGCTCCCATTGGCCCCCCGGCCCCCGCCGACGTCGTTTGGCTTCAGGTGTACGACGCCAGAAGAACGCGTTCGAGGACGACCGAAGACGTGCCAGCCAGCCATCGGGGTGTTCTCCGTCGTCGTCCAAAGCCACGTTTTCTCGGATACGTCGTGCTTCGGTTCGTCCGTTGGATTACGCCGTGTAGCTAGCTTCGCGGCCGTTCGTTCCGGCGGCGGGAGTGTGTACGCTGTATACCTTGGTACCTACCTGTGCGTACCGCGCGTGTGGTGCTCTGGTGTGGTGTGAGTGGCGTTGTGCGTCCACGGGTGTGGTGCTGTTCTGCTCGTCCGCGTGCGTGAGCGAACCTCGAATAGGTAACATCTTCCGCGGAGCGCCTCCACCCCAGGAATTTGTGGGGAGGGCCAGTCTCTCCGTGGCGTCTTCTTCTGGATGTAGACATGTGACCGGTAAGTGCCACCCCTAGTCAGTGTGAAAATCGTTGACGTGCCACAATACCCCTATGGAATCTTGACGAACGCGCGAGCAAAAAGCATCGTCCTGGGTAAAAAAGAAAGAAAAAATCGAGAGGACAATTTTTTTAACACCTTATATTAAATCAGCGAGAGCGGTGTTTACAAGATGACGAGCAAGCACGTGATTTCATTATTACGACCGATCATCACGCTACGCAACTGCGGATTCATTCATTTGACGAGGGAGTCATTGCCCGAGATCAAAGTATAGTGCTACTCTTGCGCGTCCTTCTAGTCCCATGGTGCGTATGAGGCAATATCCGACTCCTTCCGGCGTTATAAAAGCGGCTACCACACAAACGCATTTTTTTTTCTGAAGTTGACGAGAATAAAGAACACGCAGATGGGAACATAGATGTAGTGCAACTATCTTGTTCGTAAACAATGAAAAGGACAGGACTGCACTCGCGCAGAGCTTTCTGATCATGGGGTTCCTGATCGGGTAGCACAGAAGCCGCTTCATTCGATTTAGCCTCGCTGCGTTCCTTATAGAAGGTGAAAGAGAAAAGAAAAACAATTAATAAATAATTAAAAAGAGGATACCCTACCCATTTCTTAAAACATTCTTATATATAAGCGGGTGTTTCCAGACTCTCGCTCCACAGCGTTATGCTTCGCCAACCACGCGATGTAATGTTTTATTCAACCGTAATAACCTGTACCCTTACTGAACATCCTCATATTTAGACGCGCGATGTCGTCATGCTTGGCTATAGCCATACGCTCTTCTTTTTTACTGAGGTGAAAGATTTGGTCAGGATCTGTGAAGCATGCTTCCTCGCACGACTGCTTAGGCCAGCTGCACCTTGCACAAACATGGGAGCCGCAGCTAGAGAGACATACCGCCGCAATCTGGAAATGAGAATGCCCCCCCGCCCCCCCCCCTGCCCCCCCCCCCCCCCCCTCCCCTTGCCCCCCTTTTCTGCTGCCAACAGGTGTGAGACGTGTATTCAGAATGAAACCACTAGGGCTTGAGACATTTGTAGAGCTTCAAAAATGAGGAGAGACGAAGCGACCAGAGCGCTTCTTGCTGCCAGTGTGGAAAAGATAGGCGAACAATACAGAGCTTCTCAGCAGGTCATATTTAAAACAGATGAATGTAACATTTTACGTAGAAACATAGTCGACGTAGTCAACGTAGTCGGGTTCATTCGGCTAATTCTTCAGCTTGCGCACATTCGAAGTTATGTCCTCTTAAAGGGACACTGACCCCTCCCACCCCCCCCCTTTTTTTTTTACCGCAAATGTTTTTTGTCTGTCTTTTGCCATGCAATTTATTATGGTCTTAGAAGAGTACCTAATCAATATTTTGCTACAGCGTCACGTATATTTTTAATAAAGAAAAAAAAAAAAAACGCAACTTCTTGAAACCGAAACCGAAACTGGACTGGGGAAGAAGATGATATGTGGGGGAGGAGAGAGTTGCAAGAAATCACGTGGCTGTGTACCTTTTTTACTTTTTATTAATAAACGTATTTGCAGTTTTTTGAAGGCCCAAAAAAACAGGCATAATAATATTTTTTTCTATTTTTAATAGTGAATGTTTGTTTTTGATGACCCACGACTTTGATTATAAATTTCAAATATATAATCTCTTTTTCCGTGGTCACGTGCCGTCTCTATGGTTTAGAAACACACACCAAATATAATCTTTGGTGTGTGTGTCTAAACCATAGAGAACGGCACGTGACCACGGAGAAGAGGGTGTGTTCGACTCGAACCGGCCAGTTCTCGATCAGCGGTTTTCGGGCGGAAAGAAAACGAATTTCGAGCCGCAAATTGTGTTCTGGGTAGTTGGGGTCTCATATGTCATGTACAAATAAAAACCTTGGCGAGCATAAACACCCTGTCAATGACCCTTTAACAGAAAACTCTGCGCATCCATCATTAAAAGCGCTTAAAAAAAAATAAATAAATAAATGTAACTACACGACTGGGTCATTCCGGCAAAATTTTGATAGTCACTGATTCAGATCGAAATTGTGCAACACATTAATATGCACTACTGAACTACTAGCACAAATTGCAAGTAAACTTTTTTTTTTTCTCGCGAAGTTATTTATTTTTAAATTTGGTCCAAGAGGCTGAGAGGCTCTACTGGCAACACCGAAAGCGTGACGTCAAATGGCAGGACACGCAACGGGGAGCGCAGGGCCAGGGCACGGTGGAGCGTGCTCGATTTACACAGCAGCAGACGCGGACGGAAGAGACAGCGGAAAGGGAAGTAGCAGAGGTGACCACTGGCTAGATCAAGAATTCAAAGTTTTGTGAGCACCCGATACAAAGGGGAAGCCTCAACGGGCGACTTGACTCTCAGCTGTAGATGAGCAATTTAGCCAGTGCAGTACAACCGCTGGCCTGGCGTCTTTAACGTGCACCACGCAGTATAGTGATACACGACCTGCACGCCGGTACGATGCTCATTCAGATCGAAACGGGCAGGGGTGGGGATTGAACCTAGGATCCCTGAGTTCTGCAGCGCGAGCTTTCGCTCTCCGTGCTCCGAGCTGGTGTGCGAATAAATAAAAAACTAACAAAATACTTTTTTTTTTATTGCTTGCTGGATTTTGACGTCAGCTCACTGAAGAGCGCGGGAAAACTTGAATGTTTGGTCTGGCATAACCTTTAGTTGTCGTTTTCTTAATACCTATTTGAAATTTATAGATACTATTTAACACGACGGAACAAATAAAGCAGGGTATTCTTAAAAAAGAAGAAAAAAAAAAGGATATGTTTTGGAGTTGCCGCCTGATGCACTTTCTCGAGGCCCTAAAGTGAGGGAACCTCAGTTCCTTTCACCGACTCAAGCGAGCACGAGCAGCGTCCGAGGCAAGGATGTACGAGCGAAGAAAAAGCTACCAGTGCGAGCGCAACGCGCGGACCTGCAACGCGGCCGCGCTCACGAAGTGAGAGAGTCGTTCCAGACAAAACGCTCGCGCTTCTAGCATTGCTTCGCTCGCAATCAGCGCACGTAAGCCAATAAATAGATCGATATCACCCATAGAGTTATTATAACGTACGCTAGAGGTTCAACTGGCGCTGGTGTGCTGATGCAAATTGAAGCTAACAGCAACCAGTCGAAAACTGACTCCCGGTACTGCATTTCTATAGAAAAAAGTGATTGAATTTTCTCCCTGCGCTCAATTATAAGAGCAGATATCACGAACAGTTCGTACGTATATGCTTGGAACATTTCTCAGTCATGCAGACGAAATAATTGGTCTGCTACGGCGTTTTTCTTTCAAATTCGTGGCATTAAACGCAGTGCTAAAACAGCTTCACACATGCCCATATTATGTGCACGGTCTGGCACTGTTAGTGCGAACACGGCGGCGGCACTTTTCAGCATTTGGGATATACGTGCCAAACGAACGAAGGGCATCCGGAAAATTGAGCGAGTCGGCAAGAACTAAGCAGAAAGCATTGTATCAGTAACTCATGTTTAGGAGAAACCAGCTGAACAAATCAACCATACAAATGAGAGGAGAACGCGAGAGCACGTTCAAAATAAATTGAAGGCCACGTAATATAGTCCGATTTGCAATAAGTATACCGCTTCATTCATTCTGTTCATGAGTATGTGCGAAGAGGCTTGCACTGCGTTCCAAACATCACCCGAACGCTCGAAATCTTTGAAAATAGGGACACGCCAAATAAGAAGTGCGCGATAAAAGCTGCCCGGCATAGGAAATAATAAAATGATGCAACTTTCATAACCCACGTACTTTATACTTTACTTTTTGAATGTTCTTAACCGCTCGTAAAGATGCACGACGGGGTCATTTTCATATAGTGACAGGGCGGGCATATTAGCAATATATAAACGTCACCGGAATGCTGGCGTACCTTAACACACTCTACGTTCTTTTCGATTGTTATTGTGCTTAGCATCGTCGCTTCCTTTTTACAAGCCTACTTTGGAACAGAGGTTTGGGCCCGAAAAAATATAGCGAAGTTTACCATCGTTCACTGCATGGTGAAGAAAAATACTCTAAAGCAATTACACTTTTACAATGATAAAAAAAGATAGATGCTATTCGGTACGACCGAAATAACAAAAGTGTTCCACGTTATTCTCCGGCGCAGAGACAAAATGCACGCGCGTTTTTCCATATGAATGCACATGGAGCGAGCATCGCAAGAGTAGACTGGTTGCTGTCTGCTTCAGTTTGCACCCCGGAAGTCGCATAGACACTAGCGCCAGTTGAATCTCTAGCGTACATTGTAATTTATAATACCTCTATGATATCACCAGCATGTTTTGTTACGCCACCGCTGCCGGCATGCATCGTGGGAACTGCAGCACGCGCAACAGCCCCGCTGCGAGTCGGCACGAGCAGAGCACGAGACCGCATGCACGAGCGTGCGGGTGCAGCCCGCCAGCCTGCCTTCTGTGAACTACAGTTATGGCGGCGTCACGCATGCGTGGAACGCTCGGTGAGATCGGTTTGTTTACAATGGTATACTTAAGGCCACCGTAACAATGGTTCTCCGACTTGTGTAGCTTCCGTTTCAGCATAGCTTGGCCAAGGGTTAAAGGTATACTGCCCCAGCGAACTCATCGGAGCGGCGGACCGAAGCACGTGACAGCTCTCCACGGACGGAGTGTGCTGCGAGAGGCTATCACGTTCCTTTCTTCGACGCTCCCATTGTATCGATGGGGCCGTATTCGGGCTGCAGGTTACTCGCAGGTGCTCCCACTCGCGTCGCGATACAGACACATGCCAAACAAAGCACTTGCACGCACACCCGAGCTGTCGTGCCAGTGCAGCGTAATCTTAACGTTTATTTTATTTACATATTGGTCTATTCGTCCTTTCCCGCGTGAGATGAAACGTACGGTGACGCTAGTGTGGAAATAGCCCTTAAACACTTCCGGTTCTGAACCAGGCGGCGAGTTTTGCAGTATTTACGGAAGGAAATCTACGCTGTCGATCGTGTTGGTTGAGTCGGGGTAGTCGGGGAACACCGAAAAAATGAGACAGAGGTGGAACGAGGGACGACGCACACTTTCTTTCAACTAGCAAGAGTACAATAAAGCCGCAGCGACCTTTTCTAAAATCACGCCCCACAATTACAAAAAAAGAAAAACGAAAGGAAGAGACATAGAAAGGGGGCAACCTCGTGGTGGTGGTCTCACCCTGTGTCTTATGCTTTCGGTGTTCCTCAAATCTAGGCATTTCCGAAACGGTCGCTTATAGATTCTCACAAGTAATTCACTGTAAAGGCTAGTTCACGCAGCCCCGTTTTTGTTACGTTACGTGGCGTTACGAAAGCTTACGTCGACTCACGCGACAAGTCACCGAGACTTTCGAGACACGAATCTTTCGGTCACTTATACGTAACGTAAGGAAACGCAAGAACACGATACCGCGTGAACCAGCCTCTATGGTTATGACTGGCCTAACAAGGGTTAAAGACCCTTGTTAGGCCAGTCATAGAGTACGCCAAAATAGCATGGGGTCCACATACCATCACAAATGCATTTAAATTAGAAAAAGTTCAGCGCTTAGCTGCTAGGTTCATTTATAACAAATACCGGCGCGATCATTCTCCTACTGAGCTCTGTCAAATGGCTAATCTTCCAACGCTCGAGTCTAGGACGCACTTTGAGAGATTAAAATTTATTTTCTTAATTATTAACGATTATGCAAAGATGAACAAAGATAATTATTTTCAAGTCCTTAAAGACGAAAAATCAAGGCGCCGGTATAGTTTATACATGAGAGAATATTCTGTGAAAAACGATTGCTTTAAATTTAGTTTTTTCCCAAGAGCCGTCAGGGAATGGAATAAACTGCCGAATGAAACGGTGACATCAGCATCCATTACGGCCTTCCTTCACTGCATTGAAAACGTCTTGATATGTGCGAGTAACTGAGGAGTATCGTGTGTATCGTCTTGATTACGTGCCAGCACGGGAAGTTATCAATGAAGTGTCAGCATTTTTTATGAAACCAAGCGAAATGCGAGAACTTTGTGTATTTACATCTTGTATCTCTTTGCTTTTTATCGTTTGTACCTTCCACTCCTGTAATGGCCCTGTGATAGGGCTAACAGTATCAATAAATAAATAAATAAATAAATAAATAAATAAATTATGGGTAAAAAAAAAAGATCGGGAATATACGCGGACCGCAAGTTTGCCGGGGCAACTCGTTAGGTGTGGCGCTCCCTGAGTTTGCTGCAAAAAGCAAAAAAAAAAAAAGAAAAAAAATATATATATATATATATATATATATATATATATATATATATATAAATAAAGGGGCGAAAAGTCGGTGGATGCTCCCAATTCAGATCGCTGCCTTCTACCGTGCTTCGGCTGCCGTGCGACGGAACCGTTACAAAAGGCAGAGACCTCGCGCTTGAGGCGGAACCATCTATCGGGTTCTTGACCTGTCAGCGATTGTGTGTAGTCACTAATGGCTAGGCAAGGTGCGACGAGTTCCGAGCATGGTGTTATCGCTTCATGACTGACCAGAGCGCGGCACTAGAAGAGAAGAAGAACGCCCGCAAGAGCGAATCACAGAGCGCGAACATCGTAAGCCACCCCCCGCGTTTCTTAAATTGTCAGGGAATATACAATTCACTTCGCTTATTTCTCGCTGTTCGCTCGTCCGTATAGACGCACGGGCCTTTCGAGTGCGCGCAACGAACCGCGCCGGAAGGTATCCGAGCATTTCCGAACGCACCTGGTGCGGCCTTCTCATCGGCATGCAGCACCCTGCTCGGCCAAAGCGATCGCGCATATATACGCCGCGCGGTTACCCAATCAGCGGCCCGCATCTCTAATCAGACGGTCCCGCGCGCGGGAAGGCCGGATCCTCTCCCTCCCGCGGGGTTCCAGCAACCGCAATCAGACCGAACGGTGCCAAGTTGAAGGTCGAGCCGAGCCGCCGTCGGATAATAGGACCGGCTAGGTATGCCCCCGACCGTGAGTGGGCAGGCGTGCGCGGAAGGCTCCGTTTCGTATGAAGTGTGACCGCAGCCAAGGCTACGATCCGTCGGAGCCAATCAAGGAGCACCAAATGTGTGTCGTCATTACGCTCGTCCTCGTCGTATTCGTGCGATTGAACGGCATCAGCAGCTAAATCAAACGCATATACAGTAAAGGCGCCAGGGTCCTGCGCTTTTATTTTTTGTTTTACGTGTGCGTGATTGGGTTAGCCGGGGATAGTGAACGCGAAGAGACGACGGCCGCCGTGAGGATGCACTTTTCGCGCTGCTGCGATGACCGCGGCGGCGCCCTTCTCTTGGCTGCGAGCAGGGATCCCGCAGTCAGCCTGACCGGAGACGCTTGGCACCTGTCGGTGGGCTGCGTGCCAACGTCGTTTGTCGTTTGAGGACGTGGGGGAGGGTTTCTCGTTCACGCCTCTGTTGGCAGTCCGTCTTATGTTCGCCGAACGTTGTCTTGGATCGTACTCGAGTGAACTGAAACGAATAAACACACACACACACACACACGCACACGCACACACACACACACACACACACACACACACACACACACACACACACACACACACACACACACACACACACACACACACACACATACACACACACACACACACACACATCTACCAGGGAGCCAATGTTTTATCCCCTTCCTTGTTTGTATTGGGTTTCTCGCATTGTATTGTATTGTTCCCTTTTCAGGCTGTGGCTCAGCGGAAAATTAATGCAGTTGCGAAGCGCTTTTGAGACGACGGGCAGCTTCTGACACAAAGCGCTGCGGCTTCAGGCTGTAGCGATAGTTTAAGAAAAGCATAAAAATGCATTATTTTCTCCCGAAAGCAGTAAACGGAGCGACGCTGGCCCCACACACACACACACATATATATATATATTATGTATATGAGCACACTTTCTGGCGTTTCTAGAAAGTAATGGTGGAGTGGTTAGCACACCCGTCTTCAAATCCTGGCTCCACCATTTATTTTGGCTTTCCGAGGTTTCGTTGATTCATTAGATCAAGTGCGGTTAATTAATCTGGATGTTTTCGATTATTTACTCCTCGGAGACCACGTACGATGATGCAAAGTGCCCGTGATCTCTCTCTCTCTCTCTCTCTATATATATATATATATATATATATATATATATATATATATATATATATATATATATATCCTTCTGTTTCTTTCATTTTACCAATGGTTGTTTATTTTTGATCATATCTGTAAAGTAAATTAAACTGCAGACCTCCCCACAGGAGTTTAAATGGCACGCCTTGTGGAGTCCTGCCTTCCTTAGAGTGAAAAGTTATCAAGTTTTATGTGCGTAAGAATAATAAGTAGAAACAAGACTAATCTGTTTAACATTTTCCCCTTTGCTTTTATTTTGAATAACCTTGTTAAGACTAAACTTCGGGCTAACATTGAAAAAAAAAAAAAAAAAAAAACCAGTGTTAACGCGGTTCACATTTAATATGGACAGGTCTTCGGAGGACATGAACGGGGGCCACTTGTCCCCCTTGTTACTATATCTCTCGCTTCCTCACCACGTGTCGTGCTGCCACTTCGACTGCCGAGAGGCGAGAGGCATTTTCACTTTCTCGCCCTTGGGGGCGGACGTGCAAACAATACATTCACATCAAGCCCACCGCGTAAGTGTGCCATCATCATCATCATCATCACAATCTATATCATCTGGAGCCCGAGAACATGTACGGCGCACCCAGTCCAGCACTCGCGAGGAAAGTTTTCGTGTTCTAAACTGGGAGAAACTTTGTGCTCGGGCTCCGCGATCATCGACGTTTTCGCATAATTGATACGAAAGAAATCCGTCTCCTATTTAATCACTGCGCTGCGTTTACATGGATGCGAGAGTCGCGCATCAAACTGAAAGATAACCATTCACGCGCGCCCAGTCCCTCTGCTTCTTCCTCTCGTACCCAATTACAATCGTAGTATCTCAATTCGATGCTCTACAGTCGCATCGATGTATACACGGCTACTGACAGCTTAAGAAACACGGGGCGGGGTGAGCCTCGATAGCATCCTCTCCTCAGGCAATGAAATTTCAGTGTTTGTCGATAATAACGTCCAAGAACCAATCACAAAGCAAAAAGCCCCGCGTTTCCTTCGTTATCAGTTACCATACACTCCAAGAACTCTGGGGCTTCTATTTTTCCGCCAAGCACTTGGATGAGCCAATCGCTCCAATCGGGACGAATGACAAGCCTAAAATTATGTTTATACCTAAAAAAAAAAATACTAAACAGTCTGCCCTTTGGCACATGGTGAAACGTCATACTCGATTTCACAACGCGGACAGTTTTTTTTATTTTTTTTTATGGTTTATAAACTTGTTTTTAGTGTCGTGATTCGCTGAACCCTCTCCGTAGGTTGCAGCGATTGGCCTCTCCGATATGCTTTGCGGGAAAGTAGATGTTCCAGGGTCTTAGAGTGATCCAAGATCTCGGCGTATGGCCACTGAGTTTGAGGCGTATAGCACAGGTATAGCACACGCGCAGAGGAATGACGGACTCCGTGACGTGGCGCTTTTTGCGCTGCCTAATTTATTGGCGCCATTAGCTCGTAGCTTCGGCAGCGTTCTGACTTAGAATAACACAAAGTATAATTATTTTTTTATTTTTGAGAATATAAAAAGAAAAAGAAAACAGACGGTGGGCAACTTTTGAACGCCAAGATACTTGGCACGCTCTATCACCGTTGCTCGATGAACCGGGCGGTAAAATGCCGCCTTGATTTCGCCATCGACTTTAGGATCTCGCCAGTTAGCGCAAATTTCTTGACGGCTGGCAAAACGTAACGCTTTATCAATGACTCTAATGCGTGCCTAGTCACGATGCATGACGCCATTGCAGCCTAAGCGCGTTCACTTCGCTTACAAGTGTTGCTCCACACGGCGCTGATGCATTGGCCGATTCCCCATACGAGACTCGCAACACACCGCGCCAAGCAGCAACAATGCGGTCCTTTATTCGATGATGCGGTACCGCGCGCGCGTGTGCAGTCCAGGCAGATTACGGGAACCCCGTTGAGAAAAGTAAGTTTACTTCACAGTTCATGCTTTGGAACACTAAGGGGGCACTCACGAGCTCGAGCTCAACGAGGGCCCG
The DNA here is from genome assembly GCA_013358835.2 of Ixodes persulcatus. NCBI lineage: Eukaryota > Metazoa > Arthropoda > Arachnida > Ixodida > Ixodidae > Ixodes > Ixodes persulcatus. The sequence goes on along the minus strand of JABSTQ010011469.1, from coordinate 301,210 downwards.
TCGTGATCGCATTCTGATTTCCACTCAAAGCGAGACCTCACGTTGAGATATACGACGCAACCCCGCGTTTCGAGCTTATCACTCAGCGCGATGTGTGCGCAACTAGCTCCGTGCTTATTCGTCGGGCGAAATTACGGACATTCAAGGGGACTATTCAAACTTACTTTCCCGTGTCGTTGCGCCAGCGTTGGATGGCCATACCGTTTCGAGAAAGCCTCTTTACGTGTTAATGTAGTAATAAGATATACGCCATATTTGATGTCTATGTACAGCCGTTCTCTTCTATGTGCGAAGCTAAGGTCGTTCTTCGGCTGTGCCAGGCTTCATCGTGTCTTCACCTGTCCTACTTGAGGTAAAAGCTGCTCTTTTGCAGAACAATCACCGATAATTTCACGAGATATGTAGAGTCAATTATATTTGCTTGTTAGATGTGGCTTGCTGGCCAGTCTCCTACGCTTGCCAGTGTCTGCCACAGCCTTGATGACATATGACCATCTGATGCCACGTCGTGCTCTACGAAACCGTTCACCGAGTAAGGAAGTGTTCTGAAGACAACAAACTAGCATACCATTGAGAAGGGGCCGTTCCAACATGGACTGCTAATTTTTTACGTAGTAGATGCAAATATCCGGGGTCTGCTATTATCTACTTCTTTTACCTCATGTTATGAGGGCATAACAGATGAGTTTAGGTTTTTTTTTTTTTAATACGTACTAGAAGCCAGTGAGAAACATTACACAAAGCGTGCAATAACAAAAATAATCCCTGGAGAAGGGGAAAAGGGGGGACATAGGACAAACACAAATCTCCAAACACATCTAGGTGACTGGTGCGCGACCGAAAAAATCCGCCTCTTGGTATCGTACCCGGGACCTCTACATATGCAGCGGAGCGCTACCCACTGAGCTATCCAAGAGTTAGACGTCAGTAGAGTAGAAGGTTTTAACAGCTGCCACCAGTCCAACACGAACAAGGGTGAACGGCCTGCATTTTAAGGTTGTGATGATAATGCAAGTAATGCAAAAATGCAAGCGAGCTGGGCAAGAATAACGATTATTATCGTTATTCGTGCCCAGCTCGCTTGCAACTTTACATTAATGGAATTATCATCATGCACTAGCTACGCATAAAATAACATAAATTATAGATTAGGGCACAGGGCTTGAATTGTGCGACATGAAGATAGACAGGGGGATCGTACACATCTGCAGGAAGGCGACTTCAGCCTATGAAGGTTTATGGACAGGTTAGTATAGAGGACAGAAACGTTTCCCATACGTCTCGCCGCCGTTCCGACCTTTCATCCTTCTCGATATTCACTGACGCGTTCTTTGACCTCTGTCCGGGCAGCAGACAAAGCAAACACGGTAACGCCCTATGGTCGTCCAGGCAGTCCAGCAGTGACGGTCAACGATTTATGAGCCAAGGTAAGACAGGCGTGGCGGCGTTGGAGGCTCTGTGCTGTTTTTGCCTGGCGACTGCGGTGCGAGACACTACGCAAACCGGGCTAGTACGTGGGCAGCACCTCAAAGAAAGAAAAAAAGAAAAAAAATATATGTTTATTAAAAAAAAGAAATGACGGTGACTTGTTAAAAATGCATAGACATTAAAGTTATAGGACCTCGCATCGGTTCTTCTACTGCCCTTGAGACGCGTTAGCGACCGCTTCAGCTTCTTGAAGAATCGCCCCTCTCCTTGAGTAGTCAACAGGAAGGGCAGACCTTCGCACTGTAAAACAAAATATGGACAAGCCGAAGAATCCAGGGGTTCTTCGGCTTGTCCATATTTTGCACTCCCCAAAAAGTTATTTTAAGCACCCCCTAAAAGGGTTCTTTGGGAGGAACCTATATAGGGAAGCTCCTTTTTTGATGCGAAATAGCCCTTCATATCGCACAGTTGTCGTTCTAGTGTGCCAGGGGGCGATCGTGCTTGAGGCGAAACCATTCTTCACGAGCCGAAAGAGTTCTTGGGGCGTCAAAAAACGTTTCAAAACGATTTTTTTTTTTTAGAGTGAAAGCACGAGTTTTTTTTTTTTTTTTTTTTATTTTGACACTGGGAGATAGGCTCAAAGTCAGGATTGTCCTAGATGGCAAAATATTAAAATATACGCAGAGAATGCTCCATAACACGTGCTGCTCAGTTTTATACACGGCTTGCATAGCCATCACACTTGGGTTGGTGTCACATCAGCTGCCCTTGTTCTGGGCTTGCTGATAAGCGCGTACCTTTAGCAGCCAACGGTTCGCACCACGGAGTCGGTTTTCTCGGCCAAAATAAGTAGAAATAACCACCAGAACGGTGTGATGATGTCACGTGCAAGCGGTGTATACGTAGTGTACATCGCTAAGGCTACGTGTTCGTGCCAGTAGCCTTGACAGCGTTGTATGAAACAGAGTCTTAAGGCTGGACTCCATTGAGCGAACTTTCACGGTGAAATTCACGCGGCAAAAAACCAACAACGACGGGGGCCGCGTATTCGTTCACCACTGAACTCCAAGAGATAAAGAAGCTGCGAACACCGCCGACGCGAACAGCGCGACTGTCAGTGTTGCCAAAGGGAAACTGAATATCTACCGAGGACAACCACCTATAAAGTTTTGTATAAACACGTCATATTCGTAAAAAGCGCAAAACAAATTCGACGAAACGAGCAAGTAATCTGTAATAATGTACTTTTGAGTCTTAATTCATAGGCCTTAAGGCGTTTGTTGAAAAAGAGATTGTCTATACGCGGCGGGGAGCATGCTTGGTCTATAACACTGTGCATCGGAGCCAGGCGGAGGCCAAACCCAGTGGCCAAACCGTGTACTATTCGTCCTGCTTGGCCCGTGTCCTTCGCCGCGTGTCGGCCGCTTCCGGTAGCGGCGTTCGCATGGCTAACAATATCTAGCTCCGCTAGATGTGCGTCGAACAGCAACCAATTTTTTGTTGCCGCGGCAAGAGTGAACACCGCCGAGCGAATTTGGTCGATTATTTACCGCATATTCGCTCCATGCAGTTCAGCCTTATACATAGCAGTTTGAAACGACATCTGGCCGCGGCGTCAGCCAACTTGCGTGCCCTACTTTCCTTCGCTGCATTTGCTTCAAGCTCACAAATTCGGTGGCCGACTTTGAAGCAAGGACATTTAATCACACCTGAAGAATCTGACTTTACCCGTGAATGCCCTTGATTTCCGACGCCAGAAGCGCATCGATTTCACGGTTTCACTTTGCAATCAGTGCGGAATCAAAACCAGTAAGTCACGATCGCCGCAATCACGTCCGCTGAGGGGGACGTTGATCACTTTCAACTATACACAATATAATATCTTGTCGTGCCAGTGTGTATATCGTGCGTTCGCGCAAAATCAAGCCCGCGGAACGTGCAACTTCGGCTCATTTGAAGGGACAAGTCCATCAATCATATTATTTTTCCGACATGCACGCTTCTGACGTTCCAAGGCGTTCGCGAATGAGTCGACAGTCGACGCCGTTCCAGCCTTGCCGACTTCCGCAGCTTCTGTGAGCGCCTGCGTCGTCACAGCTCGATGTGGGACACCATGCAGCTTTTTGTTGGCACCGTCAACCTTCGATCCGTCCTGTTTATTCATCATCTCGGCCCCCAAGGACTTCGACATGTCGAAAGTTTTTCATTCCGTCTTCAAACAACCAGAAGACAGACATTTGAGAGGTTTCAGTTCTCATACAACAAAATCGCTTTTTCTTACTTAGAAGTTGAGCAAAAAACGCTCCGATACTTTTGTTGTTTGTGTTACACGGGGAATATATTGGCGTCACATATAGAGCGGTTTCAAGTAACGTAATTCAGGCTCAATTTCTCGCCGGACGCCATGATGATGAACTTTCTCCTTGTTTTTTTATACATGCGCGGAGGTAGATGTTTTTCGCTCAAGTTCTTTCACGTCGTTATCGACTGCACAAGCCAGAGTCGCCGGGATCATAAAAGAGCATTGGATTTTACTCGACTTTGACACATACGGGTCTTTATTCTGTCTTAAAACGGTCCGGCGATCGCAAAACAGCGTCTCAAATAGACTAAAAAAAAAAAAAAAACGGAGTAAGCAAGGGGGTATGCGGCCCAAATACGTCTCCGGTCGTAGTTCTGTCGACGAAACCACTCTCCATGCTTTTACGGTTCAACACCGAAACGACGTTATTAGCTAATTGTCTGCATGTAAACTACTCGGGAAAATGACTAACGACGTTCATCAACATGGCGGAACGTGGCTTACTTAAAGTGAAAAGGCGTTTCTTGAAACCTCCTTAGAGATAGACTGCACGTGACGTCATCCCACCTTGCTGGTGCTCATCTTGAGTCATTCTTACTAGTTTTTGGCGAGAAACACAAGTCCGATGATGCGAAATGTATGCAGCAAAAGGTATGTACGCCCTCAAAAACATGGTCACCACAATGGACGCTGAGGTGACGTCAATGCGAGCCATGCATCCGCTGCTGCCCGCTCACCTGTCGCGATCTGGTCAGTGAACGCGGACCAGTTTTTCACGCGCTTTCTCCCGGCCCCCCTTCTTTTGTCATGTTTCTTTGATCCCGCTGACTGTTCGCGCGGCCGTATTCAACGCTGGTGATTTCGTTTCGTAACAACTTTCGAAATGGCCAGTGCATGCGCAATTTCGCTAAAACTTCGCGTCAATCAGGTTCCGCGGGTCAGGGGTAGTAGTTTCCTCTCTCTATACATTTTTTTTCTCTCTTCGTTTTCTAAGGAAGCGCTGCCTGTCTGAACATCTACTTGAGTCTAGGCCCATCCTTGAAAAAGGCATCGAGACGAGTGTTTGCTCAGCTCCGTTCTCGAGGGGACTTTTCTTTGTGCCTGTTCGACAAGATGCGTCGAAGGAAGAAGACGGTTTTCCGCCGCCATTGTTCGAGGGAACGAAGATAACCGTGCTGAGAGGCCGTTCTGCTGCGCGGTCCATTATTACGAGCGATAAATTATTAAATGCCGCTTTCAAAAGGTCGGCAACAATTTTGAATCGGTACCACTTGTTTCCTTTCGTTCCCAACAAGCAAAGAGCCGCAGCAAAATTCTAAACTTGTTTAGTTTAGCGGCTGGGGCCATCGAAGAAGCGTCGACTGGAATGATGTACCGTTTTCGTACCTAGCGACTTGTTGCGCCAGAGGCAAAGCAACGACAGAGACAGCATTTTCACCTATTTCTTCCAATCATTTAGGTAGACATTTGAGATTGCATTCAAATGGCTTGGTAAGGAGCACTTGAGTAAACAAAATATGCCAACAATGTGTGCTTTCAATCTTTAACGTACATGCGTGTCCTCAGCTTCGATACGCAATATTCCTTATACATACATAATGCAGACCTGGCCAACGAAGGTGTAGTTGCCTTCTTTTTATGGTATAAGGGCCTTTTTGTGTAAATTGCTGTTTATCCTAAGCAAAAAATCGAACAGACACAAATATTAAAATCACCAGGAACAATGCGGAAGTTCAAGAAGTATTAAAAACAACATATGTGCGTGCAACTATAAACCTTTCCCTCTCTCTCTCTCGTTATAATATATATATATATATATATATATATATATATAGATATATTATATATATTATATACAGGGTGTTTTTTTTTAAGCTTAACAGATTTGTTTAAAAAAAGCCGTGAAAGTTACACTTATGCCGCTTGTGGAGGTGAGTTATACGGCCAGGGGGACATATTATAGACCTTTCCAATGTTTACAAAATCACAGTCCAGCGTGCGATCTTCACAGCCCAGCACGTGCGTGTTCGTCGCTCCGGAAAGCGAGCAAAGCACGCGCCATACGCACGAACGCTCACAATGGCACCGGCCACAAGCTCGTTTTTGGAAAGGTCTATAGGGGGCAAATCGTAATGGTCAGTTGGCTAATTACTTAAAATTCGTTAATTAACTTTTTAATTAATGAAAATAGACATATGGTTCCAATTAGAAATTTGCTCAGCGTCATCGAAAACCCCTAAATCAGTCATTTTCAGAAAGACTTTGAGCGCGTGAGAAGCGTAGTAGTGAACTGAAGTTACCGCTCGTGGAGCAGGTACAGTACAAAGCTAGAGGTTGCGATAAGGCGCCCGAGCGATTTTTCCGTCTCTTATCAAGCCACAGCCTTGTACCTGCTCCACGCATGGTAACTTTAGTGCACTACTACGCTTCTCACGCGCTCAAAGTCTTCTGAAAATGACTGATTGAGGGGTTTCGATAACGCTGAGCAAATTTCTAATTGGAACCATATGTCTATTTTAATTAATTAAAAAGTTAATTACCGAATTTTAATTAATTAGCGGACTGAACGTTACGATTACCACCCTATAATATGTCCCCCTGGCCGTATAACGCACCTCCACAAGCGGCATAAGTGTAACTTTCACGGCTTTTTTTAAACAAATCTGTTAAGCTTAAAAAAAAACACCCTGTATATATATATATATTATATATATATATATATATATATATATATATATATATATATATATATATATATATATATATATATTAATGCAATATGAATAGAAGGCACTTCCTCCATCCTTTGCCGCGCCGTGCCCTAACATGTCCCTTGCGGATGTTTAAACAGTTTTACGATATATCCAAAGTGCCGCAGCAGATATTCTGCAACGTGCGTTATCAACATGCTTTTGCGCTCGACCGAAATGGAGGGCCTCCTCCCCGTACATAGCTTAGGATTAGACCGGCCTGCGATACCTTTTTTGGCACATTCCGAAGTTTAGAGGGATGGTTGCGCCTTCTGGAACCTGTTAGTACCTCGCCGATCGGTTTCCGGTTGCGACAGCGTACAGGATGGCTGTGCCAATCCAGTAGAATGACCTCTTGTCCTACATCAAAGATTACAGAGACAAGGCTAGCAGACTAGTTGATGAAACACAGTGAAAAGCAATTTAATCGGATTACAACGAAGTGCGGTGTCGTTGACAGTTTCCACAGTTGTTTCTTGTTTTTCTTTTCCTTTGCTTGCTTTTTGAGTGGACTGTCTTCCGGTGTAATAAACCAGGACGTGGTCGCCTCCTGCTGCGCGTTGAAAGCTTCACGCTGTCGAGAGAAGAACAGGAAAAAATAAAAAAAAGAGATTAGTATTTTTATTGCAGCTGACGTTGTTCGAAGACACGATGTACTTGATTGCAGAGACAGGTCCAACCCTCCGAGCTGCTCACCATACTAACTTTCTCCTGTTGGATTGCGAGTGTGACCGTGAATGTTTCAAGCTGTTTCATTCAACTTAGTATAGATATACAAAGTATACTAAAATTTACTATGGTTGTTTTCTGTCGGGCATTGGCTGCGCGTGCGACGAAGTGTTATCAAAGGCAAAAGGTCGCGCTCAAGGCGGAGCAATTTTAAACGTGTCACCCTTAATAAAACGCGACCAAACTTGTAAAAATAGCCGATTAATTTGTGAGTGCTTACCAGAGTTTCCTGTCGGCCACCGTTCGAACTGTCCCGCACGTTCTGCCTACTCTGTCAGCGACAATAGTAAGACTAGGCATAAGTATGTTGATCTTATACCTCGTTCACATGGCTAGCATAAAGGTGTAGCTTCATCGGAATTTGGTACTACAAAGAATGACATCACCCTAAACAGAAGGACGGTCTATGTACGCGCCGGTCAAAATCCTGTCGATGCACCCGCGGAGGTTCCCTCTGGGTGCGAACGGAGGAATAATCGAAGCTCCGCAGTCTTTCGGTCCGCGCAGCACGCGATTCGTGAGACCAGGTTGAGTCGGATGTTGCTCCCCGGTTCCGCATTAGGCCCGTCATAATGACGCTGCATGCGAGCGGCTATCATTCTATACGCACAGCCCGAATCTTTATAATCTCACGATCGGTCACGAAGCAAACGCCTTCGGACTCCTAATTAGCCTCGATCAAACTCATTGCCGTTCTCACTATCTCGTTACAGACAAAAACAAACAAAAACAAAGCAACGACAACAACAAAAGAAAGAAACCGTTGGATCGAACCGCCGAGACGTGAAACGGCAACGCGAAGCAGAAACGAGACTAATCGAGAACCTGCTCATAAACGCAATATGAGCGATCCGTTGTTGTAATGACTGAATTACGCAGTCGCTGAGCGGCCGAGCTAAACTTAAAGAAAAAACAGGGCATACAGTCTTGTCTCGTTAATATGAACTCTGTTAATAGAAATGCCACGCTATATATGGACAAAATGTTACGGGGACGCTCTTTGAAAATGCATGCATTTTTGTCTCGAGATTATGGACGACTTATACACTATGGGTTGATAATTGGACTAGCTGGTAATTCATGACAGCAAATTCAGCGCAAGAAACGAGAACAAGAAAGGGACAGAAACAAAGCGCCGTGTTTGTGTCCGTTCCTTGTTCTCGTCTTGGGCTAAATTTGCTGTGCATTAGAACTTTTTTTTTTTTTTGAAAGGGGGGGGGGGGGCGGTGTTTATGTTAACGATACGAAACGAAGCTGGGGAGGTGTCCATCTAAAGTTGTTAACGAAACATGAATGTAGTATGTGCCGCTATATTAAACATTCATTTATAATCCCCCCCCCCCCCCCCCCCCCCGCCCCTTACCCCCTTTTGTAGCCCCACGTTACAAGTCTCACATTCATTTTTAATCCCGCTTTTATTCGCCTTCTTTCCGGATAACGTAACAACCAATGTTACACAAACCGAAATTGTTCATGGACATACTGTCACCACTGCCTACGGAAATACCACCACCGAATATAAGCACATTTGCCTACTCGGAACCTGAAGGGGACGAAGGCAGCACTGTAATCGCATATTTTATTTTATTTTAAATATAGGGGTAAGCTTTACTTTTGGTAATTATAATAAGCGAATGAATGAAAACAAAGAAAAATACTAAAATGTAGGTGAGCTTTCTTCTTATCCGCCAAAATAATCTCTCTCTTTTTTATTTATCTGTTTTGTTTTCTTGCGAGGTAGAAAAATGAGGGGCGTGGCAGCGAAGTGTTCGTGGAAAGGATGTTTCGGGAGAACCGAAGTTTTTTTTTTTGTTTATTGTTTTTTGTTTGGAGACGCCCTCCGCTTCGCATGTGCAGCACTCTTTAGCCCCCTTTCACGTCCGGAATTTGTTGGGGCGCCTCGGAAAAATCGTGCGTCTCTGGTCCTTGGCTCCCGCTGTAACGACGTTCGAGAAACGTATCTAACGAATTACGTGGGCCCAAATGCAAGGATCTAGATCATGGCTGTAGCACCAATTGCCAACATAATTTAAAAAAAAAACGAAAAAAAAACGTTGAAGAAAAGTTAAGGCGCAGCTTTGATCTACCGCCCAAGGAAAAAAATGCGTTATAGCGATATACGGATAAGCAAATGTGGACACAGCGTCCTGTGATGTTAGGGTGTCAAGTCGTGACGTCACGTGACACCGTGATTCCACGTGACCCGACGCTAAGGTTACACCACGCAGCTTGACACCCAACGTTACTGGACCTATGCAGTTAATAGTGAGTTTTATGGAACCGTTTTTTGCACATCCGATACGCTACGATGGACCCACCGGTACGAATGCGCATGTGCGAGTCTTTTGGGGTAGCGCATGCGCAGTGCGTACCGGAGGGTCCATCGTAGCGTAACGGTTCTCTGAAACTCTCTGGTAACGTTGTTGCCACCGTTTTCCATTCGTAACGCCAGGGTCCCCCTCCCGTCGTTTAAAGCGCCCTCTAGATTTTCGTTTCGAAACTGTGTATTCCATGGAGTACGGTGAAACGCCATCTAGACGCTGTGCTTAGAAACATGTGCATCACCTAGAATACACTGCGTTACCATACAGCCATCCCCAAAACGGTGGCGCGTCGAACGACGGGAGGCGACCTTTGGGGGGAGAGGGGGGGGGGGGGGAGCACTTCTTGTGAAAGCAGTGTCTATGGGCAGTTCCGTAGCTGAGATGCTCTGGTAACGTTGTGTGGCCTGGCACACGTCACGTGGTCACTTGACCCGTTGGGGCAGCAGCGTCCTCGTCAGGTGAGCCGCGTCCCGCTTAAGTTAGCAAGACGATAGCTCGTTAAATTTAGTTGACATCGGCACATTAGGGCTATTGTGATTGTGACGCGACCGCTACACATATCCCAATTTCGCCTCCGTTAGAAATGCATTCTGCGTTCGTACTGTTCTTTGTTTGCCTCCACATCAATATGTTTTTGATAATATAATTAATAAATTAATCAATCATTCAATTAATCAACTCACCAATCAATCGATTGTTTTTATTATAGTAAATTGCATATTACAGGTTACCGGAAGAGCATCCGTATTCACCGCCGGTTACCAATGGTGAATTCACTGAAACTATTCCGTAGCTGCAGTTTCCTTTGATGATTTCACCTATGGGTGCCTCAGTGTCCTTACGGTGGTGACACTGTTTGCAGTACCCGATTACATTACTAGATCACAGGAAGAATATATATATATTTGTATCAGAAAATGTGTGACCTGATATTTGTACGTGTGAATATATTGCATTTATTAGAAAACAGAAATAAAACAAAGCGAAAAAGTGATCATCACCTTTGGCGGGGTGGGGGGGGGGGGGGGGGGGGGGGGATTGTCGTTTTTCGGAGATTTAGAGTCAAAGAGAGGTTAGGCATACGGGATGGTTATGGGAATGTAGTATGTGTATACACCTTTTCTGCGTGGGCGCCGCTATCTTCAATTCTGGAACTTCCGGTATGCGTGAAACCATCGCTTTCTTCTCGTTTCGCCACTAGAACGTATTAACATTTTAATTGCAAAAGTCAGTCGTTCTAGTTATGACCCTTCTATACTTTTTTACTTGTTTGGGGTTGTAATCTCTTATTTTTTGTTTGGAACGCATACCGGATAAGGGGACAACGTGGCTGGGTGCGAGGCTAAACGAAAAAGGTGTATACAGTGAGGCGCTGGTGAAAGATGAGAACTCAAGGCAAGGACCGAGATTTCATGTGTTCCAGAACAAGCAGAGAAAAGAACAAAAGTAAGAAGCAGGGTGTTACAGGTATGGCTTCAGCTCCGTCTGTTTACCTCATTGGAACCAGTGTCTCCTTGGAATTTTAGAATTGCTGGAGCTGCTATTGTTGACCTTACCACGGAACACGGAATAGATGGTTCAAGTAAGAGTACGTAACCCAAATCACAAGCTCCCAGTCCATTACCTAGCGGTGACATTGCAAGTATAAAACACCAGAAAGCGTCACTCGAATATCTCATTACCGTCATGCATTGAGACGTTCCGCTTTGCTCTAATATTGCGTTGACCTGTAATGATGGCACGTTTCGTAACATTCAGACGTTGAGGCTGGAAACTTACCTATTCTTTCATGTTTGCTTTAAAGCATTTTTGTCCCGCGGGCTGTTACGTGAAATGCGCTGTTTTAGAGGTTCCGTCCCACGCGTATCGTTCTGAGCCCGCGGCGTACGAGGTTGTACAAACGGTAGTCCCGATCCGGCTCCCCGAGCAATGTCCGCTTTTCACGAGCGCCGCGAGAACTACCGAAATTACCGAGATCATAAGATACGGGCAAACTGAAACAATCAGATATCTCGGTCGTCGCAGAATTATAGAGGCACCCACGCCATCCCCGATCGACACGATTCGTGACGCGCAGCGAGGTCAAATCGTTTGAATCTGGTTCGTATCGGCGTTCGACCCGAACCCGCTTCGGTCACTTGCCTCGATCGGACAGCGATTTAGCGACATTAGGACCTTTTGGCGTCGTCATTAAAATGAGACCCAGACTAATTACTCTCGAAAGCTGGCGCGTAGGCGCGCTATCACTCCCGTTGGATACACGCGGGGACCACCCCGCTCCAGCCATTTTCCAAATTGCAGCGCTCTGATTAATAGGTTTTTAATCGGCCCTCCACTCCCTTCCCAACACGTGGGCGTTCCACGGCAGCGCCCGAACGTATTGGATCGTTAATCACGTATGCAGAAACGCACCGCGTGAACTTTCTAGTTGAATATCGCACCATCGCGATTCATGCGAGCCTGAATTGAAAACCTTCGCGGCGCCTTCAACCCGCTCGCCGGCCGTAGGGACGCGCGAGTTTATATACTGTGTTGCGTCATCTCGCACCGCGAGTCTAATTTGAAGCAGTCTCAGTTGCTTATGGAAGCAGTCCGGAATAGGATGTTGAGCAAGACCGTCGGCTGTGTGAAGCTGCAGCGTTCCGGCGAAGTAACCTCAAGGCGATTGTAATCGATCTTGAGCAATGAGCGCTTATGTAAATGGTTCCTCGCAACAATCCCTTTCGACCTGTATTGTTATTTTGTATTAGCAAATTATACAGTCACTGGATGGGCACTTCCTCGACTCCACGTGAATTTCAGAACATGCGGAAACGTATACGTTAATAAATATTGGGGAGCCTTTGGTCACAGATTGGGTAAGAGCAAACTCAGACCACCCGAGAGCGTATGGCGCTGCAGAAATACGGAGATCGTGAAAAAGACCCCCCCCCCCCCCCTTTCCCCTGTTCCTATAGAAATTGCAGCAACTGAAAACATGATAAGAACGGTGGGGCGTCTTTTTCTGGCGTCCGGCCTCCAAAACCAGCTCAATTGCCTTCCGTCATGCTTTGGCTGTGCGTGTACGCTCGAGGCTTACGAGACGCCGAAGCGTTATCGAAGGTATAGGGCGCTCGCGCTGGATCGAGCCAGGACACCTGAAGAAGCTGCCTGCTGTTCTCATTTTGCCAGTGGCTATAGGAAGTATTCACTGGCGGCCATAGCTGTGTGCACGACTGCTGAGCGCGTGCTGATGGCTAGCTTCCAGGGTTCTTTCGCAACGTGCATTCCACCCGTCAAAATGGCCGGTCTTAGCAGCCTATTAATGGGGGCTCGTTCTGAGCATGCGCTCTAGACAGCACCCACAAATATGGCGCCCAGTGAATACTCCTTATAGTGTTGTATGAAAACCAATATTCGCGAACCCCCATAAGCATTTAAACGAGAAATAGGTTTACACAGTGAATGATTCTTGATACCTTTCAGTTATATTTCTCCCGTGAATAGAGATAAAGGGCATGCAAAGAATCAGTTCCAAGAGGTAGATTCCTTTCGACGAAGTGAGAGAGGGTAACGCTGGGCCGGTGCTAGAACGAACGCTCCCGTCCTCACGCCCTTTTAACTTGAAAGCAGTCACAACATGTCCCGGAACATCGCCCTGCGCGGTATCTGGATTACAACTACACGTGATGCAGGGTTCGTGAAAGAGCGGTTAAAAAGCCTCGCATTCGCATATACAAAATGTCCCCCTAAAAAAAAAAAAAAAAATTCACGTTTTTTTTTTTTAGCGCAATAATAAACTACGCCTAGCCGAACGCTCATTCTCCGCCCAAAGGTAGCATTAGAGGTTCGAACCAGATGCCAAATTTTCAGCCCGAACCGATATCTTATCATAAAGTTATAAGTGATTTTGTAAAAATTGCGATGAGAAAATGGGGCCCATTTCAGTTTCTGGCGCCTTAGAGCTCCATGTATTTAAGAGCTCTGTCGGCAGCCACTTTCCCACTGAAAATTTCAGAAAATCACTTATAACTTTTGAATAAGATATCGGTTCGGCAGAAACTTCGGCATCTGGTTCGCATCTCTAGCGCTATCATTGGACAGAGAAGGAGCGTTCGGCAATGCATAGTTTATTCTTTTGCGGCAAAAAAAAAAAAGACAACAAAAAACTGTATATTTGTTTTTGGAACACCCTGTATATACGGGGCCTTCCCCGCCGAGAAACGAGTGCTTCAAGGTAGCACTCCCGTTCTATACTCCGTTTGGCACATCGGTAGTTTCGCCCCATATCGCAGTGCAAGAAACGTCGTCCTAATTGCGAACTAAAAACATACTTTTCGTGTAAGACTCGTGAAATATTAGGCATTGGAGGATATCAGCCACCTGGTTTGAGTCCTTATTTTGAACTCGGTTTGTTCACTTTCTGCCAATGGGAAATTACGGTACGAAAGGTATACGCATCTGATTTCGCCACCCCGCCGTCTCCTTCCGCAAGATAAAGTCCGTCCGCTATGTTCGGTGTCACCATGGCAACGAAGCGTCTTCTTTATGGGGGAACGCGCGAGCGCAGCGTCTGAAGCAGCGAGGCAGACGACCTTAGAGCGATAAACGTGGCAGCTGAAAGTGGCCCCCCACTTGGCCGCCGCCATGTAGCTCACTTTTGTACCACCAGACACGTGACCTTATAGTTTTACGTATAGATTCTAAGAAAGTACCGCGCACAAATAATGCTTATTGATCTTTAATAACAGTACCGAGGTGATAAGTTATGTTTCGTTTGTTATAAGTCCAAAATGTTCTTTTAGGACAAAAGCTCGGGGTTTTTACCGGAGCTAGACACTGATCTCTGGGGCTGACGGTATTGAAAAATAGATTACTATGTTTTTTTTATAGCGATCGGAATACAAATCTCGGCTCAGTTTTGCGTAAAAGCCTCAGGATTTGTTACAGTCAGGTGTCTGGTGGTCAAAATTGTACAACATGGTGGCAGTCAAGTGGGAATCACTTTTGCCTAGGATGTCGCGAACCGATCGAGGTTCGAGTTCGACCAGGTTCGAATTTTTCGAACTTCTTGTGAAAAGTTCGACAAAGGCTCGACTCAGGTTCCAGTGCTATGCGCATGCGCGACAGGCTGGCCAGTGGCTTCGGACTGGATGGTGATGGCTAAGGGATGAATTAAGGGCACCCTGATTGGTTATTTCAGTTAATGCAGTACAAAAAATTCAGTTATTAACTTCTTCAGTGTTTAGAATTAGTTTCCTTTTTATGCAACTGTTCATAAAATTAAATAATCCTTTGCATACCAATTTTTTTTCCCAAGATAGACATTGCTTTTATCAAGGTCTGGCCACACTGTCCGCAAAGTCGAACCGGTCAAATCTGGTTAAAAGGTCGACGGTTCGTCGAACCGGTTCGAACCAGTCGAACTCCGAAAGTTCCACCTAAAAATCCGGTTCGACAAAAGTTCGCGACAACCCCTACGTTTTGCCTGGTGAACCGATACTAGTTTTATCGCTCTAAGCCCCTGTATACCTCGTTGATCTGAAGCCAACAACGGCAGACGCCATCTCCCGAATGTCATCTGCTAAAGGGGTATCAACACGAAAGCTCTGCAAGTGCACGCGGCGGAGCGGGGACGGAGTTTCCCGGGTTGTTGACGTCACGACATCCGTTCGCCGAGTTCTCCTTCGTGTGGATACCCTTAAGCGTAGACCGCATGGAGCGTTTTTGCTCGCGATTCGGGCGCGTCGGCGTCAAATTGACGTCATTTCCTGCGCGCGGCCGCGCGTTTTCGCGGGAGCGTTGGTTTCTAGCCGACCCAGAACAAGACGCGCGCGCCGAGGCGTCGAAGCGGCTCTCGCCCAATGAGAGTCGCTCGAACCATCACATGATTAGCACAGAAAGCCGCTTCTGGTTTTGGCGGTTTGACTGCGCTTCTTTTCGTCTGCCGATTGCACGTGCGATGGTTGACAAACGTGCATTCAATGAAATGCTCATTGACGAGGTTGAGAAGCGCCCCATTCTTTGGGATCGATTTTCCAGTTGTGCCTGCTAAGCTCCTCCTGCTAAGAAGTATGCACAAGCATACTTCTTAGCAGGAGGAGCTTTCGCCTTCGCTCCACACTGGACTAGAGCAATTCTCAAATTCTGGCCAATAGAGCTTGCACTAAAGTAAACTTTACTTGCACTCAGCGCAGAAAAGCACGCAACACGAACAACGCGAACAACACACCACTCGCGACGCGGCTGGCTCAGTACGCGGTTTCGTATTCAGCGCAATTCAAAGTGTTTAAAAACCTTTTTATTGGTTGTATAAAAATTGAAAAAGTGTTCTTTTTGACACGAGAACCCGTTTGATTTACTTATTTAATACTTTAACTCTTATTTCGTAGTATTTGCGTGAGCAATTACATCGCGCGTTGAGAAATCGGTTATCTGGCAACGTTGATAACGCGCGGCCGGCGGCGCTTGGCTTTGGCTGCATGCAGGTGCCCCCGCGTCAGCTTCCGCGCGAGCGTTCATAGCGCGTCGCGTTTTCGCGTGCAGAAAAACGCTCCATGCGGTCTCCACACGAAGGAGAACTCCGCGGACGGATGTCGTGACATCAACAACCCGGGACACTCCGTCCTCGGCTCCGCCGCCCACCTGCGGAGCTTTCGTGCTAACAGTGCGAAGCCTTCGCGCCTCCGCCACGGAGGAGAACGGCGCCGCGAGGCGTCAAAAAGGGATGACGTATGTCTCACGTGATGCGCGCTCCGCGGAGGAAAAAGGCGGATTTCTCCTTCGTGTGGATAACGTCGAACGCGACTTTGTGGAGGTCGACGCTCAGAGCGGAAAGCGATCGCCTGGCGAATCCTTAGCAGTTCCGGCGAGGTTTGGTGCACGCTCGGGCCTGAGTTTATAATATAGTTTCGAGCAAAGAGAGGGGAGATCGCGCGCAGCGTGGTTTGTGTGGACGTCTATCGCTTGGAGCCCAAGCTAGCGTTGTCGCGTTAGTAGCAGACAGAATACGCAAGGTGGCGCGGCTGTTGCTGACTTCAGACGCTGCGTTCGCCTAGTTCGCGTGCGGGTTTATTGATATTCGTTGACCATAACAGACGAACTTTACATTGTGCGGAAGGAGACGGTGCTGGGACGAGATTACGTGCGTACTTTGGCTCCTAGTTCGCCGTGCTTTTCAATGGGCGGAACGTGAACAAAAATAGTTCGAAACAAGGACTTAACGCAGATTGCCGATCTTCTCCAACGCCTAATATATATATATATTTTTTCTTGGCTATCCGACGGCTGGTTTGTTTCCTCTGAAACATGGGGCTAAAGAATCAAACTGCCCTCCGCTCCACACCGAGTTCGAGCGCAGCCGACACTACAGTTCTATGAATCTAATCTAGCAGCGCTAAAAAGTTCATCATCAAGGCGCTCGTAGTTTTTGTCCGGCTAAACCAATCACTCACAGTGAATGCGGCGTGATCGTGCGCTTTTTGTTCTTTACGCGTGATTGGTTATTTCAGCCGGCGATAGCAAAGGACGAAGTGCGCCGTGAAGATGCACTTTTGGCGTTTTTGATTGGCCCTTTCGGATCGCAAACTTCGGCTGCTTTAAGGTGAAACGAAGTACTTATAGTAGGCCAGAATTAGGACATTTTGCGTGCGCACGCTCCCCCTTTATCTGGGGAATCAAATAGACGCGATAACCAACGGGATAACCATTTCCCAGCGTTCGGCCGTTTAGCATCGTTACGCGCCGAGCGCCTGATCTGCATGATAAGACCGGTCTGAGCACGCATCCTCGCTCGCACATCGCCATCTGCAAGAGGAGAGCCAGCACTCCGCCGAAGCCATGCGGCAGCGCCGACCTTGCGGAACGTCACGCCGTCGATGCAATTTAACGCGCGCCGCGTTCCGTGTCACTTTATGCGCTGCAGCGCCGCCAGCAGTTAACCGTCGTGGGGGCCTGACTTTGGCGAACCTGTTCCTCCGAGTCCTATCTACCACACCTTGTAATGGGTCGACGCGTGCATGCACTCCTCCGAGTAGACTATACGAGGCGCTGCACGAGCGAGAGCCATTACACTGCGTCCTGCCACCTGGAAGACGAGGCCTGCGCGCTTTTCCCAATCCCCACCGAACGCCATCACTAGTGGATCGACGTAGCGCCGCCTGTGCGGAGCGCAAGTTCGTCTGCTTCTTTTGCGGGGGTTGTGGTGACGTCAGAACGCCGAACTCTGAATGGTTCTGAATAAAAAATAGCGGGTAGACCTCGAGGCAGCTTGCTTTGAGGTCTGCCCACTGTCCTTCCAATCAAAGTTAATCAGAGCTCGGCGTCTTTCTGACGTCACCGCAACCTCCTGCGCAAGAAGCAGACGACTTGCTCTTTGCATAGCTTGGGTCACCATCAGCCGTAAACGCGTCTCGTAGCGTCTCACCTCGAGCGCGACGCTATGCGGAGAGTAAGTCGTCTGCTTCTTGCGCAGGAGTTGCAGCGACGTCAGAAGGACTCCGAGCTCTGATTGGCTTTGATTGAAAGGATAGTGGGTAGACCTCAATGCTAGATGCCTCGAGCTCTACCCACTATAATAAGAGCTCGGAGGTTTGGCATCAACGCAACCCCTGTGGAAGTAGCAGACGAACTTGCGCTTCGATCGCTTAGCACACGGCGCCGCCACGACGGACGCGTCTGCCGCTTCGCGGCGTTTCTTGTCGAGTTTCAGCGAGTTTGCCGTTTGAGGCAGGTTGGAGATCAACGAATGATGATGTCATGAATGGGCCTTGTCTTGTAGGTAGTATTGGTCTGCTGCCGGCGGAGGTGCTGCTGACTCCTCCTGGAGGGCCAAGTCGTTCTTGTCGGGTGGTGGCTTCATTGGGAGCGGGTTTTATACGGCGCGTGCTGTTTGACGCGCCGAAGTTCGAGGCAGGGGTCGGTCGCGTGCACGACGACGGCGACACGAACACGTAACGACTTTGGCGGCGGCGACTGAACGCGCTCAGTGGGTTTCTTGGAAGGAAGTTTGGGGTCGCCGTCGGCGGGGTCAGGTTAGGGCGTCGTCGCCGTAAAGTTTTGTTAGTTTTTTGGAGATGCGGCCCACACGGATGTTGCAACACCCAGGTTGTTGTGTTGTGACGACAGACTGGGAATGCAGCCAGTTAACAATACTGTTCGTAGTGGTAACAGTGGCGTAGCAAGGGGGGGGGGGGGCACTTTTGGGGCTTAAGTTTTCCCCTCTCTGAAATGTAGCAGACCCCATAATACGGGGTCTGCATTCCGTACATTGCCCCCCCCCCCCCCCCCGCCCCCCTTCTTTTCTCAATAAAGAACAGTTGTGACATTGCGGTGTATATGACCGCGTGCCGTCAAGCCGATAGCTTTTCATTCTCTTCGTACGTTAATACAACGGAATAATAAAAAAAAACAAAAACAGAAAAGAACGGCAGAGTTTTTGAAAATCGGAAGTAAAACACATGATTGAAATTCTTGCTAATCGTTTTCGAAGGGTGGATATCACCGTGACTGTCATTCTGTGTCTGTTACGGCAGAGCTGTCGGTGGAAACTTGGAATAGAATCACATAATCGCTTGACGCGAAGCATTCTCAGATTCATCGGCCGAAGGAAACATGCACCTGCCTCGCATTCCCGTATCAAGTTGCCTGTAGCTTTTTTTTTTTTTTTTTTTGAGGGAGCGAAGGTGTCATTGAAGATGTCATTAGTCACGTGACTGACTTAAATAATAAAGAGAAGTTGGTAGTGTCGGTCACTCGCGTCGCTACAATAGAGTGTAACATTAACTGTAGCGGCATTATCGGAAACTTGGAAAGATGCCCACACATTTTAAAGAATCTGCTACTAATTATGTTAAGGATACCAAAAAACGCACTCTGCTTTCTCCCCGTTCGTTCCCACTCAAATACGAAGCGAAGCGTGCAAAAAGAGGTCCGCGTATCGTGCTTCATAAAAGGGGCCATACGAAACACAATACACTAGGCCTATACAAGTTTTAAGACTTACTTAACTTAGATATGGTCTCCTGGGGCCCCTTCAAAGCAATCTCTGCTGCATTAATTGCAGGGATCCAACCGTTTCCACGCTGCCTGAAAGTCATTGTCTCGAGCCGCGCCAAACACCCCTGGCGAGTTGACCTGGATCTTCCTCGACCGTGTCGAAACGACGACCCTTCAGCTTCAGTTTTATTTCAGCTAACAAGAAGTTACGAGGGGCTGAATCCGGCGAGTCAGTGTACGAGAGAGAGAGAGCGAAAGAGAAAGGGAGAGAGAGATGTATTTGTTGGAAGGGTGAAGATTATCCCGCGGAGATTGGCAGGATGGCTACCTCACACTTAGGAAAGGAGAGCAGTCGTACTGCACTGGCTAAATTGCTCATCTACAGCGAGTGACTCGTCGCAACTTTGAAATGGCTGACCAACTGACTGACCAACTGACTGGCAACTTTGAAATGGCTGACTGACCAACAGAGAAGGGGATGTAAAGATTAAAGAAAAAAATACGTAGCGCGAGAATTTCTTTGTTGGGAAAGCAGAAGTCACTTGTCAGTTAATTTCGTGGACTTGTGACACTGGCATAGGATAGAGGGTGCGGGAGGGCCGTCATCTTGTTGTTTGCCGCCAGACACTCTTGTCTTTTGAAGGCCGGGTGGGAGCCATTGCGAAGAGCCAATCTTTGGCGCGCGACGCCATCCACGTTCAGATCGCGTGTGATTATCCCCTTAGATTTTATAGAGGAGAATAAAACTCTTGTCAGCCACTTCTTGGATGGCAATTCGACGAACAGCACGAAAAAGCTTTCTAGTTTTCTCCCCCACATTTTCGGGGTTGTGCTGATGCACGGTCCTCCAGACTTCTCGTCGCCCCCAGTGACGTTCGGCCCGCGGTTGTTTAAAGCGTAGGCGCCGCTAAAAACGCTGAGATTGACCTTTAGCTGGATTGCCATAGGCCTCCCTTTGCGGCAGAATATTCTTAACAAAGCGTTACAAAATCGCGGGTTGTGAGCGTGCCGGTGTACATAACTTGACGCAACGTGGCTGAGTGACCCACAAAGTACTACAAGCGTGGACGATCAGCGTCACTTGCAGAATGAGAACGACAAGGTGTGTCTTTCTAACATCAGCAGGAACATGGCGGCGGCCAGGTGCCTTGTTTGCAATCCCCTATAACTCTGCATAATGCTTTGTTAGAACGTGTTCTTCCGCACGATAGCATGCTCGCACCCGACCCATATGAGCACTACAACAGACAGCTTGTACGATAGTATACATGTTCGATCTAAACTTATGCTCTGCAGTCGTGACTTCAGTTATTGTTCAGTCAGCTTCTTTTCCAGGCGGTTGCCATTTGGAAATATATATATTTTTTAAGGATACCACTATGAATTCATTCGATGAACTAATGCGTAACATTGTCTCTTCTAGTGTGCATTTAAATTGAATGAAAGGAATTAAATGTTTATTTTTAGAAAATTACTCTGGCGGGCCTCCAGACATAAAGCCACCATGAGGTAATTGGGTCAGGGGCCCTATAATGCAAAAAAGTACAACAATTTGACAGAGATATAAAATAGAATAAGAAATAAAAAAAAAACATTCACAACGTTCGTTATAAATTAATTATAGACTGCCGCTTAGCAACTCAGTGTGCGCCCCCCCCCCCCCCACACACACACAAAAAAAGCAAAACACAACAGAGCACAACAAAAAAAAAGGGGGGGGGGGAGTTGTACAGCATGTACAGCGTATAAGTTAGATAAAAAATAACATTAAGGGACTTTAGAGACTTTTGGACAGTTCCCCAATCCTAATGAGAATTGTTAAACAGTAACAGAAATGTCTTCGCAGTGATACGAGGTCGCACAAGATGAACACGCTGCATTTTGTTTTTATACCAAAAGTCGTTTATTTCTTGAGGTCAATATAAATAAAAGAATACAACTTTGCGGTTCAATTAAGCTACAAAGTCCAAAATTGCTGCTATTTTCATAAATTTAAACATTGAAGTGGTAAAGTTCTCGGCAGAACTTTTGGTTAGTGGCCCTCGCCCATATTTAATTTACCGCTTTCATTTATACCTTTATACCTATACAGACTTCCTTTCCTCAGTAAATTCACGCAGGTATAACAAAACATGTCTCCCGAGTCACGAGTCTGGCTAGTAACATTTTACAGTTTTTACGTTTGGTTTTTTATCATGCCGTAATCAGTATTTTAAAGTGCATTTGAGTCAATTCCCTTTACTCTTTCTAAAAGTCGTCGCGTTATACGAATTAGTACCGTAATCTCCGCGTGCTCGTAGAACTATGGTGCCTGCAACGCGTCCCCGCGACCGGTGTGTTCACCGCGTTCAAAAACAGCGGCCCCTTGATTTCGCCTGACGAAGTCGTAAAAGTGCCATGCTGTCGCCGCGCGCGATCCCAGTGGTGTTACAGCAGCGGTGGTGGACGCGGCAGACGCCTGTTCTGCTGCAGGGCGCTCTCCAGCTTTGACAGACCACGGAAACTTCCGCAGCCAGGAGTGGGGACGCCGCGACGGCAGTGACACTCGCGTTCGCTCCTGCTTTTTCGCCAGCATTTCTACGACCAACCGCCAGGGTCGCGACATCCGACAGCATGACGTTCTGGGTTTTGTGACGTCACTTGTCGCCACTTCGGGACCCCTTTTCGTGCATGGGCGGAATAGAACACTAAACAGATTATTCAAGGACACGTTCCAGACACTAGAGAAATACGGACCTTCACCACGCAAGTCCTAAACAGCCCTAAACTGTTGGCGAAGGTGTCCTTACTTTTCTCATTTTTTACCCAACCAGATGGAAGTTGCCTCGGTGGCTCCGAGGCCAAGCTCCGGCCTCCCGGCCGAGATGCCAGCAATCTGACGGAGGCTTATTGCGGAGAAGGCGCCCTAAGCTTTCGGTTGCACGTCAAAAGATCCCCAGGCGGTCCAAATGAATCAACAGCCCCCCGCTCGGGGTGTGCCAGATGCCCGCCGTTGGTTTGGCTGCGTAAAACCCCGAAATTTGACTTTCATCCAGACGGAATTCCGTCAAACATGTTTAGGTTTAAATCTTTGTTCCAGACACTGTAGCACAACAGACAAAGCCTTGCTATAACCATTGTAAGAACGAGGAACGAAGAGTGAGAGAGAGAGAGAAAGAACTCTAGATGTGGGAGGGAAAGACAGTCTGAAAGATCTACAGGCGAGAGCGAAGGAAGAAAGAAGACTATCGCTAAGAACGAGTGCTTGCGGCTTACGCAATCGAAGTTTCGCGGGTGAAATCAGTGGAAAGAGAACCCCGTCGTCATGTTTGTGTTTCTTGCTGCTTTCTTTTCTGTTTACAAAAAAAAAATAAAAAAAATAAAAGCATATCAATCTGTACAAGACGCTACAAGTGTGAGCCGCTACTCATTCTTGCGTTACGTATTTTCAACGAGGTATGCAGTATCAACAGAATCTCGGGGCCCAAGCTGGGGTAGACGAGCGATCCGGAGGCCAACGTACCTACCTTCAATAACAGCGTTCTTCTTGTACCTCGAGCCGACAGCAAACTGCAGCTTTCCCGCTCCTGCTTTCCCCCGACAAGCTCCATCTCCCCTCGTGGCGCTCGATTTTTTTCCTTTTTTTTTTTTCAGCTTCCTGGCATTGTTTGCGCCTTTCTTTTTATCTTCTCTCCCGCTTCTCCGGGTCGTTAGAGAACGCTCAGCGCCCCAAAAGACCACCGCTTTCTTCTCCGTTTGAGGTGCTTCCATTTGGACACTGTGCTGCTCTCCGTCGTTGCGCCGTTTTGGGCAACTCGCTAGGTCGGTCGGATGCGACGCGAGGTTTTACACACTGCCGTGTTCCGTCGACAACGCCACTTGAGTCCGCTTGGTATCCGTCACGGTCCCGCGGTCGGGCGCTCAGCACGCACGTGTGCCGCCGGGTAAAATGTGTGTTGTCTGAGAAAGAAACTGACTAAAAAATGCCACATGAGAATTCGGAGAGTATAGTCCTCGCCGAGATGTTTCGGTTATGGTCCGTGATGCCACAACCAGGATTTGCCTCGCGTTGATTGGCAGAATTTGCCTCTGCCTCACGTTGATTTGCAGGATTTGCCTCTCCGTAAACCGGCGATTGGGCAGGCATGGTGTGGCCAATCGCGAACTTCGACCACAACGACGCTTTTGGTCGAGCACGTCGCTAATAGGTACAGAAAGCTGCGAAAAATGTACGTGAGAATTCGCTGCTTACCTGTATCACAGCGGTCCGTATACTGTGTTACGTGAGATAAAATTTCAATGATCAGTGAGTTTTTTTCAGGGCTTCATACTTTGCTCATTTTTTTTCTCTTTATTATTACCGTTCGAGCTGTCATAGGGCGGCCCTCTTTTATTATTTTTATGTACTCTTTATTAGTTTTTTTATTTGTTTGCCCCTTCAGCTGCTTCGTTCTCACGCTTCTAGTGTCCCTGCACGCTTGTATTGTGCTCTTCTGTTCATTAATTCGCTTGTAGTGTTGAATACTTGTACGCAGTACAGGACCGTTGCGAGGTTGCAAGGCGTTTTTGTAAGACAGCGTCCACTTTACTAGCCAACAAATGTCTATCGAATGCAAATGTGGTTAATCTAAATATTTTTTCCTCGATGTTTTTTTTTTTAATATATAGTTTTTGACGGACGGAACATGCGAACAATCTGCCACGTGATCCAAACAGCGTTGCTCCTAACTATGGTCGGTGACAGCTTAAGATTTCAGGGGAAATTCCTCCCACCTCTTTCCGCTTTACCAGAGCGAAGGCTGTAGAGGAAGCGACCTCCACTCCAGCGTTCACTCTGCTAAAGTGGATAGGGGCGGGAGGAGTTTCCCCTGAACTCTTAACCCTTCACCGACTCTAGCTAACAAGCCATTACCGGTGCCCGCTTTTCCCAGCAACATCGCGATGCGTATCTTAGCCAGCGTAACTTCATCGTCGCATACTTTATACCATCACCTGCGCGCACCTCGACAGCACCAACACAGAGCTTCTCCCCACCGCACCCTGCTCTTATACCACCACCTTAGCACGGAAAACACCAACAGCACTAATGCACTTAGTTGAGGCCCTCCCAATACTCGGCGCGATAACACCGCCGAAGTTAACAACTAAACGAGTACTACTTGGGTTATTCAACCGTCCCTTCCTTTTTCTTTTTTTCTCTCAGTATGCCCTTGAACGTAGTCTGGGTAACAGTCGGGCCAAACCTTTCCACCGTATACTTCCATTCATCCGCGTCCAGTATGCGCTACCATTACTGCCATTACGCTCGATATCACGTACACCAGCGAGCTTCCTCGGGCACCTAACAAAGGTCGTGCAATCAGGCACGGCGACTGATGCGGCGAGTGAAAGCGCACCTCCCTTCTCGTCGATTTATGGCCGCTATTTTTACCTTCCCCGTCGCCTCCGTCGCGGACTCGTTCTACACTAAACTCCCTTTCACCTTACGATGGACCGCGTAGGACGCTGCGAGCCATCCCAGCCAGTCCAATGCCGTGTGGGTGTCACGTGATCTTGGGGAGGAGCTGCGCAGCGACGGGAGGGGCACGTAGTCACGTGACACATCTACAACGCTAGATTTTCTGGAATGACTGGTAGCGACCACGGCGGTTCATCGCAAGGCGGAACGGACTGTATTCGCCTCGTCTTCTTGGGAAGGGTAGAGCACGCGTTCGATTTATCAAGGCCCAAAGTGGATCGTGCGAGCAGGTCGGGATGCAGAAGAAAGCAGCAGAAAGCGGACAAAGGTATTCCCCCGCTTCCTCTCCCTACCCTCACACACACACACACACACACACACACACACACACACACACACACACACACACACACACACACACACACACACACACACGCACGCACGCACGCACGCACGCACGCACGCACACACACACACACACACACACACGCACACGCACGCACACACACACACACACACACACACACACACACACACACACACGCACGCACGCACGCAAGCTTTTCATTCTTGCCTTTTCCGGGACAAGTTTAATCGGCGTCTCTTTGGGAAGGCGCGACCGCGCAGAACGCTGAAACGCTCCGGCGCCTCTTACTCCAGGAGCCCAGGATTTATACACGGTTTCTTTCGGGTGCGGCTTCGGCATCGTGGAAATAACTCCTGATTAAATCTTGGCACGATATTTCTTTTTCCTTTATTTTTTCTTTTTCTTTTACAACGTGCTACATCATCAGGCGTATACATTTTGAACGCTGAACTTGGCCGGTGAGTGGCAGCCCCTTTTTATCCTCCGTATGAGCGGCTTTGAGAAGCGTCCCTAAATGGGTCTGGTTAAGGTGAAACAAATTACTTCGTGTCGTTTTCCGTCTCCCGCGGTGTTGCATCGTCGTCGCCGCCTCTTGCCTCCCGGACGGGCACGATCGCCCCTTGCCCGCCTGCTTTTTGCGTAAGCGACCACGAGGTTCGCGTAATGGCTGTCCCGTTTAGGTGTGCAGGAAACGGCTAGAAAACGTGATGGCAATGAGTAATACGCGGACTTGCACGAACTTATTGCAAGCTAAAAGTGTGAGAGATAAGACGCGCGCAAAAAAGGAGGGGAAAATGAAGCGAGCGACGTTTCGGGCTCACGCCCTTCGTCAGACTATGGTAATCAATGTAGTCAATGATAGTCACGAAAATGACCGATTTTCCTTTTTAATGACGGTTCGTTTTCAATCCCGACCTGTGCAGCTATGGCTCTTGAATGTCTGTACGGAGGGTGACGAAGAAGGAACTCATTGAGATGGTCCATTTAGTATATATGTTAGATTGACATGATTTAAAGTTGCCTTAGATATGCTGCCAAAAGAAGGCTGTACATTTGGCCTTTGCATTGTTTGGCATCATTCTCAGCTTATAGAGCGGTTTTACGCATATCTCTCATTGAACGGTGATGACAGTTGGAACGATAGCGTAATAAACGTAAATATATATTTTAGTTTACCGGATGATTCAGGCCTATCAAAAGAAGTTATAAACTGTCCAAAGAAATTAACATTTCGTTCACGAGGCTGTTGACTGCGTCAACATTGCTTAATGGAGAGACAGGAATGTTGGGTTGCTTTCGTCTCTCACGTTGTCCGCAGGCAGGTAAAGAGTGACGTGAACGAAAATGCGTGACCCTGCGTTTACTGACAAATAAACGAACGACGGACGAATGTAAATCATTCAAAAGGGGTAAATGAAGACGTAATTCTAGGAGATACGGACACAACAATAACCAACCGGAATAAAAAAAAAATATCATAGTTTCCAGATATACGAATGCTTCGTTTTCGCGTATTCTGTAAAACCAGTCCAGTGCTCGCTACTACGAAAGAAGGATCAATCTCGCGTGTTCCACGAGCGCGTATATAGCTGACGCGTGAGCAAGGTCAGCTGCCAAGCCAAGCCGGAAACTAACAATTGCACTTATTCAAACTCCGGAAGATGTCGAAACGTCGCGCGAGGTCACCTGGTTTGCTTCATTCTTTCCTCGAATTTTCTTTTTTTTTTTTCTTGCACGACGCACTACACCACAGTCTGTCCGCGCGCATTCAAAGAGGTCAAGCTCGCAAGCAAATGGGCCCCCGCTTCGCGACCGTGGGACAGCATCGAGCTCCACGAACCCAGACACAAACGCTTCATGCTTGATCAGCGCCAAAAGCGCCCATCACCCGTGCAACAATAAAAAAAAAAAGCAAAAAAAGAAACACTTAGATGGCAATGCTCTTGAAGCGTAAAATAGTGACTCGAACGGGGCGCAGAGCAAAAGGGCCCCAGCTCGACTCCCACAAAGCTGAGCGCTCTACGCTCACGCGTGATCGTTTCACGCGATTCCAGGCCGAAAGCCCGCGCCCAGGCATCCGCGGGACATTGTGCGCCGGGGGTCCCTAATGGCCTCTCCGATGTGTGTGGATCGAGCACGTATCGATGATTTGCGTGCGGGTCTCTCACGCGAGCTTCGTTCGATTGCCGGCCCTGCTCTGCACCGCCGCAGTCACGGTGCCAACGACGGATTAAACTGAAACTTAGGCACGCGCGGACTGCAATGGACGCGACAGGTATTTCCCGCGTTCGTGACGCCGTGATAACCGATGCGCTTCGAAGGTTCTTCCTCGGCTGGTGAACACGGTGGCTGCAGCGTTATGTGTCGTTCTCGGCCGAATCTTCCAGGCGCGCGGAACTTTCTATATCTGGAGCGCGTTGAACCGGTCTTTCTTTTTCTTTTCATTTTTTTTTTGCGCACTTACCTCCCGTTTTCCACGGGAAGTTTACACGGGTGGCGGCTAACCGTGAAAGAGATTCTTTCTTCAGCTGTGCCTGGCATTGGCCTTGCGGTGGTGTCGAAGGATAGTGTGCAGCGAAGGTAACCGAGTTGTTGAACTTGGGGGGGATCCAGCTTCTCGCCTTTTGTTGTGGTTGCGATCGATGGGTTCATATTTATGTTTTATTCGGTTGAGTTATGTTTTAACACTTTCGGCAGCCGTGAGAGAATTTTTTTTTGTGTGTGTATGTGTGTATTTGGGTTATATTTATATCTATTGTTAAAGCTTCTACGCTCACGGTGGCTAGTCATGAATCATCTAATTCAATTTCTCGATTTAGGACGAAGTGCGTCGTTCCAGTGGTCTCGATTCTCCAAGTTTATGTAGACGTGGAGGCACCCACCAACTCCGATTCCTAAGTTATTGAGAGTACGCGTTCGAAGAAGGTACTACGGCAGCGGACGTACTCAGGATTGCTTTGCAAGTGCACTTCGGCAATTAGAATGACTCTGTGCAGATGTTCGGATGTGAGTGACTTTTAAGTTTCTATTGTTTCTTTGTATGTCCTAGCACACTGTAGTCTGTTGCGGCGTAAGAACTACAGTCGCAGTAAACAACGCTTCGCGTTGTGCCCAATGTTCTGAGGCGCATTGGGCGATAGACGGAGCTTTGTTTGTGCAGCTCGCGGGGGAAGCCGCGAGCTGCACTTTAAAACGCGAAGAGCCGCATGCGGCTCGCGAGCCACAGCTTGGCCACCCCTGCTCTTTTGTGCGCATCTTCAAAACAGGAAACAGCAATATTACGTGGTGATTTATTGATGACATTCTCGACAGAAAAGAGGAACTGTCTGAGACGATTTCACGAGTCTCATTTCGTGGTATTAAATAAATCGCGACCACTGTCAGCTCCGTACTTTCATGGCAAAACTTCAAACCTTCGAAAATATTTTATCGTGTGGGGCAAAGTCAGTACAGGACGCCAAGCCAGTACAAGATTTCTCGGCCAGCAGATTCCTTGTCAACAGACAACGGTGGGTTTACAGCAGGCAAACGTATGGGCGGACACTCTATTTTTGAAATCACAATGTGGATCGTAATTCCAGTGATGTGATTGGTTCGAGTAATCTTGAAGCACCTTTTGGAGCATGCCAAAAGTCATTTTTCGAGCATCAGAAATAACTTTTAGATCACAGCAGACACTTCATTTTTATTCATTCCACTGCGAATATTGTATGTTAAGATTCATGCGCTAGCCTGTCCCACTAAATGACACGCCTACCTTGCCTCCACACTTCTGCGCAACCTATTGTTAGCATCAACTGCACGGCAGGTCTGATTCTCTGACACATAGATCTAGATGTTTGCTTGCAGGTTGAAGTACCAGTCACGGCAACAAGATGCTGATTAATGATAAACAGCGTGGACTGCTGTGAATGGTTATTTTTGGTACGAAATATAATGTATACCACATACTAAATGCCACTGATAAAATGTTAGAATAGAGTAATCTTGAGCACACTAATTGATGTTTCATTTACGTTCTGAAGGTTGTATTAAAACTAAAATTTTTAATTAAAAACAAGCATTTTTTGTAATTGTACTGTGAACATTAATGACATCTTGTATGTATAACTTCATGACAACAAATATATGCATGTGAACGATACTGCTTCATCTAATTTAGTTCTAAGTTACTCTATTTACTGCACCTCGAGCATATATACATATATAAAGCTGAAAACTAAACAAGAGAGTGGAAATGAAAATTAACCTATAGAGCAGTTAATATAAATTTACTCTTGCTAAATATCGATCTTGAAAAAGATATCGCCAGAATATCTCCATCTGGTATAAATAAAAACCGCAGTATTATTCACCTATGTTTTACTGCAAGGTAGAGTTGTCACATTAGCACTATATGTGACTCTTTTTTTTTTTTTCGCACACATGACGTTTTCGTGTTTTACGTCCCGCTCTGGGGGAGTGCTTTCCTCTTAGCACGCGAGTGCGCTGCGGCAAAGCAAGACAAGCGAAATTGCGATTTTTACTTTGCGGTTATCACTTCACTGCAGTACACAAGAGCGCGATGGAAGTGCACTTAACAAAGCTAACTAACCCACCAGAGCAGACTACGAACATGACAGATATTGCAAAAATTCCAAGTACTCTTAGTGTTTGACAGAGAGATCAAATCGAATAGCATGTTAATTGCAGCGGTAATCGAAAGTTCTGAAAATTCGAACAGGCCTACCGTAACGATCCGGACGTATAGCGGTGCCCGAGGTATTAGAGAGTTTTAGTAGATCATTCCGATACCTTCGATATCCCCGATAACGGTACCCGATAACGATAAAATGCGTGCGCAAAGGCGGCGGTGGAGTATCGGAAACATTCTATTATAATTTAATTATATTAAAGTAAAATAAAATGTTGACGCAATGTTGGCGCAAATTTCTCACATTTTGGGAAAATGCAGCAGGATGTGGCAGTGTAAACCTCTTGGCGAAATTTGGCGCAAATGACGGAGCAATCACATCACTGTAATTCCAACTCTATGAGCCCCTACGTCGATGTTGACAACTGTCATGGCAAATTCTTCAAGTCGTCATATCAAGAAAATTAAGAGACAGGTAACATCAACTATACCAACAATAATTATTTAGAACTGCGTGTTTCTTATTTATAACTTTCTTATAGAAAGAAGATTATTATTTTTATTCTCTAGAAACTCTCATATTTCAGAATGACGCTGTTGTTAAGAACCAACATGAAGAATACAAAACCTCTGAAGTTTTATTTAAAAAGAGAACATAAACGCACTCATAGAAAACTACATTGGCTCGGATCACTACTCTCAATTACACTTAAATTGATGCTCATAAATATAATCACCCATTTTTGAGCAATGAACGCAGAAAGAAATTTTGCGCCTGACTTCCAGCAACTTGGGCATAGTTGCACTTAGCACAAGTTGACGCCCCTGATGTTGACACGACGTGCGTCGCACGATCACCTTGACATCCCGGCCTTCTGCTGGCGTCGCATTCAGAGTGAACACAGCCAACACACACGTATAAAATAACCTTAAAAAAGAGCACTGCAGCAACAAGAGGAGTGACAATAAGCGGCAAACTTAAAATAAATTGAAAACAAAACGTTTTGACGGCACCTCTCTCTTTATTATTATTTTTGTCACCAAGGACATTTATTTAGAAATTTAAAAGCACAGTTGCAAGTTAAAACGCCCATAAATCGGCCTCGCTATTCTTCATCATCATCGTTTCATCAAAACGAATGCCACAGTAACTGTGAGTGCCGTGGCTGTTATTTTCGTTTTTTACCTAAACCTTCCTCACTAGAGGAGAGAAAGAAATAGCTGAATGGTTTTCTTCTCACACAAGTAATCATTTAGCAAAAAAAAAAAAGACTTAGCTTTTTTTGTTTCTTTTCGTGAAAAAAATTACATCCGGTAAACATCTGACTTCAGCCTGGGTCACACTGCTCATAATACATCATACTAAAGACGGCCTGCAAACACGAGTGGCCGCCATATCCGGGGTTCAAATGCCGCGTGCCCAAGTTTTCTCCTTGCAACTCATTGGCACGCGGCATTCGAAGCACGGATCTCGCGGTGACTCGCGTTCGAATCTGTATGCAGACTGTCTTTTGTAGGATAGCGTATATAGAGCGTGTGACTCCCGGCTTTACCCGACCCACTAAAGTTCGCACTGCTCGTCCATCAGACAAAAGACACAGCATTCGCTGCATACACGGTGACGGAAGGGTCTGCGAATGCGCATGTTCCAAGCATGTCTGCTTCATTCATACGTATGCTTCGAACATGTCTGCAGCCAGTTTTGTATGAAACTGTCTGCAGTCAAGAAAAGGACACGCCTCGGACAGTGTCATCGAATCGTCCCGCATTTCTTTCGGGTGAGAGGACGCGACGAGCCGTCGGCACCGATGATGGCTGCAAACAGAGACCAGAAGAAGGGACCGTGCCAGCCTCTCCGCAGATACCCCATTGCCTCCTCTTCCTCGTCCTTGCGCACGCATCGAATCCCACACCAGCCAGACTCGCCCCCGCACACACATGGAGGACCAAGGCCGTCTGGATGACCACTCTCGTCCGCATGCGCCAGGAACGAGTCCGCAGGCGAGGATGCCAGCAGCGAATATAAGGTCACTCGAAGCCAACGAACCTGCCGCCGCCGCGCACGCGCGGGGAGAAGACATGCAGCAGCGACCAGCTATAGCTAAAAGCTGCGGGCCAGCGCAGCAGCGTCCGTCCGGCCGTCCGCGGCGGGGGACTGCACGCGGCTAATTACACGGCAGAGACAATGCGGAGGACCCTCGCTAGGCCTCGCGAGGAGAAGGGCCTCCCCTCTTCTTCGACGGCCGGCACCACCTGGGTCGCGTGCGACGGTGGCAGGAAGTGGACGCCTTCTCTGTTTTTAGGGTGGACATTGTCTTTCTCGATGCTCCGCGTCCATCGGCGTCGGGGTGTGCATGGTCCGTGCACACGCCGTAATTATACGCGGCCGCGTCGTTCCCTCCGCGACGTTGATGCCCAGAACGGCTTGTTTACGCCGTATTAACCGTCCCTCTTTTGGCGGTTATTAGAAAGGTCTTTTTTTGTTTTTTTTTTTTTTTGGGGGGGGGGGGGGGGGTGCGGGACCTGGGGTTTGGATAAGTGTCTGAGGTGATGGTATACACTCTTTCGAATATGAATACCTTTTCTCTACTAAAGCTGTGGTTACACTGCTCATACATCATACAAAAGACAGTCTGCAAACACGACTCACCTCAATATCCGTGGTTCGAATGCCACGTGCCAAGTTTCCTCCTTGAACCCGTTGCCATGCGGCATTCGAAGCTTGGATCTCGCGGTGACGCGTTTGCACTTGTTTGCAGACTCTCTACCTGGTACAGAGGATGCCGATATACTCAAATAAAAAGGAGTTCTGGCTGCAAATCTACCACCTAAAATTTGACACCTGCTGGGAGTCGGTGCAAGAAGGCTGACTCCTTCGCCGCCCGTAGCTACGACTTATTTTATTTATATCTTTTCTCTTCAGGCACTGATTACATTTCGCTATCTTGCCATCTTTGATCACTCTGACAGGTCTTCTAAAATGGTATAGGCAGCTCAAGAAGAGGTGCCGCTTATTCGCTTCTCCTCATATACAGCGGGAAACTTCCGCGAGTTCAAAGTTCGTGGTCGGGTCATCTACTACGTACGACAACGAACTTGGCATGTCAAGAAGAACCACACAACCCTGCAAGGGGGAAGTCTCGGTTCGATCCCGGAGTGGCAACCCAATCATCGGTCCTCCGCATACTTGCCTCGTCGGTGCCGGAGGAGCACGCGCGTGTATCCATCGCAATTACGGCTGTGGCCGATTCCGACTGGGAATTACGTATCCCCCGGAGGAGCGTTCACCCCGCGGACCAAACAGTGATGAATCTTCCGGTCGGGACTACCTGGTCCCATGACGAGACTCAATCGCTGGGGCTCAGGGGTCGAATGCACCGATTCGGAATCTTTTTCCTGCAGAGACGGAGAGAGCTATTACGTCTCCCCGTGGCCCTGCACTGCTTTTTTTTTTTTTTTCTCGGCGTCTTGGAGTTATTTTACATTCTGTTTTGGGGTTCCCATATCTCAGCATCAATCTGCCATTCCTGGCTGACATCGGCTTGCTTATTGAAAAACTGGCATGCTTGGGAAGGTTCGGCATAGGAGGGACGGACCCTTTCTAATCCATCAGGTGTGTCCCTTTTGTTTTCTCACTTTTTCCCCCACCGGGAGTGCCTTTTGTTTTTATTATCCGCCGCTTTCTGTTCAAGATCGAAGTTTGATTCTGAGGGCTAGATCATTTTTGGACGCTCGTGGTATATTAACCTGCCTTCGAAGAAGAACGCAATAATTTGCAATTAAATTCTGAAAAAAAAAAAAGACCGCGAATGCAGTTTTAAAGGGTGAGGTCGATGTAATTATTCAATTATTAATTAAGTATTTTCTGTTAAGGCTGCAATGAATAAAGCTCGAAGTAAAAAAAAAAAGAAGAAAAGACAGAAAATGCTAAGTGTTTACTGTAGGGAAGCACATAACCACGCTAATGAACTACCGTCCCGAGCAAAGCTTTCAACGGTACCGCTATCTCACGTGCAAGCTTGGCGAACTCTGAACTGAAAATCTATTTTGCTAATGAATCCTTGCGTCCCCAGCCTGCGTTCTCGCTTAAATTTAGGTGGGACGTTGTGCGGGGAATTCATCCATAATTGAAATCACGCAGCTTGGAAATGTGTCCGAAGTGCACGTATATTCCTGCAGAGGTTTCGATTTCGAAGATAGTTTCCTGTGTTTCCCTATGGTTGCTTAAACTACAAAACAATACAATACTATTTATAACGTTGTTTTATTTCTATCTTTTTTTTTTCAGATTTTGCAGTTTATAGTCTCGGCTGTGTATAGCCATGCCAGATAAATTCGTCCGGTAGGTTGTGCACAGCCGCTTGATCACTGCCGCTTAGCTACGGTCTGCCGCTTTACCAGGAGATGCATAGATACAGCAATAAAGCGGAGTTTCCTGAGGTCGTCGCTGGAAGCTCCACCCAGAGGGCACGAGCGATACTTTTGCGTTACTCGGACTTCGTACCGCTCCCGCTTTGCTCGCCGCAAGCTGCCATGGCAAAACACGAACACATCGAAGGGCTTTAACCGTGGCCCCTTGTCAGCGCCCCCAGGCTCAATACCACTCACTGTGGACGCTCTGAGAACTTTCGTTTCTCCCGGCTAAAGAACGGGCCACTCGGCAAGCCGTTCCCTGCGGAGCGGGAAGCAGAATCAAGCGGCCGTGGCTAGTGCTTCTTGATTCCCTTTGAAATCAAGTTGTCCCAGGTATGGAAAAACTTGAGCGCCCCGTAAAAATACGTGGTACATTTTTTTGGTGAGCGTCATATCTAATCCTCAGATGTCTACCCACAGGGAGGATTGCAGGCTTCAGTGTGGGATCAACAGATTTAGGCACAGGGGCATATCTTGCCAGGAGGACGATGCACTTTCTCTGATAGGATGGGTCTTAAACTAAACAAGAATGATAGATAAGCACTCCCGCATTCCTTCAAAAACATCGCAAAAAAATAAATGAAATAAGGATACACTGTCGAGCAGACAGGGGCCGACAAAGACGACAATTGCCAAGGCGGTGATATACACCAGAAAAAAGAAATCGATACAAAAACCAGGCTGAACCGGGTGGCGTTTCGGTTTCTCTCATGCCGATGAATATTTATGATGCTCGTTAGCATGGAGTCGTCGAAAGCAGCTGTCACGCTCGAAGTCCAACTGCCGCTATCGGCACCGCACACAGACTTCTTACGCCGGTTTCGGGCGTCACATGCGTTATCTGAGACCTCTTTGGTTTTCGGTCATAACACAGAAAAAAATAAAAATAATATAAGCACGTTACCAAGTACCCTTGTATTAAATCCTCAAATCTTCCTTCCCTTCATGAAGGTTCTTCGACCCTTGGCTGTGTCCACGGCGGCAGAAAAGAGAGGTGTCTGAACAGGGCCAGCCAAAGTGGCAGAAGTTCGCTTGGGCTTTGCGCATTTACTGGCGCGGGAGCGCTGTCGGTTTGGGACCATTGCGTAAGCACACCGCGCGCCGCACGGCCTTGTAAACGTGCGCGCGAAGAAGGACGGTGCCTCGATTGGCTTTCATGGGACGGATGGATGAATACGGCTAAACCTTTTTAAAGGGGCGATGCGACGATTTTTATAGTTTACGCAAATACCGCTTAGAACGGATCCCTGAAGTCAAGGACCTGTGAAAACCCTGTTCGTTTTTCACCACTCCCAATCGAAGTCGCAGAAAAAATTAAAGAAGAACGAGCAGCGTTCACCTCCTCAACTCGCAGCCAGAACAAGCGGCCACATGATCTGGAGCCGAATATATGCCGCCAATGTTGACCATAGCCACGCGCTGGGGTTGGCAAGGCACAGGACACGGGCTGAGTTCCATACATTGTTATGAATTACCGGTTTGAGTTGAGCTAGTTGGTACATGTCTTTGAGGAAGCGGCTTGAACATTAAACACTTGCACACAGATGTCTGTGGGCTCTGTGTATGTCCTGTCCTGTCTGTGTGCAAGTGATTAATGTTCAAGCTGTTTCCTCAGAGGCATTGTTATGGTTCGGCTATTGTCATCATTGCAGCGATTGGACACGGGCCACTACCGAATGCTTCTCGAGCTATCGATTATCACGAGCCCAAATCGAGTAGTCCAATCTATGAGCCGCATTCAAATATCGTCACTGGGCGGTACTGCGACCGCCCAGCTACGTCATCAGTTTTCGCGAAGGAGAGATTGAATGAAAACGCTCGCTTTTGTCATTGAAATTACACCGCAACAAATGAGTTTTTTCGGCCAGTGGCGTTGCGTGCAAGTATCCTTGAGTCCCGTTAGTGCCAGTAGGCTCGTGTAAAGTGAAAAAAAAATCATTCGAATTGAATGTCGTTGCAACGCCCCTTAAATAGGGCGGCGGCTTGCAAACCAAAGCTTCTAATTCAAACAATTAACGAATTTCCGATTAAACTATGATTTAATAAAGAAGGGCAAACAAATCTTGTATTTCCGCTAAGTACAAGCATTCATCTACCCTTCTCCACAACCGAAAGTTGCAATCCCCGTGACGGGATTTCCTCCGACAATAAAGTTTTCTTCTTCTCTCCCTCCTCCCCCCAACATGCTACGCCATCTCCCGGCCTTTTTTCGGAAGAGCGAGCGATCCTTCGCCACACTTGCTCCGTGGCAAGGCGGCGCAGTTCAGACACTTCTCTCTTCTTCCGTCGTGGTTGTGTCGTTGTCAAAAAAAAGAAAAAAATAATAATGTAAACCCACGCACAGCGTACGTGATGCCAATTCCTCTAAGAAGGCAAGACTGCGTCGAGTTGTGAAATAAACTGCAATGAATCTCATGAAACAGCACCTGATTCCTACGGAACAAGCTTTTTTCTGTATCTTGTGTCCACGGTGAAGCGTTCCTAATGAAGCTTACTTCAAAGAACGTCCTCCAAAGACGGCCTGTCAGCGGAGCGAATAATACTTGGTAACACTTAAAATTCAGTTTCGCAGTCACATATTTACTGCCCGAGTCAGACATTTGTGTTCGGTTGTGTTCACAACAGCTGAAACGAAAGTCAATTCAGAAAATAGCTGCGAAAGGCTAACGAGTCGAAAGTACACGATATATAGTGCGTAATATTTTCCACCCATGATTTGTCGGTCGCAAGGGGCATGACCCGCAACAGACGTTGGACCGTAAGTCGGTTGTCATGCAGCGAAAGAAGCACGGTTGTCAAAGTTAAGTCTGCCGTTGCTGCCAGCTTCGTTATACCTTTTGCGAAAGTCACCAGAGGCAGATAAATGCACGAATTGTCCTTTACACCTTAAAAAAATAAACTTTGCTCCTATAGATACAGCAGTCGCTTTCATCCGCAATACGGCTATTGTTGTGGTTTTCTGTTGTTTGCCGTGTTAACCCCCTAACCGTTTCGAGTTTTTGGAGAATTTCTGACCCTCAAATGCTTGATTGTTGGCTTCAAAATTACATTTGTTGCCTTCGAAATCAAGTTTTCAACCACAAATAAGATAATACAAAAAAAAAGAAAAACTTTAATCCTGCCATGTGTTGGCAGAGCCTCAAACTAAGCGAGCGAGCCTGGTTCATCCAAAATGGTTCAGTGCGGGAACCGGGGAAAGCAGACGAGCTATATACTCGTCTTGAGCGGTTTGGGGACGGCTCTACGTTGGCGAGCTAGGCTCGACCAAAACGGTTAAACGGTTAAGGCCAGATAAGGACCTCCGGAATGACTGGGAGACTCTACGATCTACCACGTTAGGAGGTTTATATTGTCGTCAGCTGCCGATGTAAAAATATTAATCCAAAAGAGGGTTACCACTACTGTTCTGTTTACAAACCCGGGAGCGGGTACGAATATCGACTCACAAATGTATTTTCGCATTACATCGAATGCAGCACCATATTTTTATTCAGTACAACAAACGTTTCAGATGAGGGCTCCAGAGGCTTCAGCGGAAAAGGCAACAGCGAACTAAGCCCCCAAGACGGTCCAGAAGTATTTTCTCGCTTCTTTTCAAAGCACCCCTGTGAAAGAGAATCGTCCCACGTCCTTCATCGCGTGCCATTTTATAGTTACCATCTTTCTTTACTACATAGTGTTGCTCCCGTCTCCATGCGCCCGCAAAGCAGCACAGCGTTACGGAATAAAATATTTAAACGGACCGTGCTCTCTTGCCACTTTTACATTCTTTTTCCCATGCTCCACCTCCGTTGCCTTCTCTTACCATTTACCTTGCCTACCGTACCTGGTTCCTCTCGACAGCAACACTTTATTTTCAAGGATTCTTTTTTTCTTCTCTCCAAATGGGTAGTTTTGGTGCGGGCCACCTTCCGGTGAGATATAAATTATTTCTCGGAGCCTTTTCAACCACTGCGGCCATCGAGACTTCAGCGGCCTTGCACTTCTACTTTCATCTTTTTTTTTTTTCTTCTCCCATTAAATATTTTTTGTTTTATTTTGTTTCCTTTCCCGCTTCTCTGCGTGTCGCCTGTTCCGCTTTCATGCGATGCCGCGAATGCGTTTCATCCGGGCACCACGAGCCGACTTGAAAGAAGCGTGAGGTCGTCCTTCTGTTGTCGAGAAGTCTGTCACGTCGGGGAGAAAGAAACATTGCGTCGTTGTTGGCGAACGATGTTTTTTTTTTCTTTTTTTTTTCAATGTTCTCACCGCGACTATGTCACTTGGAGGTCGTAAAACGGAGGCTTCGAGTTTGTTACCTACCGTTTTATCGCATATATATATTTCTTTTTGCCTTTTTGGCTTGATGGATTTAGAGTAGTTTTCTTACCAACTACGACGCTTCGAAACAAATAGTTTACGCAGAGGGTTTGTTTTGCTTTTTCGAGCGTGATGAACCAGTACCAGCTAGAAGACAAGGTCAGTGCATGACGTCATTGATAGTGGACCCCCAACCCTGCAGGACGCGCTGGCTGCGATGCCCTTACGGAAATTCTAGATGGTATTGGATGAACTCAGTGTACTCCCTCGCCGACACCGATTCTTCAAAAGAGCTAGCTGTCATCGGCGCTTTCTTCGAGACAACTATCGGAGTTGTTGAGGTCTTGAGGAATAGTTCTAGACATCGTTCTATTCGCAAAGCTCCGAGGGAAGCAACGCCACCCAGCAGAAAAGACGTGAAGGAGGCAAATCGAAGTTTCCTGGCCCACAATAGATAACAAAAGTATAAACAATTCAAGTGTTTGGCGAAAACAGCCAGCGCGTCCTGGTGGCCGAAATGTGCAACGGAGGAAAGGAAATGAAATGCGCGAGGTTGAATATTGTTATGTGCATCCTGATACTAGGAAGGCCATGGTGAAATGGTCGAGTCGATTTGTATCATGTTGCGCAACCTTTGACTATTTCTAAATCGTTCACGAAAAAGGAGAAAACTTGCCTTCTCCGCCTCATCTGAAATAATATCTGAGGTTAGGACAAAAAAAAAAAAAACTAAAATAAAAGTTTTTAAGACCAGCATTGAAAATAGTGAATAGAATATTATTGAAGAGTAGCAAAGAGAAAGCATTTAGGTATGGTTAAAATACAATAAAAATAATCTAAAGCCTACCATCGCGCTGTGGGTACAAAAGTGCCAAAACAAATACCCCCCCCCCCCTCCAAAAAAAACAAAAAACTATTGTTTTAATTTTTTTTTTTTTTTTACATTTGCTTGAAGGATGCAGAAACAATCTTTTTCACTGGAAATACCAGTTGACTTCGACTATGTACATTAGCCGCACCTCACGGATTATTTAAAAGTTCTGTCATATCTCTTTAGAAGGGAATATTAGCCGTCGCTTCGAGGAATTTTTGGTTTAGGCGGCAATATGTGACACGGCGGCGATACCCGGCATAATCCCCTCGGCGCCGTCCTCCGCTACTGTCTCTCATTGTTTCTCCTGCCACCTAACTGTTCCCCTTCCTTAAAACCAATATCTTGAATTCCTCCCCCCCCCCCCCCCCCCCTCTTGAAACTAATATCTCTGGGACCGCTACTGCTGTGAGGTCGCAGATAGTTACATTTTGCTTCTTTAGAAAGTAAATGAACAACAAATGGAATGGTTGAGGAGCTGAACGTCTTGTTTAACCAAAATGGTTTGTCTCTCTAACTATATAACGAATTATTGACTTCTGTGAATACTACTAGATTCATATATATATATATATATATATATATATATATATATATATATATATATATATATATATATATATATATATATATATATATATATATATATATGTGTGCGTATGTATACGCTGTTCAACGGGCACTGCAATGTGCCATCGCCAAAGGAGATCACTGCACAATATGGAGAAGAGCGCTGAAAGTTCTTCTTGCTGGCAAAACAAGATCGTTCGGTTAAAAGCCGGCACACATGCCTCAATTTTCTTCAAGGAGAAAAGCCCGCTTAGTTTCCTCTCCTTCCAGATTGCGAGGATCACGAAGGAGGCCAAGAAACGAAAGTCAAACGTAACTCTTCGGTGTTTTTTTTTTTCCTTTTTTTTCTTCCTTTTGTTGATAGACCGCACTCACCATTCCGTTATTTACCGCAGTCGTACTACCCTGACCAATAGCGAATACCTTCTTTCGCGTGATAGCTGTGTCATATTAGCAAGCAAACACCCGGTTCATAGCCACATAAAATAATGCATGCTTCCGAGGCCTTTTTCAAAACGATAGGTCCCAACCAAAAACATGGACACTGTCCACCTTCTAATCTTCGTTTCTGTATGTCACAATATCTATAAGTCATTCGATAAATAACGAGAATTTTGGTGTCTTTGTTCTCGAGTAGACGTGCATGTTTTATGGTTCCGAACGATAAAAATATTTCTATGTAGGCAGTTCGTTCAAAGGTAAACTTTTTTTTCTTTTCACTTGACTGAAATCGTTCTAATTATCTTTCGGGAACTCGCATCGATCAACTTGGCGTTCCACAGAGTGAGCGGCTGACTCGTGTAGGAGAAGCAAGCACCGAAACGACGCCATCAGACCTGACTTGTTTGTAGTGCAATTTGCGGAAGCTCATTTACATCTAATTATACAAACTCCATCAGCCAAGCGAAGCAATAGCAAAGTAACTGGTAGAGGTAAGACAAAAATATATTGGAAAACGAGAACAAAATTAGAAAAAAAAAGAATGTGAACCTCACAGGAAGACAGCTTAAAAGAAAAAAAAAGTATTTTCTTGCTAAGCTGTTTTGAGACATCAACATTTCGTTCTTTTAAAGCATAAAATATAATTAAAGGAAACTGTCCTTTATATTTAATCGTACTTCTTCCAAAAATAAATCTAGCGAACGAAGAGAGAGGATGGAAAGGCAAAAGCTGACGTTTCGGTTCTCTCACGCGAAACCTAGTTAATTAACGAACGGACATGGGACAACAGAGAACGCCTAAACAAACCGTAATTACAGAAACATATAAAACGCTTTAGACACCAAAATGCAAAAATCCCCTCCCTTCTCGCTCAATTTATCAGGCGGCGACGAAGCTCTTTCTACATAGTGGGTATTATCGCTCTAATAGTCTCCTTCCTTTTTTTTTTTCCCCTTCTTCTTTAATATATAAGGATTGGCGATTAGTAGAGGCCGGTGGGAGGAATGCAAGCGTATGGCCCTTCAGAAGTTACATCCGACGCGGTTTTACACTTACGGCTTCGAGACACCAACAATAGCACCCTATATATGGGACAAGGTGCCCTGTTGGAAATTACGCGTTACAAGTTACGACGTTACTCGTAACGGATTACTTTATTCGGTGACGTAATAAGGTACTCGTTAGCAGCTGAAACAACTAACGAGCAAAGTAATTTCATCACTGTTTTACGCTATTGCTATGAAATTACGTTACTCGATACACGTCATTTTTGTCTAAAATTGTCCACGTTTTCGGTCCCTTTAAGTTGTCAACGCATCCTCGGAACCACGCTGCATTCTACAGATTTGATCAACGAAGGGTAAAAATACAGTCAAATCGCTCTTTAGAAGTTTCATTGCTGTCGAAGATTGTAACTGCGGCTTGTCGCTGTAAAATACTGAAATCTAAAGTGACTGAAAAGCAACGTTCTTTAGTTTTCAGGAAACAATGGTAACGGTGCTTTGTTACATTTGTAGGACGATAACGAATCTCAGTAACGCGTTAATTCTTGACGAACGAACGAGTACCGCTACGTCGTTACTTCTTTTCGGTAACGGGCACATCACTTCCCTCAACATAAAACGTTGTAGACCAATTCGTAACGTTTAGGAAAAACAAAAGAAAAAAAAAACACAAAAAACGGGAATGCGTTTCTGCGGTGCTTTGCTTCAGGCTACGCCGAAATGCGATAGCATATCGCTCCTCTTCTATGGAGGCTGTATTTCGCTGATTGAATTGTGACGATCACCGTAGCGTGTAACTAAAGATCCCATCTCCGCACATTTTCATTCACTAGCTAGCAGAACGAACCCGCCTTGCTACCCTAGCCAAAAGTCGCGTTCTTTCTTCTGGTATCTCTTTAGCACATCGAGCGCGGTCCAAGACTCAATTCTCAGCACGTGACTTGTTTCTCTCCAGCAAATCTTCAGTCCGCCCCTTCCTCTCACAATGTGAAGATTGAGGGGCACATAACGGCTATCGTCACAACTCGCGCATTTGCGCGATTAGGAGAGGAGGATGGACAACCCGCGCGCGCGAATACGGTTCGATATGAGGACCTGAATTGTTCAATGTTTGCGGGGGGGGGGGGGGGGGGGGGGGGGGGTGAAAAAGGGAGGGAGGGATGTTTCGAGTGTTTCAAAACATTTTTTTGAGCACTGCGAATATTTGCCAAGGTCATGCCCTGCGTTAAATTTTTACAATAGGGACTCCTATCGTAAAATAGGGACCCCAACGCTCTGGGTGCAGCTTGCGGCTTCGCACTGTTCCGCAGTGCAACGACCTAAGCTGCCTGGGGTACCCAAAGCTTTGGGGGCGCCTATATACTAAACTCTATAATACTAGTCCCAGACTGCGATTAAAAGAAAAAAAATATATATATTTGTTTGACGGCAGCCATAAGGAGATTAAAGGGGCGGTGCAACGATATTCAATTGAAACGTTTTTCATTTTGCACGAACTTACTGGCACTATAGTGGGGCTCAAGTATACTCGCAAGCAACGCCACTGGCCAAAAAACTCCTTTATTGCGGTGTAATTTCAAGGACTAAAGCGAACGTTTTCATTCAATCTCTCCTTCGCAAACTTGACGTAGCTGGGCGGTCGCAGTACCGCCCAGTGACGATATTTGAACGCGGCTCATAGACTGGACCCGAGCATTGCGTGGGAACTCGATTTGGGCTCGTGATAATCGATAGTTCGAGAAGCATTGAAGTAGTGGCCCGTGTCCAATCGCTGCAATGACGAAAATATCCGAACCATAACAGTGTCTGGAACTCAGCGAGTGTCCTGTGCTTTGCCAACCCCAGTGCGTGTCTATGATCAACATTAGTGGCATATAATCGGCTCCAGATCACGTGGCCGCTTGTTCTGGCTGCGAGTTGAGGGGGTGAACGCTGCTCGTTTGATTGCGTGTGGTGAAAAACGAACGGGTG
Organism: Ixodes persulcatus; assembly: GCA_013358835.2. Classification (NCBI taxonomy): domain Eukaryota; kingdom Metazoa; phylum Arthropoda; class Arachnida; order Ixodida; family Ixodidae; genus Ixodes; species Ixodes persulcatus. The sequence continues at coordinate 257,696 of JABSTQ010011469.1, read as the reverse complement.
TTTCACAGGTCATTAACGTCAGGGATCCGTTCTAAGCGGTATTTGCGCGAAGTACAAAACTCGTTGCATCCCCACTTTAAGTCTGAAACCGATGTGACAACTTCCGTGGAGTCTACGCGGAGTTCATGCCATAGAAGCGCATGCACGTACTTCTATGGCACGACAAGGGGTACGAGATTCCGATCGCCGCCGCTCGATAACCAGTCGGTGCCTCGTCGTTTGTACTCCTAAAAGAACAAGAAGCGGTCCGCCCCAGGGGACGGGGCGGCGCCGCGTGCTGTTTGTCTTAATCCCAACTCGTTTGCCTACGGCACAGCTCCGCTGTTGCTAGACACTGAAAAGAAAAAAACCACGCGGCCTGGACGATGGGAAGACGCGGGCACGACGCCGTAAATTATGCATCGAAAAACGTCGCTTTGTTTTGATTGCTCCTCTCGGCGAACGCCAAATAGCCGTCGCTGCTGCTGTCCTATGGTTTGCCAGAAATGGCGCGCTTTCGAGGGCGCCGACGCTGATCGATCGCACGACCTCAGACGGGGTACATAACTTGTACCTTGAGTTACTGAACTAATAAACCCTGCGAGTAACATGAGGGTAAAAAAGACTGAACTTCGCTCGATCGTATACGTGCGTGATGGGCGAATTTAGCTAAGAGTGTTTTCCGGACGGTCTGTCGATTGAGGCAAGAGAGAGGGAAAATATTTGCCTTTAAAAAATTAGCGCCATTTTTTTAGTAATTGTATCTATATATTGGAATGTTTGTTATTATCACCTGTCAGTGCTACTCATCTACGCGTCTCCTTACTTTGTGTAAATTCTGTGTTTGTTCACACGTGGGTTATTTTGTTGCTCTGTGTACAGGTCAACAACAAAGCAACCGACAGGGTTGCCGTCGGTCAAAGAATAATTAGATCTTGCATTTATGCAATACATCCCTCCTTATTTGTTTTCAAAGTAATAAAGTTGAACTTGTACTTGAACTGCAACTTTATGTGGGCAAGCAAAACTCTGCTTCCTTAAATTTCATTTAGTTCGTTTTCAACGCATTTCTGACGTTATTTTCATGTCGTCCAATATTTAGGAAAGGTGGCATAGGGAGTTTATTTCGTGATTACTCTATGCGAGTCGTCTTTGCACTTTTACGTATGCTTCGTGCAGACGGTGTAAGTATTTGCGGTGCAAAGTATGGGCTCACTATGTTACGTTTCAAGTGTTGTTTCGAGAGAAAATGTGATCGGCTGCCTTATCTGAACAGGTACATTTAACGGACAGGTCAGTTAGCTGATTCATTCATATTTCCTAAAGTAAAACGAAAACAGAAAAAGATAATCCGCTGCTATCGGTCAAATAATTAATAAATCTCGTATGTGTTTTTTTTTCGTTAGTAATTGCATAATTAAATTATTCATGTCACAAGAAGAGAAGAGCCATAAGGTTATTGTCGTATTGAACCATGGTTAAAAGCGCTAAAAAGACGTACACAAGATAGAAGACAAACACGGGCGCTACTCACAACTGTATTGGGAAAGGAAGATGGAAGTACATACATATATACCTGATACACTTATCGTCACCCAGGCTACACATGCGCGAGATACAAGAGTATAAACCCGTTTACATATATTTATCGCAAAAACGAATCTCAGCATTATACAATGCTATTGACGTGTCGCGGACGCACTGGGGTCCCCTCTTCTTGATAAAATATGCCTCTTGCAGCTCGCGTGCTCTTTGAATTCTGCTTCTACCGGATCCCAATACAGTCAACACCAACTAGCCCAACAAGTTATTTTACAAGTTATTGTCGTTTTCGGCCATATGAATATGGATTATGTTATGTCATGTGTTCATTAAGTGGCAGAAATGAAGACCAGGAGAAACACACCAAAGTATATATCATGCTTTTTTTTTTTCTAACTTAAAAAAAAAGTACATCCTGATACCAATAGCCGAACTTTCCACCTTTGAATGGCGCAAGCTATGTATTAAAGGTAAACAATAAATAATACGAAGGTGTAGTCGAAGCTGGAAACTGCTGGACGCTTCAGAGTGGTCAGTAGTGACTTTTCACCGAGACACCAATTCATTGATTTTCTTAAGATCTGGAGAAACTAAGTTTCTTATCGAATCCGTGGTTATCGAGTTGTTAATTTTCACACAAGCTTTATCTAGTGCTCGGCATAATTATTTCGGGAAACTTTGCTGTTGAAATGGTCGCGCCACTTTCGAATGCAAGATTAAGCATTTTAGTAATAAATTCCGGTACAATAGGAACCATTGGTCAATTTTTTTTTTCTGGAAGGTTTTTGTGTTGCATTTCTCAAATTGCATGACCGATTTCCTCTAATTTTGCTTAATTTGATTGACGTAAAAAAAAAAAAGAAAAAAAGAAACTCCCTCTTGGTGAAACCATTCCGAATTATTTGTTTCTTGATTTTGAGCAGACATTCATCATCCAGCACCAAGCTTTAGTAAATTCAAGAATATTTTCACATGAAAGCTTCTAAATGCTATTTCAACTTTTCAGTTAAGGAAGTTGAGTGGTATAGCATTAAATGTTCATAATTACGTGACTTCAAACTTCTCCATAAAAAGGCATTGGAATCAGACAGTTCATGCACCTGATAGCCGAAAAAAAAAGACACTGACTTAATAAAAATATAATTTTCAATTCATAATTTATTTTTAGATCTTATTTTCCAGAATATATCTTCTTTAATTTTTGGGAGCCCAATTTTGCCATATCAATGTTCGCATCACATTCGAAGTAGTCCTATCTTTCTCCCCCGCCTAGCCTGGAACCACTAAACTTGGAAACAGTCGCAGTTTTAGAATCTCCCCATGTCAAAAGCGTATCACGACCGTTTGAGTTGTAAAAAGTTTCCTGCTAAGACAGGAAAAGAAGTAGAGACAGAAACACAAGTGCACGAAACGTTCAACAGTCAATAAACGGGACGAGATTTCGTTATTATTTTTTTTTCTTTTCAAGTTTCACGTATTTTTGGATACGCACACGGAATGTCGCGTGTATAAATGCCTCCCTCAGGAATAGCATCATCTGTTCGTAAGATAAAAAAAAAGAGCGTGCATTTAACGCCAGCGCAAAATGTTTCGTTTTCTCGCGAGTTCGTTCCAAATAGAGCCGCGCTTTTCAAAGCAGCTGGCGGGTCTTCTCTTTCGCACGCCCAGCGTTTCGAGAGTGAATTCTAGAGTCCAGCTTTGAGGGAAGCGATCCAAGCAAAACCGCAGAGATAAACCTTGATTCGGCGCTGCCGCGTGCTCGAAAGCAGCTGCCTTTATGGGCGCTGCACGCGAGGACAGGACGAGAACAACGAGCCAAAACAGGCTTATTCACGCTTAAAAGTAAGTTGTCTTGCGCGTTCTTTTTTTTTTCCGTTTAGAAAATTTTATTTTCTTGTCTTTTTTCTAGAGAACGAGAGCTGCAGGCGCCTTATCCTGTTTGGAACCCACGTACCGGTCTGGTTTAGAGCAGATTAGTGCCAAAGATTAGCAACGTAGACTTCGAGTTTTTCAGGGATTTGGATCGAATGGGCTGCAACTTAGTCAGAATTTATGTATATAAAATAAGCTATTGAATCAAAAATAAAAAGGGAAACACACACAAAAAAAGAGAGAAAAAAGAAAGAGAGAGAGAGAGAGAGAGAGAGAGAAACTGTTGTTGTCACATGAGTAACGAAGTACTACAGGCAGTAGCACACTCTATCACACACGTTGTCTTCTGTGTCATCAAAGGCGTGCCAGCGCGAGAGCGGAAATTTGCACATACCGAATAGGCGAGAGCGCTAAATAGTTACGCTTCAGAGTAACCACACCTCAGATATTGGATTGGATTCAATGGCGACCCCTTCGCAATATGGGTGTGTTTTTTATACCTGCTTGTAATCATCACACTGAGAAAACGTCCTGCCGATCCTTCAGTTTTGACTTTTAATTAAGACCCGAAATAGCGAAGGAGCTGGATAATAACATCGGGTAAGATATTGCCGCGTGCATGACCGAGAAAAAAAACGATTTTCCTTACATCTAGAAGATACGTAGTTACTCTCCTCAGTGTGAAAGATAAGGAGGCCAGGATGACCTTGCCTACTCAGGCTCGAACATTCTAGGTTGAATGTTCGAGATGCCGAGTGTAGTAGGTAAGGAATCGAGCGTGAGCTTTGCTGACTCACTCAAATTCTCCCGATGACCACACGCATTCACCCTCGCTCTAGCCAGCTGTTTTGCCGACGCCACGACGTATACGCTGCTACTGCTACTGTTTCGACGCATACCTTCTTTTGTTCTGGCACAAGTTCGCCAACTGAACCTTCATTTCCAGTCATACGATCGCCGAGCCTTTTTCATCCGCGACATTTCGGGTGGAGGTGCGGGATAAAGGGAAAGCGTTCCGTCTCGGCCATTCAGGCGGCATTATATATATACTATATATAATGCACTCCGACCTTGATACATTTCACGTCAACGTCGAAGAATAAACCGTCTATTGTTGCTGTTTTCACCGAGGGTTTTCTTTTGAGTCAGTTATATATGTATGCGTGTGTGTGTGTGTTTGTGTGTGTGTGTTACGGACAGTTCGTTTGATCACACAAATGTATACTTAAGAACTGTGCTGTCAGAAATCCTTGAAACGTGTGCTGGTCCACACTTCGATTTTTATACACTTCACGTCATCGTCGTACGTGATTCGGCTTCACAGTGTTTTCACTTTCTCAAATATTGCGGAGGCGATCTCAACGGGTCCGAGCGCTCGCGCAACTCGGGCGTCGATCAAAGATGTGTACGGGCACTCTTCGTTTCCACTGGACCCACAGCAAGTTGACCCCGAGCATAGAAGTTTCGCCGACTTCATTCAATGCAGTCGCGCACTCCCTCAGAAAGAACCTGAACCCCCGATGCTATCGTGTCGTCTGCTAGCGAGGCAAAAGCGGATGTGAAACTTTATTACGGGCTTCCATCATTCCTTTATAGTACTGAGACGATAGAAAAAGTCTTTATTATTATATATTAAAAAGACGCAATGATTAAAAAAAATGTTTACTTGTTTATCATACAATTGCTAACCTCACGTCGAGCCCCCATGCATTTGTCCATAACAACGGCCCTAGCAACGGCTTGTTTGGAGCGGAGCGTCATGTTGTGACGTCGTCAGTTACGGGGTCGATTGCGTCCATTCTTGACTAAGCATCAAAATGGCGGCTTCCCCGCCCCTCCCCCCCCCCCCCTTAAAAAAAAAAAAAAAAAAATCTCGGAATGAAGTGCCGGTACTCAAAGCGTAGGGTATTTAGTGGCTGAAGCCACCCTATAAATCCATGCACTTGTAACACGTGACTCCTCTCTCTCTCATACATTGTAATTTCCAGAATGTACGGAGAGTTCCCGAGAAAAGAGGAATGTGTTTCCCTGCCTGGGTAAATAAACTTTTCATCGCACAAAGCTCAACCTCTGTGAGAATGTGACGCTAGCGTTTGGGATAGAGCGCGTAAGTTTGGGAGCATGACGTTACCTGAACTAAAATAGAATTGAGAAAAACGAAATTCCTCTATGAGCCGACGTCGACCTAAGCCTTATAACGCCAAAATAAGAACTGACGTTGTGGACACTTGCGGGATTTATATCAGTGAAAAACCGTTATCAGCAAGAAAGCTAATATTGTTTTCTCTCTTGCTGACAAGCTTTTGCACTGAAAGAGGTGCTGCAGGCGCGCCTGCCATGTCATTTCTCGTTTTGACGATATTAGGGTGGACGTCGGCTCATAGAGAAATTTTGTTTTCATCAATAATCTTTTGATTCATGTAACGTCATGTTCTCGAACTTTCGCTTTATATCCCAACCGCTAGCATCACATTCTCGATGGACCGTTTATTTACCCGGGCCGAAAAACGCGGTTCTCTTTTCTCGCGAACTCCCTGTATTTAGTTAGTTACCCTCAAGACATACGCGTTATAGAGAGGAAGTCGGGAGCAAGGACAGCAGTTAAATATATATATAAATATATATATATTAATGCGAAAACACAACGCAGGACGTTAAGAGCCTCATTAAATTAATATACTCGCCAGCGATGTCGTAACCCCCCCCCCCCCCCCCCCACCCCACCCACCCACCCAAACAAAGAAAAACGTACTATTAATGATTAACGCAAGTGAATGTAAGCAGTGCCTAATAATATTTTTTTGGTTTTCTTGGCTTTTTGATCCACGTAGGGGTAGAAATACTGGATTTACGTTTTTGTTACTACCGTAGGAAGCATGTGTAGCCATGCAGGGTTCACGGCACTGCCGCTACACTGTCTAGTCCTACTTTTTGGTCTATTTACTAAGCTACGCTCTCGACAGAATGTTAAGAGTTAAGTCAATTAGATGTTTGAATCATATGCCTCTCGCGCAAACAGTTGTTCAGATTCTGTTACTTTCCACCGTTAAGGTGGAAAGTAACAAAGTAAGTAACCCTTCAAACCAGAAGAGGTCAAATTCGAAGCGGAGGTATACAGTCTCTGCATGGGTATAGTGCATACATTTGTAGAATGACCTCAGGCCGAATTTAAACAACGCCACAATAAATCCATCCTTTTTTCTTTTTTAATTGAAATGAAAACATTACATCGCATTGCCGAGACATAACGACCCGTTGTTTAACGAACACACGCTGAGAGGATCATCTCCGCTCAAATCGTTTTCATGGCCTAAGTATACCGAACCACCCACACGCAACAAAATATAATGTACTGAAGCCTACAAAGTCAAGTTTACGAGCGGCCCAGGCCAAAAGGCATCGACCTTCCCGAAGACGTCGCAAGGTCCATCGGTGTCCCTCGGAGGGGAGGACACCCGTGCGCGTTGTGCCTTGTCGAACAATGCGCCGTAAAGCACGCTCGCCTCCGAGGAGCCTCCAGGAACAAAAGCCGCCGATGAACGCGATACACCCGTCATGCCCGTGAGAGAAAGAAGCAACGGCAGCGGAAGGTAATCTTCCTGGTAACCTGTATTAACTCTGCTACTCAGAACACTAATCCTCCGCTTAGGCTGCCCTTAACTGCGAGATTAGCGTCCAGGGAAAACGTTGCATGCCGTAAGGACAGCGAATAGTGTAATTTCTTATCTCGCGTACGCGGGCAATAAATTGCGGCATGCTATGATTATCGAACGTGCGTGCGAACTTCCGCATGTGATTATACTCTATGACGGTCAGAGCTCGTGTAGATACTCGGGGTAGTTTCACACGGTTGTCGTATGGTTACTTTTGGCCACGCCTGCCTGTATACGCTTGTTGAAATAACACGTACGACGCGTGCTTTGCGACTGTTCAGCCAACCTTAAGTAATTTTATGAAAATACGATATTTGTGTGTATGTGTGTGTGTGTGTTTCTGTTCTTTAAACTATTATGAAAGACCCCCCCCCCCCCCCCCCTCTCTCTCCTCCTACGTGTTCAAAAAGGGGGTCAAGAGTTCGCGGTTCCATTCCTTTTCAGAGTAGGACAATGCAGGGGCTCTTTGCTCATGAGCACCTAAAATTAGGACCTGCAGTTCACACACCTTAGGCCGTGCTGCGAAACAACATTGTGTGCAGTGGTGCTTTAACATTGTCTATTCTTACTTGTGAGGACTCCATGGAGCTTCTAATTTTTTCCTCTCTTTGTTTTGTTTTTTATTGAGGCGGGCTTCATAATTGGGTTTCGCTCGGTGGTGTGAGTTACAACCTCTCAGGGCAGAGAGAACACAGATAATAGCCACAACGGTAGATCCGCTTGAAGCATTATCCTTCCTTTTTGTTTCTCTCCTCTGTTCTTCTTTCTTTTAGTCTGGTGATGTTTATCTTAACAGCTTCGCTTTATTATAACGTGGGTGACGGGCGTTAAAGAACGACGCAATAGCAAGCAATTAAGGGACGAAGGACCAAATTGCCGTCTAAAACGTTTGAAACCGTTGTCACGCGGTCAAAGCGCAGGCGAGGTGGTAATACATTATCCCACTAAGATGATAAAAAAAACACAAAAAACTTTAAGCCTGGCGGCAAAAACCAAAGAGAGACAAGGTTAATCTAACAACGTACAAAGGTAAAAAAAAAAAAATCGGTTTCTTATGACATTTTGGTAAATGCAACAAAAAAAAAAATGCGACAGCACTTGAAAGAGGTTTCAACGAGCAGCATTCGTTATCAAAATTTAGCGGAGGTAATTATCCGCTTCATTTAGGGTGAGAATTGGGATGCCACATAACACGATGACGTCACGTCACGCGACACCATGACGTCCCGTGATACTGTGATGTCACGTGACATTATGACGTCATGCGGTGAGACAAACACGAGCAAGCAAGGTCGTCCGTAGACGGTTTCCATCTAAAGCTATCGCTTAAAAAAACGTGACTGTGTAAAGCAGTAAGTTCGGTGAACGTAGCGAAAGTCCGACGGGGTCACATTTAAAGTCGTCACGGGTACACGTTTCGCAGAACGCGCGTATGCCTTTCGCGGTCCGGGGGTCAACCAGACTCTCCATATGCCCTGTGCACCGCCGTCCCGGAAAAATATAATTGATGGACCCCCGGTGATCGAGGAGCGCGCATTTCCCGACTGCCGCGCAAGCAGCAACAGTCAGACCGAATCGGCTGGCAGCGCGGGCCACTGAACCGTACGCACCGAAAGTTGCCGACTCCGGGAAACTGGACACGTTTCGTATGCCGGATCCAAGTGCGGCTCAACGCGACGCTCCCCGAAGTAAGAGCGTTTCACGAGTGATTTAATCGTCCGCGTTCGCGGGCATTCTCAAAAGTTAGAATAATGTCATTCCGCGGACATGGATTGTCATATCCACTTATCTTTATTTACGATGCAATGGTCATATGTCGTATGAGTTCCCAGAGATGAAGGCATTATTTTCGATAGAAAAATGTCCAAGTCGCCAAACTTTAAAAAAAAAAATATATATATATATATATACATTTATATTAGGGGTGGGCGAATATTCGAGCAAGTAACGAATAATCTGCCTGCCACGCATTCCCCTATGAATATGTTTATTCACTGAGAAAGGCGTGTGATGCGTGCGTTATCGGTCTGCTCCGTTTCTATCTGTCCGATGGCAGCAAGACAGGATCTGTTTCGGTTTCTTTTTCACCAAGCCCTTTGTTCTGTGGCGCTTTTATAGCAATATGTGATTTAATTGCGCGTTCTATAAATTGATACAATAAAAGAAACCTCGAGAGTGAAATATAAATATAAAATAAATCTCGAGAGTTTTATCTGATATAAATGTTTGAAAAAAAAAAAATCTAGGTGCGAGCAGAACATTGCATCGCCATTGACCACAACTCCTGCCACTCCCGCACAGTCAAAACTAGGGATGTCGCGAACCTGCCCAGGTTCGAGGTCGACCAAGTTCGACTTGTTCGAACCCTTCAATGTGATATTGGACAAAGGTTCGACTGAAGTTCGACTTTCGTGTGCATGCGCGAAAATTAAAAAAAAAAAAAAAACTAGTTTATTTTATTTGGCAGAGGAAAAGTGCAATATTTGTTGGGTTTATTGGCATCACTGGTTCACATTAATAACTAATGAAAGCGTTAAATTGCACATTTTCGCTTTTATATGGTGTAAACGTTGGTAACCCTTTTATGAAATATAAAATAAAGTACTTTCTAAATTATTTGTTTCCCAAAAGTCGAAATATTCGTGTAGCAGCCGGGCACAACTCTCCATAAGTCGAACTTCGAAGTTTAGTGAAATTTCGCAGGTTTCCCGTGAAAGGGTCTTTCTACGTTGAACAGTTAATTTTCCTACATGATAATTTGTGATGAGTGCATTACTAGTAGTATCCTTAGCCTGCTGCAGCCCAGTAAAATGCAGCTGCATTGATTTATTTTAAAAAGACAATAAAACCTGCTGTTACCTCTTGTTTTGCAATTTTTTATTACTAGACACATATTCGATATTCGATTCGATATTCGAAGCCCGTTTTTTGTCTGATTCGTATTCGATTCGTATTCGAAAATTTCAATATTCGCACACCCCTAATATATATATATATATATATGTATTAGATATCAACCAAAGAAAATTATCATCCGGTTCTTCTTTCTTTCTTTTTCTCCACTTTTTTAACGTACAATAAATATTTAAAAAAATTGGGTTGAGAAATCTTTTTTTTTGCTTTTTTTTTAGATGGAAGATAAATTAATTTTTCACATCGTTGCTTAATGTCAAAGATAATGCTTGGTCATCGGAGAACGCAGTGAGTTAATGTACCAAATAATTAGTGAATTGTTCGCGAACAAGGCGCGCGAATTCTTTTCAGTGGAGCACAATATATAATCACTAAGGGGTAAAAAAATCACACAAAAAAAAACAAAAAACACGGAGGGTTTGTTTTATTATGCCTACGCTCGCTTTTCTGCTTGCTTATTAGTTCCTGGGTGTTTTTATCGGCTGATATGTCAGACATTCATTGGCTACTAGGCGACAACAAGATGCTCAGGACTCGCTACACCAATGGATGGATGGATGTTAATGTCTATACCCTTTGTAACGGGCGGTAGCTTGCACCACCTAGCCTTAGTCTGCAAAGACTTCGGCTAGGCATAGCCATCATAATCAACATTTCTGATGATGATGATGGTTATGGAATTAATTGTGCAAAAGCTACTGGGGCACCCAACGAGGTAGAGGGGCTTAGAGCGATAAACTGGTATCCCGTTCACCAGGCAAAAGTGGTTGCTGCCATGTTGTACAATTTTGACCACTAGACACGTGACCGTACCGAATCCTGAGGCTTTTACGCAAAACTGAGCCGAGGTTTTTTTATCGCGATCGCTGTAAAAAACATGATAAACTATTTTTTTCAATACTGTTAGCCCCAGCGATGAGTGTCTAGCTCCGATAAAAAAAACCAAAAAGACCACCGCCCGAGTTTTTGTCGTAAAAACACATTTTGGGCTTAAACAAAGAAAAAAAAACTTATCTCGTCGGTACTGTTATTAAAGATCAACAAGCAATTCTTTGTGCGCGGTACTTCGGTAAAATCTAGATGTGTAACTATGAGGTCACATGTCTAGTGGTCAAAAATGTGCAACATGGCGGCGGCCAATCGGGGGTCACTTTCAGCTGCCAGTATATCGCTCTAAGTCCCTCTACCTTGTTGGGGGCACCCAACATTTCTTAAAGGTTCTCTCCAGCCTAAAAATAGTAACCGTAGGTCTTCACGCCTCTCGCAAACCAAGAAAAATAAGATTTCATCGGGAAATTGATTCGAGAAGCTCAGATTTTGATACGCACATTTTCGTTTCGTCACTCGACTAAACCTGTGCCGTAACAGGATGCTACGCATCCGCTAATTGTGACGTCAGGCATTTTTTTAGCGTATTCGCAGGTTCATTGCATTTAACGGATGGTATAAATTAGGAGATTTGTCTTTCCCCAACAAGACGTAATGCGGAAAATCCGGCAAGAAGCTGCTTTAGTTTCGTAGGTTGGCAACAGTCGGTTTTCGTTGCACTATAGGGTCGTTACAGATCACGAGAGCTTTTGTTGCGTGCCGCTTGCAGATCTAGGATCGACCTATTTCTCCGCATGCGTGACTCGTTGAAACGACAGCCGGATAGTTTAACATTGAGCCACGCCTAGCGTTATTTTTTTTTCTTCTTTAAAGTAAGTTTATTGTTAGGGCACATTGGGGGGGGGGGGGGGGGGGGGGAACCATGTGCTGAGTATTTCTGAAGCGAGGTTGAGTCGCCCCCTTTGCATCGACAACCCCTTCTCGGTTGTAAAATGGTACTATATACTTCGCTTTACAGTTTATTCCCACGGGAGGCGATGGTCTGCTCAGAATACAAAGTGAACGCTTTGAAAACTGCCGACTGTGTAACGCTGATAAGCATTCGCCCGCGAACAGCTTGAGGATCGAAGGGAGGCATGGGACGTCTAATTTGTAGCTTTGCCAAAAAACAACTCAATATATGCAAACTGCTTTCTGGAGACTTCTAAAGACGGGGAAAAAAAAACACGAAAAGCGAGAAGTGTGCGGTGGTTTGGAAGCGGGATTCTCGTTAATCACTGCAGTAAAGAATGGAGCTGTGTGGTGGGCATATCAGTCAGAATGCGGAATGTCGTTAGGAGCCCGAAACAAAATGTGGAACCCCGGAGAAGCGGCAGTAAAATAAATGTTGTCTTTTCAACGCTCTTGGCTACATACAGGAGGAGATGTTTTTATTTCTTTCGTGTTGATAGAGTTTCGTTTTTTTTTCTCTCTCTCTCTTTGTTAGTGATGGCATAATGAATGACTGGGCGAAGGTGTCAACGACCCAAAACTGCCATCGGCTACCTGGCGGCTTCAGAACGAGGCATACCAGCGATTGCCTTACAAATTACCTTTTCTATGCTCATTTTTGTTTCTATCTCTTCATTATGCTATTAAAGGTACGAAGAAAAACAAACAAACCTTCGTAAGCAATGTTTTCACGCCTTCGTCATAGGTGTTCTCAACTCCAACGGTGCGCATTTAATTTCCGTTCCTTTGGGTCTCGTTTTCGCCGCCAGGCCGCGGACGTTTTCGCTGCACATATTTCGACAAGTGGGAGCTCCCCGTTTCTAAAAGTCACGTCTTCGCCGCTAAGTCGTTGACAGGTTAAGAGTTAGGAGAAGCTCCTCCCACCCCTCTCCACTTTAGCAGAGCGAAGGCTGGAGAGGAGGTCGCCTCTTCTACAGCCTTCGCTCTGCTAAAGGGAAGAGAGGTGGGAGGGGCTTCGCCTTAACTCTTAACCTTTCGCCGACTATAGGTGGCGTCGCCTCTTCTGGAGCTGCGAATACCTGCCGGAAAACGTACGCCACCGACGGGCTACATCTGATAAAATCCGTTTCGTTAACATTTCTTTTTCGTTTTTTTGGCAGTTTAGCGTTCGTGCGTATGGCACGCCTGTTTTGGTCGCTTTCCAAAGTCACGAACACGCTCCTGCTGGACCGTGGCTTTGTAAACACTGGAATCAGTGCATAATTTTCGGAATTCTTGGTCCAAGAAATGTTGGCGTGAAAACCATGCTACCTTGTCACAAACTCGCGAGCGACCGTGACATGCTTTGAAACGGCCATGGACTCGTGCCGGCGCTTGCGAAGTGTGTACTTGCGTTAACTGCCGAAACCTCCCGAACCGGGGAGTTTTCGGGAAATTGTGGATTGAAGGAAAAACCAAGCAATACGCCCTGCATCGCGGGAAACTTAAAAAGACACAGATTGGTGCACACGAGCGCTGCATTCGAATCAGCCATCGTTGCAAGGAAAGGGCAAGACGGATAACAAGCAGCGTTGGCGGCAACGCGTTACCGGTAACACGTTACTGGAGACTTTTAGCAAATCGTTACCGTGCTCCGCGTACCGCACTACCGGAGCCTTTGAAACATGCTTTTAAGCGCGCGCTCCGCGGTCATGGCATTAACCGGGCGCGCTCTTAAAAGCATGCTTCAAAGGCTCCGGTAGAGCGGCACGCGGAACACGGCAACGGTTTGCTAAGTTTCCACTTTTTTTCGCTAACGTGGTAACGTACTCCTTACATTTTCAGAACAGTAACGGATAACATATATCTACGTTACTTATTTCGACTAACGGGGAATGTAGCTACTTTACTCATTACATTTATTCCACCCCTCTTCCCCCCTCTCTTCCCCACCCCCAAAAAAGAAAGAAATCACTTCATTTCTTGTTTTGTTTTTAGGTAAGCGGAAAATCCGGCAAGAAGCTGCTTTAGTTTCGTAGGTGGCAACAGTCGGTTTTCGTTGCACTATAGGGTCGTTACAGATCACGAGAGCTTTTGTTGCGTGCCGCTTGCAGATCTAGGATCGACCTATTTCTCCGCATGCGTGACTCGTTGAAACGACAGCCGGATAGTTTAACATTGAGCCACGCCTAGCGTTATTTTTTTTTTCTTCTTTAAAGTAAGTTTATTGTTAGGGCACATTGGGGGGGGGGGGGGGGGGAACCATGTGCTGAGTATTTCTGAAGCGAGGTTGAGTCGCCCCCTTTGCATCGACAACCCCTTCTCGGTTGTAAAATGGTACTATATACTTCGCTTTACAGTTTATTCCCACGGGAGGCGATGGTCTGCTCAGAATACAAAGTGAACGCTTTGAAAACTCCCGACTGTGTAACGCTGATAAGCATTCGCCCGCGAACAGCTTGAGGATCGAAGGGAGGCATGGGACGTCTAATTTGTAGCTTTGCCAAAAAACAACTCAATATATGCAAACTGCTTTCTGGAGACTTCTAAAGACGGGGGAAAAAAAAACACGAAAAGCGAGAAGTGTGCGGTGGTTTGGAAGCGGGATCCTCGTTAATCACTGCAGTAAAGAATGGAGCTGTGTGGTGGGCATATCAGTCAGAATGCGGAATGTCGTTAGGAGCCCGAAACAAAATGTGGAACCCCGGAGAAGCGGCAGTAAAATAAATGTTGTCTTTTCAACGCTCTCGGCTACATACAGGAGGAGATGTTTTTATTTCTTTCGTGTTGATAGAGTTTCGTTTTTTTTTTCTCTCTCTCTTTGTTAGTGATGGCATAATGAATGACTGGGCGAAGGTGTCAACGACCCAAAACTGCCATCGGCTACCTGGCGGCTTCAGAACGAGGCATACCAGCGATTGCCTTACAAATTACCTTTTCTATGCTCATTTTTGTTTCTATCTCTTCATTATGCTATTAAAGGTACGAAGAAAAACAAACAAACCTTCGCAAGCAATGTTTTCACGCCTTCGTCATAGGTGTACTCAACTCCAACGGTGCGCATTTAATTTCCGTTCCTTTGGGTCTCGTTTTCGCCGCCAGGCCGCGGACGTTTTCGCTGCACATATTTTTACATGCGGGAGCTCCCCGTTTCTAAAGATCAAGTCTTTGCCGCCAAGTCGTTGACAGGTTAAGAGTAAAGGAGAAGCTCCTCCCGCCCCCCTCCACTTTAGCAGAGCGAAGGCTGGAGAGGAGGTCGCCTCCTCTACAACCTTCGCTCTGCAAAAGGGAAGAGAGGTGGGAGGGGCTTCACCTTAACTCTTAACCTTTCGCCGACTATAGGTGGCGTCGCCTTTTCTGGAGCTGCGAATACCTGCCGAAAAACGTACGCCACCGACTGGCTACATCTGATAAAATCCGTTTCGTTAACATTTCTTTTTTTTTTTTTTTGGCAGTTTAGCGTTCGTGCGTATGGCACCCCTGTTTTGGTCGCTTTCCAAAGTCACGAACACGCTCCTGCTGGACCGTGGCTTTGTAAACACGGGAATAAGTGCATAATTTTCGGAATTCGTGGTCCCAGAAATGTTGGCGTGAAAACCATGCTACCTTGTCACAAACTCGCGAGCGACCGTGACATTGAAACGGCCAGGGACTCGTGCCGGCGCTTGCGAAGTGTCCACGTGCTTTAACTGCCGAAACCTCCCGAACCGGGGAGCTTTCGGGAAATTTTGGATTGAAGGAAAAACCAAGCAATACGCGCTGCATCGCGGGCAACTTAAAACGACACAGACTGGTGCACACGAGCGCTGCATTCGAATCAGCCACCGTTGGAGGAAAGGGCAAAACGGGTAACAAGCAGCGTTAGCGGCAACGCGTTACCGGTAACACGTTACTGAAGACTTTTAGCAAATCGTTACCGTTCTCCGCGTACCGCACTACCGGAGCCTTTGAAACATGCTTTTAAGCGCGCGCCCCGCGGTCATGGCATCAACCGGGCGCGCGCTTAAAAGCATGCTTCAAAGGCTCCGGTAGAGCGGCACGCGGAACACGGCAACGGTTTGCTAAGTTTCCACTTTTTTTCGCTAACGTGGTAACGTACTCCTTACATTTTCAGAACAGTAACGGATAACATATATCTACGTTACTTATTTCGACTAACGGGGAATGTAGCTACTTTACTCATTACATTTATTCCACCCCTCTTCCCCCCTCTCTTCCCCACCCCCAAAAAAGAAAGAAATCACTTCATTTCTTGTTTTGTTTTTAGGCACCAAATTATATCAATTTTGGCACTCGTCCCACATAAATTTTTGCATGAAAATAATTTTTTTTTACTGTGGTTCTTAAGCACATCTGCGCGTCAAAACAGTGAACCGTTTTAATTCATATACAAAGCAAGAAACGCAAAGGCAACTTGCGTTGCTTTTTATCGTTAACTGTAACGCTCCCCTTTTATTTGCAACAAGTCCGTAGTGCTGCCTTTTCCACGTCAAAATTAACTACCGAAGGCCAGCGCGGGACTCGGAATGGACACGAGTGCTGCGTCATCATTCGGCCGGAACTCGTGTCCAATCTCTGAGGAGCCGAATCCCGGCCGAACGCTGACGCTGCACTCGTGTCCAATCTCTGAGGAGCCGAATCCCGGCCGAACGCTGACGCTGCACTCGTGTCCAATCTCTGAGGAGCCGAATCCCGGCCGAACGCTGACGCTGCACTCGTGTCCGATCTCTGAGGAGCCGAATCCCGGCCGAACGCTGACGCTGCACTCGTGTCCAATCTCTGAGGATCCGAATCCCGGCCGAACGCTGACGCTGCACTCGTGTCCGATCTCTGAGGAGCCGAATCCCGGCCGAACGCTGACGCTGCACTCGTGTCCATTCTCTGAGGAGCCGAATCCCGGCCGAACGCTGACGCTGCACTCGTGTCCGATCTCTGAGGAGCCGAATCCCGGCCGAACGCTGACGCTGCACTCGTGTCCGATCTCTGAGGAGCCGAATCCCGGCCGAACGCTGACGCTGCACTCGTGTCCGATCTCTGCCCTGTGCTGGCCCCCAGAGAAGCTTTTGGACGGACGGCCTGTACAAGCAGGCCTTGTTTGCTTTTGTTAAGGGTGCATCGCCGATGTAGGCTTCGGCGCATGAACCTTGAGCTCCCCCCGGGGTTGGAAATATCCCAGACGCGGCAGGCACGAAGGTCGGCCCATAGAACGCATTAGAAAATACAAACGAAGCACATTTTTGCAGCCCCAGATGGCGGACAGGGTTCCAAACAAATCGGGAGCATATTTTTAGCAGTCTTCCATATCATATATTGCTATATTGATTTTTTTTTTTGCGAGAAAGGCGATTGTACGCTAGTTGGCTTGGACTGGTTCAGCCAAAAATAAGCTTCCCTTAGTTTCCGTTGTCATGTTCGTACGTTACTGAAAAACAAACAAAAAAAAAACATTATTTTTTTGCTATTGCCCGAGTCCCACTAGAGCGACAAACAGAAACAACCGACACCGACAAGCCTCAAACACGTGCAACATGCAAGCGAGGGTACCATTTTGGCAGGCTCGCAATCACTCGTGCTAACTTCACGAGCTCCGAGACACTGCAAGCCTGTCAAAGGTTCCACCGCGTCCATGCTGTGCGTTTTTGATGCTTGTTGGTGTCGGTTCTTTATGTTTGTCGCTCTAGTGGGACTCGGGCATTACAGTGGTGGTCGGCTTTTGGACTTGTGACCGTACTCGGGGAAAACTTTTCTTGGCGTTTCCTTTGAGGGGAGGAGAAAAGAGCTCGCTCCACTTTAATCAGCGCCCGGAAAGGGAAAAGGGCACGCGTGCCCGTACGTTTGACTGCATTTCCACGGAATATATTCGCGTTGCTGTTAGTGCGAGCTAGTGCCGTCACATTGAAGCATGGATTGA
Organism: Ixodes persulcatus; assembly: GCA_013358835.2. Taxonomy (NCBI): domain Eukaryota; kingdom Metazoa; phylum Arthropoda; class Arachnida; order Ixodida; family Ixodidae; genus Ixodes; species Ixodes persulcatus. The sequence goes on along the minus strand of JABSTQ010011469.1, from coordinate 240,068 downwards.
GCACGCGCACGTGAGGCCCTAAATCCGCGGCGCACGCTCTACTAAAATTTTCGGCGATTTCATGCGGGGAACCTCGACTGGTGCCCCATGCGCGCAAACACGTGCAGCGTGGGCGTGGACATGGCTTTGTCAAGTTTGCGATTGCACGGGCACGCCCGCACGAGCGGAGACATGGCGGCGGCCAGTCGCCCCGCTTGCAATCGTCTATAGGACTGATCCCTATTGTAGTAGACTGGATCGCGGATCGCGAGCCCGCCGGTGGCACCACAGGCGGCCATTGCTTGACACCAGGCAATACACGCGAGTCTATGGGAGAAACACACACATGTAGGAATATTGAAGCTTGTATGCTGTGCTTGAAGGCGAGTATATTATGATGTGATGAGATCATTATATCGGGTGCTTGGAGGTCAAATAGGTATTTGTCAAGCGTTCGAAGGCCAATTAAAAAAATCAAACGTGCCGGAGCAGTATATACGAAGCTGAGCTGGCAAACGTGCTCTCGTGGTGAAGTAAACAAAGGAACTTGCCGTCAATAAGACCGTCCTCGGGGAAGCCCGAAAGTTGATGAATGTCGAAAAAGTTCCATGTTGACCGCGGCTTTCCGGGGGTGAGCGAATTCCGTGTAGCAAAGCCCTCAAGCTTGTCGTCTGCTAAACCCAACTTGACGAAACTGCCACCGACTCCGCGCTAATTATAGGTAACTCTCGTCTCATTGAGCTGCACTACATTTCTCGCCCAGAGGAGTCACTCTCGACCACAAAATATTTATTTATAAGAACTGTAATGGCTGTCAGTTTTAATGTTTGTACACATGCTATTCAACACGCTTTCCGAAAAGCAGCCAAAACGTTTCAGTGCCGACAACAGCTTAGAAACGGGGGAAACGGCACTTTGTCTCGTTTTTCCCATAGAGTCCCATGCATTTCATGGTGTCAACCAATGGCCGCTGGTGGCGACACTCGGCCCCAGCTGCCAAAGCCGCGGTCCGCGATCCAGCCTACTACGGTAGAGATCAGTGGTCTCTAGAGGGTATTTATAGGACGCCATATTTGAGGGCGATGTTTAGAGTGCATGATCAGAGCGAGCTCACAATAATAGGCTGCTAGGATCGGTAGTCTTGATGGTGCGGAATGCACGTTGGAAAAGAACCGTAAGCCCGCCGTCAGCACGCGCTCAGCAGTTGAGCACACAGCTATGGCAGCTTCCTCTATTAGCGGCGAGATGTTTTGGTGACGCCCTCCTATGGTTTCCTCTCGTGACGTCATTACCTTACGAACAACAAGTTCGATGGTGTTTGTAGTGAGCATGCATGGTGGAAGCTTGAGATCATTGCGCTCTGAAACCAACACTGCCAACACCGTCGAAATTGAAGTTCTTACATTACTCTTATTTCAGTCGATGAGAAAACCTTTGTTGACGTCATAGTCAGCATTCGGCCAATCATGGAAGGCCGACCACAGCGACGCTGTGGTAAAGCTGGTCCAGACAGTTGCGTTTGACTGCGTTTGACTGCGTTGCGGCTTCGAGAAACCAGGACATCCCTGCTGCTTACATCGCGTGCCAAGATGATTCCTTGAATTGGATTCCACGCTTCATATGAAGCACAGATGTACCGATGACTCGCTTTCGGTTCTCGACGTAACGCAGTCAAACGCATTCAAACGCAAGTGTCTGAACCGGCCTTAACAGATCGCCACGAGAAGCGGCCGCCGAAATTGAAAAGGTAGAGCGGCAGACAACGGATGAGAGGAGATCTACGTGACGGGCGCCCCGCTGCGGCGAGACGCCGAACACACTGCTCCCGAGCGATAGAATGTCCGCTCGCGCTCCTCGCGTTCCTCGCGCTACCGCTTCTTTTCTCGTCGGGTTTGAAAACCATGTTTTGCGTCCTCGCCGCTGCAAAAGCTGTGGCTCTTTGATGCTCTGTGCTACCAGATCCTCGCGCTCCAAATCTGCGACCGGGCACTCTATGGCTCCGTCGTCGAACTACCAGGCTTTGTGAGTATAGAGGACGATGCTATGGCGACCGTATGGTCGTAATTTTGATTATAAAATGAGCAATTTCTACTTGACCTCTCTGTTCTTGCTTAGCCAATCTAAATTCGCTGGTGACGGGTAGCTCTATAGAGACGCATTTTGTATACCGAGATTTTGCTATCCACACACCGGCGAAACAAGCGTACATCTTCGTACCGCCACCACATGCGGCGTCGGTGCTTGGAGGCACTGAAAAATCATTTTCTTTTTTTTTTTTAAATACGCAAGAAGAACAACATGATTATAAGAGATTTATGAAGACGGGCATGATTAATACCTTGATTGCATACACAGTGCCAAAGACGCTTATATTGGCGAGGAACGCCTTCATTACGATGATGCTCCATGGTGATCTTGGTGCTATACTGGTTCGGAACGACCGTCTTGAGGCTTCGAAGATTCGAATGAACCGATATGGCGATTTCCATGGCAATGGAGACCGATTAGCCAATCGCCTCGCGAGATTTTGGTCGTCTGTATCTGTTTATGTCCGGCTGGCAAGCAGGGAAGGCAATGGCGCTACTTTCCCAGGATCCCAGTGAATGCATGGCTTGCACTGACGTCACAACAGCGGCCATCGTGGTGGTATTGCTGCCGAGCGCGCACCTTCGACAGCATACACTTCGCACCATCAAACTTGTTATTCTCGGCAAGAACAAATAGAAATGACCACCAGCACGAGACGATGACGTCACGAGCAAGCCATGTATACCCCCGAGGCAGAATTCTAACAAGCCCGATGCACTTTTTTTATGATCTTCTTTTTTGTTCTTTTAAATATTCAGACAGACACCGCGTGGTTCTTTGGCTACATTAGCTAGTAAACAATTATTTCGGCTTAAACGGGATTTGCCTTTCGGATTTCGTCTAAAGAAACGTGGAATAAGAAATAAAACTAGGGAGGGGCAGCACAGGATTTTGTAGTTTCAGCGGAATCGTCTTATTCTTTTCCGTCTTGCCTGTCCTTCCGCGCTTCCGGCTGCTATTGTTCTCGAGCCTCCTCATGTTCGCCGAACGTCCGTTGTCAGTTCTCGAGGAGGCAGGTACGCGCGGCTGGACGCAACGGGGATCTCGTGCCGTATCGGAAAAAGGAAAGGGAACCGCCCGATGCCGGACGCGCGGGCCCTCGCGAGCACGCCGCCCAAAGCGCTCCGCTGGCTCGGCTTCCGCATGGCCCCACCGAAACAAAGGCACGGCACACTCGCACACACGTCCGCGACGCGCATAGTGTAGCGCTCTGAAATCGGAAATCGTGCGTGCAATACAAAAAAAAAAAAAAAATAAAGAAGAAACAAAAATTGGGTTTTTTCGTCGGCGGACGCACTTGTCCGCCAGACGACTGACTGGGCAGTGGAGAGACACGCCCCGACGTGAGGCGGCCCGTGATGGGGAAGGAATCACGACCGTCGTGACTGACTTCGGGTTCCCCTTCTTCTCGCTCTTCGCGCGCAACAGTTCGCTCCCCTAAACTCCGCGCTGCCGCCGCCGCCACCGCCGCCAGCCGACAGGCGGCGAGGCCACCACCACCACCCACCACAGCCGGCACCAGCAACGCGAGAAGCGCCTTATTGCGCGTGCGATCTCAAAACACTGCTCCACTTTTACGCCGCCTATACACCGTCTTTACCGTAACGTGGCAACCGGCGAAGGCTACGGTCCAAGTGAGCCAATCAGCGCGTCGGAGGGGAGGCACGTGACTGTACTTTATCTCACTAGTTGCGTTGCGCGCAGTGCTGTCGAAGCCACAGGCGGGAAAGAAAGAAGAAAGCTGTTCTTTTTTCCAATCTTACCCGAACCCACGAAAGAGGGTTCGGGTAATATTGGAGAATAATTATTCCCCTCTTCTCCGAATGCTGTGTCATGCTTTGTAAAGGCTGTCACGTGCTCCTCCTCCGCCGCTCTGACTGGCTCGAATGGGCCGTATACCGTTCCCTCTTTGCCAAGTTACGGTACAACGAAGTGTGGCTGTTGCGTTATTTCGTGCACGTATACGGTGCGTGCGTTGCCCTTCTCCCATCGTGCCGATCTGGACGCCCTGATAGGCTTCCCTCGACTGCGTATACTGCGTCCTTTTGAGCAATGCGCCGCCGTGCAACGTACGGCAGCGAAAGGGGCGCTGTGGGTGTATACGCTATATATGCAGCCGTCACGATTTCCACGTGTTTGCGTTGTTGCAACGATAGAAGGAACCCCGTGTGTGATTAACCTCGATAGACGCATTGCTCGGTCGTCGGCGATCGATAATTGGCCGGTATCACGGTGCTCGTTAGGCCGTTCGCGATCGTGTGTGGTGAAAGAACGGCGAACATTTCGGGGTTCGCTTTTTGCGTAATTTATATTCTTTCGAGTTTTTGCTTGGCGGGAGAAAACGATGCGGCTAAAGGCTCAGTGCAGGGGTACGGACGCGTTACTTGTGGCCACACATCGCCTCTTTGATATCCATTCTTCCGTCTCGTACATCATTCTTTAATTTTGCTTGTTCATGTTCCCTCTCCCGGCGTTGAGTGGCCTCCACCCCTATCGGCTTAGCTTGATCTAACCGCATGATATCATTGATTTTTGTACGCCTTACGAGTTAAACAATAAAACTGCGCGCAGCATTTGTTATCTTCTCTGTCACTCTACAAAACACCCTTGCGTCTACTTTTTTTTCAGAATGCGCTCAAAGAAACCACCATTGAGATCTACCGAGTGAGGCACAGTGAATCCTGGAGCGAGGAAGAGAAAAGAGACGAACAAACACACACAAAAGAAAAAGAAAGAAATTGACTTTTTTTCGGAAACATGTACGTACGACTGACGAAGACAACGGGTGATCACAAGGATTGCAAATCTTACTGGTATTATTGCGTCACACTCAGTCGGCACTTTTTAGTCACTGCCAGACGCTCGATCACCACGATGAATCGTGCCCATATATCTTGGATTCGGGAAACCTTCAGCTGTCGGCTTTTCTTCGAAGCCCACAGACGGTTGTGTAAGTGTACGTCATATTTTAAAGGGATACTTCAACGAAATTTGAAATATTCCCGTCGTGTATAAAAATAGGTTGAATATGATCCACTATATCCGTAAATGACAATCGCACGTTTGTATTTTGAGCCTGGTGGCTGTATTTTTCGTTATAAACGGCAAACTCTGGCAAGCGCTCGGAAAAGGCCCAGCGGAGTGTGACGTAGGTCGTCTCGGGCAACGATTGGTCTCGGGACGAGCGAAGCTACGGCAAGGCTGATGTCGAGAGGATGGCCTCGTCGTTCCAGCCACCGAAGCGGCTGCTTTTGTACAAATTTTGAGTGACGAGTTAATCTTCTATAATCTTGTAGGGGGACAATAGCGACTTCTGCGACACACAAAAGGCATTCTCGGGAAGAGGGGAGTTCCTCCGTCCTCTCTTCTCTCGTCGTGGCCGGAGGCGAGACAACCTCCGTCACTAGCTGTCAAGGTTCCTAGATGGGCATTTCAAACGAGGCTTTAGCGACATCCGCCAGGTGCTCTTTGCTAATCGTTTAATTCGTTTTAAAATTCTTTTTCGAGACTTTTTTAACAAGATATTGGTGTGTTCGATGTGATACTGCTCCTTTGAACACATATAGACCAAAAAATGAGCGCCGAAATTTCGTTGTAGTATCCCTTTAAGAGGCGTCCATTCCAGCGAGGACTTTTGAAGTCCTCAACGTGGATAACCACCCAAAGATCCGCCGGGACGTCAAACACAAACCTTCGTTGGTCAATGACAGCACTTCTGTACGACTTCAGGACTCTTCTCTTGAGCGTTAACAGTAGGTTGGATGTTGCCAGAAATTTGAAGTCATCACCTCCGACAATTGGCTTCAGAAGAGCCAAGCTCAAGAGATTTTTGCATCGGACTCTTTAACTCCTCCGCACGGTCTGCCATTTGGCGTAAAACAAACAAGTCATGTAAGTTCAGGTCGTACGGCTACAAGAGCTCGGTGAATGATGAAGACGAAGAAACAAACCTACATAGAAATAAAGTTTGCGATGTGAAACTGGAGTAAACACATGCCTTCGAAGCGTATAATGTCGGATGCCACATTCTAAACTTTAACTTCTAGATGATAGCATTTGTATCGACTTATCACTCGCCGAGGTCCCACCGGAAGTCACTGGGGTTGTTTCTGTTGGGTGCGTTAGGGAGGAAAGTAGGGTCGTGTGCTTTTGTTTTTTCAGGGTGCCAACCCCAGCCCCAAAGTCACAAATTTCCGCGAAACTACCTGTGAGCCTCCCCCTTCACTTATTTGCACATAGAGATTGAATGAATTCAGCGCCGAAGCAGCAATCGATCGCGGATGCCTACTATATTGACGGTTACGTCAGATTGATTGCTGAATAACTTGTTTTGCTAATACTTGAAAATTCGTGTCGTACTTGTGGATTGAACATGCGTGCATACTTTCACAAAAATCTGCTGGCTTTTTTTTTTTTTTTGGTTGACGAATGTAGCAAGATTTCATCGACAGCTGTGGTGAAGGGCAGTTCATATTCACTCCATCTTCAATGAAAAGCTTCCTAATAGCTAGCTTTCAAGGTGAGAAATCTACGTAAAGTTTGATACCTCAATTGACGCTCACCGTTTGGCAAGAAATGCGAGATTGGCAAACTTCATTGGCGAACTGGAAGTCCCCTACGAGGAACCCAAAGCGCATGGTAACTTTGGAACTTCAAGATCTTGCGAGCCCTAAATATTATTTCGTGACCCCCCCCCCCCCCCGCCCCCCTCTCGCCCCCCGTCCTTCCCCCTTTTCTGCCAAGGGTCATGACTTCATTTTTCACACTTTTGTTAACAACCCTCCGTCATTAATAAAAAGTATCTGCAACGCAGAGCTGAATCAAACTTGTAGACAGTACTTCGCAATTCAATCTAACGTTATCTCCATTGACGACAAAACAGCGTGTAACAGGTGACCCAGGAATGCTTAACCGTTTAGGTGGACAGCTCTTGTTTTTTGATACGCGCAGTAAAACTATTTATAATGCACGGTAGGTAGTGAACAAAAACTCATTGTTTTCCTTTGTGTGCCGTAAGTTCCTCGCAAACATGACATTGCAGCATGAACCTTGTTCCAAAAAGAACAGCCAGGTTGTTATGAAACAAAAATGATGCAAGGTCGTGTTGCTAAGCCTTCTTAAAATCCGCGATATTTTTTTAAATTATTAGCGAGCTGCGGTGAGAGCGTCAAAACACGTTCTGTTGTTAAAGGCCGACGTACAACTTCGGTTTTCTGCAGGAAAGATAAGTAATCCTCTTGCCTCTCCCCTCTTCTTAGCAGCGAGGAGAGCCAAGTTAGGGCAAGATAAAAAGTGGAGAGAATATAGGAAAGGAGGAGGCGGTGGAAAATGCGATGTGTACGCCGGCCTTTAAAGGGGCGATGCAACGATTTTTGTACTTCGCGCCAATACCGTTTTGAACGAGTCCCTGACGTCAATGACCTGTGAAACACGCGTTAGTTTATCACCACAGGCAATAGAAGTCGCAGAAAAAAAAAAATTAAACGTTCCAATCGAATATCGTTGCATCATTAATGACTGTGTCCTCGAGGGTCGACGAAAGCCACGCTGGCACACGTGACAAACGGAGGACATGACAGCTTGGCTGTTTGTTCCTCTTGCGCGTATATGCTCGAACCTGATTCTCCACCACGTTGACCAGCTGATTACGTATAATCGAACTTATATGTAGACGAATGAGAAATTTGAAAGTTATCATCGATGTCTCCAAAGCAAGAGAGTCACGGAAGAGCTTTTAGACAAGGAGTCTCGACCGCAACTCTTTCAGGAGTCCGTCATCTTAGCGATTGGTCTAAGCCTATAGCACTGAGCATGTGTGAGCACGTGTGAGCATGAGAATATCACGCTAATTGTCACATGGCATGCTTCTTTTTTTATTTTAAACGCTTTCCGACTCTCTGAGTGATGTGCGGCAAAGTGCGCATGAACATGTTTGTGTTCTGTTTTGTTTTTAGAGTGTTGCATTCTCAAGGGTGTATCTCGCCGTTGCAAGAATGCAGTTTAGGCGTTGCCGAAAAAAAGTAACGAAATACGTTACTCGTGACTTGCAAATAAAAGGAACGCGTTACCATTATTGTTACAGATAAAAATTGACGCAGGTTACTTTTGCTTTGCTTTTTATTTATGAATTAAAACGTTTTACTGTTTTGACGTAACAGGTGTGCTCAAGTGTCATATTTAAAGAAACATTACGTCAACGCAGATACTTAACATAATTACCTTATATTTTTTACGGTTTCACCTAGACTTTTCCTCTCTCGATAGAAACGAGGGAGGCAAAAGTAAATTCGATAACTTCGCGAAAAAAATTTATTTTGACCTAATATTTGGGATTCTATTTCAACGATGTTTTTTGGCGAGCTTAGCAAAATTTCAAGAAAATCGGAGACCATGAAGAAATCGCCGGTGTACCCTTTTAAAAGGGCCCTGCAATCATATTTAAGCGTCTACCTTTTTTGCGGTTTCCACGTCTCTTGGGGTTCGAGCAAGCCAGCGGGCATGGAGAAAGTAACTAAATATCAGTGCGTCATATTTTAACCGGACGACGCGGAAACCTCCTCCACCTACGAGGGCGACCCGCGTTGCCGAAAGCGCGCAAGATGTGACGTCTTTGGTCCTGGGCTTACTACTGGTCAGAGCCTCTAAAAGCTTCTTTTTAGTCGAAATACAAAATATAAGTGGCGCAAACTGTTTCAATTATTTATAAAAGTAGTTTTCGTTCAGTATTTTAGATCAGAAAAGAAACGAATGCAGTTTATAAAGTACGGAAACAAGAAATGACCCGTCGACATACCCGCCACCAAGCGGTGGAAAAGGCGGCGCATACTAGAAAGGAGTAGTGGGATCAGGCGCCGACACAGAAAGGTCCCGGATGTACGAGGGCGACGCTGCAGTCGTATGGACAGCAGGATCCGACCGGCTCCGAGCGTTCCGAGGGCCTTCGGCGAGAAGCTTTGTCTTGCGGTTTAGCCGTTTCGCGGTATGGCAGCGCGAAGTGACTCCCATTCTGAACTGATCTTTACCCCGTGTTTGCTGTTGTTTGTGGCCAATGAAGTGTCATGCCGAATTAGTGTTTAATCGCGCAGCAAATGCAATGAGAGCCGCTCTGGCCGCCCGCTGCATACAGCCTATCCAGAGCATGCTTTAGTGGCGCCCTCTCGCGCCGTCAACACGGAGTGCGGCAGCCGTGAGCGCTCGATGAGCTCATTTCCTTTCCTCAAGTTCACGGCCACTCAAGCAACCAAGGACGTCATGAGGGAGGTTATTTTTTGCTTGTTTTTGTAATTTTAATTTGCCTATGACTTTTAAAATAAAGCGAATTTCGAGAAAAGAAAAGATTCATTAAGTTACTACGTTTAGTGCGCTCAGGTTCGGTGCAAATTAAAGACCTGTAAAAAAGTCGTGGACAGCTCTTGTTTCTTGATATGCGCAGTAAAACTATTTATAATGCACGGTAGGGAGTGAACAATAACTCATTGTTTTCCTTTGTGTGCCGTAAGCTCCCCGCAGACATGACATTGCAGCATGAACCTTGTTCCAAAAAGAACGGCCACGTTGTTATGAAAAAAAAAAAAAAAAAAAAAGATGCAAGGTCGTGTTGCTAAGCCTTCGTAAAATCCGCGAAATTTTTTGAAATTATTTGCGAGCTGCGGTGAGAGCGTCGAGACACGTTCTGTTGTTAAAGGCCGACGTACAACTTCGGGTTTCTGCAGGAAAGATAAGTAATCCTCTTGGCTCTCCCCTCTCCTTAGCAGGGAGGAGAGCCAAGTTGAGGCAAGATAAAAAGTGGAGAGAATATAGGAAAGGAGGAGGCGGTGGAAAATGCGAAGTGTACGTCGGCCTCTAAAGGGACACTGACAGGGTATTTATGCTCGCCGAGGTTTTTAGTTGTACGTGGCATATGAGAGCCCAACTACCCAGAACAGAATTTGCGGCTCGAAGTTCGGTTTCTTTCCGCCCGAAAACCGCCGATCGAGAACTGGCCGGTTCGAGTCGCGCTCACCCTCTTTTCCGTGGCCACGGGCCGTTTTCTAAGGTATGGAAGCGACCACCAAATTTAATCAAAGTCGTGGGTCATTGAAGGCACACAGTCAGTATTAAAAATAGAAAAAAAAATATGAAACTCATTTTTGTGGCTTCCAAAAAGCTGCAAATACGTTGATTGAAAAAAAAAAAAAGGTAGCACAGACAACCGGAAGCCTTCTGTGCGTTCACTGAAAATTCTCAACATGGCGTCGTTTCGCGTATTGTGGGACTAGCGGACGGCAGCGGACGACGGGCGTTGGACCTCTACTTCAGAACTGTCGTTCACGGTACCGGCGAATTCTGTCTTCCTTTGAAAGAGAAATTTTGGACCGATCAAGAGAACTGATATTCATCCCGTACGACACGCCCGACCAGCAAGCCGATTGCACGAAGACGCCGCCGAGCCGTCGTCCCAACTCGTTGCTGAACTGAAGACATCGCTCGCTCAAGCGTCAAGCACGAAGTGCGTACTTCGAGTTGAATACGAACGCGTACGGTTTCTTTACGAGGTGCGAATTTGGCCTCTGCGTGGTGCTGCCCGACTTCAAGCCGGGAGTGCATGTAATGAAGGGAAATCGGCAGCAAACTACCGACATACAGTCTACCGCCTCCATTAGTACGCAAGGAACAGTTCCTTCGTTAGCTCAGTGGAAAGACATCCGACTTACACGCAGCGAGCACGGGTTCGATCCCTGCTTTGTGTGTACCATTTTTTTTTTGTCAAACATTTTGCGATGTTTACACTTCTTTTTTGTAACAATTATCAGTGAAAAAAAAAACAATTGCTGTGGACGATACGTCGCTGAACTAAATGGTATGGGATTTCATTTTTGACACCTGCGAACTCAATGTAGTCACTTTCCACAAAATGCAAGGAGCATATGAATCGGGTAGCGTCCGCTTTCCGAGCTTCACGTAACTGTTCTACAGGAATTGCAGCCAGCCATTGACCCCGACCCGTTGATCTTTCGGAAACTTGTGCACTCTGCCGCACAATGCCACCTTCAGATACAGAACATGTGAAGCAATTCTTCACGCAACATCTTGGGAGTATTCTTTTCGGAGCCGATCACGGGAATTCACCACACTACGGCACTCGGGCACTCACTACTAATTGCCAACACTTAAATGTACAAAACATCTCATCTTGAAGTACAGAACAGCGAGCGGGACAAACATAAATGCAAAGGAATCGCACGGCGAGCGAACGCATTTCGTCTGCTACACGCGGAAAAACAAAAAAACAAAAAAAAAACCGCACGGTTGGGTGTAGCCACGTGACTTCCGCCAGTCTCACTATTCATAAGCGATATAGGTTAAAATCTATATTCAGCGTAGGAAATACATAACTAAAGAAATAGAAATAATCAGCATAAAAAGGGAAAGAGGAAGGAAGGAGAGGGAAGGGAAAAAGGAAAAGCAAAAAACAACTTTTAACACTGAAATATCATTCATACTCTTATTCTCATACAGGATATCTTAATGAAGAAGTTGGATCGTCGTCGTCCTCTTCCAGAAAATCGATGGAGCAGAAACCAAGAAAAACAAATTTACATTTAAAGCAATAGAATTTTTAGAAAAAGGAATAATCCTATATACAAACGTAAATGCTCGTACTAAATTCCAAGCCCATTCCTGAAACTATGGTTTCGATGCTCCCCAGTTTTTCTTTCAAATTGGCTTTTACAAAAAATTTAATTTTGGTCATTTGATCCTATTAATTTATTTTGATTGGTTGAAACCTGTTATGCCGTTTGGCGGTGCAGGTTGAGAGTGATAGGTTTATTTCTTTTCTTTTAGCTCTCAATTAAACATTCAGTAAACATTCAGTCTCACTATCCTCTCCACTTCCCCGTATGGTGCGGGAGTTTCGGTTTCGCTTTCGAGCAGTTGCGTTTTTTGGCTTTATTTAAAAAATACGTGACTCTGTAGCAAAATATTAATTGGGTAGTATTCCGACACCCTAATGAATCGCCTGACAAAAAAGGAAAAAGAAAAATGTGGGGTGTCAGTGTCCTTTAAAGGGGCGATGCAACGATTTTTGTACTTTACGCCAATACCGCTTTGAACGAGTCCCTGACGTCAGTGACCTGTGAAACACGCGTTAGTTTATCACCACAGGCAATAGAAGTCGCAGAAAGAAAAATTAAAGAAAAACGAGCGGCATTTATCCCCTCAACTCGCAGCCAGAGCAAGCGGCCACGTGATCTGGCCGTGCGCTGGGGTTGGCAAAGCACAGGCGACGAGCTGAGTTCCAGACATTGTATATGGTTCGGCTAATGACGTCATTGCAACGATTGGACTCGGTTCACTACCCGAATGCTTGTCAAGCTGTTGACTATCACGAGCCCCAATCAAGTGCTCACGCAATGATTGGGTTCAATCTATGAGCCGCATGTCGTCACTGGGGGGAACTGCGACCCCGCAGCTACGTCATCAAGTTTTGAGCTGGAGAGATTGAAAGAAAACGCTCGCTTTTGTCCTTGAAATTAGACCGCAACATAGGTTTCTTGGTCAGTGGCGTTGCGTGCGAGTATGCTTGGGTCCTACTAGTGCTAATAAGCTGGTGTAAAGTGAAAAACCTTCCAATCGATTATCGTTGCATCATTAATGACTGCGTCCTCGAGGGTCGACGAAAGTCACGCTGGCACACGTGACAAACGGAGGACATGACAGCTTGGCTGTTTGTTCCTCTTGCGCGTATATGCTCGGACCTGATTCTCCACCACGTTGACCAGCTGATTACGTATAATCGAACTTATATGTAGACGAATGAGAAATTTGAAAGTTATCATCGATGTCTCCAAAGCAAGAGAGTCACGGAAGAGCTTTTAGACAAGGAGTCTCCACCGCAACACTTTCAGGAGCCCGACATCATAGCGATTGGTCTAAGCCTATAGCACTGAGCATGTGTGAGCACGTGTGAGCATGAGAATATCACGCTAATTGTCACATGGCATGCTTCTTTTTTTTTATTTTAAACGCTTTCCGACTCTCTGAGTGATGTGCGGGAAAGTGCGCATGAACATGTTTGTTTTTTTTTGTTTTGTTTTTAGAGCGTTGCATTCTTAAGGGTGTATCTCGCCGTTGCCAGAATGTAGTTTAGGCGTTGCCGAAAAAAAGTAACGAAATACGTTACTCGTGACTTGCAAATAAAAGGAACGCGTTACCATTATTGTTACAGATAAAAATTGACGCAGGTTACTTTTGCTTTGCTTTTTATTTATGAATTAAAACGTTTTACTGTTTTGACGTAACAGGTGTGCTCAAGTGCCATATTTAAAGAAACATTACGTCAACGCAGAAACCTAACATAATTACCTTATCTTTTTTACGGTTTCACCTAGACTTTGCCTCTCTCGATAGAAACGAGGGAGGCAAAACGTTGAAGGTATGTCGGATGAGTGCGAGAATTCATAACTTAAAACCTAGAAAAAAACATTAAATGTGATTTCGAGTAATGCGTAATGTTATACGTCACTGTTTCGAAAATGTAACGAGTACGTTACTGCGTTACCAATTAAAGTCACGCGTTTCCGGTAACCCGCTATTTGTAAGGCGTTACCGCCATTACTGCTAGAATGGCTTAAAACCAAAGCTGAACGGCAATTTTAGCTTACTTTCATTACACTAAAATTGTTTATACCGCTTGTGACATTTGGCGTTGCAGAGATCAAGTACATATTAATAGTGCTGAAATGCGTACAACCAGTCTCTTTGTTTTACTGCATCTGGATGTAGAAGGCGGCGAGTTCCGCAATTTCGAAATATCTAGCCACTCTCTAAGCATCGTGTCGTGTCAAGATTCAGATTGAAACGATGTATCGGCTCTATTTTTATTTATAAATTTCCTTCTTTGCTTGTGAAGCGTACTTTCCTCTGAAATCAACCCCGAAACAATTCCCAGCAAAGAACAAAAAGCAACCGCACGCAAACTGTACCTCCCCAGCAAAACTCTTGAGGAGGAAAATACCTATCACTGCGAAAATATGCTTAGTACACCATCCTTACGCAGTTGACGTATTTCTGCTTGGACAAATCAGTTCTTTTGGTGCTCAAATGAACCTCGGGATTGACCCTCCTTTCGCAACTCTTTTTTTTTTACTATTTTACGTTTCATCTCCCAACAACACGCGTAACTTTCTTTAGTCGTGCACTCATCACCCTTTCTTGTAACTCTATCTCTCTTACATTAAAAACACTAATTTACTGGCCCGTAAAAAAACGCATAGGGAAAAAAAAGAAGATCCGGAATACCCAGATCCACACAGAAAAAAAAACCTATAATATATATATATATATATATATATATATATATATATATATATATATATATACAGGGTGTTTTTTTTTAAGCTTAACAGATTTGTTTAAAAAAAGCCGTGAAAGTTACACTTATGCCGCTTGTGGACTTGAGTTATACAGTCAGGGGGACACATTATAGGGGGCTAATCGTAATGATCAGGTGGCTAATTAATTAAAATTTGTTAATTAACTTTTTAATTAATAAAAATAGACATATGGTTCCAATTAGAAACTTGCTCAGCCTCATCGAAAACCCCAAAATCAGTCATTTTCAGAAAGACTTTGAGCGCGTGAGAAGCGTAGTAGTGCACTAAAGTTACCACTCGTGAAGCAGGTACAAGGTTGGGGCTAGATAAGAGACAGAAAAATCGCGCGGGCGCCTTATCACAACCTCTAGCTTTGTACCTGCTCCACGAGCGGTAACTTCAGTTCACTACTACGCTTCTCACGCGCTCAAAGTCTTTCTGAAAATTACTGATTTAGGAGTTTTCGACGACGCTGAGCAAATTTCTAATTGGAACCATATGTCTATTTTCATTAATTAAAAAGTTAATTAACGAATTTTAAGTAATTAGCCAACTGATCGTTACAATTAGCCCCCTATAATGTGTCCCCCTGGCCGTATAACTCACCTCCACAAGCGGCATAAGTGTAACTTGCACGGCTTTTTTTAAACAAATCTGTTAAGCTTAAAAAAAAACACCCTGTATATATATATATATATATATAATAAAAAAACTTCTTGAAGATCTAGAGCCTTCATACACAGCAGCCAGGGTCAGATAGGAGTCCATGGCCAGGAAAGCCGACTGTCACGCTCAGTTTAGCGGCGTCCCTAGAGCCAAAATACCCGAACCCGCGCAGCTTTCATTAATTACCTCCTAGTGCTGCCGCTGCTGCCACCGTGCGGAAAAGATTCGCGTTCAATTCATCTCGCCCTAAGATTTATCTTTTACTTTTTCTTGGAACTTGTTTTTTTCTCTGTTTTTCCTTCGTTCTTTCTTGCGAAACTGGTAAGAGGGGATGAAGCATCTCGGTTTGAAATGACAAATGGAAATCTCGGGGGATAGCCGAGAGAAAGAACCCACTTTATCAACTCGTTTCTGGGAGAAGGTTTTTATTCCATCTCGGAAGCTTTCTTTTTCCCTTTTTTTTTTAAATTTTGCAGCCGCCCGACTTGTTGCCTCGGTTCTACATTTGAAATGACTTAAAAGAACCATAAACATATGGTTTTTTTTAACGAAATGAAGTCGGTGTCTACTTCTATTCGTTGCGCGCTAATTAACTTAAAATGAAATGGCTCGTTAAAAAAAAAAAAAGAAAAGAAAAAAAGGAATGGGGAGCGGAAGGAAGGTGTACTAATGATTGTTTTATAGCCTGGCCGCATCGAGGGGTGTTTAGCGTTCACCGCTTAATCAAAGGGAGCTATTCGTCCGGGTTTTAATTCGGAGCTGTGTCTTAATTTCGAACCAGGCGTAGTAAAAAAAAACAAAAACTCGTTTTTTTTGCGATGGGTGAATCGGTCACGCAGTAGGCAGACAATTGAAACGCTAGTGTTTGAGACCATTTGGGAAGAAGAAATGATCGAGAAACAAGGTTACCCGCATAAATAAAACAATATGTTGCTCTAGCATTGTGGCGTCGTGGCCGCAGAACTGAATTAAGCAATATAGAAAAGAAAGAAGCTTTATACTATATGGTTGAAGAAAACACGTGTTTTGTGAAGTACTATGTCTCAATGTAAAAAGAGTCTGTTCGGTGCAGATATTTTTTTCCTAGAGATGGTAAACCTATGCTGATGCGTTAATATATGCCACCCCTCAAGTTCTTAGTTCCCAAGAGATTTAGTGAACTGTATTGTATGAGATTGTTACTGTGGTTACGATTATGGCTATCACTAAGTAGTGGTAGTGGTAGTGGTAGTCGTAGTAGTAGTAGTAGCGGTAGAGTTGGTGGAGGGTGGTAGTTGTGATAGTAGTGATGGTCGTAGCGGTAGCGGTGGTATTAGTAGTAGCGATGGCAGAAACCTCTTCTGCCATTGCTACTACTATCACCGCCACAACTATTATAGTAGTTGTGGTGGTGATAGTATAGTAGTTGTGGACAGGTGGTGATAGTGGTATGACTGGTAGACCGTAGTGGTAGGGTGGTAAAGGTGGTGGTGAAGTAGTATAGTGGCAGTAATGGCAGGGAAGGCAGAAGTAGTAGTAGTAGTAGTAGTATTAATTTACGTGCTGCGTTTCTGCTCGCGTGATTGCATCGCAATTAATCAGCAAACCGAGCTCTCTTTTTTGCCTTCCCCAGTTTCAGCCCTGAGTTTCATTCAGTAAAAAAAAAAAAAAAATATATTCAGTTGGAGAAAGGCTGTAACAATGCAAAGTATTACCATTGATACCTGTTATTCCCATTTGTGGGCGCGCGAGGCGCTGTTTTATTTCCTACCACATTCCCAGACTGTGCTCCGTCGGACACAAAGTAGCGCCCTTGTCCTTCCCCGCGCTCTGAGACCCGTTCATTGTCACGAAGAATTGCCGCCTCTTTTTGGAGCCTCCGAGATCCCCCCAACAACACTCAACGACCAAATGCCAGAGTACGCATGCTAGAGCCTGACAGCATGCATTCGACGCGTGCTCAACGGCTCTGGGCGTATATACTATAATCGGGCATTAAAGAAACCGCATCTCAAGTCAGCGGCATGCGAACTTCCAAGGCCCCCAGTCGCAACTCTTCCTTTCGAGAGATACGTTCGGACGATACGAGGTTCCCTCCGAAGTAGACGCTCCGTTTCACGTCACGATGGAGCGCGGTAGATTCAAATTCCACGATCCGTCGAAGCCAATCCAGTGGCGTGCGAGTGTCACGTGACCTTGAGGAGGGGCGCAGCATGTGCTACCATGGTGCTACGTTCGTAGCGAAGGATTGGCTCGGGCGGCTCGTAGCGCCCTCTGCGGTCCATCGTGAGATGAAACGGAGTACAGATGTTGAGACCGATACGCGAGTGGGCGCCCAGATTGGAAATGAGCGCGTTCGCCGGCACCACCAAACGGCGTTCAAGCGTGCGCCGAGCACTGTAATCACGCGGACATCGACACCACGGTGGCTGTAGTGTTGAGGCACTCGGTCCTCTTCTGTGAGGAACTGTAAGAAAGAGCTTCGACGGCCAATGCGGGGACTTTGAAGTCTTGTCGTATTTAGTGGAAAGCGTCTGGAGAGTTTTCTTTTTTTTTTTTTTGTTTTCGATGGCAGTTATCTGCTAAAGTTGGTGTTATTTGCTGCTAAATTTACTTTTTTTCACAATTCAACAGGTAGGTGTATATTTGTTTTTATTTTAATAAGGTGGAATTTTAACGTACTCTGCAGCGAAGCACCACAGAAATACAGCCCCGTTTTTTTTTAAAGGTCGCTCATATTTTAATGTTTAACGATTGGTTACAGTGATCTATATTAGTTTTAGGAGGAAGATTCAAATCAATAAAGGTGAACGCACCCCAAATTGCTGGCCCTACAGAAAATAATAATAATATAAAAAAAAACAAGGAGGCATATATTTTCCTGCATACAGACTTGTACACGTTACTGAAAAATAGTAAGGAATTACATTTACAATTACTCAAGGCTAAATTGTAATTTATTACAATTACAATTACCCTCACATAAAAGTAACTGACCGTTACCCCAAAAAGTAATCCGTTACTTTCGTGGCGTTACTTTCAACATTATTGTCCTCAAGTAAGAAAAAAAGGGAAGAGGGTTATTTAAGTTCTTATTGTTGCAACCTGTTCCATTTAATGACCTTGAGTATTTTGAGCAACAACTGACTCTCGAAAGTCTTGTCAGACATTTTGCGTTATTTCTTACTCAATATGTCGACTGCTACGCTGAACACCCTTTGAACTGAGGCACTGGATGGGAGTTCCATATTGTTCCTCACGAATGCTTCATGCTCTGCAATGAGCTTTTTCAGCGAAGCAATGGAAGTACTATTTACCTCGAAGATAGAGCAAAGCTTCTTCGTTGCAGCTGTTGCCGCGAAGCTGTGAAAGTCATCATACATCTAGCCAAAACTAGAATAAGTATTGATTTATGTCCATCTTACTATACCGACATATATTGCCAGACAATAGCAAAACATATAGTTGTAACAGTAAGGTTATAATTAAATAATAAATAAGGTTTGGCTCGATATTCCTCGGTTGAGGCGGTGGTGAATAAAAAAAGGTTTCCAGTATATAAATATAAGTAATAAATAAAAGGGCACTCTTAACAACAATTAATTAGAACGTCGGTTAAAACAAGGAAATGTAAACGCACGTTTGCCGTGTGTACCTTTCTTGGTGCCGTTCAAAAACGCACGGAGCACGAACCGACTGCAGTTTACTCCGGTGTTCTCCAGGTAGACGTCCGCTGATGCCACGGGCAGCGAAGGGCAGAGTACTAAGTAAGCCGCGCTATGGCCCCACTCACGAGTTTCACTCTCTCCTCAAGCCCAGAATATCAAGTCTACGTCAGCCACCATTATGTTTTATTTCTAAAGAATATCTGCTTGAGATAGGATGCGTCCTGCTGGGGTAAAAACAGGAAGAAGAAGAAGAAGGAAGGACTATTACCATTTTCCAAGTGCTCGCAAAAAAGCTGACTCACAAAAAGGGTGACTGAGATGGAGATAACCTGGCTGGAATTCACAAATAAAGTGGGCCAACCCTAGAAGTTGGACTACAAAAAAGTAAGTAGCTTTTAAAACAGGGTAAAATAATGTGAAAGAAACAGAAAAAAATACATCCTGGTTTATAAGAGAAGATGATAAGTGTGCAGCAACGAACAAGGATGCTTGTGGCAATAACACCTTCACATATTATCACATCTCTTTTAGTGGATTTTAGGGTAGACGGAGCGTTGTCTCGTGTTGTGACATTATGAAAATGGTCGTAGTCACTATAACCGAGAAGGACATTGTTAATTCTTGTCTGTGCACTCACCACCTCGAGGTTATCGAAGAGGCACACAATCACTTGGTGTCCTCCTCTCCCCGTCTTCGATCGCAAAGAAAAAACAAAGGGACTAAAAAAGCGGATGTAACTTGCCCCCCCCCCCCCTCTTTTTCGTTTTTTTTTTGTAGAAATGTTTATTTGGATTTTTTGACATTGTTGTTAGCGTCTAAAAAAATAGATTCAGGGGCTTGGTGTTGCAAACAAAGGCTTTGCGGAACTGAAGAGTGCCAAGCCTCCCTTTGCGCTGGTCAATTCGCGCGATAGTGTCACTGCGCTCGACTTTACCGAAATCAAAACAACCCTTTCTTTAGAAAAGGGGGGGGGGGGGGGGGGGTGGCCCTGAAAAAAAATGTAACGGATTACAAGGAATCCGTTACGTAAAAAATGTAAGGGAATTACTTTAAAATTACTCCAGGAAATATGTAATTATTCCGTTACAAAATTACTGATAAATGTAAGGGATTACAAGTAATTTCGTTACTTGTAACGGATTACGTACAAGTCTGCCTGCATAATAAGTGTTGCCTTTTTCTTGTCGCGATGTCGCGATTAAAACAAGGTTAATATAAGCCCTTTTTTATTTTTACAATATTGGAATGTGAGCTCCGAGGCGCCATCAAGCCTTAAAATGTTAATAAAAAAGAACTGCGGTTAGTATCTTTTTTTTTTTTTGCATCACTTTGTTTTTAATTTGAGACACTTTTTGGGTGCGGGTATATACCTATCCGGTCTCATGGGCATTTTACTCGGTGTTTATGCCGATAGTCTTCGAACGAGCGTCACATGTCACATACTCATATACACGTCACATTTATATTGTCTAACTTTGGACGCCTCTTCAATTGTCCCTCGTGTAGGTTTTCGCCTATTACGGAATAAGCTTTTTCTTGATATTCTCCCGTGGAACATGACAGATCAGAGTGTTCTCGTTCGACCAGTGACGACTGAGAGCGAGAAAGTGTAAATTGTGTCGTCTCCGTATCCTGACACCACGAGCGCGCTGACATTGTTCTTGGTTCAACTAATCACACTAATTCGACAAACATCTGTTTCTGTCCGCCGGCAAACTAATATCAGTTTTTTTTTTTTTTTGTCAATTCAAGCAATGTTTTGAGGAACCGATTGTTCATGAGCCTGTCCTCATGTATCCAGCTAAAATCACTCAAAGTTTAGGGGAAAATATAATTTGACATGTTGGCGAGGAGTATTTGTTGTTTATTTGTTCTTGGGTACGGGACACCATGTGTGGATTTATCCCAATCGCACGCTGTCTTGGGTGCATATCGTGGACCTCCAATGCACCATTGGGTGCATTGGAGGTATACGGTTATGATCGGCCATCTGAGTGTCGAAGGACTGCCAACAGGAATCGCACCGTGCGATGTCGGCGTTGTATACATTTCTAAAGAAGTAGAAGGTTGTCAAATTTCTACGGTAAACCCTCGATCACACTGCTCATTCATCATACAAAATGCATTCTGCAAACACGAGTCACCGCAATATCCGTGGTTCGAATGCACGTGCCAAGACAGTTTGCACACCACAGATTCGACCGCGAGTCACCGCGGGGTCCGTGCTTCGAGTGCCGCATGGCAATGAGGTTGAAGGAGAAACCTTGGCACGCGGCATTCGAACCACGGATATTGCGGTGACTGGCGTTTGCAGACTGCCTTTTGTGCGATGTGCGAACAGTGTGACCCCGGCTTAAGAGAACAGAGCAACGTGCGTCGAACAGTTTCTCGGCATTTTAAATGGTTTAGCGAACGGTCGAATCTCTGACAGGTCTTCGCCCTGACATTCCTTCGCTCTATACAGCACGTACCTGCAGCCGGACACCATCATTCCTTTATACTTTTTCGGTTGCCCTCTCGGCACACTCACCAGTTTCCTGTCTCCGTCGCGTCGGGATCTTACAACGCAGTTCACTCTTATTACGCGCGGCAGGGAACTATTACTAGTCCGCGAGGACCACCTCACCGACGCAGCAATAACGATACTTCTAATGACATAAAATGGTGAGCCGCGGCGAAGTGGCACCGTTTAGTTCCAGCTTAAGCTCTCCGGAAAGGAGCCATTATAGAAGTCTGCGGGTCTTCGCCGCGTGTATACTGTACATAGCGCGTGGGGCGGAGTCTTGTGTCCGCCTGAAGCCGCGGCGACCTTCCAAAGACAATCGGGAACGTTTAAAGACCGCGAAGGGAGAGACAGAGCGAGAAAGCACGTATCATCGCGCGCGACCCGAACGAAGAAGAGCCGACTCCTGCACACTCTGGCGGTGGTGTAGAGCAAAGTTGCGGAAACCACGCAGGTGCCGAAAATGACCCCTTATAGTCGCCGCTGCCACCACGTGGTGCTGTCTTTGCGTCTAAACTCCGCTTCGCGTTATGATGAACCGCAGCGGAGGTTGCAATCAGTCGTTCCAGCCAATCCAATGCCGTAAAGGTATCACGTGACTGCGCTCTCCGCCCGTCACTGCACCACTTCCCGAGGGTCTTGTGACACTCCGCACACGGCAGTAGATTGACCTCGATGGCTCCTATGACGTCCACTACGGTCCATCGCAAGGTGAAACGGAGCATAGGACTGTCGGACGACGCTGTTCTGGTCTAGTGGGCACGTGAGGCGAGCCAGGGACCGCAGCTGAACCTGGGCGAGCACTAAACAAGCCGACGGAAAGAGGGCGATGAGAGCAGCAAAAAGAAAAAAAAAAGAGTGCATTTCAGTCGATGGTGAGGATGAAAGGAGATGGTGAGGAGGTAGAAACGGGGAGAGGGAGGAAAGACAGGTGGAGTGTGGGGAGGGGGGGTAGACGCATCAGCGATCTGTCATGCTCGGCCGAGACCCCAAGGACGTTGGACGTTGCGTGTCCTGGGGTCCGGCGCAGGTACGCGCGCGCGCTGCAGGGGAACTGGTCCGAAGAGAGGCGCAGGAAGAAAGATTAGGCGGTCGTTGGAGAGGTTTTTCTGGCCGTGCGTGTCTTTTTTATTCGCCTATTTCGTCTCGTTAAGTATATCTTTTTTCTCGTTTGCGTGCGTGAGGGAATGATGCTGTGAAACGTTTATCTTTTTTGCAGTCCTTCTGGTCTGTTTTTTTTTTTTTTTTTTCTGTGAAACGCGCAAGAGGGGTATGACTGTTCGTGCGTGTGTCTCGAGATAGATATTCTAGAGAAAGAGGGTGGGGCGCGATGTCACCGGTTCAGCGTAATTTGACTGAAAAGTGGGGCAACGAAGCTCGAAGCGTTGAAGCGAGTTTGACAGACGTATACCCCGCATTCAGTGATACGCAGGAAATCGTACAAGCCGCTTTCTGGCCATCTGTACTTGCTTCCAGGGGGCGCGTCGTTATAGCAGGATGAGTTGATGAGTAATTGTTTATGGCGACATTTTCGCATATTAAACTACGCTCGCACATCTAAGTCTTCGGAGCGCGCTCCATAACACACTCAGAAGCGGAGATGCTGCATGGAAAGAATTTTTTTGCGTTGCACTGAGGATGTCTTTGCGTGCAGAACCCATCATTTTCAGAAATAGCCAGTTCGGGAGATTTTACAGCTACGCTGTTTAAGGGTAGGCATTGCCTCCTATATAGTGACAAAGCCTGGCAGATCGCCACGCGAAGCGGCCGCCGAAACGGAAAAGGTGAAGCGGCAGAAAACGGATGAGAGGAGAGCCACGTAACTGGCGCCCCGTTGCGGCGAGACGCCGAAACACACTTCTCCCGATCGAACAAATGTGTTTCGGGTCTTCGCCGCTACAACAGCTGTGCGCTGACGTCCAGGCTCCCCGAGAAATAGCTCTTTGATGCTTTATGCTACCAGATTCTCGCGCTCCATATCAGCGACCGGGCAGATTAGACGGCAGATTAGATTAGAGTTCGACGACGGGATAGCTCCGGTGTCGAACTGCCAGGCTTTGGGAGTATAGAGGAGGCTTTAGGCTAAGGTTCCGTGGATTTTTTCGTGTGAGTGACCAAAAACTTTACGCTCCCACCGCCGCACGCGCACGCCTTCCCCGTATAAAAAGATTCGAAGTAAATAGCCAAAATAAAGCGTTGACGAACGCCCGTGCAAGATGCCATTTGTTTTAGGCTTTTGCTTTAGACCTGTTAGCTGCCGACGCCGGCACGTGCGGCGCATGGAACACTATTCCCTGCATTCTGCTCGAGGCTTGGGTAATATAGGAATAGGTCTATTTCCCTTCTGTCGTCGTAATGGGGAGGCCGCGTATGGTCCGGACTCCCGAAAAGCAGCGCGCGTATACGAGGAGCAACGGCGGGAACGGCATCGAGAATGTCAGCGGCAGCGGCAGGCGGCAAACAGCACCGATGAAGATCGTGCACAAAACGCCAAGCGCATGCGGCAAACCAGACAAGAGGACGAACGTCGCGGGGCGAAGAACGCATCAAAAAGACGCAGGTAGCATGCTGCTAAATTGAACAACTTTAATGGAGCATACGCTAAATTCTGTGTCACGTCTGTGTCGTGTGCTAAACAGCTTCGCTGGTCATCCACCTTCACAGAATGAAATGGCTCATGATATTTTGGCAAGATTTGCGCGCATGTGCAGCACGAGTGAGTACTTCACTTTAAAAAATATCCCCTTTCACCCGCGCACGCACACGCATATGTGCACACGCACACACGCACACACTCGAAAATAAGGGATTGGAGCCTTGTTACCCTTTGTTGGTCTTCAGCAAGCTCATATGCGAGCATCCCATAAAAAGGAAAATTTGAGTATATATTTGAACGAAGCTTCGTGATATTAGGTAGGGCACTTCGTAGATGGTACCACTGCCATCCATGTTCCACACTGCTAATCCGACAAGATATAATTGTTAACTATAGTCTCTGGCAGGTTAAGAATAGCAGGACAGGCCCCTGCTCACCATGATTGGTGGATTAAGCTAGGTAGCGCGAAAAAGGATGCACCCTCCGGAGCTCTTTGTCTGGTATGTTTGCCTATTTCAACGTTGCTCAAAAGGGGTCCCAGACTAAGCAACGATACCACCGGAAGACCGCGTGCTGTGCCACGTTCCCTAGGCTAAAGTCCCATTGCTGAGGCAGTCTGTAGACACTCTGAGGCGCGCTTCTTCCTTCTATACGATACTCCTGTTGCACATTGCTCGCACAAAAACTGTCTGCAGGCATGTTGGAAGCAAAGATGCCTGGAACATGCGTGAGAGATGTCCGCAGATACCTCTCTCCTCTCATCCGCAGCGAATTGCGCGTCTTTTGTATGACGGACGAGCAGTGTGACGGAGAACGGGTGTCGAGCTTCGCGGGCTCGCATGTTATTTTGATAAAGTAAACGGAAGAAACAAGCGCTGGACTTTAGTCCGACCAGACAAGCTCTGGCTGTTTGTCGAGACTTCTGTCTCGCACAACTGCAGGCCTTCTGCGTCCGATGTATTTCACGTCCCCATAGATACTGCAAACAAAGAATATCGAATCTGACCCACCTCTGCAGCACATCGACCATTTATAAAAAATAAAATGAAAAAGGTTAACGCTAATTTTGTTTTTTATTACGTCAGTTTTTCTGGAGGTGTCCGCGAGTGTATACATACGCAAAGCTCGCGGTTATGTGGTATGTAGCATTAGCTGGTCATTGTTCTTTGGTATGAGCCCTATGATGTTCAAACCTCGTGGAAACTTATAGTCAAGTCTCTGCTAAATTTCTATATGATATAATATCTTAATTTCGAATGCGTCTGGGAAACTACGGCAAAATAAGACACAAGGTTTTCCGACGTGGCCATCAGCCCCCGGGGTCACACTGCTCATACATTATACAAAAGAATTAGAAGAGGGGAGGGAACGCCAACCAAAAATAAAAAGGAGCCCAACGTTTCGAAACCTGCTTGGTTTCTTCTTCAGGGGCGACTATGTGCGCGATCCGTGTTGTATGTCTCCCCTCTTCTAATTGTTCTTACCCAACCAGGCAGATTTCTGCCAAATGTTTACCTTCAAGATTATACAAAAGACAATCTGCCAACATGAGCCACCGCACTATCCGTGGTTCGAATGCCGCGTGCCAAGTTTCTCCTTGAGCTCATTGCCATGCGGCATACGAAGCACGGATCCCGCAATGTCTCGCGTTCGAATCTTTATGCAGACTGTTTTCTGTATGATGTATAAGCGGTGTGACCCAGGATTTACAGTAGTCGGCAAGAAAAAAAAAAAAACCTTTAAAAACAAAACAAAAACAAAATTTGCGTCTAGGTTTTCACACATTGAAAATAATTGAGTTCCGACACCGCCTTGAGCCAACTATGCACTAGTAGGACGATTCCGTACACATGTTTACAGACAGACGTTAAACACATGCTTAACATCTGTGTCGTTAAACGTGTGTTTGCATTTGTGGCATAGATTTTTAGCGCGATGTGTTTGCATTTGGAAATAAATAGTTATGCAAATATAATATCCAAAAACGGCGAAATAACAATATAGCTTAAAATAATTAATTGAGTTAGTTGGTTAATAATCAAACGCATTAAAAAGCGGAAAAAAAAAAAACAGTGGCGAAGTAAAGACACAGCCGCGCCCGTCCTGTTGTATGTCTCTTTATTTTGTTCATGTCTGTTTTCCGCTTTTTAATACCTGTTTAAACAGTTCGATTCGCATCGTGTGGTTATTTTTATTTTGTTAAGCTTTTTCTTAACTCGATGCGGTTTAGGGGGGATATTTCGCTCATTCGACGCGGATATTTGTTTTCACTCATCGACCTGAATATTGTGTTCCGCTCCCGAGTCTCGACACGTTCTTTGTTCTTGGGAAGACTAGAGCGCGCTTACTTTCACGCAAGATTTTTACAAACAGCTTGCTCGTAAGCCAGAGGAACAAACCAAATTGGTCTTTTGTGGCCATTGTCTCGAACAATGAGAAACGAGTATTCTTCGCCGTCCCTTGCAATGCGCCCGTTCCTGATATAGAAGTCCGTCGTGCGGATATTTTACACCTATTTATAGACAATTGTAGACGCTGAGAAAACTAGACTCCACTGTTTGTTACTCTACCTATGTTCAAGGTAACAATATCAACAGGTATCAACGGCAACAAGAACAAAATGTGAGCATATATGACTGAAAATACGTTGTGAATCTACGGGGTGCTCTAGAGGGCTATTCAGTCGTAAACAAAACGCCATATGAATAACCCAACGAACGGAGTGCCACGAAACGTATACAAAGGTGTCTTTGAGTGGTACCTTCATCGTGCTCAAATTTTGTGAGTATATGCTTAAGAAGAAAAAAAGGCAAAGAAGAAAAAACACGTTACTCCTCTGCACAAAAATAAAAACGAGAACGAAATTAAAGAAAAACACCTGTCTGGTTGATGCTGCCATATACTCACGGATAGTACCGCACACCCTCGGATCTGCTGGATGTGCATTAAAATGTTCGTCTCGAAACATATTTAAAGTTTTCGTTCCAAATTATGCTATTTGGGTGGTTTCATTTGAAATCGAACACGCTTGTGAGGGTAGGTCTTTCGATTAAAAAAAAATAAAATATGTAATTGTCCCAATTCTGGAAAGAACAAAACCGCTTTTCAAAATTTTTAAAAACAAATATTTCGCTTCACAAAAATATATTGAGCGGAGCAGGGTGAAAATCTGTTTTTTACTCCGGGATTTTTCTACCCAGTTCTGTACGCTGGTATGAATACGGAAAGCATACAGAACTCACAGTAATTTTTTGTGCTCGTGTATGTTATTTTGACTATTTTTTAGTTCAAAGGAAAATACTTTTGTATTTTTGCTTATTGAGGTAAAAAATGCCAAACATCGTCTCTTTGACAATCCGGTGACATCTTCAGAGCCTTGTAACTCATGAGTTATTATATTTGTCGCTTACCAAATACTATGCGGATGTAGCCCTATACATGGGATATCGACGGGCATAAGTTTAGTCTATTTTATTTTCACGGAATGTTTTATATAAAATTTGAAATATCGTCGAAAATGAAATTAACCGATATTTTGAACCCACTTTATCGAAAAAGACCAGTTTTTTTTTATTTCGTTCAATTTTTTTTTTATTATTGCTGTCGATCATATGAACTTTCAATTGGCTTGATGCGATTTCCCCCTTTATTTGTTGTATCATCTCTAGAAGTGATCGAAATCGCTCCCACGTTCTCAGAACGACCAAACGCAGTTTCCGCAGGTCGGCTTCGCTGCAAAAACTATACTGATTATTTGTGTGTTCAAATGCAGCAGGGTAAATACATTTTGATTGAGAACACTCGTGCTTGACTACATATTGTATTTTCTTAATTTTTTATAGCCGCAAGCCTCTGACTGAAGGGTATACCCTTCAGTCAGAGGCTTGCGGCTATAAAAAATATACAAATTTCATGAAAAAAATGAAAAAAAAAAGAAGAATAGAAAGTTTGCGAAAGGCAGATCGTGGAGTATGATGCGCATATGTATATCAATTATTTTAGCGAAACATACCAGCCTCCTGCGTGCGACCCGGCGAAACGTTTTACCGGTCCTCTTTCATAGCATGAAGCTCTAGGCGCTATCAAATATTTATGCGGCCTCGAATTCGTGACAATAGCCATTTGACAGTTATCGACACTTTTGACAATAAGTGCCCTCACTTATTGCCACCATGGCTCTATGCCAAGGGGCACAGTTCTTTATTCGTATACCTTCAGCAATATTTCACGGAACATGGCGACCAAAACGTGAAGCTGCGATACGCGTATACGTTGTCCAGCAAGAAATCCCCCGAATAAATTGTTCGTCCGCGCTCGTGTCGACGCGGCTGGACACGGCGTCTCCGCGGTGCCACTTTACGTCCGTTTATTGAACCAGTCGGCACAGCCGGAGAATTGAGGCCTCTCATCTTCGCTTCCCTTTCTTCGCGGACACACCCACGCGCCGCCCATAGCGCACGCAGCGCCGTTTCCGGATGGGCAACGCGGAAGGGCTTCCTGCCCGCGGAACCTCGAATCTACCAGCAGATGACCGCCGGTACGTAAAGGAAAGGCGTTCCTCCAGGGGTCACTGCCGGCACCGAAGAGAGTCGAGAGGCCATGAATTCTCCCAGGTCCGAGCGGGCGGACGTCGCGGCGACTACTCAATAGCCGGTCGTGAACACATTCCACACCGCGCGGTGAAGGCTGCGCCCTTGAATGAAACCTTCAATCTGCAGGGTGCCCGAAGCAGCCGGCTGAATTGCCGAGACACGGCGTTCTGTATTGGTGCGGACGGGTAGACGATCTCTTTCGATCGGCGCATTTCAGGGGCCACCGTAGTCGTTCCAGACGTCTATACAGTCGCTGACAGCTCAAAATACGCGGGTCGTGACTTCGTATGCTCACCTTTCTCGCTCCGTTATTCGTTTTTTAGGCGTTCTAATACTGCAATTTCATTGATTGCAGAACGATAATAATATGCTCAAAACTCGCCACGCCATCCTTTTTTTTTTTTTAAGCTGTCGGATGTTTATACGGGGAGCAAGTCGTCTGCTTTTTGCGCAGGAGTGGCGGTAACGTCAGAACGACGACGAGCTCTTATTGGCTGATCGAAAAAAAATAGTGGGTAGGCCTCAAGGCATCTAGCATTGAGGTCTACCCACTATCCTTTCAATGAAAGCCAATCAGAGGTCGACGTCGTTCTGACGTCACCGCCACTCCTGCGCAAGAAGCAGACGACTTGCTCTTCGCATAGATAGAAAACCCTGGTGCTGAATTTTGTAAGTCCCCTACTGAGGGCAAGCGAGGGGCACATATTGCTCACCAGTGCATGCTATGGCTGCGTCCGGCTGGAACTCGAACACGACTCTCAGCCGAAGGCTGACACAGCGCTCATGCCCAATCTGCAACCTGTGCATGCCCAATCTGCGACCTCGGGACAAAAAAAAAAATAATCCTATTTAGGTGGTGTTGATATACCGTATTCTCCGATGAAAGCATACGCCGATGGTTATTTTAAACCTGTGATTCAGCTGGTCTTTACTACCACGATACCACGCAAATACATCGGATCCAGAGGTTGTAAACTGAGTCGTACCTCGTCGAAAGACCGCCGCTATATGCTATAGTGCCTTTTGCGACCGAAGACCGAAACACGTCACCAGAAGTGTCAGAGGTTGCTTCCATCAGCTGGTGCGTGGCTCGTGCTCCTATTCTTAGCAGCACTCGTTTAGTGAGCCATCTATTCTTCTACTTGGGCCAAGCTCTAGGAGCAGCCATCATTTGGTTTTCGTGACGAAGTGTTCCTCCCGCCATTAAATGGCGACCTCATTTGGGTGCTAGTTGTCACGCAAAGCGTTCCGTGCCTCCCCGTCGCCCGATAGAAACACACCCAAGGATCAGAGGTGGCCTGCGTGTATCGCGGAGAAGTAGGCCTGAAGTCAACTCATTGAGCATAAGCCATTATAATATTGAGCTCGAAGACCCATGCGAGCCTGAGGTCGCGGAGAGGCTCTCAAAACTGAACCGACTATAGTAAATTATATAGTAAATTATTCGTAGCAGCGTTCTACGAAGCGTGTCAAGGCGACGCCCGATCTATAATTACAATTTGGCGCAGCGCCCGCAGGCAGCCCAGTTTTTTTCGGGGTCTTCATTTTGTACTTTATAGATGTTTTGCGGCGTGAAGTGCTCGTGTTCGTTCTATTTCGTTTTCTTAATGTTTGTGTCTTGTTAAGACAAAATAGCAATTAGTTCCTACTTACCGAACAATTAGCGATACCGGCTTTAGGTATACACCTGCCGCAACTGTAGAAAGAAGTCGACGGGCTGCTCAGGACTTGCGCTCCTCGGCGATAGCGTTCTTCCATTCAACTCCGAAAGGGTTTGCCGATAGGGCGTGGTTCAATAGAAAAATTACCGTGCCCATCTGTACGGCCAGAGTCACGAAACCACGAAACGTGCTATGTATACACCTATAGTATAGCAAACATAAACTGTACGGAGAACAAAGCTGATGGATAGGCTATAATAGAGAACAATTTGCGTGCTTCGCGGACAAGATGACCCCCGTGTGAGAAGACCGATGCGATCGGGGAGTATACTCTGCCTTAGCCTATAGCATGGACTGCCGCAAAGTCTACAAGCGCGAGCGGGTATAGCCTTGCCTGGCTCATACGTTTCGGGAGGATTCGCGCAGTCGGGGCGTGATCGAAAGCAATGAGCTGGCGCTTATATCCTTCCCTGCGGTTCGTGCTAAGATAGGACGGAATATAGGCCGGGAAGAATAAAATATACAGGAAAATGATTCAGTTCGTTTTAGACCGGTGAATGTCAAGAATGGTGCCGGTAAGGGGACTGAATGAACCCCATGTGATTATTAAATAAAAAAAAAGGAAGTACGATGACGCACAGATGTTTTTAAATGTAGCTTTATTCAAGGTGCCTAGTCATTACTAGAACATTTTGTACGATGACATAGTGAATCCTTTCTAAATTGAATGCTCAATTGTGATTTGTTCCCCTCTGTTGTTTGTTATAGCGTGGCTTTCAGTTTTACTGTTAAATGCCACCTGACGCTTCTATCCGTGCTGATCGTGTTGTTTTCTTACTTCTTGATTTCGACTGATTCGTGAATATATGCAGAACTATCAACATGTGCACTGGTTTGGTTCAATTTTAGAACATATTTATGGCCGTTGATAATTGGTTGTTTACAACATTTGTTTTAAAATATTATTCTGATTACTCTTACGACGATACTAATACGTTATTAATAAATAAACAAGTAAATAAACAAATTAATGAATAAATCAATAAAGAAAGTCGGACGCATCATCTTAAGCTTATTAACTACACAAAGGTGAGAAAAAGTTTTTATTAGACGACCAACTAAAAAAAAAAAAGAGTTGTCAACCATAGAACAAAAAAAAAAAAAAAAGCACGCGGTATTGCTTATGACTTAGAAACAGCCGATAGACCTTTTTGAATTAGTTACTAGAAGAAGAAAATAAATGGTGTTTTTTTCAGTGATGATCTGACCTTGTGTTATTTTTATATTTGTGCCGTTGTCCTATTATTATGCTAAGCACCAGATGTGACCCACTGAAAAAATTGTAAACACTTGCGCAACCCGTAAACCGGGGTCACACTGCTTATGCATCATACAAAAGACGGCCTGCGTACAGGTTTGAACGCGACTCACGCGTTCGCGCACGCGAGAACGCGTGCTTCGATTTCAGCATGTCAATGAGTTTAAGGAGAAACCTTGGGATCCGGTCAAAATGGTCCCGGTCAAAATGGTCCCGGTCAAAATGGTCCCGGTCAAAATGGTCCCGGACAAAATGGTCCCGGACAGAATGGTCCCAACTGCCATTCCGGACAAAATGGTCCCAGCGTGGCATTATTTATTTGCTGTTTGCAGGTTTTTTGTATTTTCTACTCTTTATGGATATTAGCAGCGCCTTGTAACTCTGTGCACACAGTACATGCAAGGGCTTCGTCCCTTGAACGACTTTTTGAGGGGTGTGGGCCATATGAATACAGCATCGCTCTGTCTGAACACGAATACATGTTCAGACAGAGCGATGTTGTTTCTGAAAAATAGAACACGGTGGTACGACAGGTTCATTTCAAAAAACCACGTCAAGAACCTGTAGTACGTGTGATTTTCATTCCGAATATTGTTTTGAAGCTCGATAGCGCAAATTTGAAAACAGGTTCTGGCGATAGAAAGATATTGAGTACACCCGTGGAATATATCGGTATATAATAGAAATATATTATATATATAATAGAGCTACATGGTATAAATAGAAGGGATTTAAAATTTGTGTTCAAATGATATAATGAAAATGTTGATATTATCCTTGAACGTGTGTCAAAATAAATGTACCAAACAATTTTGTCATATTAAGAGCGCTCAAAGTATCGATAAATTCACTTGGGACCATTTTGTCCGTGTTGGCACTTGGGACCTTTTTGTCCGGGACCATTTTGTCCGGGACCATTTTGACCGGGACCATTCTGGCCGGGACCATTTTGTCCTACACCCGAAAACTTGGCCCGCGACATTCGAACCGCGGATATTGCGGTGACTCGTGTTTGTGGGCTGTCCTTTGTATGATGTATGGGCAGTGTGGCACCGGCTTAAGGTGAAACACAGTGACAGCTGAGGTCTGACGTCACAGCCTCTAAAATGTCGTTTCGGAGCAGATGGGCTGAATGAATGGTAAAGGTGCGAGTGGGCACCATTGAGTCCGCAGCGGCGTTTCGTATTCAACCGAGTAACGCGCCGGACGAAACTTCAACAGCGTTTTGAATTTGATGACGGTGTAGAGAGCATTTCAGCTGCCTGCGTAAGGGGGGAGCGAGTTTTCGTACGGCACTTCGGTACACATAGTCGCACGTGCTAAACGAAAAGCGCCGAATAAGCAGGGACAAGGAAGCAGACAAGATGAAGTGCACTCTGAAAGGAAGGTTTAGTGAAACAAACATACATTGTTAGCACCATTTTTCTGGCTATTCGTTTAGAAAATAAGACTGTATCTGTCAGGTGCATTGACTAACGCTTGCTTTCCTTTTGCTTTCTAATACAGAATGCATCGTAAATTTCCGAGGCAGTTTTATCTGCGTATCTTCCGAGAATTGTTGTTTGTGCTGATTCTGGATCACCTGGGCACCTATCCCAGTGCACTGCGAAATTGCCCGGCGGGGACTGTTTTACTGACCATGCATGTTGTCTTGCACCATGCATGTTACCTTGCTTGCTTGTTATCTCGTTAACAGCGGCCAGTGGAATGTTTTGGCAGAATGCCGAAATTGGCCGCCCCGATATGGAGCGCGGTCGACGGCGCAAAACAGCGAAGTGTTCCACTCGCGGCTATCGCTGTAAAAGCAAGCCCGACATTTTTTTTTAAACATCGTACATATATTGGTACGGATTTGCCTCATGCAACGACGCGGAACAGCGGTTTTTTCGTAGCTATGCCGTATAACTACAAAAAGAAACGAAACAGAAAAACCACTTTAGTATTACACCATAAAAGAGTTACCATAAAGAATAATTTGCATACTTATTTGAAGTAATCTGATAAATCGCACAGTCCACGGCTTCTCCCATACACTGCCTAGCGCACTCATTCACCGAACAACTGCGAGGCAGAATCCTCGCTCGAGTCAGTGTATCGGTGAATGTACAAAGTTCATCGGACAACAAAGCGGTCGAAGAAAGATGAGGGCCTGACAAGAAACATCACGGCGTCCTGAGCACAGTTTCCCTCACCACCTTAGAGATTACTTTACCCATTGTTAAGGGGTTGCTCTTTGTAGCTGAATGGATGGGCAGCAAGATCGAAGATCAAGAGAGCAGGGAGAGCACGGGTGACCTGCTCTTGTGTCGCTTGTTATAACAGAGCGTGAAGTGAATCTCCCCAAGTCAATTGGGGGTGACCTGATTAGCGTGCCTTGGTCGTACCTCACCTCTGACTTGAAGCAACGCCTCTTTTGTAGTCGCGCGCGTGTGTTGCATTTTGTTGGGTTACTTTCCGCAAATTCGTGTAGTTTCGTTGTTCAGAACTGTGCTACTTGTTGGCGCGGAGAACGGGCAGTTCTCCTTTTTTCTTCTTGCACGAAGCGAAACGTGATCACGCATATAAAATGGTAGCGAGAGAACATGGTAAAATGTAGCAGGTACAGTAATCGATGTTAACGCGCAGGAATGAAATACGTGCGAAATTGTTTCTTTGCAGTTTGTTTATGAGCATTATTTGGGCGTAGAACAATTCGTATAAATAGACGGAGCTCACTGAAACGTTTCACAAAGTTATGTTTAGTTGGTGCATATATCACACTCAAATTTTATAAAAGTAGGTTTAATATATATATATATATATATATATATATATATATATATATATATATATATATATATATATATATATATATATATATATATATATATATATATATATATATATATATATATATATAGATATATATATACGAGGCGTTCATAAAGTTCGTATTACTGTCACGAAGGAATAGAGATTCAGCAATCGAACTCGAGTAGGTGTTGAGACTTTCTCTACATATTCGTCACCAAAAGTTACCAACTTTTTCTAGCGATGCACCACATGCCGGAGGCCATTGTTATAGAACTCCTGATAGTTGAGACCATAGATTAAAGGGTTCCAATTTCCCGATGATTACCCTCCACTACCTCACTGTATTGAACATTTCGGTGATCATAAAGCAGCTGTTAATAACTTCCCACGGGCTCATGCGCTTTTTTTCCCTTTAACTATGTTGAAGTGGAGTATGCACGACGGCATAACCAGCTGTATTCAATCTCAATAGTTCCTTGTCGCTTCCTTGGAGTCACGCTTTCCTCCCCCAACTGCTCCGCCCGCCTCGCGTGTTGTGAACTGCGTGTAAGGAAAGCATCTTGCGGCAGTACGCCCTCGTGTGTTTCGGTGCCTTTGGTAGCCCTGCAGGCAACAGTAAACAAACAAGGACGCAGCTTCCACATGTATCTTCATTTTGGAAAATATTTCAGATGTTTATCTGCACTATTTTTTTTGTTTTCACAATTATAGGATGTCGATGTTTGAATTCCCGGTTTGAAACGTTGAGACCTCCATACTCCGGTCACCCTCACTATGACACTCCAAAATGTTTTTTTTTTTTTTTTTTTTGGCTAGGCGATTTTGTATGGTTTCACAAGACTACCAACTCAATATTTTGCTAGAGCGCCACGTATATTTTTAATAAAGTAAAAAAAAAACAAAAAAAAAACACAACTGCTCGGAACCGAAACCAAAACTGGACTGGGGAGGAAGAAGAAATGTAAAGAGGAGAAAGGCTTGAAGTCACGTGGCTACACCCGACCGCGTTTTCTTTTTTTTTTCTCTTAGTTCTTCCGGCCGTGGGAGGCAAACTAAAAACGCGCACGTCGCGCAAAAAAACACCAAAGTCAATCACTTCAAGCTTGACGTTTGCGCGTTTTTCGAGCTCTAGGTGAGCGATGTCTTCAGCCAGGAGAAGGGACGACGACTTGGTGATCGGCCGTGTCGTACGGAATAAATCCTAATTGTCGTGATCGGTAAAAGATTCCTCTTTTTTTGAAGCCAGGCAGATTCGCCGGTACCGCGAACAACAGTTCTGAAGTAGAATTAAGTCCCACGGCCGTCGTGCGCCGCCATCGCTTAGTCCGCTTCGTTCATCCGTCCTGCCCGCTATTCCCGCCCCTCGATACGATGCTATGTTGAAAATTACGCAGAGAATACACAGAGTGCTTCCAAATCTCTGTGCAACTTTTTTTTTTTTTTTCAATCAACGTATTTGCAGTTGTTTAGAAACCACCAAAAATATGTATCATATTTTTCTTCTAGTTTTAATATTGAGTGTGTTCCTTCGATGACTCGCGACTTTGAATAAATTTTAGACTTAGTGTTTAAACCATAGAAAACGGCACGCGACCACGGAGACGAGAGTTAGCGCGACTCAAACCAGCCAGTTCTGGATCGGCGGTTTTCGGGCGGAAAGGAAAACAAATTTCGAGCCGCGGATTGTGTTCAGGGTAGTTGGGCTCTCATATATCATGTACGATAGACCGATCTCACAAAGCGTTCGGCGCATGCGTGACGCCGCCATAACTTAAGTTCGCAGGAGGCAGGCAGCAGAGTAGCAGTGCACAAGACGGCTCGTGCCGCCTCATGCTCCACACGCGCAGACTTCAAGCGAGGTTGTCGCACGTGCAGAAAGACTAAAGCTCCCTCGATGCATTGCGGCAGCGGTGGCGTAGTCAAACTGGCTGGTGAGATCGGTCTATAGACGATTGCAAACAGGGCATCTGGCGGCCGCCATGCTCTTCCTCGTGTGAGCAGGCACGTGGAATTCCAGGCCTGCCAAGGCTATCTTCACGTGCATGCTGCACGTGCTTGCACGGATGGGGCACCAGCCGGGACGCCATGCTTGCAAACGTCTATAGACCTTTTCTTTAACGGCGCTGCCATCTTGTCAATTGCGGCGCCGACGACGCCGTCTAGCGGCTTAGAAAAAGAAATACCGGCTAGTTCTGGCAGCACAGCTATCTGGGTGGGCAACGGTGTGGGTAGTGCCACTAAATAAGCTACGCTTATTTAGTGGGGGGATCGGTGGCCGAGTGGTCTAGCGTAGTCTAGCGCACACCAGCTCGGAGCACGCGGAGCGAAAGCTCGCGCTGCAGAACCCAGGATCCTGGGTTCAATCCCCGCCCCTGCCCGTTTCGATCTGGATGAGCATCGTACCGGCGTGCGTTCGTGTATCACTACTGCGTGGTGCACGTTAAAGACCCCAGGTTAGCGGTTGTACCGCACTGGCTAAATTGCTCATCTAGAGCTGAGACACCAGACGCCCACTGAGGCAGACTAACTTCCGGCTGTATAAACATACACACAACCATTTGCTTTGTTGCTTATTTAGTGGCTCTAGGTGTGGGTATGGGGGGAACTTGGCTAGACTTGGCTATGGTGGGCTGCAATAACTTGGTTGGAGCTTGTCCGGTTGAATCCAGCTGGCTACTCGCAGGCCATCACCTTGCCTCCTCGAGAGAACGAGGACGAAGACGGTGTGTTGTTTTGATTGAGTTTCCACAGCGAAGTATATATGACTAGTTTAATGTAGTCTATGTAGGTATAGCTCTCGGCATTTGATAGCTCCGTCTTGCGTGGTGGCATGTAGACTTTTTCATACCTTTCACATACCATGGGGCTTGCAGTGATAACCTAATTGGACCACCTGCAGCGGGAATGGACCTCTTGGCGAATATGTGCTGCCACCTAAACACTCGAATCGGTTCGAGACTAGGGGGGCTATGTTGCGCTTTTTGGACTCCCAGGAGACTTGGAAGAGGGAAGTGACGTCAACGACTAGAGAAACGCAGATTGGATGTTGACAGAAGAAAACAAAATCAACATCCAATCTGCATTTGCTGCGTTGTTGACGTCACTTCCCTCTCCCTAGTCTCCTGGGAGTCCAAAAAGCGCATAGGGGGGCTATGTTGCGCTTTTTGGACTCCCAGGGGGGCTATGTTGCGCTTTTTGGACTCCCAGGAGACTAGGGAGAGGGAAGTGACGTCAACAACGCAGCAAATGCAGATTGGATGTTGATTTTGTTTTCTTCTGTCAACATCCAATCTGCGTTTCTCTAGTCGTTGACGTCACTTCCCTCTTCCAAGTCTCCTGGGAGTCCAAAAAGCGCAACATAGCACCCCAGGAGACTTGGAAGAGGGAAGTGACGTCAACGACTAGAGAAACGCAGATTGGATGTTGACAGAAGAAAACAAAATCAACATCCAATCTGCATTTGCTGCGTTGTTGACGTCACTTCCCTCTCCCTAGTCTCCTGGGAGTCCAAAAAGCGCAACATAGCCCCCTAGGTGACTGGAAAACAACGCGCGCCCAAGGCCTCTCCCACCCGTTCCACACCCAAAACGTCAGCTACATCCTGTTCACCCATTGAGGCGATGTGACCTAGATACGGCTCCCTCCCCCAAGCTCACCTTTGTCCCCATCGGGCGTAATCTTCCGCCCCGAGGTCGACACAACGAAACCGCTCAAAGGCGAGAAATGCAAGATGGCGGAGGGGGATCGGTGGCCGAGTGGGCTAGCGCACACCAGCTCGGAGCACGTGGAGCGAAAGCTCGCGCTGCAGAACCCAGGGATCCTGGGCTCAATCCCCACCCCTGCCCGTTTCGATCTGGATGAGCATCGTACCGGCGTGCGGTCGTGTATCACTACTGCGTGGTGCACGTTAAAGACCCCAGGCTAGCGGTTGTTCTGCACTGGCTAAATTGTTCATCTACAGCGAGTGACTCGTCGCAACTTTAAATGGCTGACCAACTACACGCTGTATAAACATCCCCACAACCCAATTTTTTTCAAGATGGCGGATTGTTTGGAACTAGATACTCTCGAACCCAGGCACATGAAATACTCCGTGCATGCGCACCGCGTATTTCTACAAAAGGTCCATTAAAATCGGTCCTCTTGTCGTAGACGAAGTGGTCGTGAGCTTAAACGTGACGTTGAGCCTGATACGAATCTCTCGCGATTCAAGCTCGCAGTCGACTGACTTCATAAATAAGGATTCTTGGGGGAAATGCGAAGCTCGATAACATTGCAGCAACACTCGCGCTACAGCTTCTTGTGCTCATGGCACACTTTATGCTATTGTTGTTATGCTTTTTTATAATTATTTATCCATCCGACGACCACGCAGTGGTAGCCAGACAACCGTAGATTTTCGGAAATTGCAGCACGGTAAAAAGGAGCACTCGGAACTAACTCATGCACGACGTCCGTTTTTAAGCCTTTTCGCCCATACGCTCGGCGGTGGCATACCCTGTGTCAGCGGGCAATCCAAAAATGCACCAGGTCGAGGGTACGTCAGTTACTGGCTGGTTTGAGGTTATGCGAAAAAGGTCTATTCACCACATTTGGTGGGAGTTGATATCACGAGGGCGCCACAGTATTTGGTGCCCCAGTAGACTTCCGGTAGTGTATTTATTTATTCTTCAGGAACGCACAGCGATCGGATAAGAAGAGTTTCCTTCAGAGAAGCACTGCAAAGGCTGGGGCGCGCGAGCGTCTTGAGACGCAGCTTGAGTCCCGCTCAGCTCGTGCGCTGGCTTTGGCAGTGCTTTCTTTCACCCAGTCTCAGCTGAGACGCTGCTTCTAGCTAGAGTGCCTCAATGTCCTTCTGTTTAGGGTGATGCCATCGTTTGTAGTACCCGATGCCGACAGCACGCGCTCACAGGGAAAATACAAAGAAATCGCAGGGAACAAAATGTCGCCGTAGCACAGTCAGCGCCACGAGCGCGTGCAGAGACACGCCCTTTAACGCGCTTCCGAACAAAAAACATATATAAGCGTTCGAAACAAAATGGCCGGGTGATGCCATCGTTTGTAGTACCCGATGCCGACAGCACGCGCTCGCAGGGAAAATACAAAGAAATCGCAGGGAACAAAATGTCGCCGTAGCACAGTCAGCGCCACGAGCGCGTGCAGGGACACGCCCTTTAACGCTCTTCCGAACAAAAAACATATATAAGCGTTCGAAACAAAATGGCCAGATGTCATCACCCCAAGCAAAGCGCACATGAAGGCACCCTAGTTCTAGCAAGCCGGCCTGTACGTTTGTAAGAACATTAGCGCATTGCACAAAGTAGTGCAAATAACAAAAGGAGGCGAGACAAATGGAAAAGAAGAGGAAAACCGGAAGCGCGCAGGGGTCCGCCGATAGGGGGTGGTAGTGAGCTTGTTTGCAAACAAACATCGGTGAATAGGAAGTATTCACTGACGACCATAGCTGTGTGCGCGACTGTTGAGCGCGTGCTGATGGCGAGCTTCCACAGTTCTTTTGTAACGTGCATTCCGCACCCTCAAGATTGCCGCTCTTAGCAGCCTATTAATGTGGGCTCGTTCTGAGCATGCGCTCTAGACAGCACCCAAAAATATGGCGCCCAGTGAATACTCCTTATTGAAAACCTTGGCGAGCTTAAATGTTTTGTCGGTGTCCCTTTAAGCTGAGAGTGCAGCCAATGCCACCAGGGCCGGCTTGCTAGAACAGCGTCTCAGCTGAGTCTAGGTGAAAGAAAGCACTACAAAGGCTGGGGCGCGCGAGCGTCTTAAGACGCAGCTTGCGTCCCACTCAACTCGTGCGCTGGCTTTGGCAGTGCTTTCTTTCACCCAGTCTCAGCTGAGACGCTGGTTCTAGCAAGCCGGCCCAGCACTTTTATGCACGGGAGCACGATCGAGGACGCTGCTTTGAAGCGTTATTTCGCCGAACGAGCTCTGGTACTAAAAATGCACGTCTCAAAGCCAGGAGTTTGGTCCAGCTCGCACTTGTAGCCTTGGCTGCAGTCTCAACTTACGAGTGAACGGAGAATATAAGGAGTATTCACTGGGCGCCATATTTGTGGGTGCTGTCTAAAGCGCATGCTCAGAACGAGCCCACATTAATAGGCTGCTAAGACCGGCCAATTTTGACGGTGTGGAATGCACGTTCCAAAAGAATCCTGGAAGCTAGACATCAGCACGCGCTCAGCAGTCGCGCACACAGCTATGGCCGCCAGTGAATACTTCCTATACTCCGTTTCACACTGAATACACAACGCTGTCAAAGCTACGGGCGCGAGCGCGTTGCTTCATCTGTGGTTTCGTTTGTGCGAGAACGCGTGCAAATGATTAACGAGGTCAAGCCCCATGCTCGCGCCAGTAGCTTTGACAGCGTTGTATTAGCGGCGAGATGTTTCGGTGGCGCCCTCCTATGGTTCCTTCTCGTGACGTCATTACCTTGCAAAGAACAAGTTCGATGGTGTTTGTAATTAGCAGGGTGGAGGCTTGAAAGCATTGCGCGCTGAAACTAACATCACCAACACCATCAAAATTGAAGTTCTTAGGTTACTCTTATTTTTGACGATGAGAAAACCTTTGCTGACGTCATAGTCAGCATTCGGCCAATTGTGGAAGGCCGACCACAGCGACGCTTTCGATCGCGCACGTCGCCATATTCCCAGCCACCTAATAGGCGTATCAACCTCAGGCATGGGCGACGAAAAAATAATAAAACATTTCATCCTGAAAATAGTGAAAAGATAGAGGGAAGGCAAAACGAAAATGTGTGACGGTTACGCTCATATCTTGAATGTCTTCTATTTGGGCGTGGCGATGGCAAAACAACGTTTTCGCCCAAACTGGAAGTGACGAAATTCAAAATGGCGGTACCCTCGTGTAAACGTTTTAGGTTAAGTATAAAACAGAGTGTTGGCGACGAGCGCAACCTAGGGCGCAACCAAAAGCGTCTCTGTGACGCTTGGTCAAACGCTCGCTCTGGAATCTTGAGTGCGTTCCTTTCTGCTCTCATCGGCCTAAATAAGAGCAGCATGAGACTCTCAACTTTGACGGTGTTGATCTAGGAACGTGATGACCAGGTCGTGATGTCAGAAAGAGGAACCATAAGAGGGCACCACCGAAACATCTCGTCGCCAATTAGCCCCGTGCGCCACCGAAAGCGTCGCTGTGGTCGGCCTTCCACGATTGGCCGAACGCTGACTATGACGTCGGAAAGGGGATTTATCATCGACGGAAATAAGAGGAATGAAAGAACTTTAATTTTGACGGTGTTGGCAGTGTTCCTTTGAGAGCGCTATGATTTCAAGCTTCCACCATGCTAATAACAAACACCAGCGAACTTGTTGTTTGCAAGGTAATGACGTCACAAGGGGGAACCACAGGAGGGCGCCACCAAAATATCTCGCCGCTAATAGCGTGGACGGGAAATTTAGTCTGTCTTGAGAAGGGGTGGATTTTTGGGTCAAGCTTGGGGAGGGGGTGAGCCGGGATATGACGTCACGGCCGAAACGTTGCCCAGATCTATATTGTTGACGCCATGCTTGCTGTGTTGCCAGAAACTAAACGTTTGGCTAATGTATATTAACTTTTTTCCAATTTAAAAGAAGTTGACCTTGAGGGGATTAGGTGCTGTTGTTGACCCCCTGAATCCGGCCCTAATCCTGAGAGAAGAAAGCTTTTTTTTTTTCTTTGAAGAGAAATGATTTGTTAAGTTACGGCTTTGACCTGAGGTCCCTAAAACCGCGCTCACACTGCTAATCCATCATACAAAAGACAGTATGCAGACATATGCTCGAAGCATTCATGAAGCAAGCATGCTTCAACCATGCCTCAGGCGTGTCCGCCAATAATTCTGTCCACGTGCCTTCTGTGAGCACCGTACGAGTCTTTTGTATGATGTATAAGCAGTGTGATTGCCGCGGCTTAATGTGCATTACTCGTGCAGCTCGGACGCCCGATACTATACCGACTACCAAGGCGATGCCACAGTCTTCAAGGCGAGCTTTCGATGGATCGTGGTGCCGAGCTGCCCGCGGTGCGCGAACGTGCTCCTCGGCCACCGGACCACCCCTGTATTGCCCGGCGATTCGCCTTTCGAACTCCGCGCACGGACCCTCCCCGCGAAAACGAGGACGACGGGACTGACTCGTGTAAGAAGAGGCGCGGGCTGTGTGCACCGTTCGCAGCCCTCCGCAGCCTCCACACCGCCGCATTCCTGGCGGCACGGAACGGTGGCAGGAGGCCCGTAATTTCCGTGCCTTACCGCCGTACACGCCACACCCAGCGGGACCCTCTTCTTCCTGGTCCACGCCGAGCGCATCTCTCTGTCCGGCCCAACGCAGCGCACACGGCCGCCTCGGCGTTCGAGACCGTGAAGCGCTCCGAATTCGGCCGCCGCTTGAGCGGAGCGACGGCGATCACCCGCGTCTAATCGGAACGTGGAGGGAGGTGCACGATTGCGCAGTCCTATTTGATTACGCTGCACTGCGTGCGTTGTCTCGATGCGCGCCCGTATATCATTTTCTGTGATTCTGGATGCGTGTGACTTCACCAGACGACGGCGAGGTTAGCGATGGTAGACGTGGCTGCCGCAGCAGGTCGCATGTTTCGTTGCCCGGTGGAGAAAAGGTTTATAACTGCTTTTAAATGAAGGGGAATGAAGGCCATCATGATTTATAGGCGGAAGGCGGAATGGCTCAATGATACGTCCGGCGTTTGATCAGCGGACTTCCACTGACAAAGTTTTGTGAAGAGCGGCGCCCGAGCAAATGCATATCTGACGCTCTTCCGTTTGAAGTGAAATGGCAAATTCTAAAGGCCCGTTCACACTCTTGCGACCGAGTACGACTGAGAGAGACGAGATCTCTTAAAACTTCTTAAATTTTTTTAGAACGAGGGAACACACTGGCATTGTGGCGCCATCTATTCGGTGACCCTGGAACTGCATTTCACAAGATCGAAGGTTTTGCGGGATTTCCGAGGTCAAATGTGCGTAATACCCATAGAAAGGCTCGTTTATAACATTGACAAAAGTTTTTCGAGCCAAGAAAGAAAGGGTAATGTGCGAGAGAAATAAAAAAAGAAGTTTTAAGGAACCCAGGTTTAAGAGGTCGCAAGAGTGTGAACGGGCCTTAAGACGTCAGAGGAAACGATAGGGCAGCTGTCTATGTAGGTCACTGCTGTCAGCTGTAGGAATATGCGGGCGATGGTGGGATTATTTAATAGGAGCTTAAAGTCACATTCTGCCAGAATAATTAAAGATGGAAACACGTTCACCACATATTTATGTTGCCGTCGTACATATTTATAACCTGCATTAAGAAGCTTAGATGGGTGCTATTTAGAACATAAACAAAAATGCAAAAATAATATATTGGCACTAGGCGATCAAAGTCGCAGAGTTTGAGCGAAGCAACTGCCACTTTGGGAGGGTAGCTGTTGGGAGCAATTGAACAACCACGCATCCTTCGATTAGACCAATGTCTGAACTTTGACATCGGCA
Organism: Ixodes persulcatus; assembly: GCA_013358835.2. NCBI lineage: Eukaryota > Metazoa > Arthropoda > Arachnida > Ixodida > Ixodidae > Ixodes > Ixodes persulcatus. The sequence continues at coordinate 196,358 of JABSTQ010011469.1, read as the reverse complement.
GACGCTTATCTTGTTTACATGCGTTTATTGAATATAACTGAATGAAGTGTGTGACATACGCATATCAAAGTAATGTGGTGAAAGCTTTATTCGGTATGCGCTACAATTTATCATGAAATGCCTAGAAGAGAACTTACCAAGCATGGTTCCTCATAGTTCTAACCTATCAAAGTCAACTAACATCCACAAACACGCAAAAAAATAATGTCGGACGAAATTATTTACAAACAAGCCCTGACTGCACGAACTACGCGAAGAAGGTGCCCACGTTCCCTCTACACTCAAATTACCTACACCACCTTATGCCGTCCTGAAATGAATGCATTGTCGTGACGCGTCATGCCTTATTTGATTTACGAGATCAGCCTACCCTAGAGTACGCACGGAGGGTAGACTGCCCGTAATGGGGCTAGGCGTGTATTACCCCAATGCACTGCGGCGTATCCAAATGTAGCTATGAGTTTTAGATTCCCGAGAATCAAGTTAAATTACATTTTCCCCTTTCGTATGCACGTTACATGGCAGTACCGGCTGTACTTGTACGATGACCTCTTTGCCACATGACGAAGCTATAAAAATAGTGGGAACGATTCTGTTGATAAAAATTTAAACGACAAGAAATACAACTGATGGACCCGCAAATGCAATCTACTATATTTGCCATATAAATTAAAATTTTCATTCGTTTACGTCGAGCACACGGGCCATTTTCCCACGGAGAATCACACCGATTCACTTTTTTTTTTTTTTTCCACGTTCCAATCGGTGATACCTCTCATTGCCCTTAGAGAAAGCCATTACCAATCCACTTCCTCGAAATGCCGATTGGGACATCCATGCGTAACGGTGGCTGCTGGAACTACCTCGGTCGCACCCGATTCGTTTCTTACACACTGTAATCGACATCCACTATCGGCCGCTCGCACGTTGCAGCCACGCGTGGATATACTCCGTTCCACCTTTACGGCGGACCGCAGAGGACGCTACGAATCATGAAGCCTATCACAGGCCGCCTAAGCGTCACGTGAACATCAGGAGTGGCGCAGCGGCGCGCGCGGCGCGTACTCACGCGATACGCTGCAGACTGATTGGGATATGACTCGTGGCATCCACCGCGGTCCGAGGTAAAACGGAGCACAGATGCTCCGCAATGATCGGTTCATCCGCCCGGAGCGCCCGCGCGGAGAGATCGTATACTAACTGAAATTAGCGCCACCAGTCTTCCGGGCCGTCGTGTCCGTCTCCTCCCCCCGCCGCGGGGAGCGACACCGGGCGGCAAGGGTCGCGATACACGGACGAATCGGCCTCTGGAGGACGCGCCGTCAAGAAGCGAAGAATAATTGCGCCAATAATTGCGGTTGTGTAAGGCTAGCCCAACGAGAAGGCAAGTGCATGGGCGCCTATGCAGACCGATGGTCCGCTTTGATTACGGCGAAAAACCAGGAGCGCGGCGCGGCTGCTGCTGCTTGGCTCCCGAGGGTAAATTTTGTTTTTTAATAAAACGCACACCCATGTTTTTTTTTTTTTTTTTTTTTTTCAACATACGATGGACCGCAGTGAATGCTGCGACGTGCCAGCCCAGCCAATTCAGCGCTGGCTATGTATCACGTGACAAGTCGCCCCGCGAGTCGCTGCTGAGCTTTCTTCAAAGTCACGTGACACTCAGACGGCATTTCATTGGTTCCGATAGCACGTATAACGTCCGACGCGGCCCAGCACAGGGGCGCGAACGCAGGAGCGGACGCGCCCCAGTTGATGCGCGCCGTGGATACCTGTTTGGTCTCAATCAGGGAGCAGGCGCTCGGCGAAGACGCTCCTCCGCCGGGGCGGTGGTCCGGAGTTTGGCGCTCCAAATTGGAATTTTTGACGACGCGCGATCGTTTTCCATCGTCGCTGGCGCGGCGCGCGAGGCCGCTTATTATATTTAGAAGTGGCGATGTTACGCGTGCCTGATTGTGTTTACCGAATTGGGCCGATGCCGCGCCGAGGTGTAATCGCTTGTTTTCTGGGGCGCGATCGCGTTGGTATAGAGGTGAGACAACTTGTTCTTGTGGGTGAGCTCGCGGGCGTCAGGCTCAATCGGAAGTCAATCGGCTTAATTTTGAGGCCGATCCGCGGGAAGGGTTTAGCGCGCGTGCGTGTTCCGGCGTCGAAAAAGGCGTCTTTTGGCGTGACCAGATCCACTTTATTTGGGACGGCAGTCTGATCTTTTTTCTTTTTATTTTTTATTGACAGGGATATTAAGATATTTTCGTTGACCGTGTTTGATTTGATGGCGGCAGCTCGTGACCTAGAAAATTGGGGAGGTGGTAGATCCTGGCGATAGAACTGGTTCAGGAGCGTCATTAGAATGGAAATGGCCGTTTGTCATCGTTTGTGGTGTTGGCGCTTTTTCAAAGAAAAAAGAGGAATAAAAAATGTGGCGATCGCGTTTTTATTTTTTGAGAATAATTCGAGCAATACTTCCATTTTCATATATGTGTTTTAGGAAGTGCTATCGTCGTTGAACACTATAATTTTATATATGCGTAGAATCGAGTATTTTTACCGCTCAAAATTTGTTGTCAACCTATTTCTACGACGATCATGAATTTCTTCGACCAGATAAGAATCCTGTTAAAGCGCGTAACCCGTAATCTAAAAAAAAACAAGAAAAAGAATTTTTTACATAGCGTTGTGTTTTCAGATAAAACATATTTAAAGGAATCATGGTACACCCTAAAATTATAGTATTATATTTTATATCAGATGTACGTGACTGTAAACAAGGAGCTACATGACATGCTTGAAAACCTATTAAATACTTGGAATTTACGCAAACGGGCGCGACAGTACTTCGAGCAATTCCAACCGTTTGACGCAGTACAATATTTGGGAAAGTTGCTCGTACGACGCCCCGTAGGCACTATGTTCACTGGCGCCGAGGGAAGCGTAGGATAATGGCACAATAACCTCTGGAGCATGGGAACCAACTTAAAAAAAAGAAAGATATGCTGCCGCTCAAAAAAAAAAAAAAATTGACCGCATCTCTACGCGGTGAATGATGTTGCTTGGGGCGAAGCTCTGGTGGTGGTTGTCTGCGTAGACGCCGAGCCGCTGCATGCCGAGCCCTTTCATTCATGTCAGTAGGAGAATGTGTGGTTTTCTTCTTTTTCTTTTTTTTAAGCAGACAGATGGGATGGCATCTCAGAACCCCCTACTCTTTTTTTTCTTCTTTTTCTTTGAGCCTTTTCATTCATGTCAGTGGGAGAATGTGTGGTTTTCTTCTTTTTCTTTTTTTAAGCAGACAGATGGGATGGTATCTCAGAACCCCCTACTCTTTTTTTTCTTCTTTTTCTTTTTTCATAATTTTTTTCATCTTTTTTTCCATTTTTTTTTTGCCCTACACGAGCACGTGAGCATGTGCTCACGTGCTCGTGAGCACGTGATCTCACGAGCAGAAGCACGAGCACCCGACGCCGGGCCTATGGCGGACGGCGGACGGACATGGCTAGCCCCTAAAGGGGTATCCACACGAAGGAGAACTCCACGGACGGATGTCGTGACGTCAACAACCCGGGAAACTCCGTCCCCGGCTCCGCCGCGTGCACCTGGGGAGCTTTCGTGCTGACAGCACGAAGCCTCCGCGCCTCCGCCACGGAGGAGAACGGCACCGCGAGGCGTCAAAAAGGGATGACGTATGTCTCACGTGATGCGCGCTCCGCGGAGGAAAGTGGCGGATTTCTCCTTCGTGTGGACACCCCTTAAGGAGCTTCGCCCCTAAAGGGGTATCCACACGAAGGAGAACTCCGCGGACGGATGTCGTGACGTCAACAACCCGGGAAACTCCGTAACCAGCTCATGCCGCGTGCACCTGCGAACTTTCGTGCTGACAGCACGAAGCCTCCGCGACTCCGCCACGGAGGAGAACGGCGCCGCGAGGCGTCAAAAAGGGATGACGTATGTCTCACGTGATGCGCGCTCCGCGGAGGAAAGTGGCGGATTTCTCCTTCGTGTGGATACCCCATAAAATGGGGAGGTGAGGACGAGTTAGATTTCAATACGTGAAATAATAACCTTTCTTATGCGAACGCTAAAAGAGGTTATTCATTTTTTTTTAACACGATACAATGTAATTTGTTTGTGCGAACTAATATTCACCCAAGCCGGGGTCATACTATACTTATACATCATACAGAAGTCAGTTTGCATACAGATTCGAACCCGAGTCACCGCGAGATCCGCGCTTCAAATGCCGCATGGCAATGAGTTCAAGGAGAAACTTGGCACGCGTCATTCAAACCACAAGTATCGCGGTGACTCCCGTTTGCAGACTGCATTTTCTATGATGTCTGAGCAGTGTGAACCCGGCTTAAAGGGATACTGAACCAAAGAATTTAGTGTCCATAATAAGTGGCGCACGTTCTTTTCACGAGCCAGCAGCCGCCGGTGTGCGCGAGCACACGCAACGAAAATGACGTCAAAGATCTCCATTCGCGCTTAACAGGACAGTGAAATGCATGGGCTTCGGGCCAAAGGAGAATAAAGACAGACTTTTCATCTCTACAAGTGAAAGCTACGTGCTCGTTAGACCAATTAATCGCATACCTTTTACACCAGACACCACTGTGTAGATGAAAAACCTGTCTTTATTCTCCTTTGGCCCGAAGCCCATACATTTCACTGTCATCTTAACCGCGAATGGGGGTCTTTGACGTCATTTTTGTTGCGTGTGCTCGCGCACACCGGCGGCTGCTGGCTCGTGGAAAGAACGTGCGCCACTTATTATGGACACTAAATTCTTTGGTTCAGTATCCCTTTAAAGGGGTCATGAAACGACATTGAGTCGGAATGTTGACTTCACAGAGGCGTATTGGTCTGGCCGAAGTGAAATTGCGAGGATAAAAGAGAACCATTGCTTTCAGTCTTGCCTTCGCAAGGCTTGGTGATGTAATTGTGGGATAAAAACCACCCGCCTGACGGCAGTCGAGCGCACGGCTCGTGGATTGGACATAAGAACTGCGTGAGCACTCGATTTCGGCTCGTAACAATCAGTGCCTCGGCGGACATTCGGGTAGTGGCTCGTGTCTAACCACTGCGGTGATGAGAAGAACCGAACTCTAAAGCCCGGTTCACACAGTTGCGTTTGACTGCGTTTGACTGCGTTGCGGCAGCGAGAAACCAGGACACCCCTGCTGCTTATATCGCGTGCCAAGGTGATTCCTTGAATTGGATTCCACGCTTCATACGACGCACAGATGTGCCGGTGACTCGCTTTCGGTACTCGACGCAACGCAGTCAAACGCACTCAAACGCAAGTGTCTGAACCGGCCTTAAAGGCCGGTTCAGACACTTGCGTTTGAGTGCGTTTGACTGCGTTGCGGCAAGAACCGAAAGCGAGTCACCGGCACATCTGTGCTTCGTATGAAGCGTGGAATCCAATTCAAGGAATCATCTTGGCACGCGATATAAGCAGCAGGGATGTCATGGTTTCTCGCTGCCGCAACGCAGTCAAACGCAGTCAAACGCAACTGTCTGAACCAGGCTTAACAATGTGTGGAGTCCAGCACGCATTTTCTACTTCCCCAACCCCAGCGCGTGGCTATGATTGACGTTGGTGGCATAGGATATGCACCATGCAGGCCACGTGGCCACTTGTTCTGGCTCCGACTTGAGGGGATGAACGATGCTGATATTTTTCGAATTTAGTTGCCGACTGCCATTGCATAGAAAGAAAAACTGAGGTAAGTTTATTCGGTTATTAACGTTAGGGAGTGATTCCGAGTAGTATATTTAGCGAAAGTAGTAAAATCGTTTCATGGCCCTTTAAAGGCCGGCAAGTGTAAAGGTTAAAGGGAAGGGAAAGGCACCACGAATAGTGTTGTTGAATCTGAAATTGAGGCAGAGAAGCATCATACCAGCGCTAGAGGAGTATAAATCGTATCAGCGCTTTTTGATTCGGACCGCTATTTGTCCACCCCTAATCAACGTTAAAGGGATACTGAACCAAGGAATTTAGTGTCCATAATAAGTAGCGCACGTTCTTTACACGAGCCAGCAGCCGCCGGTGTGCGCGAGCACACGCAACGAAAATGACGTCAAAGACCTCCATTTGCGGTTAAGATGACAGTGAAATGTATAGGCTTCGGGCCAAAGGAGAATAAAGACAAGTTTTTCATCTACACAGTGGTGTCTGGTGTAAAAGGTAAGCGATTAATTGGTATAACAAGCACGTAGCTTTCACTTGCAGAGATGAAAAGCCTGTGTTTATTCTCCTTTGGCCCGAAGCCCATGCATTTCACTGTGCCTTAAAGGGGCGATGCAACGATTTTTGTACTTTGCCCAAATACCGTTTACAACGGATCCCTGACGTTAATGACCTGTGAAACACCCGTTCGTTTTACATCGCACGCAATTGGAATCGCAGAAAAAATTAAAGAAAATGAGCGGCGTTCATTCCCTCAACTCGCAGCCAAAACAAGTGGCCACGTGATCTGGACCCGATTATATGCCGCCAATGTTGATCATAGCCACGCGCTGGGGTCGGCAAAGCATAGGACACGCGCTGAGTTCCAGACATTGTTATGGTTCGGCTATTGTCGTCATTGCAGCGATTGGACACGGGCCACTACCCGAATGCTTCTCGAGCTATCGATTATCACGAGCCCAAATCGAGTGCCAACGCAATGCTCGGCTCCAATATATGAGCCACATTCAAATATCGTCACTGGGAGGTGCTGCGGCCACCGAGTTACGTCATCAAGTTTTGCGAAGGAGAGATTGAATGAAAACGCTCGCTTTTGACCTTGAAATTACACCGCAACAAAGGAGTCTCTTGGCCAGTGGCATTGCGTGCGAGTATCCTTGAGTCCCACTAGTGCCAGTAGGCTCGTTTGAAGTGAAGAACATTCCAATCGAATTTCGTTGCACCGCCCCTTTAAGCGCGAATGGAGGCCTTTGACGTCATTTTGGTTGCGTGTGCTCGCGCACACCGGCGGCTGCCGGCTCGTGGAAAGAACGTACGCCACTTATTATGGACACTAAATTCTTTGGTTCAGTATCCCTTTAAGCATGTTTAGCGTGCCAACGTGATTGGACCTGGCGGCCCGTGGCTTCGGCTTTTCGTCCATCCTAGGATGAGACAAAGTACCGTCGAGTCCGTTGCTGCTCAGCGCGAGCTTGTGACGGGCTTCTACAACGCTTCCGCCACTTGCGTTGCACGCCACCAAGATTGTGGTTCTCCCCAGAGGATAAGTAGGGGGGGGGGGGCCTCTGAGCCTCCGCTGGGAAAACCGCGCTCAAATATTGGGGAGGAGATCGAACTATAGGGGGCGCTTTATTGACCTTGTTGTCCCCACAGCTCGGTGTTTACCACCATTGCATAACAAAGAAATTGAACCTCGCCTGGTCTGGGAACGGGCGCTTCGCTCCAACCAGCGCTTTAGTCGCACGAGAAGCGGCCTTCGAATCGTCGCCTTCGATTTCTCGGATCAAAAACAAACAAGAAAATACAGTTTGTTGTCCCTAAAGTCACTGAATCCTGGGAAAGTAGAGCCATTGCCTAAGTTGTCATAAGTAATTGACCTTTGAAGACTAGTGCTGTCTCAGTCATCCACATAACCAATGTGGCTCAGTGCTAGCGCTGATTCCCGTGCCTCACCCTCACAAGCATTCGATACGCCGATGGTAAAAAGAGTCAAATCATGTTACCAAATTACCTGCAGAAGTTGTGCAGATTATGATGTCATGCGATTAGGTAGTAGATATAAGTGTCGGGGTATACCTTGCAAAGTAAGGAAAGAAAGTGCGGTGAAACTCGACGAAAAACAAGGATACAACGTATCCGCCAATGCACGGAGGGGAGAGCGAAGTGACGAGTTGAAGCAACCTAATGGCGGTCGCATCACGTGATTCCAAGATGGCAGCGCCCATGCGACCGAGGATGGAAAGGTCTTTGACGGTGGACCTCAATAGTTCTTGCGCGAGCGCCCTTCTTGGGAATCGGGATGTCGGGGCCAGTCGGCTGTTTGCGGGATGATCAATCCTTCGATCTGAACCTTCCGTTCTTGCCGTGTGTCGTGTGCTGTTCTCGTGTTATTATGTTGACGTGCATATGTGAACGTTCGTGCGCTCGACTAGGCGAGTGTGTGCGTAGACGTGGACCGCTCCCAAGATGCGCTACACCGCGAGAAGCTTCGTAGGCTCAACGAGCCCTGCGCTATCCCCGCAAAAAACAAAAACAAAAAAAAAACGTGGTTTTGTGGCCCACGAACCGCACAGAAGCCGTTGCATTCGGATGGATTCACTGAAGCCCCTGTGATTGCGCAGTAACGCGCTGTTTGATCAAGAGCTTTCTCGACACTCTTCTTGTAAACGCAAAAAAAAAAACCCAAAAAACCAACATCGTCTGCGTATGCGAGGACATTTACCTCGACATTTGCCCACGGAGTATACCCACGAATACATTCGGTTTTCGGTAGAGAAAACAGAATGTATTCTTCAGTAGCGATGAAAATGCTACTGAAGCCCGGATTGTTTGTCTGGGCTCCGTAAAGTGCGCTACAATTTCGAACGTAATTGAGGCACTACTGGCTCCCTTCAGTGTCAGTTTCTGGAGTCAACGTGCAAGGCTAGCTATGGTAATAGTATACACTGACCATCTGTTAGAAAGAAGTCGCTCCTCAATATCGAGTGCATCGTACCTATAGTAGATATCCCCCGGAGGATTTACCAGACACGACTCCGGCGAACCTTTTTAGGGGCGAAGCTCCTTAGGGGCTAGCCATGTCCGTATGTCCGTCCGCCGTAGGCCGGCGTCGGGTGCTCGTGCTTCTACTCGTGAGATCACGTGCTCACGAGCACGTGAGCACATGCTCACGTGCTCGTGTAGGGCAAAAAAAAAAATTGGAAAAAAAAAGATGAAAAAAATTATGAAAAAAGAAAAAGAAAAAAAAGAGTAGGGGTTCTGAGATGCCATCCCATCTGTCTGCTTAAAAAAAGAAAAAGAAGAAAACCACACATTCTCCTACTGACATGAATGAAAAGGCTCAAAGAAAAATAAGAAAAAAAAGAGTAGGGGGTTCTGAGATGCCATCCCATCTGTCTGCTTAAAAAAAGAAAAAGAAGAAAACCACACATTCTCCTACTGACATGAATGAAAAGGCTCAAAGAAAAAGAAGAAAAAAAAGAGTAGGGGGTTCTGAGATGCCATCCCATCTGACTGCTTAAAAAAAGAAAAAGAAGAAAACCACACATTCTCCTACTGACATGAATGAAAAGGCTCGGCATGCTGCGGCTTGGCGTCTACGCAGACAAGCACCACCAGAGCTTCGCCCCAAGCAACATCATTCACCACGTGGAGATGCGGTCAATTTTTTCTTTTTGTTTTTCCGACAACATTTTGCGTGATTTTGGGGAGAAAACAAAATGCTGATTTTCAGTGGTTATTCCCCTCATTCGCTTGTTTTCGAACAGCTATCGCCACTGTCTCAAATCGTTGCTTTGAAGAATTGACTACACGACACGGACGGATCACACTGACCGATCACACGGGTGGTACCACTGATCTCTATGACAATTGCTGGATCGCGCTTCCCCACTTCGAGCCCATTGCGCGATTGAAGCCACCGGTCGGCCATCTTACCGGTGCTGTGGAAGCGTTGTCAAGGCGGCGGTTGTCTCCGGTGTCACGTGACCTACCCACGGCAACCATGGTAACTGTCTAGGCTTGACAGCGCTAGAGCATATCTCGTAAGATGGCCGACGGTGGCTTCATTTTCGGTGCGGGGAAGCGCGATCCAGCAATTGTCATAGAGATCAGTGGGTGGTACCGACCAGGAAATGGAAATACGCTGCGCGAGACGACGCGGTTGTCATGAAGAACCGCATGCGCAAGGTGGAGCAGTTCGTCGCAGCGCGCTGGACCGCGCTTGGACATGCAAACACGGTCGTTCGGGCGCTCCTCGATGCGGCACGACGCCGTGTAGTGGACGACGAACGTCTTTCTGCGGCGGCGCGCGTTGCGTTCGTTGACGTTGGAGTACAAACAACCTTTTAAAAATTATTCACACTCGAGGCTCCGTTAAGGGCATCACTTTCTGACAGGCCACGACACCCACCGCCGATTTTCTCCTGCCCACAGCAACAGAGCGGTTTAACGTGCCGGGGTTCAAGAACACTTCACTGGCGACCAAGAAAACAACAACAACAAAAGAATAAAAAAAAACGTATAGATATTGGCCGAGGCTCGGCGCGAAATTTACGAGATGTCAGCGAGGTCGTACTACAGCGAGAGGAATTACACACCCAACCAAGCTAAGAAACATCGCCCGGGGCTAGAAATTTGCGCTCTCTCCCCTCCTCTATAAGGAAGGCTTCGTGGGGAGAATGTTCTGTGTTTAGTACGGCGTAAAGGTAACACCGTACGCGCTTCAGGGCCCCTTTGGGAGGCTATAAAATGCGTCTCATAAAGAGCACATAATCTCTCGCGAAGGCTTGTCCCCTCGTAATCACTTTGCGAAATGGATTTAAATAGAAAAAAAAAAAAAGCTGCTACGACGGTTATAAGCTTAACTGATGTTGCTTCTGATGCTGCTGCTACTGCAGTGTTCCGACGATTTTAGTTTGTGTGTTGCGGCGTCTCCCGTGCGATGAGCAACGTTGTAATTATACCGGACGGCGGCAATCTGTTTGAATGCGTTCAACGTTTTCTTCGCCAGGAAAGTAGCGTCGCTGAACTTCGCGGCAGGGGTAGAGGAGAGAAAAGAACATAAAACTTTGCTGAGGATGGACATTTTGGGTCCGGTAATTTTCGTGCCTCGTAGTACGCACGCTAATCATTAAAATCTTTCTGCGTCTTCGCTCAATAAATCAAAAGCTACTAACGGGGAAAGAAAAGGAATTAATTTTATTTTTATAGTTTATTATTGTCTTCATGATCTCTATGCGAGACAGGTGGAGTAGGGAGAGGTACCTTGATGCTAGATGAATCTTGACCGGGGGGGGGGGGGGTAACCAAAAATAAGGGGAATCTTGGTCCATAAAATAGATTGGTCATTCATAAAACTAAGCACACGACCCCAGCGCATTCATTGATAATTAGATGACCACCAAACAATTCACTATTTCGAAGCTGGATTGGTGCAGGGTGCAGTTTACGGAGTATGGGCGCCATTTGTCATTAATTGTTTGGGAACATAATATTAATGTTTTGATTGGTGGCTATTCTAGGAGCAACGTTCGTTCTCTGTAAGTTTTATGAAATTGGTATACACCGCTGCCGTAACAAAGACAAATAATAATTATAATAAAAAAAACGAAACCTACGTTATTTTATAGCCTCGTATATACATCCGCGTTCCAATATTTACGGGCACCTGGTAACAAAGACAACGTACCCTCAGAGGAGTGTCATATTTCGTACTACTCCATCGTAATATTTTATTTACCTCGCAACACAGAAGAGAATATGCAATGCGACGAGAATGAAGGTAATGTATTTCGCACTCTTTTGTGTCCATGGTCTATGACTCTATGCTTTGGTTACGAAAGAGTATGTCCTTCTCTTCTCCCTCTTCTCTCTCCTCACAATGCGAGTATAATTGCATATGCTCGCTGGTTCGACAAAAAGAGGATAAAAAGAACGGAAAAGAGCAGAAGAAAGCTCTTGTAGGAATACGAATGTTAGAAGCGACAACCAGGCAAGGTGGCGATGTTGGGGCATAGCCTCTGAACACTCCATATAGACCTTTCCAATGTTTACAAATCCACAGCCCAGCGTGCGATCTCCACAGCTCAGCACGCGCGTGTGGGTCGCTCCGGAAAACGAGCAAAGCACGCGCCATACGCACGAACACTAGAAATGGCACCGGCCATACGCTCTTTCTTGGAAAGGTCTATAGACCTTTCCAAAAACGAGCTTGTGGCCGGTGCCATTTTGAGCGTTCGTGCGTGTGGCGCGTGCTTTGCTCGCTTTCCGAAGCGACGAACACGCACGTGCTGGGCTGTGAAGATCGCACGCTGGACTGTGATTTTATAAACATTGGAAAGGTCTATATGCGGCGAGCTGGAAGAAATTAAAAACTTGTTAAGCGCATTTTGCAACTCGGCTCGAGGTGTGATGATTTACCTATATCTTACAGAACATCCTCGTGACATAACTGCGTAAGACACCCACAGTTAACTAAGAATCACCCCCCCCCCCCCCCCCCAACACGCGATCCCGTTGAACTGGCCAATGAGGACAGCCATTAGGTGAATGACACCGCAGTGGTTGACAGCCGTAAGACTCGCGTGCACGGGCTAACGAACGTTATCTAAGGCGGCCCTAATGACTCGCGACTACATCCTCTTCCGCCACGCTTTGTCGACTCAGTTCATCGAGACCCAATTGACACGCTTCGAGTAGCTCGGCGAGGAGAAGAGAAAGAAATACAAGTCGGTGCGTTCGCCTGCATGGCTGATGCGTCCTCATGCATGCGCGATAGGAGTCGGCTGCTGCATGCAGCGATCGCGAGGCGGCATCCTAATAGCCTCGACCAAGTTGGATGCCGCAGCGGAACGTGGCAGGTGCAACCGGGCTCCTGCGTGTGTCTGTGTGTCGGTGTGTGTGCGTTGCTCCGGTCTCGGGCTTCTGTTGGCCAAGAGAGACGGACGCGTGCATCCGGTGCCCTCGCCGCAGACAAGATGGCTTCCCTGATTGCAACAGCACGTAGGGACTGCTTCCGCTAAGACTCCCTGACTTACTGCGTGTTCACCTGCTGCCGCTCGCTGGTTTCTCTGCCCCTCGACTGCTCCCCCCCTTCTCTCCCAATCCTCCTGCCAGGCTTTGCCAAGACTAAAACGAAACTATGACCAGCAAAAGATACACGATTCTAGCGAGAATACATGTATACGGCAGTTTAACACCACTGGAAGATTTTCATTGTTTCCGGACCACATATTATATGCATTATACCTAATAACGCGCTGTATGTTCTTTGCCGGTTTTAGTGAGAGTGAATTATTTAATATTGCGTATGGTCGCATATGTAGTATGCGACCATACGCAATATTCGGTCGTCATGGCCATACAAGTATGCGACCATACGCAATACTCGGTCGTTATGGCCATACAAGAATGAAAGGGACGTCACGTGCATATCCAGCGAGAGTGGGGCAAGTATTAAACTTGGGTCCGCCCGGACAGGTCCTGCCAAGGTTGTCAGACCTGGTCATCACTTCCACTATTCGTGTACACAATATCTATGTGCGTGTTGCGTAGAGTCCTTCGACCGTTTTAAAATACAGAGGTCCCGTGACAAGAGAGGCGAGACAAGCTCCGATTATTGCCGAGCGCCATTTTGTTTCTTTGTCGCTTGGATAACAGAACGATGCCTGGGACGCGTGTCCGCAGTGTGTTTCGCATCCTACTACGCCCTATTGACCATGCCGTCAGGAAAGCCGGAGTGTCATGCTGTCGGATGTCGTGATCCTGGTGGTTGGTCGTAGAAGTTCCGGTAAAAAGCACGAGCAAACGCCAGTGTCGACGCTTTTACGGCGCCCCAACTCTTTACTGCCGAGGCTTCCGTGGGCTGTCAAGCTGGTGAGTGAGCTGCGGCAGAACAGGCGTCTGACACATTTACCGCCCCTGCTGTGACACCGCCAGGATCGCGGCCGGCGACAGGCATGGCACTTTTATGACGTCATCATGCGGAAACTGAGGGACCACTTTTTGGACGTGGTAAACACACATATCGGACACGCGTATCCAGGCACTAAAATTATAAGGTTCATTGAGTGTCTGCCATGACTAACCCTCCGACCCTGCAATTTGATCGGTACGGTCATTGTTTTACTCGCTCACGTGGATGAGGCAGAACTTCCCTGTATGTTTTACTCGCTCGCTGGCAGTCTATTGATTTATTGTTGTTTCTAGCACGTCGACTGCCTCCAATGACGTGAGTGCGTGAGTAGCTTTTTGTTATGCAACGTCTTCCCTTCATCTATTTTTTTATTTTTAATTGTGAAATCTTGTATGATTATGTAAAAGTTTATATGACACCCCCTCTATGTAATGCTCTGTTGGAGCCTTTAGAGGTATGTAAATAAATAAATAAATAAACGCGTACTTTTTCGTTTTTTACGATGTCAGTTTGATTGCGAGACCGGCAACATCGTATACCAGTTTCAGAGTAAAACCGGACAGCGTTCAAGTCACAGCGTTTACAAATTGTATCGGCTTTTTAATGGTGAGATGCATAGGGCCCACTCTTACCATTTGTCACATTGTCAACCTGATCTAACTCACGTGGCTGCTAGACACGTGAGCTATAAACCATAGGACGTTGTAAACAATATGGTCAATGCGCATGACGACGATAATCACCTTACAGTTACAGGATATATATAGTGACTGTACTCTCACGGGGTGTTCGATGGTGTGCCGCAGCATAGACAGACATTGAAACGTGACTTTATTGTAGATTCATCGCAAGTTCCATATTTGAATGGGTTTCTGAATACTTTATGAAGTGTTGGTATAACCGAGGCGCTAGCCACGAGCGCGATCTTGCAACCGTATTAGATACTGCCCAAGAGTTTATACAATAAAATAAGTCCACGTTTTTTTTTAATTTTTTTTTTTTTTTTTTTTTGCGTGACAAAATCTATTGCAAAGTACAGAGAAACCAAATTGAGGCAACCGTGTTTGATTTGGATCGTTCCAGATACGCTTTCTTTCAGGGGTGACTGTAAATTGTTCCGCTAAGACTCATCTACCCAGATACTCTTTCTTTCAGGGGCGACTATAAATTGTTCCCCTAAGACTCCTCTACAAAATATAGGTTGTTGCGCAGGTATGCTTTGACACCCTTGAATGAACTAATGTCCGCTAACCACTCCATGAACAAAAACATGGAGCTCCTTATAATAACCTCTTTTTTTTATCTCTCAAGATCCTAATGTGGTGTGACTCAAGCTATATATCGTACAAAAGAATGCCCGTCCCCCGAAGCTAGAGTGGCAATATAAACCAGACCAGGTTCAGAACCACTTTTACCTGTCCAAATGAGGGCAAAAAGATCCCCTGTGACGCTCTGTGTAGTTGAAAGGGTGATTAAACTAGCGAATTAGTTAATAATTTCAATTGGTTAGCTGTTTCTGATACCTTGTGAGTTGTGAGTCAGTTGTAGTAGCTTTTAGTTTTAAAACTGTCAAACTACACTAGTAAGTAAAACAGCAGCCAAGAAAAAGCGGAATCTACCAATTCGCACTAAGATATATTGACCGGCATGTACCACAACCGTGACTCTTTGGTACGCTTTGGTACGCCGTGACTCTTTGGTACGGAAGCTTTGGACTCTTTGGTACGCCGTGACTCTTTGGTACGGAAGCTTTGGACTCTTTGGTACGCCGTGACTCTTTGGTACGGAAGCACGTACCGTAGCTACGCGTACTACTGAACATAATGACGCCTTCTCCTCATTTCTGCAGGCTCAGGTCATGCGGAGGCGGAACAGCCATGCTACCCCGCCCGCAGCCACGTCCTGCGAGGCGGCACCTTCCTCGAGTTCAGGAGACACACGCTGTGGCTGCGGACACCTTCAGAGAGCCTGATGTTCGGGAGAGAAGAGTAGCGGAGGCCCAGCGGTGGCTCCAGCGGCGGCCATGGCGGTGTCCCAGGACCAGGGACTCTCGCTGGCCGACAGGCTCTACCGGGCCGCCGTGGCTGGACAGACGGAGACCGTGGTCGAGCTCTGCAGGCTCGGGGCCAAACTGGAGCCGGACACGGTAAGCTCGTGCTCCTACAGGTTCGCTGGGAATCGAGCCACCAGACACTTAGATTATGAATACTTTATTCAATTAGCTTATGGGCGCCGCCATTTTGGTTCTTAGTGTAGAGTGTGGGAGCATTAGACCACTTTCCAAAATTCGTCCATGCAACACTGCGCGCGTTGCATGCTGGGATCCAGTTGGCCACAGAGCGGAGTGGCATGGTTTCGGTTTCGATCAGACAGCCGCTGTCTGTACTCCTGCAGCCAAGCACGTCAACTTCCAAGCCTGCATAAATTTTCTTCACGCGCATGCGAACATGCTTGCACGACAGGGGCACCAGCAGTGACGTTCCAATCCATCTTTCTACATTTGCCTACCTTTGCCGAAAATCCGGCACCCGAAAACCACAAAAACAGTGCCAAGTGTCTTTTTCGGTATCTCTCGGCAATACCCACAGTATTGTACACTTGTAGGAAGTCGCAGCAATGAAAACACAAGCAGCGTGTCCCGTCACGACACGATGATCATGGCAAAATCTGAAACTGAAACCAAAACTAAGTGGCCAACTGGAGAAGACAGGAGAAGATCTATGCGGAGAGCAAGTCGTCTGCTTCTTGCGCAGGAGTTGTGGTGACGTCAGAACGACGCCGAGCTCTGATTGGCTCAAAGCAAGCTGCCTTGAGGTCTACCCACTATCCTTCATTCAGAACCAATCACAGCTCGGCGTTCTGACGTCACTATAACTCCATGTTTATGTGCGCATGCATTGGGACGCAAATGACGTCTAAAACGCATCAGTAAGCTCGGACAGCTGTCCGATGTATGCACTGAATCCTCTTTTTTTTTAGTGATTATTTCAAACTGGAGTTTACGAGTGGAACGATCTCTCATCTATGTTTTGTGAAGAAGGGGAAAGCAAACAACACCCACAAGACGATTGGGGACGAGCGAAACACTCGGAACTGGAATGGATGCGCTCATTTATATGGGCCATGCAGTTAAGGTATGTTTGCCTCGAAGCGACCATAAGAGCGTGCGCCAACTGACAGTTACAGAGAGAATAAAATAAAAAGCTTTATCGACACTTCTAAACGTTTACCACGACATCCTGAAACGACCGCCATAGGACCGTTAGGAGGTTTAGTGCTCGTTTTAAAGGGGACACACGTTACGAAAGTCGGCAGAGTAATCACGCGATCGTAAAACAATTCTTTCGCAAATTTGAGCAACGCTATCGTGATCCCGCCCATCTCTACTATTTTTCTTTTATTACGTTCGGTTTACGAGGAATAGCGACCCAGCGTTTGCACGCACCGACGTAAGCGCCGGCAACTATACCGCCAACCCCTATCATCGAAGTGTCGTTCGGTGCAAGCAGCTCACGGCGGAGGCCATCAAGATCGTAAGTCAGATCGTAAGGCAGTCTCGTGCCGTACACCGCCGTGTTGTTGACAGCGATTGGACAGCTTCTCGTGCGGGGCAGCGTTGTACGCGGGGGTTGCATGCAAGACGGGAGGAGTAGGCCGCAGTCGACTGCGACCCACTTATGACAGCGCGGCATCGCGCGGAGAAGCGCGCACGCTCGCTCGCTCGCGCGTCGCCACCCCACGTTGAAGGGCGTAGTTAGCCTAAATATTCAGCTTACCAAGCGCCCCCCATGCCGGACTTATAAATAGACGCCCCTTGCAGACTGGGAGCGGGCCACAAAAGGATGCCTGTAGTATAGCGACGACGCCGGCCGACGGCAATCGGCGACTGTCACGTATGCGCGCGCGTGCTTCTCGATGTCGGGCGACTCTGCCGTCGAGATTACTACGAGTGTGGGTGTGCGCATTCTCAAGAATGGTAGACGGTAATTGATTGCTGCGTATTCACGGAGTGAATACGCGGATTCGGGAGGCTATATTTGTCTCCTGCCGCCTTGGTAACTCTAATTTTTTTTTTATCAATACGTGGTTTATTTTGCACAATAGTCCCTGCCAGACTAAGAAACGCAGAGCCTGGCGAGTGCCAAGCATTTCATTATTGCTCCGCAGCCAATCAGATTGCGGCATTCGTCGACAAGAAGACCGAAGAACGAATAACAAAGCATGAAGCTTGGCCGTAATAGTCCACGCTGTGTGTTTCTTGTTGACTCTAGATTTCGTGTTCGTCTCTCCATGTCATCCCTGACATCGCGATGGTAGACGAAGACGGTCTTCTTTTTCTTTTTTTTTTCTTTCAGAAATCAGTCATCAAGGTTATTGAATGCACTCTTTATCCAGATGGTAGCTTATATTTATTTTATTTATTTCGGGTTACCCCGCAGCGCCCTAAGGCATACCTAATTGCAGGGGGGGGGGGGGGGGGGGGGTTACATAGTCAGTCGTGAAGATATAAATACACTCCTACATATCTACAAAAAAAAAAACACGAAGGAAACGCGAGCACACAGGAAAACATACACAAAAACAAAAGCGAGCCCGGAATAAGATTAAAGCCACATTGGTTGCACGCATTCCAGGTACCTGGCGGATAATGACATCAGCTGAAGAAGATATGCACTAACAACAACAACAATAACTCTCGCATGCCGCGTGACGCATCAGTGAAAACGCATTGTAATTTTCTCAACCACGTCAAAAAAAGTAATAAAATAATCCAGGTAGGAAAAGTAGGAACAGCCATACACACAGCAGTATCACGCCCAGTAATCACACGAACTGTCATCGCAAGTATCAAAACATCTTCCTCGTCATGTCAGTCTGCCCGGCTGTTGCGTGACAGTCTGTCAAAAAAAAGTGAGTTTAACAAGATAGAAACGGTGTCATTTGGTAGGTCATTGCACTCTTTAATAGTGTTTGAAAAAAAAAAAAAGAATATTTTAGAACATTGGTTCCGGGTGTCGATTCCCTATTTTTTTTCTGAGTGGTCTAATCTCCTAGATGCGAATTTGGGTGGTTGAATAAACTTTGCTTTATTAATCCCGGTTTGACCATGATAAATTGCATAAAGAAACTTCAAGTAAAGGCGTCTTCTTCTGGAGGAAAGTGGCTCCCAGTCTCATTGCTTTTTAAGAGCGGTAGCACTTTCTCTATGATTGTAATTTTTTGTGACAAATCTCGCAGCCCTGCTCTGTGCTTGGTATATATATTTTTTTTTTTCAAATAGATCTCTTTTGGGTCCCACAAAACACTGGCGTACTCTAGTATTGGCCTAACGTTAGTCTTAAAAAAAGTTGCTTTTGCAGTTTGAGGACAGTCCAAGAAATTTCGTTTCAAAAAGTTTAACATGCGGTTGGCTTTAGCCGCGATGAAGTCAATGTGGACACTGCATGACAGATTATGAGCAAATTGAACACCTAGATACTTTACTACTTCCTCATTCTTCAGTTTGACACCGCCGATCAAGTACGAAAAAGATACTGGCTGGCGCTTGGACCCAGTGAACGACAGCTGTCAAGCATTGGCCGATGCATGGCCGCTTTTTGGCCATTGGCCAAAAGACCACCCCAGCCAATGGCCATTGCTTGGCCAAAATTCGTGCCGCTTGGGTGGTAGCTTTTATGAATGCTAAGCTTCATTCCCCACTTCTCACAACACCGTAAAATTCTATCATGCAAAGCCAGGCAGTCCGATTCAATCCTAATACTATTGTATATGACACAGTCATCTGCGGAGAGGCGAATGCGTGATCCAATTTCAACAGAAAGATCATTTATAAATATTAAGAACAGAAGAGGCCCCAACATAGACCCTTGGGGAATACTTGACGTTGCGTCTACGTAACATGATGTTTTCCCGTTGACAAGAACTGCCTTGGAATGAAGAGCGTGCTGGTAGGGGTAAAATATAAATAAGGGAAGGACATGAAGGACGAGGACGTCCTTTATGTTCTTCCATTTTTTATATTTTAAGAACTGCCTGTTTTCTATTTCTTAAATAGTCTGTAACCCAGCTTAAAAAACAATCAGAAAGGTTGAGAGACTACTTTTTGCAGTAATAATTTGTGGGGGACCATGTCAAATGCTTTTCGGAAATCTAAAAAGATGCAGTCGACCTGCGCTTCTTTATCACTAACTGAGTGTCGCAGGAAGAGCCACTGCTGAATCCATTCTGATTAGGATTAAGGAAGTTGTTTATATCAAGATGTTTGACGAGGTTACTGTAAATTATGTGTTCTACTATTTTTGAGCACGCACAAAGTAGGGAAATTGGCCTATAGTTGTCTACTCTATTTTTTGGCCCGCTTGTGTGTGCTGGAACAACATGCGTTCTTTTCCATTCGCTGGGCAGACTGCCATAGGACAGTGAGCTTTCAAATAAAACATACAGAACACTTGACAAGATACCAGAGCACTCCTTTAGGACGTGTCAAGATAGCCCATCCGACCCGGTAGCTTTGTTTTCTTTGCGGTTATTTACCAGTTTAAGGATTCCATCTTGGCTTATTTAAATATCCGGCATACTGTCGTCTAAATTTGAGGAAAATGAAGGGAGGCACCCGCTATAGGTAACGCAAATACAGACTCAAAATAACTGTTGAAGAGCATCGCCTTATCATTGTCCTTATCTACTAGCCGTCCAAAATCTTTAATGGGTGGAATTCCTGTGACGTCTTTCTTTGAGGCTTTAACAGATTTGCAAAATATTTTCGGGTTACGCTTTAACTTATCGTCAAGGGAGTTGTGAAACATAGTTTTAGGACGCCTTATCCCTAAAAAAAAGCCGTAAACTCCTTCAGGCGGTCCTAGCGTTGCTATTTTGTCGGTATTATACAAACACTCGCCGTTTTTTTCTTAATGATGTCACGTGGCTCTTTTTTAATTCATGGCTTGTCGTTGCGTCTTCTGGAGCTTATAACTTTTGATGGAACATAAGTGTCAGTAAGTGATTCTAGCTTTGTCTCAAACATATTCAAGAGTATCTCAGCGTCGAATCAGCACTAAGTTCTTTAAACAAAGGAAAAAGAGAGGAAAGTTCGTCAGCCATAGTCGTCAGCCATAGTTCCTTGATCGTATAGGAAAATTTTCCTTGGGAGAATATGTGCTACTTCTTTCTTTGCGCATTGTATTTGTCGCATTACTGCCATATGATCGCAAATGTCAGGAATGGCTGAAAAAGAAGTAATAATAGACATTTTATTGCCAAAAATCAAATCAAGCGTGCTGTCTTTTTTAAAGTCCAAGCGCGTAGGAACCCACTCGTGCTGCTGCAGTGCAAAACTCAAAATAAAATTGGTAAAGAATTTATACGTCACGGAAGAGCTTGAGGTACTCGGTAATCCTTCATTCCATTGCATGTCCGGAAAATTGAAATCACCTCCGAGCACAAGATAGTCGAAATAAAGGGATGACAAGGCACTTGTTAAGAATTTGATTGATTTGTCACTAGACACAAATGGTCTGTAAAAGGAGCCGAGGACGAGGAATTGACCTTTCAGCAGGGACACCTTACACCAAACAGCTTCAAATGAGTAATCCGGAAAATAAACAGCAAGGATCTGTAAGCTGTAATGAATTAACAAAAATACCCCGCCGCCGCGCCTAATCCTATCCTTTCGGTAAGCAACATACTCTGACGGAAACACATCTGCATCCCCGATCGTATTATCAAGCCAGGATTCTCTCCCAATAACAACACAAGGAGCGGCAGTGTTAATTAGGTGGGCAAAGTCATCAACTTTATTTTTTTATACTACGACGATTCACAAGAAGTACGACTAGTCCATTCATTGCTCTGGTTTTTTTACACGATTCCGAGGAAGATGAACTGGTTGCTATGCTGGTCTTTCTTTTACACTCACGTCTGTTCGATCAAAATACGAAGTTCTTTGACCCATTCATAATTTGTTGAAGCGTAGTTGCAATGGGATATTTTGGGCGTTGGCGTATTATACGTAGAAGCTTTCTTCTATCTTGACGGACAGTTTCAGTTAAGTCCTCTCGAACCGATATTCCGCTGCCTTTGGAGTCTAAGTCCTTGTGACAGTAAGCCTTGTTTCCTTTTAAATTAGGAAAAGTTAACAATTACTGGCCTGCATTTTTCCTGCAAGAAATCGACCAAGTAGGTGGGCACGTTACACATGCGTATCTTCGAGTTTGATTCCCATCAGATCGTCGCACATTTTTGCCACTTTTGCTTCCGATATTGCCCATGTTTCATTTGCATCCTCGTAGATGCCGTAAAAGATTAGATTGTTGCGCCGAGAGCGGGTTTCTAAATCATCGTGGCTGGTGGTTAGGTGACTCAATTGCTCAGAAAATGCAGTCGACGTGGCCTGCATTTTCTTCACTTCCGCTTCAAGGGTTCTTAATGAGACGACATCTTTTTTGATGAATTTAAGCGTCACCGACAGTGACGACAGCTTTTCCTCAGCTGATATTTGCTGTTGTCTAATTGTTCTCGTTTCAGTTAGAAGAACATCTTGCACAGTCTTAATGCTCGGCAGCAACTCCATTACCTCCAGCATTCTGTGCGCTTGTTCTTGGGTAAATGGGCCTGGATTAATCTCAACGTCACCGAATGACAGTAAACTCTGAGCGACAAAGCACGTACACAACACAAAAACTCTTTGCGTCTATAAAAGAGAATACAAGGGCAAGGGACGCAGCATCGACAAAACACGTCTGTTACTGTGGTGAGAAACAGTTGTATAGACCAGACCAGTCTGAAGAAGAATCCGACGTGAGCGGCTTGCGCGCGATATCAGCTGATTGATACAGCTAACCAGTAGTATAATTTCCCCTTTTGTTCCAACTTAAGATTTGAAAGATTCGAAAAACGTTTAGTGATTTACTATCTCCATCGAAGAATAAGACGACTTGGAACCTCTTGATTTTACTGGTTCAGCCGACTTAGATATTTCGAACGGGCAGTGTGTTTGACGCTCTTTGAAGATACACGCCTTCGGCGTGCTTTAACGTAAGAGCCATCGCTACTTATCGTTCCTCGTGTGAAGAGTTCAGGGTAAGCTCCTCCCACCTCGGTCCACTTTAGCAGGGCGAACTCTAGAGAGGAGCCGACATCCTCTTCGGTGTTTACTCTGCTAAAGTGAAAAAAAGGTGGGAGGAGCTTTTTTGAACTCTTAACGCTGTCACCGACTGTAGTTACCATGTCACTGAAACTGCTGATGGCGAGCCAACACTAAATCAGCGTGGATGAACCTTGACACAGGTGTCAATGACCTCTCATGTACCCATAGCGAGGAAGGGAAGAAATAAGAATAAACAGGAACAAGAAGTAAGGGTTACCGCATCGATGCTTTACAGCAGAAAAAGTGATCGATTAAGCTAGCAATTAATCCAGTAGTCTATGAGGCCAAAAGCGGACCCATGGGGTTGTCACGGCCAATGTCCGCGGCGCTGGAATGTTCAACAGCAGGAATTTAATCGCCGGGGAAACTCCTTATCTAGGAAGCCATTATGCTAATTTTCAATGTACAGAACTGCGAACTTAATATATGCTTCTGTACTAAAAAAGATATTAACAAAATTTGAAACAAGGGTTAATACGCTGGCAAGCTGGTGCACGGTCGTTCTGAGAAAAGCCCGGGGCGAGGGTAAACGAAAACGTTGTTGTGTTCTTAGGTTTGTCTTTTTTTTTTTTGTCGTTTTTCTTTGTTTTGGGGTTTTGTCAATGCAAACAAAAACTTTTCTAAAAGGTATACTACAGGTGATACAAGGAGACGCCAGGCTCTTTAAATCGACCGGAAAATTCGGTTTCTTAACCTATCGTGCTACGACTTTGTGCAGCGTTGCCCACAGATGGTGCATTTTTTTTTTTTTGTAAAATTTGCAAAGAGCGAACTTACCTGAGGAAAAAGTAAAAAAAGAAAAAGGCTTATCTCCTATGGAAACGCAGCGATGCCACCGGTCTTCAAACAACACGGCGCCGTTTCGCACGGGAGACAAGAGATGGCGCAAGCGGTCGCGACGCCAACTGCCGCCAACGAACGTGGACTTAATTAATTAAAAATCAATTTGTACGTTAAAATAATTTCGAAAAATAAAAGTCGAACTCGTCCATTTCATGAATTTCAACGAAGTTTCTAAATTTTAACGTGTGACCTATTTAAGATAATTGCATACGATTGTAATATTATAAACACAAAATACCATTTGATACATATATTTGAATGAACGAACTTTTCAAAAATCAATAAAAATCGCGATCAATTTTTTTTCGAAAACGAAGTTATTGATTTGTTGTATTTTTTTTTATTAGTGGCAATGTGCGATAGTTTAGCAGAATATATATAAACATAAAAATGGTTATATGTTTATATATGACCGGAAATAAAGTCTTGGCAGAGCTTGGTAGAACCGTTAGAATATTCGGAACTTCGGCAAGGTTACGAAGGGTTTGAAAATAAATAATGTGAAAATGTCACCCTTGGCATTGGTATGCGTATTAGCGGCGAGAAGTTTGGGTGGCGCCCTCCTGTGGTTCCCCCTTGTGACGTCATTGCCTTGCAAACAACAAGTTCGATGGTGTTTGTTATTAGCATGGTGGAAGCTTGAAATCATTGCTCTCTCAAGGGAACACTGCCAACACCGTCAAAATTAAAGTTCTTTCATTCCTCTTATTTCCGTCGATGATAAATCCCCTTTCCGACGTCATAGTCAGCGTTCGGCCAATCGTGGAAGGCCGACCACAGCGACGCTTTTGGTCGAGCACGGGGCTAATACTAACGCCAAATAATGCCCACAGTATACTGTGGGCATTATCACGCGCCCTTACTTCGTTTCCGTATCTGCGTATTTGCAGTTCCACCGTTATCGCGTGAAATCCCGAGTATTTATAAACATTGCAACAATGACTAGAACTCGTCACGTTATTAAACATTATCGAAGCTTGAAGCGGTATTTGCTTGAAGCCTAGAATAAATATTAAACATTGGAATATTTTTTAGATCAAATTAACCCTCTGAGTTTAAAAGACATCGTGCTGCATTGTCGCGGGCTGTTTTAAAATTTCGGAAGACGGAAAACAGTGGTTTTATTTCTTTGCGATTTCAGACGAAGCTTCAGATAACTGGCAAATTTCAATGATTTTAGGCACCAAAATGGGTGGGCTGTTTGTTGTTACTCTGGAGTGTAGCTTATTTAGTGACTTTCTACTCGTAATTACCTCATGAACCTAAGTAAAAGAAAAAAAAAGAAAAAAAATATTCCGTATTCTCGCGGAGCTTTTACTGATTTACTCCCTTATGGAGAATCAAGATATATGTGGGTGATTTCTAGATCGCTCAGGAGCTTGGTTGGCTCAGGAGGTTGGCTAGTAGTAGCCGACCCTGCGTACGGGTTATTGACTTTTCTGCTAACCGTGCACGGCTGCTGCATTCCCCCCTTTCTTTAGTGCAAATGAACGATTGATTGATTGATTGATTGGTTGATTGATTGATCGACTGATTGATTAGCTCGCCGTTATTTGATCAAGATGTAAACGCTTCGAACGCAAAAGGGCATAGTATCTTTCTCCGATAACGAAACTTTGTAAGAACTACCGGGTGGCTCAAGGAGACGGCAGGCTCTTTAAATCGACCGCAAAATTCGGTTTCTTAACCTATCACGCTACGACTTTGTGCAGCGCTGCCCACAGATGGTGCATTTTTTTTTGTAAAATTTGCAAAGAGCAAACTTACCTGAGGAAAAAGTAAAGAAAGAAAAAGGCTTAGCTCCTATGAAAACGCAGCGACGCCACCGGTCTTCAAAGAGCACGGCGCCGTTTCGCACGGGACACAAGAGATGGCGCAACGAACGCCGCCAACGAACGAGCATACGGCGTCGAGAGCCAGCGTCTTTAGCAGACAATCTTTTCGACTCAAAAGCAGCGCGCGTTCCGCAGGCGGCGACAGTCGCAGAAACAATTACAGGCGCGGTAACAACAAGCAACTGCAGTTCCTTGTCTGCTAAATACGCCGGCTCTCGGCGTCGTCTGCCCGTTCGTTGGCAGCAGTTGGCGTCGTGACCGCTTGCGCCCTCTCTTGTCTCCCGTGCGAAACGGCGCCGTGTTGTTTGCAGACCGGTGGCGTCGCTGCGTTTCCATAGGAGCTAAGCCTTTTTCTTTCTTTACTTTTTCCTCAGGTAAGTTTGCTCTTTGCAAATTTTACAAAAAAAATGCACCATCTGTGGGCAGCTCTGCACAAAGTCGTAGCGCGATAGGTTAAGAAACCGAATTTTGCGGTCGATTTAAAGAGCCTGCCGTCTCCTTGAGCCACCCGGTACTTCGTCCAGTGCATAAATTACGTACGAAACTTCCTTTTTTTTCTTGGTGTGACAACGAGTATGCGGAGCGCAAGTTCGTCTGCTTCTAGCGCAAGGATTTGCAGTGACGTCAGAATGCCTAGTTCTGATTGGCTGTGATGGAAGGATGCTGGGTAGGCGCCACTGCTAGCTGCCTCGAGGTCTACCCACTATCCTCCAATCAGAGCTCGGCGTTCTGACGTCACCGCAACCCCCGAGACAAATAGCAGACGAACTGACGCCCCGCCCCGCATAGGTAAAGATAGCCTTACTTTGTCTGAGGCAGCAGTCGCACTGCTCGTACATCATACAAAAGACCCGGTGTTTCTCCGCAGACATGGCGGAATTGTCCGCGGACAGGCCTCACGTATTTTCGAATCACTCTTGTTTCATCCATCTGCATTCTTTGAACATGCGTCTGCTGACATACTTTTGCGTGACCAACATGGCACGACCGCTATACACATCAGACAGTGTTTGCAGGCTGTCTGTCTTGCATGACGCACCAGAGGTGCGACCGTGGCGTTAAGTTCGCACGGACGTTGATTCCTTCGTGCGTCCCCCGTCTAAGCCCAGTGTCTTTCTGCCCTCTTCTGCACGCAGGAGGGCCGCACGGCGCTGCACATGGCCGCAGCCAACGGCTATGTGGACACTGCCAGAGCACTCATCCTGGCCGGGGCCAAGGTCAACGCACTGGACGCCGTAAGTGGGGAAACCTGTTGCTTTTTCCCTTAGCTTCTTTTGTTAGTGCAGCTAACGGGACAAGTTCTCACCCATTCCTCGAAGTAAAAGAGGGCAACCGAAAATCAGTAAGGTGATACTGAGATGAACATCAACTCGCAGTTCGTAATTGTGTACTACGGAAGGCCGCCATATCAGTCCAAAAAAAAAAAAAATGAAGAAAAAAGTATGTACTGTTTTTTTTATTTACTAGGAACTTTTAAAGATAGATTGAAGGTATAGGTGTCTAAATTACTCAACGCCGCGACACTTTTGAGAAGCAAGAAGAGTAAAAAGTTGTTCGTAGGCGTGCATTTCTCAATGAACTGTAACTATATAGTCCAACTGGTGTTGCTATACGGTCAGCAACTCATTATCACTCCGCCGCCAATCAGATTGCGGCATTCGCCGACAAGAACACCGAGCAACCAATCATGAAGCAAGAAGCGTGAACGTATTGACCCCGCGTTCCTTATGAGCTGCTGCAGTGACTAGATGGGTAGGTGCATTAGTCACCCAGAGGGATAGGAAATTAAACTATACCCCTTTTGTAGAGTGATATATATGTAGGCTACTGACCCAACTAGAGAAAGCAAACTGCCAAGGTAAATTTATTTTTGCAGTTTAGTTAGTATTGTTGTTTAAATAGGGATGGAAATACGTTCTTAATTTTCCTTATTTACAGCCTATTTTTCCTCCCTTACCAAGTCTTGATTTTTGTTTTGTCTATGCAATCCGCACGACGATTTCCTATTGTCGTGCGTGGGCAACGACTTGAATGCAAAACTCCCCTTATACAAACAAAGAGGCACTTTATACAATTTATTATAATTTTAACGACTCTTTCAAATTCCTGTCCAGTCACGTCGTATCGACAGCTTTCAATATATTTTGTAGGCTTCCTTTCAACTGAAGTAACCAGACGCTCTAAAAATGCTATAGAATATCTCTGCCCCCTTCTCAATAGACTTTCTGTCGCCATATTTCTACAGCATTTTTATAGACTATGGACTCGACAGGGTAACAAGATGTGGTGCGGAGAAGCGACGTCACACCCCGTTGGAGCGTCCTTGCGGAGGCTGCTTTTCCGCTAGTGTCAAATAATTATCGCCTCTTGCAATGCTTTATAAGTTGGAGATACAGTTCACCAATCCTTAGAAACCACATTTCGTACGAATTATTGGTGAGAAAAAATGCAACGTAATTGTAATCCTCCTAACGTCTGGGATGGTCACCGTTCAAATGATTGCCTTTTATGTGTAGGGTACATATGGCAGTGTAGCAGTCAACGCAACTGAATTACTAGTGTTATGAGCGCTCCCTCAAGTGCGTGTTTGTGATGTCTGGGGATGTGCACATGGCGAGTGCATGTTTCAATGAATGTAGTGTGACAAGCCTAAAAGTCCTCTTCCGGATTTATTTTTTCCCGCGGAAACCTGACTAATTGTCTATAGAAAGGGGATAGAAAATTTGTTAGAATTTCTATTCGTTTATTGTACAATTTCAATCCAATCTCTACACACTAAGTTCTACAGAAAATCTTCAGAAAATAAAAAGGTAAAAAAAGCTATAGTCAGGATAGATATGGGGACACATTTTATCTTGAATATCTATAGCCTCTATCCACTATTGTCTACATAAATTCAGTAGAAAGCGGACAAGTATTTTTGTGAGGGCGAGCTCGTTCCTCACACGTTATCAATGTGAATATTCGTGGCAAGAGTAGATTCTTTCAGAAAACAACAAGGTACGCAAGCGTGCAGAAGTGTATATCAGAGTGCAAAGAGTGGCAGGATAAGGAAATGGCTCTAGGTATACAGCAATATATAGGGCTATCACATGTATAGACCACTGAAAAGGACTGATTGGTATTGACTTACCGAGGTGAAAGGGGCACTGACAGGTCAAATTCATATATTTTTTTTTTTCATCATCCAAAGCGATTGAAAACGATGCCTGGACATTACACTAAAAATTCAGAACTTGGAAACTCAGTATTTGTGAAGTAAAAAAAAAAAAAAACAATTTCCAAAGGCTGAGTTTGAAGTTCCCGCACGATCCGCGCCAGGGCAGTGACGTTAAAGATTGAGTCGTCCTGCAACTCGAGTTTCTGTCACGCCTCCGAACCGTCCCGACCCGAAGTGTCGTGTTCGCCCGCGTCCCGCGATCAACCGCTCTTCTCCGTGCATGACGCCCATCGCTGTAAGCAGTCTAGGGCCCTTTTAGCGATCTCAAATTCTTTGAAACGGTTTGAAGTCGAAGGTAACGCGCAGTGGAGTTTTGTGAGCGACGTGAGGGGCCACGTCGCGCCGGTTCTACGTGAAAGGCTGCCCCGGCGGAGTCACAACCGAAACTACACAGACACCAAAACCAGTTGTTTTGACCGTTTGACGATTTCCTTTTCGAAGTCTGAGAGGTCGTCGGGTGTCTAAAAAAAGAATTCGTCCGATTAACCGACTCACCGCTCATCCTCACTGCTGCATATGCAGAGCGCCGCGTCGCCGCCATGTTTTCCGAGGGAGGATAAAAAGCCAGGAGGGGACATCACTCCGGAGACTCCAATTTTAGGTATTTCAAAAAGAAGGACCGTAGTGTGTTCGCAATTGTGTTTAAAAAACATGTTTTACGCGTGCCGTTATTAAATATTCTAGAAATGTCGCTTACGAAGCTTGTAAATTTTATTATCGATTACATGTCACAAATAAAAGGAAGCGAGGAGGTGTGACGGGGAAGAGAAAAACGCCAAATATAAGAAGGCGCGCGCGCATGTGGGGACATTTTTCTTGCGTGCTGGTATTTTTTTTTTTTCGTATTTATGACTACAATTTGCATTTTGTTAGACAACAAAAAAAGCAAAAAGAAAAACGATCTTTGGTGTGTCGATGCCTCTTTAAGCTCCAATCTAAACTGTAGCAGGCCTGGCGTGCGTTTCGCACTCCGGCGTTGCAATGGCGTGGCTTTTGGGGGCGCCATTATTGCGTTGTGCGTTTGATGTATTTCGTCTTTTCTTCGTCAACACCAATCAATCAATCATAAACTCCATCATTGCTACAGCCTCGTTGTCAAGGTGTGGGTCGGTAGTTGTGTGTGGCTCGAAATCTTGGGGAACCGGATCTTTTCTCTTGCTGACCCAAAGTCGCAAATGCGTTTTTTTTTTTTTTTTTTATTGAGAAGGCTCTTACAAGATAAAACCAAATTGAGCCACTCAAACGCAGCGCCACACGAAGAGGACGTAGTGTATTATCAGGGCTCACGAAATACTGAAATGACGAAGAAGAAACAACGTAATAATTCATCCCATAACGGAGAGCAGCACGCCAGCCACACGCCCTTCATTCATCCTCCCCATTCAATCTTTGCCTTTTCTGCTCTTCGTGACTGTGTGCGGTGCCCTGTTTAGCGGACGTCGCTATCCGCGTGTTTCGAACTTGAACTTGCTACGAATTGTTCTACACGATCAAGTATGAGCCTGACAGAACGAGGTCGGTTAAAATACCGACACACGAAGAAGCGACATGTGACCTTGCTTGCAATTGAACAATCTTCAGAATACCAAGCTAGCCCAAGATCAGTTGCCTTACTACACCCCTCACCTCCGGCAGAGACGCACATCCAGCTGAGACGAAACACGAGGAAGAGGCGCCTCGCAAACATCAGTGATTACGCACTCCAAGATCGTTATCGCTTTAGGTTTTTCTAGCACATCGTCGTAAACACGACTCCCTATAAGGACACATGTTCCGAGCTCAGCGGTCGTCTGTCAGATAGGTCACAACCAGGGTGGGCGCGCGACACGAATTATACGCGGCACAACTTCCAACCAGGCCACCGTTGCCGCAGGATAGGCCCACAGGCGAAGCGAGTTCCAGGACCCCATGGAAGGAAAAAAAAGCCATTTGAGAAACTGGCTGCCGAGGAATCGGCAGCCCGTGGATTAGCCCCCGAAAACTGTCGCCGCTAACAGGCATCGGCACACCACGCGCATTATTCAACCTGCCGGCCCCGAAGCTGCGATTCCAATGCCATGAAGACAATCGCGCTTTCGATCTCGCTCTAGAGACCTTAGCCAAGTCAGAGTCCTCGTCGTCGGTTGGTTGGTTGGTGGTGCACGGCGCGGAGATAATGCGCAAGGCTCTCTCTGGAAGTCAGTGAAGCAGCAGGCGCGTAACACTATACTCTGTTCACCCCTAAGCTGACAGTGCGGGGGAAGTTACGCGCTCGCCGGACCAATCACCCTCCACCCTTCTATCACCTGACCTCGCTCTGCGCGCATGGATATGTATCTGGTCAAGAGCGTGATCGCGTGGCGAAATATAGACGTATCACTGGTCCACCAAGCACGCAGCCTCCACAGCACTGTCAGCCTAGACGTGGACAGAGCATAGAAAGGGACAGGTAGGCACGGCGAGAGGGCGGCGGAAAGGGGAAGCAGACGATAGCCGCGGGTTCCTTCAAGGGGACGTCGGACAGGCATGACGGATGATCACACACGCTGCGGCCGGGCAAGCCGGGACTACCGCGGGCCTCGTAGCTACGTGCTCTGCATGAAGCAGAACGTCTCCCTACGTGCCCGCGGTGGTGCCTTCCGTGACTTGGCCTTGAAGAGGAATCCGGCGGGCGAACGAGCGTCGCAGAATCGCAGCACCGTGCTTCTGGAGCGCTTCCGCTGCCCGCCTGGACTGGGGGACTGCGCTGGGGCATCGCGATGCACCTCTGATGATAGATGGGAGCCTAATGAACGCCGTAATGGAATCGGTCTCAGCGTTCGGAGCTTTACTTTCGACGTAGCTAGAGCAGTGCTGCCCAAGGATGTCTGCAGTCCTGGGGTGGGGAGGAAGAACTGCCGCGAATTCGCTGCCGCGAATCATGTTTCTTCGCAGGCTGGCTATACCCACCCAGCCTAGAGGTTCGAGGTGTGAGTTTGAGAAGAGGCATGCACGGCGAGCTCTGGGTGCGTAAAAATAAAAAGAGTAAGCGACAACGGATAGATGTTGATGGAACGGTGTACAAGGCGCTACAAATGAGCCTGGCGGCGTGGTTGGCTCTGCGTGCAGGTAGGAGTGTTCATCGTTGTTTTCCGCCGTGCTAATTTCGCGTTTTATTAGACACTACGGAGATATCGCTTCCATGATGGCTTCGTGATAAATGTACGCATTAAGTGAGCTGACAGAACACTATTAGTATTTTGGAAGACCTGAGCTCTCTCGAGGCAACATGTAAATATATTGCTGCTACTTCGCGCATTATACTTGTCACGTAGCCCTCTCTTTCCCGAAGGTGCCCCTAGCTTCGTTTCGAAGCGAATCATTTGGCCGAGGAGCTGGAAATTTGCATGCAAATCATGATTAAAGGATTACCCGATTTTTCTTCCTTTACACAGGGTATTGACGGACCGCCTGAAAGAAAAATGGCGTGGCTACCAAATAGTGATTTAAATCAATTCATGCTTTCGTCTTTGGTCCTGATAATAGTTTTGGACCTTCCCGGCAAAGTAAACACCACTCTTACAGACAGCACTTCAGGACGTGGAAGACGCAGATCTCTCCCGTCCGAAGATATATGCGTCGTTGCCATCATGCTACAGAGGGGGATGAGGAAGCCGCCATGACGAAACGGTCCGTTCCTTTCCACTGAAAGGCGCGCATCTATTATTATATTACGTTCGGGCTCGGTTGCTCGGTGAAACGCGCGTGGTTCATCCTAGGTCCGAAGAGCAGCGCGGCGGGTGAATGACTTATCCATGCTAAACGGTCCAGGACGCAAGCTTAACCCGCAGAGGTCATCCAACGTTTAGGGGAGCGGTTTCTTTGTTACGCGTTTGAGGTAGGCCATCTCCTCTGACAAACGCTCCTGAGACTTGCAAAGCGAAGCGCGCTCAAAACTGCCTTGGTCCAGAAGGTCGTCTCGAAATTGATGACGTGGCGTTCCTCTTGAGACGGTGGCCGCAAGGTGCTCCGGTTTCGTAAAGCAGTCGGAAACAGTCTGCGCGAAATTACACAACAACTCATGAAAGGGGACCGTAATTGCCGACGTCTTCGCCCCAAAACAATCTGCCGCTTTGTTCTTTTCCTCGTTGCGCATACGCCGTATGCCATTGCCGACGTCGTCAGCGGCCGTCGGCGATGCCCGCCAAAGTGTCACCCCGACTTGATGGAACCTGGAATTCCCGAGAGGAGCGAACGAAGTTCTCATCGGTATACCAGGGCCCCAATGAAGTAATCAGGCGGCGATTACACGGCGCTTCGGTTCACAACAACACCGGTGACGGACCAACAGTGCTTATTAGACTCGGGGGGCCGTTTCATCATGCAGGAACCAAAGGCGCCGTCTCACGGACCAATTGGCGGCCCCTTATTTTCTTCTCGTCATTATCGCTGGGTCGCAGCACCCTCCCATGCACCTCCGTACTGCAATGTCTCATTCGGAACCCCAGCGTCTAACACATTGAGCTGAAAAAGAAAAGAAAGAAGAAAAGATTGCTCCTTAAAAATAAGAAGTACGAATGGCTTCTCCGCGATACCTCC
Organism: Ixodes persulcatus; assembly: GCA_013358835.2. NCBI lineage: Eukaryota > Metazoa > Arthropoda > Arachnida > Ixodida > Ixodidae > Ixodes > Ixodes persulcatus. Next base: position 163,157 of record JABSTQ010011469.1, on the reverse strand, counting down.
TAGAGCCAAACGCAAAAACTAGCGACTTAGAGCTAAGTATCTGTACAGCGAGAGGTCTATAGGCCTTTGGGATATGATTCAACGACGTATAAAAGAGCAATTTGGCGAGTGAAATTTAGTGATACTCAACGAGGATGAGGGAAAACTTAGCCCCCCGTGCAGTGCGACTGCACACCTTGGGTCTTTAACACCCATCACTCAGTCTTGATTACACGACCACACGCATGCAGGAAGGAGCAGTGCACGTTCCTATCGAAATCGGCGGAAATCAAGCACAACCATCTTAGGAGCCTTGCAGTGGTGCCTTCAGTGCGAGCCTCAGCATCACGTGCTGCCAGCTGCACTGTAGTGTGTTACTACACTCAGCTACCAGACACTACCGCTTCTTCGGATTGTAGTGCGTGAGAACTGGCGCTTTGGATACAGCTTCTCTCACTGCTTCGAAGCTTTGCTGCTTGTCGGGTCCCCAGAGCCACGCAGCGTCGGCGCAGAAGAGATCCCGCATTGGCTTCGTTGTGTGTGCCAGGTGTGGCAAAAACCCGGCAAGGCGGTTCGCCATCCCCAAGAAAGATCTTAGTTCTTTCACATATGATGGTGGTGTGATCTGTGTGATTGCATTGACTTTTTCAGGATCAGGCTTCACACCTTCGCCGGAAACGATGTGGCTTAGGAACTTGACCGTCTGCTGTAGGAATTTGTCGATGTTTAGTGTTACGGCGGCTTTGGTGAGTCGTTCGAAGACTTTAACGAGGTTCGCGCCGTGCTCCGCACGTGTCTTCCCCCAGACGATGACATGGTCTTGCAGGCAAGCTTGGCCTTCCACTCTCTCAAGGACTCTCAGCATATCGCGCCGAAAAGACTCTGATGCGGTCGAGATTCCGAAGAGAAGGCGAAGGAATTCGAAGCGTCCGGACGGCGTCAGAAATGTCGTGTATTCCTGCGATTCTTTCGCTAGAGCTGCTTGCCAGTATCCAGCTCGAGCGTCGGGTTTGCTGAAGATTCTGCCACCGGAGAGCTCTGCGAGACGTTCGTCTATGGTGGGAATGATTACCCGCTTCCCTGACGAGGTACTTGTTGAGCTTGGTGTAGTCTACGCAAAGGCGCAGTTCGAATTTTGCTTTTTCTGCGACCTCGGTGACGCGCTCTATAACACGAAGCTTTAGCATCTTGGAAAGTTCATTCTTCACAGGTGGAATCATCGCCAGTGGCACCCGTCTTGTACTTAAGAGCAAAGGGCTTCGCGTCTGGTCGAAGAACCACCTTGTACTCGGCCTTCATCTGTCCAAGCCCTGAAGTCAGCTGAGGGTACTTGGCAAGTAATTCGGAAGCGTCCTCCGTGCGGCTTGTCTCACCACTGACGTTGATGAGCTGTTGGAGAACTCTGAGAGATCTTATGGCAGGCACTTTGAAGAGAGCTTCCTGTAGACCTTCGACTACGAAAACATTATCTTGAACTTGCTGCACCGCCCCATTCCATAGAAGCTTGGAAGTGTCCAGCGGTCGAAAGCTTGTAAAGACCTGGACCGAGAAGTGCTCTTTCTGGCTTTCGCAGAGGGCCCATCACTTGACGATTGTAGTCGCGCGGCGCGATGGCAGTGACGACGGCGCCCGTATCGACTTTGAATGTGATCGAGATGCCGTTCATTGACGGGGTGATTCTCCAAGCGTCATGAGCTGAAGTGTCTAAGTTTGCCTAGGTACCGGTAGCGACCCCATCGCGTGATTCAGGGCTGCCAGCGGAAGTCTAGCTTCTCTGGAAGAGCGACGACAAATGGGTTGAAGGCGGGCGCTGGAGCCGTTGCTTCTGGTTACCTCTCAGACTGGGCCAAGACATCGATGTGGATGGGTGGGGACCTGTATCCGTCCGAATTGCCGCACTAGTACCGCTGCCACCATGTCGTGGTCGAAAATCGAGATAAGACCGATTGAACTGCGTAGGTTGATTCTAGCATAGCAATACAGGGGCGAGTCGTGCAGTGTCTGGCCGCAATCTGGTGGAGAAAGGGTCCGCGCGCGGAAGCGGCGGGCAGAGTACAGTTTCACCCGGCGCCGGTGGCGATGATGATGATCTCCCGTCACTCAACAAATTTGTATAACTGCGCATTTTTTTTTTTTTAGAGCGCTGAAAAGGTTGTATGTTTGGGTGCCAAAATAGGAAGCCTTACAATCAGCATAAGCAACAGGTATTCGGAGCAGGTCCTCCAAGCAGCCCTCATCAAGTTCTGCCATTTCCGATCGGTCCTCTCGCAATCTTTTTGTCACAAAATGTTGATTTACTTTTGGCTTTGACTGGCCTGCTAAAATATTTTTAGCATTTAGATAGGTGAAGCAAGGCCTAACCAAGCAAAATGTTTGTTTGCCCCCCCCCCCCCCCCCAAACAAACATTTTGCTTGGTGTTCTTCAGTGTGCTGTTGGCATACACACGAAAAACATATGTGTGACTAATAACGCTCTAAAAGAAATCTTGCTCATTCATTTCAAGGCGGAACACGAAACATATGGGTAGCCGTTCACCTGCTGACAACGAAAAATACCGGCGAATGACAAAACTCGTTGTACTATTATATATTTAAAAAAAAAAAAGCGACGTGAGCAGTGATAATGAGCAAAAGAAACGTCATGCACATTGGCCCTACGCAAGTTGCATTTTTCGAGTCTAATGAATCCGAGCTTCGTCATTCCTTAGAATATTTGTTGTTTACCGTGATTGGCTGCCTTCGGTTTGGCAGAAGTAAATACACAGGCTTGTTTTTGGGGTGGACGGTCCGCGTTATCGTTGCTCTTCCTTTCTTTTCACTCTTATCGCTGATGCCAAAAATTGTTCTGGCGGCGGAGATACCTACAATGAAGGAATCGGTGTCGACCATACGTTTCTACTTTTTATACTTTTGCTGAGCTCATAGATAGGTATTGCTTGAAAGTAGCTCATAAGTCATAACCAATTTTGTAAGGCAGGATGCATCTTCTTCCCATTGATAAGCGGCAGGACGAGTGGTATGCCATGTCTTCGGATGCACTCTGCCCCATTTACTGCACGAGGAGAATATATGCTCTGACGAAGCGAAGATAACCGGACCTTTAAGAATGAGCAAGCAAATAAAATATAGGAGAAAGAAAGGAAGATTATGGTTCACTGACACGCGGCATTCTTTCGAAGGTCCATTCCCGAGAAGCGCTTCGTCCAAGCATTCTGGCGCCGTTGACACACTTGGAAAACAGAGGTGCAAACAAGATGGCCATCTCGGAGGAGAAGTCCAGACACTCGAACTCTAAAACGACCGCTCCGTGCACCGCACACAAGAACGTACCCGATCTGAAATATGAAAAAAACAATAAGTAATAAAACAACAACAAAAAAGTACATACATAAAAAAATCAGAGTCGTTCACGTTTGACCTATATGTGGCTCGAAAGCTGCTTTTAAATGGCGACCCTTTGTTCGTGGAAGTCGCAGCGGAGCCCTCTCTGCCCAGGGCGTCTTCACACGCCCGGTCGCGAGTTATCTGAACGCGACATGGCGACAACCGGCGTAGTACCTTGTTTGGCGGCGATGTGTTCCGAGACACCGCACGACACGAAGACGACAAGGTCCGGTTTGTATCCGCGAAGGTGTCTTTCTTAATGAAGCTCTTCCTCGGTATACGAGCGCAACGACAGTTGGTGGCGCTGGAGGCTGTCTTGCTTCAGGGTTTGGTAGTGATGCGAGAAATTCGAAGCTTGCGAAGTGATACCTCCAGATGAGGTGCCGTCCGGTCGCCATCCTCCCGGTGTCGTCAGGAGTAACTGCAAGCGGATCGGAATGCGTAGTTGTAAGTGTTGAGAGGAAAACTAAAAGCTCGGAACATTTTGGACAGACCTGTTGATGGCAGGTAAGTTCAGGGGTAGGCAAGGAGGTAAGAGAATGGATTAAAACAGAATCCCTTCATCAAATAATAATAATAATAATAATAATAATAATAATAATAATAATAATAATAATAATAATAATAATAATAATAATAATAATAAAATACTTTCTTTTCTGGTAGTGTCCAAAAACAGCCATAGAAGCCTTCTTATTGGAACACTGAAAACAATAATAGAAACCAAAGCATTGATCGGTTACATTAGGACACTGAACAGTTTCACCATCAAACAGCATAAGCATTTCTATCATGAACAAGATTATGCAGTGCATATACATAAACACAGTATAAACATTACTATCAAAAACAAGATTCTGCGGTACAAATTCATCGAAGTGCTATTACGAAAACTATATGTTCATAATCTTCAAAAAAAGAAAAAAAAAAAAGAAAGGAGAGCACGGAAGCATGCCAAACAAAACATAAAATGCTACCGATATTTTACTGAAATAAATATGAAAGAGCTGTATCTCTTGAGAGTTTTGACGAAGTAGTGAGAGCTTCTTTCAGGAACCGTTAAGATAAGGTCAATCGCCCATTGTGACTTTTAGCCTAGCTATAGGACGACAAGCTGAGTGTCTTGAAAATGATAATTTGGAACCTTAGCATTATCGCACTTCCAACAGGGATACCGAAATTCGCGGTGATCGGTGAGTACTTGCTACGCGGAGCATCACAAATGTATTGCTAACTTAGCCTGTTTTTGCGACGACCTAGCTCAAACTTACAAATTCGATATCTGAAATGAATGTCGGGGACATTTTCTGGCGTGTTCCACAGCAGCAGGGGCTGGAACCTAACCCAGGATAGCTGTGAATGGGAATATCCCAGATTAGCAGTCCTACTACACCGTCTAAATGTCTCATCTACAGCAGAAACATCGGACGTTTCTTGAGACCGACCACCTCCTCGCTGCCTAAATGTTCTTACAACATATTTGACTTCGACATCAAGTCACGTGCCTTCTGGTTCATGTATGCCGCTTAACGGATAGGGGTATTCCAAGCAAACGTCAGGGAAGGGAAGCGCCCGCTATGATGTTGTCTAAATTCAAAACATACCTGTTACAAACCGGTAATTTTGCATTGCACACTCCATCTATTTCCATCAAGCTGCCTCGCTTCCTTGCTCGAGTTCCTACTAGATGATGGTTCGCTCCCAGTTAGTAATTAATTACTGGTTCGCGTAGAAATTCCTTTCAGTGATTTTTAAACTTACAAGCAGCCCAACAACAGCACGGACTGAGTAAAAAAAGACTGACAGAGTTGCCTGATTGGCAGATGTGGTATTTATACTCGATGCCAGCACCAAAAAAGCTTAGTTATAACTCAGCGCTGTTGTCTGTCAGGCTTCTTTTACACTGCTCGTGTCGTGGCGCTGTTCGTGCTTTTCAACATGAACTATCGGCTAGCCCAATCGTCAACGTTTTCCCACCTTTCAGTGAATGGATCTGCGTTGTTTGGGTACACAACTGTTCCTGCTATATTAGCCGTTCGACCATTCTCCACGCGCTATGTGCAACTCGTCCGTTACCGACACGAGACCTCCCGGTACCGCAAGCAGATGTAGATCGTGTTGTCCGATGACCGTGCTCACGCCCCGAGCTCACGAAGACTCTTGCCTCTCTATTCGCTCCTTGAAGTCGAAGCACATCCAGTGTACCCGCTTAGTTGGATCGCTGATACGTGATGCGGAAGATGCTTAATGGCGATTGGACTAAATTACCTGCATCCTCGAGGAACACAGGAAAGAAAGAACTGCGTGCCTTTAGACGCATGCACGTATGCACGCACGCACGCACGAACGCGCAAGGACACGCAGACAGAAAGATCACGGGTCGATAGACTCCGTTTCATCCTACGCTGGACGACAGAAGATGCTACGAGCCATCGAAGTCAATCCAACGCCCTGCCAGTGTCACGTGACCGTCGAGAGGGGCGCAGCAACGTTCGGAGAGCGTAGTCACGTGATGTGTTTGTTCGTAGCGCCGGATCGGCTGGGATAGCTCGCAGCCTCCGCTGCGCTTCAGCGTAAGTTGAAATGCAGTACAGTCACCGCGTAATCAATTATACGGGTGAATGGTCAGTCAACAAAAGAAATAAAAAAAAACGAAAAAAGAACGTGCTCTCTTAGTTTTCGTTGCGACCCGACAGAGACGCATACGTTATTGAATCATTGAGTCTGTGAGGGGGGACCACACAACTTGCAAGGACGCCGCCGCGACCCCTAGCTGGGTAGGCGTCGGAGGCGAACAAGAGCCTGCTTCGTCGGGCGCGGGCAGACACGATGATGCTCCGCTTCGCCACGGACGATGGACCGAAGAGGAGCCATCGGAGTCAATCCAATGTGGCCCGAATGTCACGTGACCTTTGGGGGGAAGCGCGACAACGTGCCCGAAGCGTATCGTCACGTGATTTCGCTCGTAGCGCTGGATTGGATGGGATGATGGTTCGCGTACCGTCCGCTGCGGTCAGCTGAAAAGTGAAGCGGAGTCTATAAGACGCTGTCGGAAGAGCTCGAGGAATATATGCGGACGAGTGTCGTGTTGCTCGTGACGCGAACATGCGGTCTAGGCTGCGTGAGTTCATCGACGAATGAAGAGGAGTCTTTCAACGCGGTTTAGTGGGAACTGCACGGCGTGTTCTTCGCTTTTATGCGCTTTTTCAGTTGCGGGATGTTCGCGTTCGAGCTGATCTCTCCCTGTCTGTCTCGTCGGTGTGGGTCACGATCTCGCAGATTTCGAAGATTGCGGTCTGGATTTGGTTTTTAAACAACACGCGGTTTATGGCCTATACAGCGCCCGTCGGGCCAGGTTCTACAGACGGAAGCGGCGTTTGTTCGTTTTATTTTAGACGTCTCGAAATTCTCGGACATCATCGATAAATAGAGCTCGCGACATTCACATTTTATCGATTGCTCTCCTAATTTATAGGTTAAATCAAAAGGACGGAAATGCACTTTTTTTTTTTTTTTGGGGGGGGGGGGGGGGCAGAAAAGGTCGAGTTTAAAGGAACTTCTAATCTCCAACGTTGACCAAATAAACGATGAAAAGTGTGAATCAAATACGAAATACGTTGAACGTATAATCTCGATCAAATCTGATTTGAAAGGAAATACACCAAAATGTATATTCAAACATCTAATCATGCATTAACCAATTCGTGACGTAAATGTATTTACTTCCGTAAATAGTTTCGGCGCCCTGAAATAACCGAACAAATTTCATACACAACGATCCACCATCTGATACCATGCATGGATACTATGCGATGGTCCTATTGAACTGTCACTCAAGCTTCTCGTGTCTCAGAAGAAGCTATAGCCGCAGAACTACGTCGACCACCCTGCACTTCCTGTCGAGGGAACGTGCACACCCCTTAGGCAGCTAAACTACAAAAGCGTAAACGAGTGTTATTTGCATGCAATTCCTGTTGTTGCCAAAGAAACTTAATTCCACAATGTCCCCGTGTCACGCTTAGACGAACCGAAGCAAAAGCTGCGAGCCGGTTCAACCAATCCCGCATGTGCCACAAACCCGCCCTGTATCACTGCGTTCTTCTACAAGACGAACCAATGATCGATCAAGAACTCGACCCTTTGGCTGGAATCTGCTGTCGCTAAACCAGTCGCCGGGCCGCGACATAGCACATGTGGAGCGTGCGTGTTCGGGCGTGCTTCGACATTGGTCCATCATAAGCCGAAACGAACGAAGAGTATACATTCAGTGTGTGAGGGTATAGGGTTGGTCTCTACGAGCGGCAGTAAAATTTATGACGGGACTCTGAGGAACATAACGACACGGCGGCGTCCCCCGTCATTATACTCGCGCAGGCAGCACATACACACGGCTCGAGAGTGCGATCGCCGGCGCGGCTGAAGTTTTATGGCTTGATTGCCAGGACCATTACGTCTTGCCATTTAAAACCCCGATTCCGGTTCTCTTTAGTATCACCGCGAGCCATTTCAGATACCAAAAACACGACGAAAAGAAAAAAACAAAACAATAAACGTAATGAGACAGTTGAGTTTGGTGTAGCGCCGTTTCCTTGTTTAAACGTACAACCGCAATGCTGTGTTTCTATATGTATATGGTCAATGACAGCTCAAGGAACGCAGAGTATGGCTTATGTATCTTCACGCTTCTCGCTTCGTCATTGGTCCTTCGGCATTCAAATATCGGCTAAAGCCGGAATCTGATTGGCTGAGGAGCCATAATGAGATGTTCTGGAAACGCCCTGCATTTAAGCCGCTAGTGACTAAAGTGCTGGTTACATCGAAAGGTTTGTCGCCGCACGTAATCACGCTCGCCAAACTGAAAAGGGATAGAAAGCAACAAAAAAAAAGCAAGATAAAAAAAAAAAGATGGGAGAGAAAGCGGATGAGGCAATTCTCAAGAATAAGAAAATACAGCGCAAATGTACGTAAGTGATTGTGCAAAGAAGTACCTAAACACAATGACTAACTGAACACAATCGAATTACGAGATGACGAAATGGCATCGTCGTTAAACGATCGCACTTCTGAGATGTGGTATAATGTGAGGAGTTTGGTCATGCAGTTTGGTCGAGCCAGGTAATTAAATTTGCGAACACGCCTGGAACACCGTTTGTAAGAAGGTGTGACGCTATACAGCCCCAAGCGTAAATTGAAGAATCATTGGACATTTCGAAAGAGTGAAACACGCCGTATTAGCATAGCGAATTATACGAACCTCTCGGCACTCGGAGCTAGATATGTATAGAGTTAAGTGCCCGCGTCCCCGCCTAGCAATTAAAGTTCGTTCGAGCAGTCTTTCAACATACCCGTCCTTTATTATAGCCTGATTGATTTCACTAAATGGGGCCTCTCCTAAAAAGCGAATTCCCGTCCGCTTATGGTGTACTTCTTTGTCCCAGCGAGAAACCCTGCAAACATATAATTCCTCTTATAGTCGCTTCCCGGTTTACGCAAGGCGCGCGACACAGTTACGCGAACATGACATGGAGTTTATTTTCCGTTTTGTTGTATCATGTTCATGTCTAACTACATATTTCATCACCCAAGTCGGCGCCGAACTTGAGCTCATTCCACTACACAAGTAGTTTTGATAGCGTGTCTTAAAAACGAGCGAGTGTAAAAAAATAAAAAGAAATGTCGTTGAGCTTTGTTCGCGTTAATTGTGTCACGGCCTATAACTTCAGGCTCTATAGCCGCTTCCTTTTTTTAGATTAATAATTACCTTCTTGATTAAACGCTTTTTTTTTTTTTTTTTGGTTGGAGCTGTTTTAAAACGGCAAGTAACTTCGTCATCTGCGACGAAAGTACAGTGAACTAGAATATAGAATATAGTGCAGTGAACTAGAATATGGAATATAGAATATATCCTATTCTAGTTCACTGTAAAGCAAGCACACTGGTGTGCGACCTGTGCAGCCGCGCGTGAGCTCGAAACAGAGCGTATCGTTCTTTGAGGGACACGTTCAAGTGATTGTCTCCGTGAAACGGAGACAGTCACTTGAACGTGAAAATTTAAGTTTTACTGGGACACAAAATTCTGCGATATAACGCATCATAATTGAGTGCCCTAGTGTGATCCACAGACTCTAACATTTTGAAAATCCAGTGTCCTCCATCAGTGTTTTCATCAACCTGTGTCCGCATCAGTCAACTTTAGTTAATATTTTCTTCACTCTCGTTGTCCAGAACGTTTGCGTGTCAATAATTGATGACCCGTTACGTAAGCCTTAAACCTTTTTTTGCAATGCAAAAAAAAAAAAATAGTTGATGCGCGTTTAAATTGCATTCTGGTCATCGCTGGGCTGCTATTAACATTCTCACAATATCGCTGTTCCGCAGACGACGACAGGATCCCCGTATATATAAATTTAAATTATACCGCGGCGTCCGTTAGAGTACACGGCTCGCGTGAACGGATTTCGGAAGGCTGGGCGCTCCCTCAATTTGCGAATTCCATCAACCAGGAACTTCGGCCACATCAAGGCACCGTCGCCGAAATCAAGCTCCCGGTCTAAAGAAGCGCGCAAGAAAGAAAACAAAATATATGAAAAAGAAAAACGACCGAACGTAAATCCATCCTGCTGTAGTAGTGTAAGTACACACGGGCGTTTCTACACTACATGTCCGACCATCGGTCTTGCCGAGGCTGCCCGAGGAATTATGCGGGAGCACCGCCTATCCCAGTATACGGAAGCAAACCTGCGGCGGGGGGTTAATTTTTCCCGTGCCGCGATCCCAGTTTACGTGCACTATGCCACACGGAGGACCTGCACTGTAGGCTGGGCCCGTGTATGCACGCATACACGCGCGGGGGTCTCTTGGTTAGATGCCCGCGCGCTCAAAATTCATGGGCGTCCGTGCGTGGATGAAAAGCCGCTGCCCTGTACACGACGAACCAGTTCCCATCCGAGTTAAGTAAGCACTTCTCAAAGAATGTACTGCGTTCCAGCTTTTCTTATTTTCTTTTGTATCGGCGGTTCGTTGTCGAGCGCGCCAAGAGAAGCCGATGGGTAGTGCAAGAAATAACGATAAAACTGATTCTTCTAACGTTGACCAACCACGGGTCGTTACGTTCGCTCGTATTCCCTTTTTTTTTTTTTTTCTTTTTTTGACAAGACGGTAAATACGCAGCATAACTGTCCTGAGCATGATGTGAACACAGTTTGACGAGTAGCGCCCGTCATTCGTGCACGTCTGAAGGCTGTTCGCACAATCGTTTCATGCATAAAACGACTAAAAAAATGGGTTGTGTGTATGTTTATGCAGCGTAGAATTTGGTCTGCCTCAACGGGCGACAAGTCTCCCCGCTGTGGAGGAGAAATGTAGCCAGTGCAGTACAACCGCTAGCCTGAGTTTTTTAACGTGCACCACGCAGTAGTGATACACGACCGCACGCCGGTACGATGCTCATTCAGATCGAAACGGGCATGGGTGGGGATTGAACCCAGGATCCTGGGTTCGGCAGAGCGAGCTTTCGCTCCACGTGCTCCGAGCTGGTGTGCGCTAGACCACTCGGCCACCGATCCCCTTTTTTTTTTTTTTTTTTTAAAGCAAATGTTTATTTACAGGTTAAAAACACAAGCAGCAAGAATGGAAAAAATGAGGTATATACATATGTTAGAGCAAAAAAAGAACGTTACATAATTTAGACATTGCATTCAATGACCCAGGTGCAAAGTAAATCAGTTAAAGGTTACAACATTGTTAAAGAGTGCAGTTACCTCAGCTCTGGATGTGTATTACACTCAAAGATCTTAAAAAAAAAATATTTTTGAGTGAGGCACTTGCGAAGGCGACGGATAGTCTTCTCGAAGCATGAAAATTTGGTGCTACCTTTTGACCTTTTTCCAGAGTGTTTCTCAGATTGTTTTTCTATTTCAACTGGTTCTAAAGTTCAAATAGTACAGTCCAATTTGTTAGCAAAGTGTCGTCACGCAGGTTTAGGGGTTAGTGTGAACTCTGTCATGTCTACTCTTGACCACCATAGCGCATGCAGGCCTAAAACCATGATTATCTTCGTCAGGTCAGTCAGCGTCCTTTTGTCGGGCAGCCGTAGGAATTTTAAAGTACACCAACTAATTGACTCTTCAGGTCATCGTGGCCGGACAGGATGGAATCCTGCTCGGTGATGGGACCTTTGGGAGATGACGATTTCGTTCGCCTCTTTCTCCTCCTCTTTGACTCCGCCCTCTCCCCTTGAGATCTGGAGCCAGGATCTGACGTGTACAGAACTTGTTCTCCCTTTCTTTTCCCAAGCATTTCCTTGTCGCTGGTTTCATCCATTTCGGACGCCTCTTCGTCTGACTTTATTGGCTCTTCAGCTTGGTCTTCAGCTTGGTCTTCAGGGACAAGAGCACTGAACGAGTTGGTGATGACAACATTGCTCACTGTCTCCTTCGTTGCAGAGCGTGACGACGCCGACCTGTCTTCGCACTTCTCAGTCCGTGATGCTGCCTCTACGTGGGCTGTGCTGTGAGCGGTACTGACCTCTGCCGAAACCTCTGTTTGTGCTGTTTCTTCTGCGTCCATCAAGTATTCTGTAGGAATCTGGAGAGATGCAGCAGTTCGGTTGGCGTACGTTTGAATACAGTCTTCGGGATCGTGGCCAAATTTTCGGCATGCGCTACACCAGGGAGCGCGGCACTGGCCTCGGACGTGTCCGACTTGCCTGCATCGTAGACATTGCGGTGCTCTGCCAGGTACGGAGACAAGTACGGTGGTTCCCAGAATCTTGAGCTGATGCGGCAAGCTGTCCGCAGTCACCCCTTCGTTCAATTCAATTGACAGTATTCTTGTGGTCGTCTCTACTTGTTCGAAGCCGGAGTAGTGCCACTTGTCTCGAACGATGCTTTTTATTTTTCAAAACGTAGAAAAAGCACTTGCTACGTTTGCATCTGGGACGCTAGTTGGAACCCAGTGCACCTTCATGGACAGCGCAGTCTTGCTCCCGTCTATTATTAAACATGTCTTGTTCTTTACTTGGATCTCTCGGAGCTGCAGCAATCTTTCTTTTTCTTTGGCAGAACGCACTGTGAGCAGCCACACATGATTGTACTGGTAGGCCCCAAGCGAAGCTAGCTCGTTTGGGTTGATGATTTTCTTCAAAGCAGGACCGAAATCGTCGATGCGATATGGCCGGGCTGATGGGTCCCCATGAAGAATCAGCGAGTTTTCAAGCAGCTTACCGTCGGGAAGAGGTGGTAGTAAAATCTTGTACTCCATTGTACTTGGTGCAGAGGGGACAGAAGCAGAAATGGTTTCAGAATGTTCCCGGCTAGGCTTAGCCGTTGAGAATACCTTTACGGAGCCCATTTCCAACGCGGCCATTCAGCTCGTCGTCTTCTTCGAACTCCCCGGCCACCGATCCCCCTGAGCCGACTGTACGAAGACAAAACGGTGCGATTTTAAATGTCTGTTCACATATTCGCAACTTTCAGCGATGGTAGTACCGCGTTGTGAGAATCGCGCACCCTAGCTCCTGGATGATTGGCCTCATAATAAATGGGCTTGCCTACACCTTCCTGGGGTGAAAGAATGACGTAAGGCTGCTTGTTTACTGCTTGTATGTAGTAAAACTAGAATTACTTACGCGTCGCAGACCCAGCCTCGTACCGCTGTTCTACCACGATTACACTGTAACCACGATCATCCAGATGACAACCATTTTGTTAGGCACCAGTACGCACCCTATAAGTCGTGAAAGTTGCAATACAGCGGAGCTCTAAGTCCGCGCTACAGTGTTCTAAAAAGTATCCGCGCCACGTGAGCGCTCAAAAGAGCGCTCATGTCGCGCTTCCTAGCGCGTGACTTAGTTTTAATATATAGCGCGCGATTAGCGCTTTAGTAGCGCCTTGTTGGCGCTTCTTGTACCGCGGTCACTGCTGCGCATTAGCGCGTGCACTGCGGTTCCGGTTCCTGTGGTTGTGTGTGCATCAGCAGCACCATGGCGGACATGTGGGACGCTGAAATAGAAACGCGGCAAATGCTCTACCATACGCAATTAGTGCATATCGGTGTGGACGGTTTAACGCGCAGAAGAGCCTTCTCTGGGTGTGCGAAATCTTTCGCCACCGAGATACCGACGGGTACCTGGCGAACCTTGTTCCCAGGCTGAGGGACCGAGACACAGAGCTCTTTCGAAGGTGATGATTTTTTAACTGCGTGTGTTTGAAACCAAGGTCACGCATGTGGAATAGAAAGCGATGAGGTCTTACTCAATCAATTAGTCGCTCAGAGTCCATGACTCTGGATCGTCTACTCGACCGTTTGCTTGGAGAGCGGCTCTTTTACTTCCTCTTCTTTCACCACCAAAGCACAAACAACAACGGAATCGCAGTGCACGTGCTGTTCCGCAGGAGCATGCAAGCACACACAAGGAGCGTGAGAGCGGTTACACTGCGCTGCTGAAGCGCTAACCGAACGTTGCTGAAGCGCTAACTGAGCGCTACGTCACGCGCAAGTCGGTGCCACATAAGCGCTGCTTCCAGCGCTCATGAGGCGCTAACAAGGCGCTACTGAAGCGCTAATCACGCGCTATATTAGAACGAAGTCACGCGCTAGGAAGTGCCACATGAGCGCTCCTTCGAGCGCTCACGTAGCGCTAAACATGCAGCGGAGCGCTACAAGCATAGCGCTAACCTCGCGCTAAGCGCGTGCTGACCAGAGCGTTCACCAGCTTTGTATCGCACCTCCAAAACTGTTGCTCGTGGCAGGCGATAAGTAGCTGACGGCACGTGAGGAGCGCTACATCAGCGCTTCGCTCAAACGGCCTTGACGCTCCGCTGTATGTGTGAGCAGGCCTTTAGCGTTCTGCTGTTGCTGTATGTGTGAACCGGCCTTTAGTCTCGTGCGGCCAAAACCCGTAGACACAGCAAGCACCTCAGCTGCCGTCCACGTTTTATTTATATATATATATATATTTTTTTTTTGTTGCACGAGTGTGCAGTTGTGGAACTACAGAAATCGCGCTGAAAGCAAACATGTACACGTTACCCCCAAAAAACAAAAACAACACTAAATACTGTTACTCGTTACTCGCTCAAAGAGTAAATACTTTACTTCTTACAGATTCTCAAAAGGAACGCGTTATTTTACCTCACAAGTAGCGAGTTACTTTTCTCGTTACTTCGATGACCAAATACACAACTGCTTTTGTTTCATGGTTTATTGTTTTCCTTTCAGTAACCATTGCATTTAAGCAGTAACTGCCTCTGGAAATTTTTATCAGTTATGTTTCCCCTCTTCATTGAGAAGACGTCTTCGGCGACGCTGAAGAGACGTTCTACTGTCGCGTTCGAAGGAACGGCAGTGTTGTGCTTCAGGAAGAGTTGGTGAATCTTCAGATTCTCCTCTCTCTTCCGTGCTCTCTGCTTCTAAAGTTCTAAGTTCACAATAGGTTATGTGCCTTCCAGCGTTGACAACACCCGGGTTTACATTCGGTCTGTACACGATTCTAGAAGGTTCAAGAAACGAACCTTCTTGTGTTCGTTGGGTGAAGGACATTCCCAACTGTAGAGTTCGACTGATGTGTATAGCGATAAACGGTTGGTATACTGTAATATTGTCTAGTAGTTTTTTCGGGTTGCCCATCTGCCTTTGTCGCAACAAAAACACACCCAGGCTCATAGGCGCCGACTACAAAGGGGGCTCAAAGGCCCCCCCCCCCCCCCCCCCCTTCCCAAACTCTTCGGAAAAGCAAGTATACCATCGCCTCCGGAACCTCTGGGCATGCACCTCATTAATCTCATATGCGCGCCCTTATTCCCGCACATATCGATAGCTGGCGCCCAGTGGATAAATAAAAATGTATGCACTCACCCGCTGTGGTCACTAAGTGACCCTAGCTGGTGAGTGGATAAATTTTTCAAACTATTCGTGCAGTCCTGTTCGAAGACCCTTCGTAGTATTAGCAAATACGATAAAGGCTAGTGCTGGAAATTCCTTCGAAAGCCATTGGAAGTGGTTGTGAACGACGACTGTGGCCCCTCTAGCGGACCTGCAGCCTACGGAAGTAGACGATAATACGTTTTGTAAGCCCCGCTTTGTTTTCCCAAACGTTGAAACAATCCATTACGGTCAGTGCGCTTCAACCAAATTCGCTGATCACAACTGCAATGACAGCCAAATTATTGGGTCACAAAAGCAGGCATTCGTTTAGGTATCATGCCGTCAGCATGCTTATCCTACGGTATCCAGGGGATTAGACACGTTTAGGACGTCTCTTGCAAGAAACGTCTCAAACGTTTTCCGGGGGGGAAGGGGGGAAGGGAGGGGGTGGGGCAGGAAATTCAGAACTTTCCTTCTATGCCCAGGCTAGAATTACAACGAGGTTGTACATGTCACTCCTCTAAAGTAACGAAATACCGCTACTCGTTATTTGGCCTTAAAAGTAACTAAATAAGTTACTCATTAATGCGTTACATACATGTCTGAATGCAACTCGACAAAAATCGCTCCTCGTCAAGTGGATATTTGAGAGGAAAAAAAATAACACTTAAATCGTCTTCATTTGGTCTCCAAAATCACGAATATCGAAATTATCTTTTTTTTTTTTCTTTCAATTTGGTGCACGGAGGTTGCAGAAAATATTTTGAAAGTACCGTTGAAGCCCCCCCCCCCCCCTCCCCCACCCCCCCTTTTCCCGGAGCGTGACGTCATATACAGAGTTTTCAGAATCTCCGCTCTCGCGCATCTTCAGCGCCTATCAAAGCTATGTACGCGCACTCTTGCTATTTTCAGAAATGGTCAGAAAAAGACGTCACGACTGGTGTTTGTGCGAGGGAATATACCTGGCAAGCTTGCAATGGCACGCGCTGTCCCCACGAGCGATACGCCCTTGGCGGCCGAAAGATCTGCTTATGACGTCAGGACTGATCGGAGGGTTCTCGTGTTTTCTCGCGTTTAGTTACATCTTTGGGATTCAGATTCAGGGGATAAAAATATTCTAGAATTCACCCGTTCACTCGTTTTTTTTTTTTGTTTTCTTCAAAAACCCTTTTTAGCTTTTTATTTGTGTCCAAACAATAAGTTGCGCGACGAAAATAACATGAACTTGAGTTTCCCTTGCGCACACTTCTTATTTTAAGACAGGCTATCTAACGAATGTAAAAAACTTTATTTAGTTCGCTAATGTTATCAACTGTCTGGAAACCGACGATTCGTGGGAGTTTCATGAGAGTCCGATTGCGATGTCCGCTCATGTTGGCGAGAAGATTGAATGTAGTAGGGTTCGGTTGGCACTGTATATAACCGGTAACGTATACCTCGAAAACGCCAAGGACGTATGAATGCAAAAGTTAATTCTTCTTATCATTTACTCCCACGTTTGAATGACAGGAATAACTCTTGTATCATTTCCTTCCTGCATGTATGTCGAATAAAGCATATTTATTCTCTTCTTGTCTCTGCCGTATGTTCTCCCAGTTTTATATTATTTAAATCGTGAACCACGAAGGCGCTACTGCATGTCGGGAATACTGTTTGATCCAGGTGCCGCGTACGTGGGTAGCAGTTCTGTTTTTATGCATCACTGCTACTGAAACGACAACGCTACAAACAATATTTTTCCGAGGACTCATTCGGATTAACGCGCAACACGATTGTGGAGCTGCGGGGGTGTTGTTTTACGATTTAGCCTTTGTCCCTCCGCTTTATAGTTTCATTATCCAATCGCTTCGCAGTGGAACACGCCGCTCGAGACACCGTTTCAAATCGAACGTAGGTCGTCGGGCGGCGTGTGTTTGCAACACCGTTGCAACTGGTACACCAGAGTTGCAACGTTGACAGAGTGAGGGGAACGGGGATCTCGCGGTGTCTGCTAAAGGTCGCCCTGGGGTCATCGCAGTCCATCAAGATACGAGCTCACGATTCGTGTCGATGGTCTTCAAAAGGACCGACAGCCTATCGAGGGGAAGAATCTGACTGCAACCGGCCCGTTGCGTACTTCATGTTGTGTTGTGTTGCTGGCTGCCTATTTCTTGATTTGTTAATGGTGAGTCGATTCTTTATCACGCTCTACGGATGTTGTTTTGAAGCTTTTTTGTGTGTCGGATGTCTGAACTGAATGCGGTAGTCATTGTTTCTTTCTCGGCCAACTTGGTTCTCCGATGCAATGTTACTTCCGCCGACCTAGAACTTATAGACGGTCGGAGACGAACTTCGACTTTTCTTAGAGGTAAACGTTGCACGCTGGGATATTTGTGCGAGCGTAAATGAGGCTGCAGACGAAACTCAACCGAACTTCGTTTTGCAGAACCGTCATATTTTCATAAAGGTGGATTTCTCAGGCACCATCTTCGTACTACACCATAAAAGCTTATTGTCTACATAGTAGCTTTTTTCTGTATAGGCTTATGTGTTAACACCAAGAGGACAGGCCGCTTTGCTTCACGAAAAGCGTTGAAAACCAGCCTTCGGTGCAGGTGGGCCTGTTTTTGCTGTTGTTGTACAGTTTAGTA
Source organism: Ixodes persulcatus (assembly GCA_013358835.2). Taxonomy (NCBI): domain Eukaryota; kingdom Metazoa; phylum Arthropoda; class Arachnida; order Ixodida; family Ixodidae; genus Ixodes; species Ixodes persulcatus. The sequence continues at coordinate 145,299 of JABSTQ010011469.1, read as the reverse complement.
GATATATACACGCTAGCGAAAAGGTCAGCTGTGTGTGACCACGGTCTCCATCATAGATGTCAAATTCGTTGGACAATGCACTTCAATATCGACAATCGGTGTTGAATCCGCCAGATTATTGGACTTCAGTACTGCACCGGACATGCAGTGTTCTAAATGATTTCGCTTGTGGTCGGACAGACATATGCCATTTACCGGCCAATATATGTTTGAATTATTGCACCGTGGCTATCAAAAGACCCTCTTACTCAGAATGGCGTGGTTTTGGCTTCAGAGAGTGTAGCTTCTGCAGCAGCGACTAGCAGTCAAACAGATCAGTTCCGTTTCTTTTTATATCAGGTAAACAAAGGGGGACAAGCGCACATAAAGTCAGTCTTACTGGCTTTTATAACTTTCCCGCGGCTTACACTAATCTGAAACCGGGCTTCAAACCTCTCTTTACCAATAACGTAACCAATCCTCGGAGGACGGGACGGGCGCACTGTGGGGGGTCAGAACGTCTCGTGAAGCCACGCCTTGGATGTTAACCTCCAGCCGAGCTCAGGGAGAGTTCTTTCCGGTCGGTGAGTGGGCCACGTCAAGCCAACTGGACGGACGCACACCTGTCTGGGAGGGAAAAGAAAAAAAAAAAAAGGAAACGGATACGTCTAGACTTCCCGTCTCGTCAGCCTTTCACCGTTGCTCGTACATCAACTACCGACAGCTGGGCAGCATGCACCCAACCACACACTCGCGCTCACAAACACAAGCAGAAGGAACGCAGAAACAGTACGACCTGTCTGCCGTTTCGAGTCGCAAATAGGGTTTTCGTCATCCTTGAAAGACGGGAAATATGGGTCGACTCCCTGTCCCATTTTGTTTTTTCGGAAGACTAGTCGTGTCGCTTGTTTAGTTGTGTGCTTATCGGTGTACTTTGCCTGGACCCATAGTGCTATGGAGCTCCTTTATATTCCGTGTCCGTATCAATTATGGAAATCTAACTCGGACCCGAATAACGACATAAGAGACACGGGAGCGACACGAAAACGGAACTAAAAAGCCTATGAAAGATATTGAAACGGAGCTTCAGAAAACTCCATACTGGACAACAAGATAAGTACAACAATACTTAAAAAAACAAGCGAGCTGGTGGTGATTCATGTGTTCCCTTCTGTGTTCCTGAGTCTCGGGTTTTTATTACCATGATAAGTACAACTTCGGCAGTTAAAGGCTAAGTTATCAATTCACGATGACAAGGAGACATAGTCCGTCAAGATACCTACATCTTACTCGATTACATATTCTTTTTTCGTACGCGCTTATTCTTGTCAGGCTCACGAACAACTGCTTCATTAGCATCACTGTACTTTGTTTTTTTCTTCTTACATTTGTAATTGCTTTGTTCTGATCTATAAAGGGAATGACATGTTCTGAGCCGAAACCGGATATTCGGTTTGCAAGCCACTCATATTTATGCGTGTCCATTTTTTCTCTCTTCTTTTAGCTGAGAATATTGAGCTTTTGCGTGTGCGCATGCATGAGCCACGCATAAAAAGAAAAGCCAGTGCGAGGCACCGGCTCTTTTCTTTTTTTTTTTTTTTCTTCTTTCCTTAGTGATAAAATTGGATAAAATCGGAGACCGAACCCCGCTGCAAGTGGCGCGAACATCTTAATCCCTATCGTGTATCAACAGACTAACGAGCGCTCTTATCTCTTCGGGTTTCGCGCGCACGGTTGCGTATGCACATGCAGAGCACGTGGGAAAAGTGTCAATGGGTGGAGTCGAAAGACAGATCCGAGAAATGGTTGATTGAGTCATATCGGTCTCGATCTTCTTCTTAGGAAGATTTTCCGGGGTACCAGATTTCAATTAAGATACGGCCGTACATCAGCTTGTTTTTGTTTTCTGTCGTTTTCAATTCTTCTAGGCAGGCTGGCTCGGAGGGGTAGTTCTTATATGAGAGCAGCCTCCTCGGGCGCGTCCATTCCAATAACCGCCTCCTGCTCACCGCCATCTTTGTCTATGGTTAAGTGGAACACGACCTGAGCATGCGCGATAGCTGTCTTCTGCGGAATAGCAGACACCACGCGTACGTCCACAGCTCAGTGACTCAGCATTTTTGTTTGCCTATGTAATGAACGCTAGAAATGTGTACATGCTTGGAGCCCTAAAAGTCCAGCGCTTCAAACCTATGCCGGCAGAAAGTGAGGAAGAGAAGGAGGCGAGAGCGTCCGGGGACGACGGAACGCCGAGCTCTGGTTGGTATGATTAGTAGGTAGACCTAAAGCTACAGCTGCCTTTGTCTCCACTGCACTCGTCGAACGCCGTTCGAACGCGGGACGCCGGCGTCCCGCGTTCGAACGGCGTTCGATGACTGCAGTGGAGACAAAGGCAGCTCTAGCTTTAGGTCTAGCCACTAATCATTCCAACCAGAGCTCGGCGTTCTGTCGTTCCCACGCGCTGTAGTCTCCTCCTCTCCCCCAGTTTCTACCCGTATGAGGAGCTATACTTTAAATTAGAAATGCGTCTGCTTAATTAGGAACCGTTGAAAACCTGTAACCACCGTACCTGTGGGGAGTTTTTTTTAGGTGGGTGCTCCGCAAACTTTTGACGAGCATCTGCCAGTCGATCATTGGTTTCGTGTGTGCGTGTAATAGGTAGTACCTGTTGGAAGTTGGAAGACAGGGTTAATTAGAAAATACAAAAATCAATATGGATATAAATTGGTTGTAATCACCATCTAAACTTGCTTAAAACGACGTCTGGCATTTACGATAAGTATATAGATTCGCTCGAGTGCACTGAAAACGATCATACGTCGTGTCCGAGAAACGAATTTTTAGATTTTGGGAGAAGAACAGCATTTCCCCTCAGTCTTTCTAGTAACTTCGGTAGTGTTTTTCGACCCGTGTGTGGTTTCCGAAACACAAAACTCGCGCCAACGAGGGCTGCCACTACCATATTTAGATCATCGACAAATACGAAGAGCAATCAAGGTACGAAGGGAGTGAAGTTTGGTAGGGAGAGCTTGAAAGGAACCTTCTGGTATAGTTTGAGCGTTGCAGCTGACGTCTCGATAAGAAACTTGGCAATGCGTCGGCTGCCATTCTATCGGTGTCAGGGAGTTCTTTTCAAGAATAAGAAGGATTCACGCAATTGCGTTTATAGGACGAGGGAACAGACTGGCAAACTGGCGACATCCATGTAATAGCCCAGGAACCGCACGTAACTGACTGGAGGTTTTGCAGTGCTTGCGAGATCAAAAAGTGTACGCGCTATCTATGCGAAAGCGTCGCTTATAACATTTTCAGAATTACTTCGAGCCCATCCATAGAAAAAAAAAACGCGTAAAAATAAATTAGGAAATATACGCAGATCTGAAGTATTCTGACGCTTCCGGATAGATGGCGCCAGTGTGCTGCCCCGTCGTAAACGGCTGCAAGGGGTTGCAACGCAGTCAATCACACTTAAACGCTAATGTGTGAACCAACCGTAAGAATAAGAAAATGAAACGCATGCAGCGCGCTTAGACGACCCTGCTCTTTACACGAAGCAATCTCACGCGAGATTCCTTTTAATCCTTTTTCTTTTTCCCTAGGCGTTGTAATGCTGTCGGCTCACTCCGTGCGCCGGTAATTATAAAGATTCTTTAGTCTACTAGTTCATGCTGCCGTCTGAATAAAAACATAGGTTCCAATTTTTCTGCAGCATGTAGCATATCTGTCTTTCAGCGACTAAATCCACTGGCGAATATACGACCCGCTGTCCTCTCAAACTAAACCTGGAATAAATTAATTTTGAACTCGTTTTTAAGCTTTGTAAAATAGCTTCCTTTTCTTTACGTTTGGGGTGTTTTTTGTATTTTTAGTTTATCTTCCGAATGTGACTTTTTTTTTTTATACCATGAGGTGATTGTCCTCTGAAGGAGCTTCTTGAACCGCGCATAAGCCACGAAATTGCGTACTTTCGTGATTAGGTATTCACGGCAGGGCATAAGTATACGTCCAGCCGAAACAACCTGTCCTAAATGTCCTCTGGAATGAGGCTCGAGCACGCTACGCCAGTGTGGATGTAAGCACAACGAGGCTGCGTTGGCCTTAAGGCTGAACTCCATGGGACGAATATGCTGCGAATAACCGACGAATTTTGCCCGGCGGCGTTTGCTCTGCGCGTGGAATCAACACAGTGGCTACTACGTCGCGCGCAAAGCGAGCGTGCCGTCGGGCGGTGTTCGCCAGTTATTCGTCACATAATTCGTTCCATGGAGTTCAGCCTTTAGGATGCAAACAGGAGTTACGACTTTCTTAAAGGTCACCTTTTCCAATCTGGACGGTACGTCACGAGTTGGAGTTTTCGCAAAGACAGCCGCAGATCATTGAGCCCTATGATGGCGTCTTAAGGCTGAACTCCATGGGACGAATTATGTGGCGAATAACTGGCGAACGCCGCCCGACGGCACGCTCGCTTTGCGCGCGACGTAGCAGCCACTGTGTTGATTCCACGCGCAGAGCAAAAGCCGCCGGGCGGCGTTCGCCAGTTATTCGTCACATAATTCGTCCCATGGAGTTCAGCCTTTACGCGTTCAGTGTAAAGGGGCAGTTTGGTTAGCGCTGACGAACGCCTAACCTTGCGTTTTAATCTGCATCACGCCGTAACGCTTTCACGATTGCAGTCCGGTTCAGCGAGCGTAAAACGGTATGCAAACTGGCACCGCTGCCGTGGAGAGCCGGAGAAAGTTCACTCCAAAGCCGGAGAGACCTCACCCCTCGTCACGACACGTCCCGGCAAGCTACGGCGTCCCGCCCCGTGACGTGCTCCATGACGAAACCACTGGATGCTACCAATCACGTTCCCGAGCGGGGTGGAGAGGATGTCGAGGCTTCGTTCGGCAGTTGCTTGCATGGAGTCGGGGGTCCCGACATGCACAGAGGGTGGGCCAGTCATATCGCTTCCCTCTCTCCGACTCACCAAGGCTGGCAAAGGCTCGCTGTCGTGTTCAAACGGAAAAACACAAAGGGAGTCCGGCTTTTCTGACGAAGCGGTGAGCCTTTCACGGTCCCCGCCGACAGTTTGCATACCCCTTAACACGGGGTTCTGCTCCACGTGCTGTCAATCGGTTAACATGAACAGAACACTTCCCCCCCCCTTTCCCCATAATACTAAATTCGGGCAACGTACTTAATGAATATGGATTTCAAGAGGATCAAATGAAACGCGGTCATTTGCCGTTTTATTGGTAATTGTGCTGTCTGTTTGTTTTGACAGAGGGGGAAGTTAGTCAGCTTCAATGGGCGTCTGGTGTCTCGGCTGTGGATGAGGAACGTATAGTCAGTGCAGTACGACTGCGAGCTTATACCCGTTTTTACGCCGAGAACCTTAGTAAAAAAAAAGTCAGACTCTACGCGGACCATTACTAATTTCCCCCTTTATGTGGAGAATTAAGATATATGTAGGTGAATTCTATATTAGATATTTGTTATCTTATCAAGACGCACACGTTGCCAAGCGCCAAAAGCATCGCTTTTTTCTCCAACGACGAAATCTCATAAGAACTATACTTCGCGTCGCGTATGAACAGTGCGCAAAAACTTGCGTTTTTCTTTAGGTGAAAACGGGTATAGTCTTTGACGTGCATCACTCAGTAGTGATACACGAGTGCATGCCGGTACGAGGCTGATTGAAATCGAAACGGAAAGGGTTGAGGATTGATCCCAAAATCCCAACCCAAGGTCACCTGGAGCGCCATCTTTCGCTCCACGTGCTCCAAGCTGCGTTGCGCATTGCACAAGAAAAATATTAATATATACTTATGCCATGTATATTTTTTGCAGACTGTCACAAGTAGGGTGTCTAAATGTAAGGCACCCTATAGTCACAAACATTTTCGACTTAAAAGCAGCGTCTGCAATGCGATACTGAACATGACGTGTTCGCCGAAAGCGTTTTTTTTTTTTTTTTTTTCCGGTTCGTCGTTTGCCAAGTTCCTTCCGTAGGCTCCGGTGATTACATTTTCCGGGTGCTCTGCGGGAAAGTAGACGAAGTAAAATATTTTAAGCCGCAATTGCACTGCTCGTACATGATAGAAAAGACACCATGTTCGCCGCAGACATGATGACAGAACTACCTGCGGGCATGCTTCAAGCGTGTTCGAAGCACGTTTGCTTCGTATGTGTGCTTCGAAGATGTCTGCTGCACACAGTTTTTGTACGACCGTCAGAGTACAAGGTTTTAGGGAACCGTTTTTGTACATCCGGTGCGGTACGATGACCCCTCCAGTACGAACTGCGCATGCGCAAATCGTACCGGAAGGCCCATGGTATACCGTATCGGATGTGCAAAGACGGTTCCCTAAAGCTCCCTATAGTGTCTGCAGACTGCCTTTTGTATGATGTGTATTACGAAAATAATCCCTGGAGAAGGGGACCAAGAGGGACAAAGGACAAACACAAATTATCAAACACAGCTAGGTGACTGGTGCGCGACCGAAAAAAAAATCCGCCTGGTCCGGGTATCGAACCCGAGAAAATGGAGTGGTCCCGGGTTCGATACCCGGACCAGGCGGATTTTTTTTGGTCGCGCACCAGTCACCTAGCTGTGTTTAGGGATTTTTGTTTGTCCTTTGTCCCCCTAGGTCCCCTTCCCCAGGGATTATTTTCGTCATTCCTGTCCAGCTCGATTGCACCTTTTGCATTTAATTGCATTATAATGATGTATATTACCCGCGCGACCGGGCTTTAATCTCTTTTTTTTTGTTGTTGTTTTAGCGGTAAAATACTATTTATTACAAACAAAATATAAGGTATCTCCGACAGTTTTAAGTCGTGCGGGGAATCGGCAAGAGATGCAGGTCCACGCGAACGTTGTTATCGAACCGGGGAGGTCGAGGTTCTGTCATTTCGCGCTCTTCTTCTCGATGAAACATCGAAACAAAAACGGCATTTTTCGTACTAATCGTCAAAAGAAACTGGATGATGGGTCTGTGTTTACTTCGCGGTGTCTACCGCCACGAGAATTCAAAAAGAAAAGACGAAGCCCTCTATAGGCTCTCGCCCGTTACGCCGTATCTACTGGATTCGGCGTGTCTTCGCCACAATTTCGCAAAGAAAGTTTATCTTCTATTTCTAGTGTGTTTGCGTTGCTTGTTTATTTCATATTTGTCGTTCTCGGCTGCGGAGCCAAGATACCGAAGTATTGACGTTTTCTTTTTTCTCTTTTTTTCAAATTTGAAGTGCTTAGTTCCTGTGGCGATAATGCATAGGTCACGAAGAGGAACTGGATGGACGATATACTCTTCAAGTCCATCTTGAGAGATTCAAGGCCACCGTATGACACTTACTCATTAATAACAGGGTACGGGGCAATGAACAAACCTCGGCCGGATACGACTTATCTCGGTGTGCTCGCGTGCCCTATAGGAAAACTGGACGCAAAGTGCGGCCGATGCGTAAACACATGCCTCATGCTGAAGCAGTAAAATATCAAACGCGCGCGTTTATTTGAAAGCTTTCGAAATTATATGCTACGCTTTATAAATAAATGGGGATTAAAAACGCGGCAGGACGATTATAGTCATTCGCTGAGCCACTTGTAATTATGCACGAAGAGGTAGATTCTGACTCGATACTTTATTGGTGAATGCGTATCACTACACGTTTCTTTCCTTCTTTTATCTTCGAGGGAAAAGGGGGGGGGGGGAGGGTATACGCCGTATGTGATTGACTTCTTATGGACTTTGGTTTCCATGTTTTAGTTATGGACTATATTTCGCTCCGTTGTGTTACACATGATAGCTTTTGTGTTAAATTTGCTTCTTCGTTTTTGTCTTATTTGGGTAGCTGGTTACCTGTTCCCACATACAATACCGTATTTACTCGAGTAATAGCCGCACTATTTATAAACGAGGCTCTTGCGTCTACTTTCCCGCAGAACACATACGCAGCCAATCATCGCGTTGCGCATAAATAACAGAGCGAATAACAACACGATTCTCCATACAAATGCAATCTTCACAGATGGCATCTTCGCACGAAGACGTTATCTCTGTCCTGTAAACCGCTGGAATCATGCTGTCGATCGTGGTGATTGGCAATCCGCGTTATATTAGTCACAGAATTGATCAGATTATTTGCACCGGACTGTCATCCTGGCTAATTCCGATCCTCAATATAGATCACTCCAGCTGCAAATTCGCCAAAGCATGACCAGCACGCAAGCTGGCATTGCTTCTGTTATTCTGAACGAACTTCGAGCGAAGACATACGTAGAACCCTTACAAAAAAATATTTCAGGCAGTCTATTCAAATCCTATTCACGTTCAACGACCCTTTGAACTTCCTACCCACTCACCTGGTATCGACAATTTTCAATACACTTTCTATTTCTATCACCTCGTACCAATAAACTTTTTCTCACAGTATCTACAGAAATGTTATACGGTAGAATTGATAGAATAATAAAATGTTGTGCGGAGAAGCGACATCACACCCAGTTGGAGCCTCCTTACGAGTCTGCTTTTCCGCTAGTGTCAAATAATTATCACCTCTTGCAATGCTTTGTAGTTGGAGATGCAGTTAACCAACCCTAATAAATCACATTCAGTATAAATTATGTGCCAAGAAAAAGCAACATACTTGTAATCTTTTCATCTTCAGGGATAGTCCCCGTTCAAGCGATTGCCTTTCAATTGTAGCCTGTAAAGTATTACTCTAAAAAAAAAAAATCCCGTGCGTCTACTGTCCCGCACAACACCCGGAGAGCCAATCACCGTAACTTACGGAGGCAGCTCAGCGAATGACGATGCCGAAACATATGTTTAGACCAAAAACCGCAGTCTGAGTTGTGACATTAAACAATGCAAGCGTGACGTTTTGCATTGCTTAATGTCACAACTCAGACTACGCTTTTTTTTAACATATGTTTTGGCATCGTCATTCGCTGAGCGGCCTCCTTAAGTTGCGGTGATTGGCTCTCCGGGTGTTGTGAGAGAAAGTAGACGCACGGGCTTTTTTAGAGTATATAGCGGTGCAGCAGTGAACACTACTGAATTACTAGTGTTATGAGTGCTCCGTGGCGAATGTACTTTGTGATGTCTGCGTATGGGCACACGGCAAGTGGCGAGCGCATGATTCCATGAATGTATCGTGACGAACCTAAAATGAATAATCAAAATTAAAAATATGTTTCTGTGAAAAACTGGTTTATTGTCGTTAGAAAGGGGATAAAAACGCTGTTAAACTCTACTATAGGTTTTCTATACAATTTCTATCCAAACTGAGTGCACAAAGTTCTATAAGAAGCCTACAGGAAAAAGCGACCAAAAAGCTAAGGACAGTGGATAGAAAAGTGAATACATTTTCTTTCGAATATCTATAGCCTCAATACACTATTTGTTTCTATAAGTTATGTAGAAAGTGGATAAATATTTTGGTAAGGGGAGCTTCTAGCCGGACAGGATAAACCACATTTCTTGAACACCACCGAAAGGTATGCTTTTTATGCCCTAATTACACTAGCGCTCTTAGCTGCCATTAAGCCAACGACAGTTGACTCAGCATCGCCGCCCATGGACTGCGCCAACGAATCACTTACTATTGCGGAAGATTGGGGGAGGTATCTAGAAAGTATCATAGCGGCAAACATTGCCGGAAAAGGTTTGATTCGGGGCCATAGCTGCCGCTATAGAACGATCACGGCACGTCGCGGAAGCCAAAAGTTCGGCGAGGGCGGCCATTGTGATGTCGGTACCCGTAAGACCTTCGTTATGTCTATCTTGCTTCAATTCGTGTTAAACGTTCTGATTATCGTTTCTTTACTCTTAAAACAAAACAAAAAAGTTCATTTAGTTTTGTTTACGGCGTTTATAATGAATGAAAAGTGTACATACAATTCATTAGCATCACTTAAAAAAAAAAAAAGGTAATGTGACATCAGTTCTGGTTTCGTTTCGGTTTCAACTGTGTCCCTTGACGTGCATATCAACTGGGATTGTTAGGCCTTTGTGCCGTGTAACACCGGACAACTTAGTTGAGCTCAATGACAGTTGGGAAATGCCAACGATCGTTGGCTTAATAACAGTTGAGAGCGCAATTCAGGCACGTATCCAGGGGGGAGGCCCATGGGGCCCGGGCCCCGCCCCCCCGAAATCTTCCATTTTGCTGGGACCTCCTTTCCCCCCTCCCCCTCATACAGCAGTTTGTCATAGGTGGGCCCCCCCCCCCCCCCCCCCCCCCGAAACAAAATCCTGGCTACGTGCCTGGCGCTATTGTAACTAAAGTATTAGACACTTCAAAAATAGTTGATACAACACGAATTACAGCGCTTGATCATCACCATTCGAGGCTTTTGATCTCACGCCCGCTCAGGCTTATAGCTGTGCTTTATGCGGAACTAAAACGAAGCAGTCTCGCTCTTCAGTGCGTTCCGCGCGGGTGAATATCGGGGTTAGCGGGTTAGAGTCGCTAGGCTGATCTCCCAACCGTTTGAACTTGTCATCCTACGTCTTTTACAATCAAAATGGCCAGGAGCATACTTGCCCTAAAATGAGCATGCTCGCTGTTCCTTCTCACCATCGCTGTTTCTGATCAGTTCAGTAGTGCCCGATTCACATGGTGCGATTTTTCCTTACGACCTCACAGTTGCGGCGTCAAACACTGCAGCTTCCATCGTTGTTTTTTTTTTTTTTTTTTGTCGCGAAATCGACGTTGCAATTGCGAAATCAAAAGTAAAAGTGTATCGAACCAGGCATAACGCTCAATGTCCTACTAAATTGATAAAAATGTTGCTTGGTCAGTGGGACGTTATAGTCTGCCGTAAAATGGCATCTGATGTTTGCAGTTGTTGAGGGATAATTTTACGAGTAGCCAAAGGCCTTTATCACTGTATCGCATAGCAGTGGATACCATTTAATAAGTTGGCAAACGCCGCAAGGCCGTTCACCATTCGCGCCGGGAACCAGACCATCGATCTGCAACCCTTACTTATATTACAGGTGCTCTTCATGCGCTGATGCCCTTGTGCTTCTCAACTTCGCAGTCGTGTACAAGTAACACTCTTACTTACCAACGTCAAAGAGTAACTCCAACAGCCTTACTTTAGTAAGAGTTTTCACAAACATCAGCGATTGGCGACCCTCAAATCTTTCGGCACCAATGCATGTCGTCCCCTCGCGAAAGAAGCTCGAATAAAACATTAAGCGTGCATGGCAGTAGAAAGGCCTTATACACTCGTGCCCATGACTTGTTGAGAAGATAATGGGTAATTTTGAGTTTAAACCGACTATATATCTAAGACAGCAACAATACAACCGAAATGACCTCTTGTAAGTTTGGAAAGATGACGGACGTTTCTCTAACAGAAAAACAAGAGATGGAAACCTCGAAGGTCAGAACTCCTTCAGTGAAACGGCAATCGTCCTTCTGAGGACCAGAGAAAAGGTTGTCGCCCCCGGATCCCCTCTATCGGCCTCTTCCACAGACACCTATTAGCCTTATTTGGAGCAAACCATTTAGCGGCAATTTGGTTAGGTGTGGTTAGTCGCCAGTTAGTCTCGAAAAGGTCCCTTTCGATACTTAATGGCATGCTTCCTCACGTAGATTAGAGGGGGATAACACGCAACGACGTAATTAGACGTAAATCCCTTAAGCTACAACGCAAGAAAGAGAGGCACGGCTAAGAAGATGCCCTTCGGCAAAGCATGCACGCGGAGCTTGACGCTTCAATTTCCTTCGGACGAACGTCGATAAACGAAAGCCAATGATAAAAAAATTATCGACATGTGGCGAACCCTGCCACACTCTAAACCCCGGGTGGATTAATTTTAGGTAAACCGCCGGACCTCCACGAATACTCAATTTCGAGTCACTGACGTCTTAAGCGCAGGGTGTGGCTTATTATGGTCATGTTTTCCTGCTTCGTGATTGGTTCTTGGGCATTCTCATCTGATAACACCGCAACCTCATTGGCCACGGAGTGGTAATGAAATGCTCTCGAGTCGCGACGCTCTGCGTTGATTAAGTTGACGGTGACTATATTGTCAGAGTTCTCACTTTCACGACCGCAAGCGGTACACGTGTCACTGGCAGGCGTAAGAAATGCGCAATGTCAGCTATAGTCTGTTTCGCTTCACGCGATCGATTCGTCGTGCTTATCGAGTGGTTTGTAATCTTTGCGGCGGCTCGGAGATTATCAAGTCACCAGGGACTTTAATGCGCCAGTAGCATCTCTAAAACTCCTGCGCATTTAGATATCAGCGAGCACGTGTGGTCCACGTTTATAAGGCCTGTCGATGACACCTAGCGTAGGGTATAATAATCAAGGGAGCATATTCAGTCTAAAAGAATACAAATAAATTAATTTCAGGAATAGTAAAGGAAAACAAACAAACAATATAATTGGCTAAGATGCCCCCTTGCACCTTTGCCTGTTAGTCTAGATTGTTTCAAAACCGACAAAAAACAGGAGTTCCACCATCACTTTGAGGAGCGACTAATAGCAGGTGCATGCTACCTTCTCTCCAAAAGAGCCAAGTACCTCTCCCTTTTATTTACCTGTTTATTTATTTATTTATTCAAGATACCCTCAAGATGATACATTGAAGAGTAGAATGAGCTCAGAAAGACAATTAGAAAGTGCGCATATTAGTAAGAATATTAAAAGAAAAAAAGTCAGTAATGTTAGCGATCAAAGCGAGAAGACGGTTGCAATCAATGGACGTTTGATATATCAAAATCTTCCTGAAAAGATGATGCTTTAAAACTTGGAATACCAAAAATATATAATGAATACGAGAAGCGATATAGGGTGGTGGATTTATTAGTTTATGGGGAAGTTCGGTGCGCGACACTGTTAGCGCAAACGACATTGGCGCCCTTTTGGACTGTATTTATTAACTTGGCGGGCGCCACACTTTGACTCCCAGATTAGTGCCACAAATGAGCATCTTCAGCAACACAAGTCATCTTTATGACAGCCTTTAAATATTAAGAGAGAGAGAGAGAGAGAAATACACGGCGATCGCTTGTTTGCATCAACAGTGTCGAGCAGTGAATACAGCGTTGTGACGGGATACTTTCCATCAAATTTCCAAGTGTTGTTGCCAAACTGACCACCACAGTTTTGCCGTATACGGAAAAACTGTAATCAATTGGGCATCACTTTTTTTTATGTCGCTCAACTTTTGACAATGACACGGACTTCCAAAAGCGTGGCTACGAGACGAGTAGTTCGCACTCGTGAGCCAATTCTCGGCGCGTCTGTCTAGACGAGAGGCTACCGCTGCTCGCGTTGCTCCGCTGGACCGACCCAAGTCAGGTGGCAGTGGTGGTGGTGTGGCGGTGGTGGCGGCGGTGGTACTCTGCCGCCGTCGCGCTGCCGCCGCCACCGGTCTGGCTGCGAGGCGGCCGGTTCACGAACCGGTTTCGAGAAACGCCCGCATTTCGGCGAGACGCTTCTTCGGACCAGCGGCAGGCCGCTGACCTCGGACATCTCCCCCTTTCCCCCTCTCCCTCGCGCCCCTCGCGGCATCCTTCTACCTTAGTGTCCCCCTCCAGGGCTTACTGCCTACGCCCCGAAGGCACGCCGGCCGCACCGGCCGCCGCCACCTTTTTGCCACTGCTTCCGGTGCAGCAGAGACGGCCGGGCCACTTACTTTCGAGCTGCGATTAAACGCGGGCTGTAGAGAAATTCGATTTGTAGTCGGTTGAAGTATAAAAACTGCAGGAGAGGCTTCGCTTACAAAAATAAAAAAAAAATTGCCACTCCAGTGCTTAAATGCGGCGAGGTGCGTTGGGCGCTAGGCGGGGGCTTTATTTTTGCGGGCGCCAACCTCGAAGAAAGGGTGCTGACGAATACTCCTTTTCTTCTGTGACGTCAGCCAATTGCTGCGTTCGTATTGAGCGGCGTAGTGACGCCATTTCTCTCTAGGGGATTTCGGGGGCAGAGCCTTTCTTAAGTCGCCATCACGCTGCTAATACACATCGTACAAGAGACAGTCTGCTGACACTGTCTGAGGCCTTCCTTGTATGACGTCAAGCAAAAACTGTGTGCGGACGGACATCTTCGAAGCATACATGTGCATGAAGCAAACATGCTTGGAATACATCCGGCGCTGCATGCAGAATCAAAAGATGGGAATAGCTTTTATTAATTGTCATCATTTCGAATTCGAAAAAAAAAAAAAACTTGGTGCAGTTCTCAGCTCAGGTGACATGACTATGACTACCTCACTCGTCACTGGCCGAGAAGCAAGAAGAGCATCAACACTTTACTGTGGTATTCGGAGAGCGCAAGAGCCCTACAGTCCGAGCAGTTTTGCTTACGAGCGTAGCAAACGGGCATTCGAATATTGCCGATCTTACCTATAACTCCTGTAGATTTCTGTCGGTAAAGCCCTCCGGTATGCGCTACTATTGGATGACATCGAAGTTGACCCTTTGTCTTAACATTGGTATTTATGTGATCGTATAACGCTTTTTCTCTTCTCTTCGCGTGATACAATAAAATAACTTTCTTTCAGCGCTGTTTAGCCCCGCCTTGGAGCCATAAATTACAAACAGCGCCATCGTTGTCGTTTCTTTTCAAAGCACGGAATGATTTTTTAAGGTAATAATCCCAGGAATTTTCTCGTCCGTGCGTCCGTGAACCTGCGTATAAGTTTTCTCGCCGAATTTAGCGGAAAAAATTTAAATTTGTCTATTATTACGAGTTGCATGATCATCTGGTTCGTCTCACTATGAGTCACGTGGGTGGTTGCGACTATAGGTCAGGTGACTACGATTATGACAGGTGAGCTGGTGTATTTGGAACATGATATGGCAAACGCCGAGGGCGCGGGTGGTAAGAAAGTAATATCAATGAAACAGAAAGAAAATAAAAAAGAAAGAAAGGAAGGAGCTGAGCTCGCCTTAGTCTGAGGGTTTTCCATCATGATCACGTAACCTATGGTGATTCGTGATCTACCCGCCTACAATAAGGAGACATTTTCCGCGTCATCAATAGAGTCACACGACGTCAGCATTTCCCGCTAAATTTACCGGGAAAATGCTTCCGGCATGACCTACAATGCATTCCATGCACTATAGTGTGTAGGTCATCCAAAAGCCTTATTATAATGCTTTGTATACATTAAGGTCACGGCAATTTGTTTCGTCTCGATGGGGGATAATGAAGACGGACGCCTTCGAGACGAAAATCTCGCGGTACCACCTTGCGCCCTGTCAAAATCCACTCCTTCCCGTGGAACCGCCCAAAACGAGCTAGCGTTTCCCAGGTCGAAAGGGGAATATAATTCATCCGCTCCCCTTGTATCCACACACCAATGTCGACGCATCGATTCCCGCCTGGCGTTCCTGAAGGGCGCGCCCGCGTGTAGACAGTGGTCGTATATAAAGGAATACCTGGCGAGATTGGGGTGCCATATTTATTGCTCGTTTTTGTTTTGTAATTTTCTTTTTTTTTTTCTTCTTTCACTCACTCGCTCGTCCAGCGGGGTGCGTAGGCATAATTGGAAAAGTCCGGAAATAAACGGGTAATCATCGGTCGATGTTTTCTTTTTATTCTCTCTTTTTTTTTAATAGTGTTTTGCGCTACCGTTGCATTCCGCGAATGTATCGGCAACAAAATTCCGCCGCGCGCGCACGTCAAAATCTAGGCATTCATCGCCCCTCCGATGCGCCAACGAGGCCAACTAAATAAATAAATAGACGCGCTAGCCTAACAACAACAAAGCTAAAAGACAACAGAATCAAGGAGAACCCGGAGACGAAGAACAAGGACCAAATCAGCCGTCGCAGTAGCATATACCTTCGAGGCTAGAGAGATCCATAATAACGACTATTCATCGCGGGCTGCACGCGAACGCCCCGCAGAACCCTCATTTCTTCGCGATCGGCCGGACGGTTTCTTTATGTATACCAGGGGCACCGCAGAAGAACGGCTTTTTGGATTGTTTTGTTTGTCAGGGCGACGCAATCACGTAACCCGCACACGAGGAAAGAGCCAGCTGACCGATGCGACAACAGCGAGCGTGTGACGCCTTGTAATTTTCGGGAGCGCCTCTTCGTCGTCGACATCACTTTTCTTCGGTTGTCAGGTCCACAAGAAACGAACAAAGGCAACAAACAACAAAAAAAAAATCGGTTCGCTTGGCTGGGAGATGATCGCCACTTCCCGGAGGAGGGGGTATACCCTTGTCGAACGAGCGACACGTCTTGCGTAGAGGTTCCTGTCGCTGTGCTTCATCGCAGGTTGATACAGCTCATCCTTTTGTGCGCGCGCGTGCGTGTGTGTGTGTGTGTGTGTGTGTGTGTGTGTGTGTGTGTGTGTGTGTGTGTGTGTGTGTGTGTGTGTGTGTGTGTGTGTGTGTGTGTGTGTGTGTGTGTTGTGTGTGTGTGTGTTAACAAGGAAAACGCCCGCCCCGTGTTTCTCGTGTTTGTTCCGGTATTAGATTCTATTTCTGCCTTCCGTGCAGCGCATGTATATCTAACAAGTGATATGATCGCTACGCGATTTTGTGCCGAACTTCGCCAGAGTAGTCGTTCTCATAAATCCCGCTGCATTTCACCTAACATGCGAGAAATCGACGCAAGATTGCACCACGCGTCAGTTTCGCCCCGTCAACAGCGCAACTAATTGATCGAGCCCCGCTACACTGCTCATACTTCGCACAAAAGACACGATGATGATAGAACTTCTCTGCGGACACGTCCCAAGTATCTTGGAAGCCTGTTGGCTTTATACGTATATGTATGCTCCGAAACATGTCTCCAGGCTGTCTTCTGAATGATGTCCAACTCTCGGAACTTTCGGTTATCGCTTCGAAAAACGTATTGTTTTCGAGTCGATGTCTTCTGCATCGAACAGGCGCCGGTATCAGATACGTTGAGTGCGCTTTTTGCCGCGCACTCGTGCGCTGCGGAGAAGCTTCGCACCCAATGGTGGTGGCGCGACGGTGATTTATTTATTTATTTATTTATTTCACATACTGTCAGTCCCGAATCGGGACTCTTACAGGAGTGGCAAAAAGAGCAATTCAACAATGGCACACATGGTTCAAAAGCACACCCGTTCATTCCCATACAGATCATGCCAATATACCTCAATATCTAGAAACACGCTTAATGAAGAAAAGAACTTTTCTGCATCTTGACATGCTACTATAGACCAACTCAACTTGCTGACGTCATACGACCGCGGTACGAATCTTTCCGGCAGGGAATTCCACTCGCGTAGTGTGCGTGGAAAAAAATAATTTTTAAAACATTCCTCGTTATATCTGTATTCTTGTATATGTCGACTATGTTTGTTTCTTGAAACTTGCGTGTCTCGCTTCGCCGCATTGCAGCCGCGTGTTCGGAAGAAACGCACCCCTCTGGAGCGGTCGCACGCGCGAGGAGGCGTCACATGACGGAACTTCACGCGATTTGACGTCACAGTTTTCCCGCTAAATTTAGCGGACGAATTTCTCCGCTAAATTTAACGAGGAAACGTTTCGCGTGACGTCAGTGTCACGCGACACTGTGCTGCCCCGTTATATTTAGAGGGCCGTATAATACACCGTACACACGCCGAATGCATTGCGAAACCCCGCTAATAATAATTGTTGCCGTTAAAAAAAAAACAAAAAAAAACAAAAAAAAATCTTTCAAGTTTTTTTCTATTTTGGTGAAGAAGGAAGACCAGCGGAGCTGTACAATGGAAAGTAATGGCCGGCCGCAACTCGGCAAGCCAGAGTGGAAAGGCTGCCACCATCTATGAGCAACGGCGGCAACCAGATACGTTGCTTGCCGCCGTCGCTCATAGATGGCGGTAGGTGTCGAGAGTTCGGTGTCTTCATTTCTTTGCGAGGGACACGATCTTGGGGAAACTATACTCCGTTTCCCCAAGATGTACCGCAGCGAAGGCTGGAAGAGCGAGCTCATAGCGTTGACAGCTGCCCTTACTGCACGAGAGCTTGTGCCGCCGAGATCTGCCCCTGAGCAAGGAGCTCGGGCTTATAGCCTTTCCTGCGGTACAACATAAGTGAAACAGAGTATAGCCCTTAACAGCTCCGCCGTAGAAAAAAAAGTGTGAACGCGCGTGCCTGCGCGTTCACACTTGTGATAGCAAGGGCAGAAAGCTCGCGCTGAAGGTGGAGTATAGTTTCAGTCCAAAGAAACCAATAACAATGACAACTTACTTTGACAAGTAATTAAATCACAGAGATCCAATTACTGTAATTAAGTTACTACCCAAGTATGACAACAACCGCCCCCGTATTTCCACGGTCTTTCTGACGTCACAGAAAAAAAAAATACAATCCGTCAGCACCTTTTTTTTTTCACGATTGGCGCACACAAAAGAAAATTGAATGCCCAATGCGCCTCAGCGCACTTGGCATCGGGTGGAGCGCTGTTCCTCGCGGGCGGAGTCTTCCCTGCAGTTTTTATGCACCAACGAACTATTCGCGTCTTCAGCTCGTTGCTCGCCCTCTCGCGGCGGAAACGGGAAGGGCTCTAGTGAGGGCTCCCCTGGTTCTCCTGCTCAGCGGGCACGGCGGAACTGCTCGCGATCATGGCTCGCCAAAAGTAATTTCTGAATGCAAAGAACGCTCTTCATTGTTCCAATGCAATGCAGCAGCCGTTATGGGGTTGCACCTTACTAGAGAGTTTTAGTATCGCGTATTGAAGCAAACGCAAGCGCTGTGCGTCTGCGTTAGAGTTGCGTGCTCCGCGCTGCGCATGCGCGTCGTCGCCATTCTTCGCGCATGCGCAGTGTGAAATACGCGACGCTAACGCAAAAACACACTGCGTGCGTTCGATCGCGTACGCAATACTATAAAACTCACTACTGTTTTACCGGTTTCCAGCGACGCGTGCATGCAAGCAAGCGTGAGCAGACGTGCAAGTGGGTAGGCGTTCCTTCAAAACTGCAGGAAAGCCTGAGGTGGGCAAAACGACGGCGCGTAAAAATTCAAGAAAATAAATGTTCTAGGAACTTTTGTAATTAATAAATAATAACTTTTTTTCCTTCTTTTTTGTGTTGTGGGGCATTTGGCTGGAAAGGATTGGCGGCAAATTTGGAAGTTTTGCCGATTGTCAAAAGTCGCGACTTCGATAGCACCGTTTTACCCCCAATTAATGACATTTTACACGGATTTCTCAGACCAGCTAGAAGCTTTTTTATTGATTTTATACAATTTTTATCTTATGCCCTAATAATTAAACATGCTGCAACTGGCACCAGTGATGATAATTTGCCAACTTTGGATTACCATAGTTGTTCGCTCATTTTAAATTAGATCATAAGCAACAAACTATGTCAGAGCTTGAAAAGCTACTAAAATATCTTGATTGTATTATTAATAATGCAAATCGCGGTAATAATGTAGGCCCTCAATAAATTCCACAATAACAAAAGTACGCCATTTAACCATAATTGTCTTTACAGAAGTTTCACTTTGTTTTCTTTCTAGGATATGAAAAACTCTGACATCGTTATCAAGATGGACACACTTCTGCCGTCTGACTCGTATTCCATGTTTTTTTTTGTTTTTTTTTTTTGCAAAGTGAACAGTTTTTTTTTATACGTTTTGTGAACGTATTCTAAACTCAACACCCGTGGCGTTATTTTGTAAAATTTGATTTTATTCTGCTATTTTTGTGCTGGGAGTAATGCTAAAGCAATTAATCGCCTAAATGCCCCAAAAAAACCATTAAAGGGCCTAAAGTTCATTATTTCGCATAACAATTATCTGAGTGGGAAAAAGCAGCAAAAACACACAAATATCAGAGCACATTTTTTCAACAAATACAATTTTATGTGTTACGAATAAGGTGTACGAAAGACCCCGTCTTTAAAAGGACACTGAACTCGCCAAAATATTTTTAAGTGCCTGGATCGGACACGTATGTTACAATATAAAGTTTCCGCGAACAATTTCTTTAGCTCAATAATTACGCTTTGAGGCACATCTTGAGTTAGGAGAGAAATCGAAATTATAGGACCTATATCGAGAAAATATTCCAAAATCGAAGTTAGTTTCAGTTTCGTTCCTCAATTGAAACGTGCCTCCTGGCGCTAAACATTACGCTAGACACCGTTTTTGTTTTCAGGATAACCCCGTGACCTGCGCGCATAACACCCTAGTTTCCTCGTTTAAGCGGGAATAATTTGTGTCGCTCAGGGAAGCCAGCACACTAGACAAGCTCAGCAACTGTTATACCAGCACGTATCTTCGACCCTCACTAAACCGCCGTTTCAGAAAAAAAGGAGTGGCGCCACCTCTAGACAGTTGGAGTCGCGACATTACCATAACGAAAGAGGGGCATGGAAGACAATACATGCCCTTCTTTCGTGTGCTTCCTTCGTGTCCCTTTTTCGTTATCGTAATTTAGACACTAATACGCTCGAGCATCCACATAGTTGGCACACGAGTGTTTTCTTGCGAAGGTGGCTTTCTTTGTCCGCCCTCGTTTGCACCATCCATCTCCTCGGATCCGCGAGATGACAGGGCACGGCGGGCGTTTCTTCTTCGCCAGAGGTTCCTCCATTGGCGAACCCGTTATATTGTATTTGATCTGAGCTGAGAACGACGATATATGAACGGGCCGAGGAGGATTGCAACGAGCAAAGAGATAAAGTTTGAGCAAGCAAAAAGACACCGACCAACCAATCATTTCTAGAGCTTAAAATAGGTATAACGCGTGGCTCCAAGATGCACGAGCAATTTAAGACAACCGTACGGCATCTCAAGCGAGTTTATTTATATAATTTTTTTTTATCTGTAAGGTAAACTCTATCAAGTCTCCTCGGGTCACCGCGCCAAGCTTGCTCGTCTTACCATACGCGCCCATGGAGACAAAACAGACACTTCCAAACGCATTGACGCAATCTCAATCCATATAGCGCGTACGTTTTACCTTTTTGTTCATATCCAAGGACACCTTGCCCATACGTAGTGAAATCCCAAACAAATATCGAACGATTTATATCAAAGGCTAGATGGTCCCATAAGGTCACCTCGCCTTATCAGATGTACACGCAGGCGGACACAAAACAGATGGAGGCAAACGCCGCGAATGCAATCTCAGTCCATATACCGTGTAGGTTTTTTGTTTTTACTTATGCGTTCATTTCTAGGAGAACTTGTCTATACATACTCAAATCAGAAAACAAGTATCAAACAACGATTTACATCAAAGTATGGTGAGCACAACATCCGTTCGACCGTCACAAGGTGTCTTCTGGTCGCGGAACTCCTAAGAACCGCTCGGAGGGGCCACTTTGCGTAGCGGAGTTTCCGTTATTGCTTCACGTGGGCCGATGCAGTTCGCATTATCATTTATAAGCGCTTTAATCGCGGATGAACGGAAGGACGTCTTTCATAAGTCAAAAACGCTCTCGGAACTCTCTTCGTATCTTTGTTGTTCCCTTCGTAACTTACCTTGAGCGTGTGTCTCTCTCGGGGTTTCGTAACCTCGTCAGCATTCTAAACAACGCGCGTGGCTCATCCATCCTGAAACGAGAAGAGGCAACTTGACCTCGTTCGAGAAGAAACGCAGAGAAAGAAATCAATTACGCGCACCGGCCGTGTATATCTGCGGCATCGGAAGATTATTCAAGGCGCACAGCCCACACGCCCTCGCCGCCGCCACCGCCGCCGCCGCCGCGAGGGGCGCAGATTAGACGGGTCGTGGCAGCGACCCTCTTCCGCTGAGCGCCTCTCACGGGTCAGACCCCCACGAGGAAGGAATTCCCGAGTCGCCCCGCGGCATTTGACGGCACTTCAAGCGCATACACTGAAGTTTTCAGAGAGTTTCGTGATTTGAGCGAACGCGCCAACCACGATGCGCGTTTGCAATTTCACGGCGGACGCTTCCCGCACACATCGGTCGCAAGTGCGCGTATGCCCCGCGTCGTCGCGTGGCGACCACGAAGGCGGGTGAAGAGGCGGAGAAACGCGCTTCGTAAAGCACGTGACTTTGATCGATCAGTTGGAAACACTCTGAAACCTAGGCACACTAACTCCAAGCATGGAGACCTTTTTGCCCACTCGGAACCTCTTCTGGGAGAGCCTTCCCTCGAAAGACGTGGTGAATATGTAATGACTCGTACTGCATGCGTGACTCCCACAATCTTCCGCCAGCTTTTTTTTTATCTTGTTTGTTTTAGCTGCGCGTTAAAGTGTGGGAATATGTAACAGAAGGCTTCTTGCAAGGTCGTCGGCACCTTCGGTTTTCTCTTTCGTTTTTTCTTTTAGGGGGAAACACCCCGAAGTGTGCCACCCAACCCAGCAGCGTAGTAGATGATTCCAAATGTGGCACCAAGCAGACTTGTACGTAATCCGTTACAAGTAACGAAATTACTTGTAATCCGTTACATTTATCTGTAATTTTGTAACGGATTCGTTACATATTTTCTGGGGTAATTGTAAAGTAATTTAATTACTTATTTATGTAAAGATTACTTGTAATTCGTTACTTTTTTTATTGGCGGCGGAAAAAGCGGGAAATTTGAACGCAAGAAAAAACATCTTCAATTTCTGGAAAAAAGAAGTGTTCCGGTAAGCTCAACTGCAAACCTGCCGTCGCGCGCGCACACACACGCGCATACATAAACCTGTCGAAGCTTTTTTTTTTTTTTGCATCGCCTAAACATTAAAAGCTCTTTCTTTTTAATCTTGATTCTTTAGATTGCTTACCTACGACGAGGGGAAGCACACTGATGTGAAGAACCGGACTCGGGACGAAAACAGTTGTAGGCCGTGACGACAACGGGTCAAGACATGAATTTCTAAAACACGCATAAATGGATAAAAAACGAAAAGAATATCTTCCTTCTTGCCATTTTGCTCACGTTGCTGTTTTTTGCTAGTGAAAATTCATCTTCTTTCCACTTCCCTCCCACTAGAGCCAAATCCGCCTTTCCTTCCTTCAAACTCTCTTCGCTATCCCCGATGCTATCCCCGATGAAGGGGAGAGGAACACATACTGCCCTCCAGAAGCTGGAGTTTGTATGAACATAATAGACAACATAATAGACAACAACGATTGACGCGCCATCTACCCAGGAAGACGGCGCGGACCACTCCTCCAGCGTTTACTTCAGGTTTGCAATGAAAACGGCATCAAGCTCCATCCCAGAATAAAGCTTCGCGTTTCCTCCAGGCCTCAGAGTGCACCTCCATCGCCTCACTTCAGAGGTACGATGCGGTGCGCCAAGCGTTTGTGCGCTATAATAGTACGCTCCCATCCAGCGCCTTGGTGGAGGTGGCGGCTGACATCTTTACAAAGAAGCGGGGAAAGATGTCGGATGCAACTTTCGAGAGTAGGCCATACATGGGTAAATTACTTCCAAAATGTAATTTAATTACAATTACAATTACTTGGCTTCAAAAGTAGTTTAACTACAATTACAATTACTACTACATAAAAAGTAATTAATTACAATTACAAATTACTTTTAAAAAGTAATGCGATTACTTTACAATTACTTATTTCTGAGAGCGACCCGACTCGGGCCATATAACTTTAAACGAGTTGTATAGGATGCAATGTATTTGTTGATTCCTTGCCCTAATGTTTGATGAGCCTTAAGCATCGCTGCATAAATGTCACGTATTGTACTTTATTTTTATTAATTTTGTCAAATTCATTATAGAAATTGACAGTTTGGGGCAATGAAGTACTACGTTCTAATATTTTTAATAAATAATAATGAATTTGTTCATATGCTAGAAGACGCCAGATCCCTAAAGAAAAAAATTTGGTTGACAGACTTTTGTTAGCCAGGCAAATAGAAATGTGACAATTAGTCATATATGAATATTTTACAAGAGTTAATATAAGACAAAACCACGAGCGCTAATACGACCGTATTCACGTACAAACATCGTGGTATTGAAATTATTTACATTGAGGTGAACTTATAATGGCTCAGAATTATATACGAACCAAATCGGGGCTCCCGAATCACTGGTGTCAATATTCACAGGTGGAAGGTCAGTCTCCCAAATGCTTATGCAAATAATATCCGAAGTAAAACCAACAGGAAATAAACTTGAAAATAATACAAAGATAAAAATATGCGACAGTGCTGGAGCAGGGACGTAAAAACTGGCAAAAAAGAAAGACAAATAACTTCATAGAGAACTCAAATTCTGAACCTCAGCTGAAAGCTGAAGCAAAATTTTGTATCTTTCAATATTTTGACATGTTTACGCTATTGTTTTCTGCTTGCACCGCAGACGGCGCTACACGGCGCCGCTGAGGTAGGCTCCAAAGAGGATTGTCTCTCAGCCCGCAGTGTAAGCAACAAAACAGCAAACATTGCGACGCTATTTATGTTGTGCGTGTGTGTGAGTGTGTGGTGACTTTGAGCGAGTGTTTCACCGAGAGCTAGGCCGCTTGTGCGGGCACTGAGGCTTTCAGACAGGTTCTGTCGGCGCCACAAAGTTTTTCAGAAGTAATTGTAATTGTTCCTGAAATTTTGCAATTACTGACGCCAGAAAGTAATTAAATTACAATTACAATTCCTTTTAGCCGAAAGTAATTAATTACAATTACAAATTACCAAGAAAAGTAATTAAATTAGAGTAATTCAATTACTGTAATTGAATTACAACCCAAGTATGGAGTAGGCTACTGCTGAAGATCAACAAGGTGTGACTTGGTCAAACAATAAACAGTTGAATAATGCCGTTCTTTGTTTGTTTCTTATTAATAGTGCAGTAAAGTTGAAAGTAACGCCGCGAAAGTAACGGATTACTTTTTCGAGTAACGGTCACTTACTTTTACGGATGGGTAATTGTAATCGTAATAAATTACATTTCAGACCTCAGTAACTGTAACTGTAATTCCTTACTTTTTTTTAGTAACGTGTACAAGTCTGGCACCAAGTATACAGTCCACGTTACGCGAACTCTCCACCGATAGAAAAAAAAAAAAGGACGAAAAATGATCACAGTAAACGGTCTGTGCCTTATCTGTGCGCCTTGCTGTTGACTCCATTTTGAAGGGCCCCTTGTACAAAAAAAAAGAAAAAAAATGTTTTTTAAACATTTTGGCTGGGACACTCGTATTAAAAAACTAAATTTTACGCAAAAAAAAAGACATTTATTTTTTAGCAGTATTGAGGGCGCGAGACGCGATTAAGTCGGCAGTCACGTCCTTTCCACTTGTTTTTGCCACCTCGGTGGCTCCGAGGCGAGAGCGCTGGCCTAGGATCCCCATGTGGCGGGTTCGAATCCCGGCCGAGGTGCCCGCAATCTGACGGAGGCTTATTGCGGAGGAGGCGTCGTGTAACCGAGCTTTCGGTTGCACGTCAAAAGATCCCCAGGTGGTCCAAATTAATTTTCAGTCCTCCGCTGGGGCGTGCCAGATGCCCGTCGTTGGTTTGGCACGTAAAACCCCCAAATTTGAATTTTCCACTTGTTTTCTCTCGGCATTTCGGGGGCGTCGAGGAGAGGTGGATCGGCTTCCTTCACGTTGAGGTGGAAAGAGCGAATGACCATCTCGTTGAGGTCGAAAGAGCGAATCGCCTTTATGTGAAGCCATGGACTTTACCCGCAGAATTTCAAATAAATTTCTCGCTGTCAATATTGCTCTAAAGATTTTTCCCCGTAAAATTAATTTATTGACGCACGTGTCCCACCCAAACTGCCAAAAAAAAAAGTTTTTTTTTTTTTTTTTTTTTCTTTTTTTTTTTTTAGGGGTCGCTTAAGCGGCATTTCAATGGGAAAAATTCTCGGAGGGATGTGTGTGACGTCGACAGCGGGCAAAATTTTCACCTCAGCTTCGTCGTTCACTCCGTCGAGGTTGGCGGGGAGAGGGATGTCAGCGTTTGCAGTGCAATTTGGAGCTTTCCATGCTTGACACCACCTCAGACAAATTAAGTGAGCTCTACATTTGGCACCAAATAGTTTCAAGACAAGATATGTATATTTTTTAAACAAACTAATCCGCCTCCAAACCAGGATTGTTTGTGATGTTCAAGCATCCCTCCGCCGCGTAGCTGCGATGCGGGGCGTAGCGCCGTATCGCAAGAGCCTGACGTTTTCGTCGCGTGACGAGCGCCTGGGACGAATCTCCGGGACCTCTCCCTCGTATGAATACCGCTTTAACTCTCAGCACGTTCATTTCATGACATCAAAGCTTCGCGCCGCGAAAACGAGGAAGAGGAGGAAAGGAGAGCACGCGGAGTTTATCCAAGATTATTTTGGCTAGTTCCCAATTTTCCGAAATTCGGAGGTTCATTTTGCTGCGTTCACAATTTTTAAGAAGTATAAAATGAAAATTAATAATATTCAGATGCAAAAGTATCCTAAATTCACTCGTACGGAATAATATTCCTTCAGTTGGATTAGGCATTGGCACCCATGCCATTAAAATGCTAACTGACCCATGGCAAAACATCTAAACAAGTGTTGCTTTAAAACCACTAAACACGTGGACGTAGTTTCTGGGAAGCATAGAAATTTCAGCCACCTATGAAATTGACGGGTTCATATTTTTTTTCAGTTATAAAAACACCACATCTCCTCCTTCAAGAAGCACAAATAGTTTGGTCCAAGCAGGAAACCAGAACAGCGGCTTTTGCCGTGATAAAGAAGTACAATGACTCGCTGTCCTGAACGAACCTTGATGAGGTATACTGTTAGATTACGACGGGATATATGGTGAAAGGTTCGACCTATGAAAGGAAACTGTAGTGGCCTTTTGTCGGGACCAAAATAATTGGGGTTGTGTGGATATTTATACAACGTGTAGTTGGTCAGCCATTTCAAAGTTGCGACGAGTCACTCGCTGTAGATGAGCAATTTAGCCAGTGCAGTACAACCGCTAGCCTGGGGTCTTTAACGTGCACCACGCAGTAGGGATACATGACCGCACGCCGGTACGATGCTCATCCAGATCGAAACGGGCAGGGGTGGGGATTGAACCCAGGATCCCTGGGTTCTGCAGCGCGAGCTTTCGCTCCACGTGCTCCGAGCTGGTGTGCGGTGACCCACTCGGCCGCCGATTTTTTTATTTTTTTTTTTACATTTATTGCCGACATTGACATTGTGCAACCAAAAAGTACAGTAATGTAAAAATGTCGCATCGCTTACCGAGCCCCCTTTTGTCGGGACCCTGTAATCTTAACAATACTCGTCCTTTTCTTTTTTCGTAACCGTGACATTTGGAGTTTTTCAGATAAATTGGAATTGACGAATATTTTACCGGCGAGTGTTTTCCAGATTTTATCGAATTCATCCTTAAACACGGAACCCTATGCGGAGGGCAAGTTCGTCTGCTTTTTGTGCAGAAGTTGCGATGATGTCAGGGCGCCATTCTCTTATCGGCTGATGAACCAACAAACAAAAAAATGTGGGTAGACCTCAAGGCATCTGGCATTGAGGTCTACCCTCTATGCTTTCAATCAAGGCCAATAAGAGTTCGGCATCATTCTGACGTCACCGCAACCCCTGCACAAGAAGCAGACGACTTGTTCTCCGCATAGCCATAGCCATAGCTCAAGCTACCGGTCACACCATAACATACGGCTCCTGGCAGGCGACATTTTACACTGTCAGAAGTGCCTGCAAAACGTACTGCGCCATGAAATGCATTCTGCCATTTCAGATTCCGCCACGTATGCGAAAACATTTTAATGTTTTTATCACTTGCAAAAATCCTTTTCGCAAACAAACTATGCTTGTCGGAATGGTTTGACTATATTTTGTTTCGAAAACCACCTCGGTGGCTCTTAAGTGGCAATGCATATTAAAACAAAACACAAAACATTAAATTGTCTCAGTGTCTCTGAGCCAACGCGCTGGCCCATGAATCCATATTTGTCGGGTTTAAATATCGGCCGAGGTGCCCGCAATCCGACGGAGGCCAATCTGAGATTTCGGTTGCACGTGAAACGATCTCGAGTTAGTCAAAATAAACCTGCATTTTTTTTTTAATTTTTATTGGGGCGTGTTAAGTTATTTTTGTTGGTTTGACTTGTGAAACCATAAGATCGGAATATTTGCTTTGCTTTAATTTAGTTTGGAGCGCAGCCAACGCTAAACTAGAGGCACAAAACAAGCTACGCTTCATACACATCTTGGTGTTTAAAATGATGGTTGTCAGTTATCTGAAGCATTATTTGAAATCACAGGAAACGCTTTTCCGTCCTCCACAAATGTTTAAACAGTTCGCTACAAAGCAAAGCAATATTATGTGAGCTTCCTGAACCCGCACTTTTGAATCATGACGATCGGCAGTTGCATTTGGTTTGTTACTAACCACCGAGATGGCGGCGCCCACAAAAATATCGGGGGGAAAAGTGCCAATACTCTAAGCGTTGCTCATTTAGCTCACAGGCTAAACCAAGTGCGGTGGGGGATCGTTGGCCGAGTGTGTGGTGGAACCGCAGATCAGAGCACGTGGAAAAATGCTCGAGCGCGAGCTCCGTCCAAAGCACGGAGCTCACGCTGCAGAACCTCTAGGGGCTAACCGCCGAATTCAGAAACCTCACTCAAACTACACTCACACTTAAGGGCCGCTCCACTTCCTCGAGGAAGGCGCGAGGGCCGGCGCTGGCCAATCGCGAGGACGGACCCGCCGTCGCGATTGGCCAGCGCCGGCCCTCGCGCCTTCCTCGAGGAAGTGGAGGGGCCCTTAAGTGTGAGTGTAGTTTGAGTGAGGTTTCTGAATTCGGCGGTAAATCTCCTCGATGTGTTTGCGTTGGTCTTTCAAGTAACCTCAATTGTGCTAGTGCACGAGGCCCGTCTCTCGAGCGGCCCTTGGAGGCAAAGGGCGGCCCAGCACTAAAATGACTGGCCCTTGAAAGCGAATGGCGGCGGAGCACCCGCACATGGCACGTGTCTTGCGCGTTTCCACAACAATGGTTGGCGGTACTTGTAAAAAACGCCTTTACCAAGCGGCTTTAGCAGGGACCCTGGGTTCAGTCGCCCATCTGCATCCTACCGCCGTGCGATCGTGTGCCACATATACTGCGCAATGCACGTTAAAGATCCCGAGCTAACAGTTGTATTGCATTTTCTATAATCTTCAACAGTAACAATGTCGCCCTACGAAACTGCTGCTCTCTAAAAAACTAACGACTAATTTTGAATGCGCCATTACATTGCATTTTTAATGTGTGTTCGCGTGTTCGCGTTCTTTTTTTTTTTTTTGTTTACATCTTTGATTATGCGGCTCTCGCTTGTGATGAAACAGACTATAGATGTCGGACTTCTGGAAAAATATCATATAACTAAGAAAATGGCACGTGAACGCAAAAGACAAAAGCGCACTTAATAAAAATAATTGAATTACTAGAATTGATTATAATTGTGTTTTCAAAGGTTTGAGCGCACCAAAACCTATAAAAGCGAGCTCGATGCTTTGGATGGTGCGCTTGTTCACTGGAAGTGTAGTTCAGGGCAGTATGCTCGCACTTGTATGTTCCGCTTCGCTCGCACGATAAAATGAAATACTTTACTGGTAATGTATTTAGTGAAACAAAGCTTACCTTCTGTATATGTGCAATGCCCTCACTTTTCGCGTGATTACACGCTTATTTATCATTATTGTTTTCGTTTCCCACTGCGATTCATTTCGTGCTCTGTTGTGTGCTACATGCATTAGAGACCAAGGTAACCCAGGAGAATTCTATTTCGCGGATTGTAAAAAAACCCTATGCAACTTGCCACGTGTGCCACAATCAATACAAAATATTCTAACTTTCACACGTGACCGCTTGCCTGAGTAAACATTGTTGTTTGTCAAGAGCATTTGCGATTGATTAATATCACGGGGGAAAATCTCGTTCTATGCACGCGACCGTTGGCAGGCAGTGAATACTCATAATCGGCGCCGAGATGATTGACAGATGGAGTTTTTCTATCAACCCTGTGTTAGAATGTTTCCTTCTTTCTCTTGGAAGCAATAAGGAGACAACTTACACCAAATCTGAGGGTAATAGAGTACTATCAGCATTCAAAAATAACGGCCTGAGCAGTATATATGTGTACAAGCTTTAGCTTTTGATGCACCCTTAACTTTCGATACGCTCAACGCTAGTGTAAAATGTAGGGCTGTTTCATTCTTAATCAGCGTACCATGTGCGTGCTTACACTATATTTTATACAACGTCAAACTCTATCCGTTTGCACCTTTTTCATTTATGCACACCACTACTTGCAAGCATAAATCACCAAATTAAAACTGGTACAGGATGTCACAAAATTTTTACAAGGTTCTTTTTTTTTTTACCGCAAAAATAAACTACGCATCGCCTAACACTCATTCTCCGCCCAAAGGTAGCGCTAGGTCACAACCAGATGCCAAAGTTTCATCCCGAACGGACACCTTATTCAAAAGTTATAAGTGGTTTCCTGGAAATTTGAATGGGAAAATGGAGCCTATTTTTGTCCGTTTTCGGTTTCTGGTGCCATAGAGCCCCATGTATTCGAAAACTCCGTCGGCCGCCATTTTCCCATTGAACTTTTCAGAAAATCACTTATAAATTTCGAATAAGGTATCGTATCGGGCTGAAACTTTGACATCGGGTTGTGACCTCTAGCGCTACCTTTAGGCGGAGAATGAGCGTTCGGCGATGCCTAGTTTATTCTTGCAATAAAAATTAAAAAAACAAAACTGCGTTTTTTTGTGTGACACTCTGTACATTGTTTAAACTATGTGCAAAAGCTATCCACAGACCCAGAATCTTTGCCTGGCCATTCATTGCATTTATCACTGGATTCGTATTAAAAGTAATTCTTATCATTTATTGCTGTGAGTTAATTGTTAACCTCGGCATTTTGTTTTTATTATGACTCCCGCACCAGTCCTACTTTGGGTTTACCAAACTCAACATCTAAACCTGAGTGTCATTTTTTGTGTTTTCCAGTCTCGTGGTTTTGGTCAAAATAAACACCCAGCTACCTAAATGAGGCACCTGACCGCCCAAAAAATGGTTCATTTGTTTTGAGTTTTTAGGTAGTTAATTCCTCAAGCTAGAATTTCGGAAACCCAAGTCTATCACGTCATCACGTTTTCCTGGAAATCCACAAAGAGCCAAACACATGCACGACAAAAAGGCCGGCCCGTCATATTTTTACCCGCAGAGCCGAGAAAGCAACGCTCGGTCACGGACTTCTAGAATATTCGCGTTCATTCTTGCACCAGACATAACTTAATGCCCTGCTTTCTTGTTCTCGAAAGCGCCAGTTCATCCTTCTTTGCCGAACTTTCTTCCTTCTTTGCCGAACTAACCTTCTTTGCCGAACTTTCGAGATAGTGACGCACTGTATAGATAAGCAGCTGCCCGCGACCTTGTCGAGTCTGTCTCGGTCTCTGTTACGCTGCCGAATCGCCGCTTGCTTTTCTGCTGCCTCGACGCTCTTTCTCTTTACTTATTCTGTTTGGCACAAGTTCGCCGATTAAACCTTTATTTTTCAGTTCACTGTTCGTCCTCTCGTCACCTTCATTCGTGACAATATGAATCTGATCACATTAAAATATGTGTAATTGGCCTCTGAAATCTCCGATAACGGCGCATAGGCAATTTTATATTTTTCAACACGTCGGTGGTTTTGTTGTGCATGTGCCTCGCCGTTTGGCTGAGGACGATTTTCGCCTTTTGTTCTGCCCACATTTGCTGGAGACGTGAGCTCGGAGCGTAGGCAACTGGCCTCTGCTGGCCCCCTTGCACGAGAACTGGCGCAGCCATGCGTGTTCCAAAGAAAGCTCGTGCAGAGAAAAACAAGCAAGGGACCAGGGATGTCAAATTCAGGATATAGAAAAATACCCCACTGTATCGAAGCGCCACCACACACGATTTATCGCATTGATGTACAGGCCTGGAAGGCGATCCCACCGCCATCTGTTGGTTCAGAATCACTCTAACCAGGGGTGGGGTTGCACCTTAAGCGAGCTCTACATTTGGCACCAAATAGTTTCAAGTCAAGATATGTATATTTTTTAAACAAACTAATCCGCCTCCAAACCAGGATTGTTTGTGACGTTCGAGCATCCCTCCGCCGCGTAGCTGCGATGCGGGGCGTAGCGCCGTATCGCAAGAGCCTGACGTTTTCGTCGCGTGACGAGCGCCTGGGACAAATCTCCGGGACCTCTACCTCGTATGAATACCGCTTTAACTCTCAGCCCGTTCATTTCATGACATCAAAGCTACGCGCCGCGAAAATGAGGGAGAGGAGGAAAGGAGAGCGCGCGGGGTTTATCCAAGATTATTTTTGCTAGTTCCCAATTTTCCGAAATTCGAAGGTTCATTTTGCTGCGTTCACAATTTTTAATAAGTTTAAAATGAAAATTAATATTATTCAGACGCAAAAGTATCCTAAATTCACTGGTATCGAATATTATTCCTTCAGTTGGATTAGGCATTGGCACCCATGCCATTAAAATGCTAACTGACCCTTGGCAAAACATCTAAACAAGTGTTGCTTTAAAACCACTAAACACGTGGACGTAGTTTCTGGGAAGCATAGAAATTCCAGCCACCTATGAAATTGATGGGTTCATATTTTTTTCCAGTTATAAAAACACCACATCTGCTCCCCCAAGAAGCACAAATAGTTTGGTTCAAACAGGAAACCAGAACAGTGGCTTTTGCCGTGATAAAGAAGTACAATGACTCGCTGTCCTGAACGAACCTTGATGAGGTATACTGTTAGATTGCGACGGGATATATGGAGAAAGGTTCGACCTATGAAAGGAAACTGAAGTGGCCTTTTGTCGGGACCAAAATAATTGTGGTTGTGTGGATATTTATACAGCGTGTAGTTGGTCAGCCATTTCAAAGTTGCGCTGTAGATGAGCATTTTAGCCAGTGCAGTACAACCGCTAGCCTGGGGTCTTTAACGTGCACCACGCAGTAGGTATACACGACCGCACGCCGGTACGATGCTCATCCAGATCGAAACGGGCAGGGGTTCTGCAGCGCGAGCTTTCGCTCCACGTGCTCCGAGCTGGTGTGCGCTGACCCACTCGGCCACCGATTTCTTTTTTTTACATTTATGGCCGACATTGAAATTGTGAAACCAAAAAGTACAACAATGTAAAAATGTCGTCAATCGCTTACCGACCCCCCTTTTGTCGGGACCCTGTAATCTTAACAATACTCGTCCACTTTTACACTGTCAGAAATGCCTGCAAAACATACTGCTCCGCGATGTGCTCGTCACCAGTCATTGACCTTCCTCTGATCAGCCTAGCCGGTGTTGAGGGCATGTAGCCTACCAGTGCATGGTCACGCAATCACGGTCGCAAACGGGGTTACAGCACCGCTTTTCCCGTTGTACTGCATGAAAATGAGACTGAAATGTCCGACTACTCAAAAAATTGACTCACGAAAAATTTGGCCACAGTTCATCTGAGAAAACACTTTATTTTATAAGCCATAATGTTGATAAATACTCGCCACATGCACGACCCCCTGACGTAGCGGATGTATTCTTGCCATATGCGCGTATGTATACACACTGTTGCAGGTTAAGAATAGCAGAACAAGCTCCTCCCACGAAGCTATCTACTCCGTCCACTCCACCAGAGCGAACCCTGGAGAGAAGGCGAGTGGAGAGTTGGAAACCACCAATCCTTGCGTACAGAGAGCTTTGTGAGAGGCGCTTGCCCTGGTATTTTTAACCGCGACCAAAAGCGTCGCTGTGGTGGCAACTCGCGATTGGCCAAATGCTCACTGTGACGTCTTTA
Organism: Ixodes persulcatus; assembly: GCA_013358835.2. Lineage (NCBI taxonomy): Eukaryota > Metazoa > Arthropoda > Arachnida > Ixodida > Ixodidae > Ixodes > Ixodes persulcatus. Next base: position 111,636 of record JABSTQ010011469.1, on the reverse strand, counting down.
TCTGATTTAATGTTTCGTTCGCCCGACGGAAATCAGTGATATGTCAGCGTCAACTGTGACGATGTTGGCTTTAGAATGCGATGACTCCAAGCTTCTCATTGTTATTTATGCACAACCCACCAAACGAAACTTGTAGTTCGCAACTGATGATAAGTAGTCAAAGATTACCCCCCCCTGACGTCACGGCGAGAAAAGTTCTGTTCGTGAGCTTACAAACGAAAACCGTAACGGGGCGAAACCGAAACATTTCGGCGCTAATAGTAATCCTGTTAACTGAGCGACGGTGGACGTTGCCCGTTTTCCTCTGCTGCAACGGGCTTGAGATACACGCGACGCGGCTCGGTTAACGCGAACAGGCGACTACCGGCCTGTACTCTTCTGTACTCTCCTGTCATCAAATTACGAATACGATGGAAAGTAGTGCTGGGCACATTATCGATTAATCTACCAATTACCAATTAGTCACTTAATGCTTTCATCGCGATAAATATTTTTAACCGGTTAATCGGTTAAATTTTGTCAAACAAAACAAACAAACGAAAAAGTGAAAAGTGAACGCTTTCACCACGCAGAAGTGGCCGTTTACACCTGTGTGAAACCAAACTTTAGGTGAAATATTAGCCTAAAGTAAACTGCAAGGGCGAGATTGGTAACCCCAAACGATCGGAGAAGGTTACACGCGTCCCAGCCACTTCAACGTCGGGCGAGCGTCCGTTTAGCGCAGCAGAGACTACTGTGAACAATCGGAGGCAGGGGTTTCCCCAGGAATTGAAATTATGGGGGGGGGGGGGGTATAAATTTTTAGGGGGGGGGGGGGTAGAAGTGGTGCATTGAGAATAGAGGAGTCGTTGCGAATTAAGGGGGTGCCTTCAGAAAAACAAGGGGGGGGGGGGGGGCCCCTCCCCTAGGGGATGTGTAGGGAAATCACTGATCAGAGGAGTTCGATATTGCCGGAGTGCGCCAACGAACCTCTTTGCCTCTGCGGCTGGGCTGAAGTAATAATTTGCGAGTGTTGATGTCTCCTGTCTGTTCTCAATCACACATCAAGGTTGATTTTACATTCGAAACCGTCACACTGCGCCGTTTATAACGTTTTTCATCCAAGGCGAAACATTTAGTTATGACCCTTTATAACTATAACTGCTACGCGTGTATAAAGAACGAAACCGATTAATCGATGAAGCCACGCCCTTTGTTTCTTAAGTTGTCCGTGACGGTAGCATAAGTGGTAAAACATTTTGCCCGCCGATACCCCTTCGAAGCAAAATGCGAGAAAGCGTCAATGTCGTGTCTGTGCGAAAAGGGTGTCCCGCAGCGTACATTTATGCTCCGTGGCTCCCGGGCAGAAAAGGCTGGGGATGGGGTCATTCGCACCGGTCGCGTCGCTCCGAAGAACGATTCTTTCCGTTGCTAGCATTAAAGCGGCCAAATTGCCAGCCGTCTCATTTGACGGTAATAAGCGCGCGACATTAAGGCTTTTTTTGTAGTTGATCGCAAGTATTTACGTGTATACCCCTTTCCATCTACCCGCCATCTGCGTGTGTTTCTTTTTAAAGCAAATTAGGGTCCCTGACAGCTGAAGAAACGAGGGGCGTACCTTTAATCCTTTATCCCCTGTCTCACATTCACGCTGCCAGGCCGTGCACCAGTTCTCGGCGCTCACCTGGATAGGCGGCAGCTCCTTGTTTCTCTTCGCTTTGTTTCCGCTGGGTGGCGCTGCCCAATTTGCAGTCGCCAATAAGCGCTGCACGTCGAGTCAGCCCGAGACAAGTATATAGTCGTTTCGCGAGCAATTACGACGCCATTATATCGGACCACGAAAGCTCACCAACACCTAAATCTCCCCTTTTTTTTTTCTTCTTTCCCCGTACTTCGACTTCGTCCCTCGAACCCTGCAATCGGCACTGATTCCGAAACGAGCTCGAAGTACCTCATTGCCGCATTCATTTGTCGTTTGTGATTTCTACCAGTCTTAGTTACTGCCGTATTTTCCGAACGGAGAAGACGATGTTGTAGCTTACGTGCGCATTAACGGAGACGTCTTAACCGCGTAAATCGTCTCCTCGGGCCTCTCCTGTAACTGGAGCAGCGACACCTCGATTTGCACGAGGAGGAAGTCTGGACCACTTATTGAATAAGTTCGTGAAGGGCGGAGCGAGACAGCTAGCCGGTGGCGCGTTTCTATAGCGCCCTCGAGAGCGTCCTCATTAACTATTCAATTAATTCGTTTTTTTTTTGTTAGTTGAGGAAAATATTGATAATTGCGAAGCCTAGAGACTACCGTTGCCGTCCATTATACTATAGGATATACGACGGGCAATTTTGACGCCAACGTATGCCCGCTCGGAACGTTAGGGACCATAAAATCGCGCCTCTGGTGATTCCTTATACATACATAAAAACAAAAGTACTATTAGGTGCGACCACGGGTCGGCAAAGAGCGCCCTCTACTGCAGAATCACGCACTTATCCGTAGCCTTCTCACGTGAATATTTCGAGAGGGCAGCTTTGGGGTTTCGATACCTCGAGGACTCGCCCACGGCTATATGCTGGATAAATACGTAGAATCCTCCCCACCAGATGCCCTCTTTTCAAGAAACACCTTCCAGATGCCTACGCGGAATATATAAACTAGCGGCCGCGGCGCTGATTTGAGCTCGTAGAGTAGCGCAGAAAACTCCCCGGGTGCTCTCTTTGCGGATGGGACTTTCCCGCACTCGCAGCTGCAGAGAATAAATGCCTCCTCCATGTTGGTTTTTTTTTTTTTTTTCATCCACACCTTGACTTCCCTTTGGCCTTTGAGAGTCCTGTCCCCGCACATTAGGACATTACTCTGCGCGCGCATTTAACCCTTCATTGCCGTTTGTGCCGATTGTGAAATTAAACGAGTAAGTTGTAACACGCCACGTATTTTTAGACATCAGGATGAAATGGCAAACTCTCTTACGTTTTCCTTAACTTAAGATCCCTTTATTTCCAGCGATGACACTATAGACGCTTTACACACACGTCAAATTACAGCCGCCATTGCTGACCCTCTCTTGTCCTTCCCAGATGCCGAGCCACTAAAGCGTGCGTTGACGAGTTTCACAAAGGCCAATGGTGGGAAGAAGGACACAGTAGAATCTAAAATGGCAATAACCTGCCCTGCTATGGTAATGATGAAGTGAAGTAAATGGAATAAGAGGAACCAAAAACTGAAGGTCGGTTATGGCGGCGCCCATGCACAGCTGCTGCAAAGCGTCTATAGTATTGTATTCATGAAAACGATTAGAACTCTGGAAGAGGCTTCCTAAAGACCTGTTCACATATAGAGCGCAGCGCTAACACATCGATACCAGAGATGGCAGTAATGACATTACTGTAATGAAATTACAGCAATTAAATTACTTTGGGGAGTAATGAGTAATGTAATTAATTACTTCTCTAGGTTAGTAATTTAGTAATGTAATAAATTACTTTCAGGCAGCAATTTAAAACAAAAAAGTACTCATTACTTTTGAAATTACTTTTGTCCTAAATTAGAAAGTTTGCTTGCAAGCTTTAAAAAAAGAAGACAAAAATATTTTTTGCATGTTGAAATGTTGTGAAAGAGCATCGGAGGAAATAAACGACGGCCACCTGAGCGCAAAGCCTTCTAAGAAGAGCTGGACAGACGCACAAAGGAGGGCTGGAAAGGCGAAGGGGAAAAGCTTACGTGCAGACATCGCTGGGAGGCAACGGCTTACGAACTCAAGGCACGACAAATTCACGGCGTCGCGTCATCACGACGATACTCTACTTCGTTCATCCCTAAGATGACAGTGCGGTGGGAGCTGCAAGCTAACCACAACCAATCAAGCACCTCCCTTTAATCACCTGTCCCGTCCCTTTCTCTGTGCGCCAATATGAACGAGATCGCGGTTACGTGGCGGACTGCTCCAACAAACACGTAGCTTCCACCGTTCATCTCTAAGCTGACAGTGCGTCAGCTTAGGGATGAACGGCTCATAGGCTACAAGGTGACGGGCACATCACCAGCGAGTTAAACATAATTTAAAACCTGAGAGGACAGGAACGACTAGGGTGCCTACATGTTTCCGCTCCGCTTTAGGGTGGCGCCAACTTCTTGTTACCCTTTCCCAGATCCTCTCCCACCGCCATTTTTTCCCACTTCGTATTTCGCTAAACGTACACAACGTTGTAGTCTCGACACACCGGCAACACTGTGATGCCACTTCCGTTTCCGTTCATAAGAGGAGTCGGAGCAGTCGGAGGCTCAGCGGGATGGCGGTATTCGTGGCTGTCGCTCTCTTTATTCGGGCGTTTCGTATTTTGAAGTTGCAAGCAGAAATTGTGCGTTGCTTTTATCGAAACGCGAGTTCCCGCGACAAAAAGGAACGCCACAGACCGGCATTGAACGCCGAAACCTCGCCGTCGGAACGAGAGCGGTGAGCGCTTCCTAGCCCTAACGAGGATTATCGGCGTAGTCCGAGCGCACGACCGGCGACTCGGCGAGTGTGACAAAATGGTCGACGAAAACAGCGGAGGTTGCCATGGTAACGAGATAGGCAACACTGGTTTGTCGGCAACAGGTGTCACAAACGTTGTCGCCACCCTAAACAGCGGAGCGGCGGAAACATGTAGGCACCCTAGGAACGACAGATCCCCAGCCTTGTACTTCCTTCAAGCAAGGTCAAACCGTAAGCTTCGACCATTGTGAACAACAAACGACCAGAATAAATAGTTACTTCCAAATGCCTTGTCAAAGCCCCAGAACGTTTCGTGCGTCCTCGAGCAAAGCAAGTGCCGCTCGCGGTATGCCTCGCGGCCTTCCTTGCCTTGGGAAGTTTTGTTTGGGAATAATCCTACAAGCAGATATCGCCCCCCTTTGCTGGAAAAATGCACAATTTAGAAAGCTCGCACCACTCCTCAACTGGCGACGCTTCTGCTTAGCAATTATCCAAGCTCTTTGTGTGACAATGCGCAAAACCTTGGGCTCTTCGGGTGTTTGGGAAAAATGCTTCTTGAAAGGAATGACCGAGAATAGGTAACTATACTCGGCGACAACTTTTCTTGGCAATGAAGTGGAGGATACAGGCACGCGTTCCCTCTCCCATTTCGAGCGCTGAATAAAGCTGTGCGCGGGCTCTCCTCCTCTCCACTGCATTGCAAGAAAAGTTGTCGCCGAGTCTAGTGCCTTGGGAGAATAGAATTAGATTGCGTCCGACACGGAAGGGAAACGTTTCACGTGACGACTTCTTGTAAGAACGAGCTGCCATTGCGCGACTTAACAAACTGACACGGACTACAGCTTCTAAATCAGGAAGAGGGAAACATATTACGCTTGTGTGAGGTAATTCACCTCTCGTGTCGGTTTGGCCGACACGAGGGAAGAAGATGAAGTGAATAAAGGGTTTCGTTGCGTGCCTGACTCCATGTTGAAAGCTTGCCCTTTTCCCACATCGAACATGGTGTCAGAAGTGGGATCGGGATACTACCTGTGTTAACCCGTCAGCTCGCGAAGCGACCGGCTCTTCTCCAGACGCCGAAGCGACCGCTAAAGCAGCTGCTACAGGGAATATCTCGGGTCAACCTCAAGGTACAAAACCGAACACCAGGTACGCCATGGCATCGTTCCAGATAGATCCGCCTGAGGCCTTTACCTTCGCCACTCCAAATGAATGGCCCTCATGGAAGAAACGTTTTCTTCGGTACCGCACAGCCTCTGGATTGCAAGCTGCAGCCGAAGAAAGACAAGTTGACACGCTCGTCTATTTGATGGGCACTCAAGCGGAAGATATCTTCAACACTTTCAAGCTAAGTACAGAAAACGCCAAGAAGTTCGATGTCGTGCTAGCCCACTACGGAGCCTACTTCTTTCCAAAACGCAACATAATTTATGAAAGAGCACGATTCAACACCCGAACACAAGGGGAGAGTGAATCAGTGGAGGAATTTTCAACGGCCCTGCACACGTTAGCCGACACGTGCAACTTCGGCGAACTCAGAGAAGAACTAATCAGAGACCGCTTGGTGGTAGGCCTGCAGGACAAGAAAGTTTCAGAAAAACTACAGTTGGACTCGTCGTTAGACTTGATGAAGGCGCTCATGGTCGCCCGTCAACATGAAACAGTCCGACAACAACAGAAAGAACTACGTCCCACAGAAAGCCCAGAGTCAGTACACCAGGTTCACACTAGCAGATCATTTACAGTGCCACAAAAGGCTGCGGTCACTTGGGATAGGACTTTGTCAAAACGTCACCAGCATGACGCCAAAAATCCAGAACGATCCTGCACCTGGTGCGGACACGAAACACACTCTCGGGCAAGTTGTCCAGCAAAAGACGCGGTGTGCAGAGGTTGTGGAAAAAGAGGACACTTTATGACAGTTTGTCGGTCGACGTCTTCTCTCAGGAATGTCACCGAGCAAGGAGAGGGATTTTTCTCAAAAGGACATTTGATGACGGCCTCAGGTCCAGCTACCCAAACAAGAAACGACGGTCAAGAGCCAGGATTCCTCGGCACAACGTCAAACTCCCAAACTTCAAAGTGGGAACTAATGATACTAGTTGAGAACCACCCAGTACTATTCAAGGTAGACACCGGGGCAGACGAAACAGTGATCCCCGAAGACCTTTTTAGGAGTCTCTTCAAAGACCCTAGTCTAAACCCGCCGAGGCGCCAGCTTCAGGGGCCCGACGGAAGACGACTTCACGTCTTGGGCGTCGCAAACCTAAACCTCTCATTCAAAAACTACAGGAACGAAGAGGAAGTTTACGTCCTCCGAGGCCTCAAAACACCGCTTCTTGGAAGGCCAGCTATAGAAAAGCTCAAGGTTCTCCCTGAGATCTGCCAGGTGCGGAGCCTCTGCCCCGAGGAGGAGTTTCCCTGTCTTTTTGAAGGGCTCGGCACTATGAAAGGAGACTACGAGGTAAAGCTAGCACCTGATGCAACGGCCTTTGCCCTGACATCGCCTCGCAGGGTGCCCCTGCCTCTTTTCAACAAGACAAAGATGGAGCTGGAGAGGATGCAACAACTGGGAGTAATTTCACCAGTGACAGAACCAGTGGCGTGGTGTGCTCCGATGGTAGTGGTTCCTAAACCCTCAGGAGCCATACGTATCTGCGTTGACTTTACGCAACTGAACAAGTACGTTCAGAGAGAATGGCATCCGATTCCATCAGTGGAACACACTTTGGGAATGCTCCAGAAAGCAACCGTTTTCTCGAAGATTGACGCCAACTCAGGGTTTTGGCAAATACCTTTAAGCGAGGACAGTAAAATCCTGACGACATTTATAACACCTTTTGGCAGGTTCTGCTTTAACAGGCTGCCGTTTGGAATTTCTTCGGCGCCAGAACATTTTCAAAGGAGGATGGCCGATGTTCTTTTAGGGCTAGAAGGAGTTGCATGCCATATGGACGACGTCCTAATCTGGGGGTCCACACAAGATCAACACGATGGTCGTCTAAGAGCAGTACTGGAACGTCTCACTCAAGCTGGGATAACGCTAAACAAAGAGAAATGTCTCTTCAGCGTTACGAAGATTTCCTTTTTAGGGCACCTGATCGAGAACAATCTGGTTCGTCCGGATCCAGCAAAGCTGTCTGCTATTCTGCAGATGCCAAGTCCCACATCAAAAAAGGAATTACGCCGCATCATGGGAATGGCTACGTATCTTGCACGTTTTGTCCCCAATGGTGCACAGGTCTTGGAACCACTGTCATCGATGCTAAGCACAAAACATGATTTTGTGTGGAACCAACCTCAACAGCTTGCATTTGACCAGTGGAAAGCTATGCTTTCTTCAGACCCAGTTTTGGGTATCTACGATCCAAAGAAACCGTTGTAAGTGCAGACGCATCAGCATATGGACTAGGTGCTGTCTTGCGCCAGAAGGAGGGACAACGGTTCAAGGTAATTGCATACGCGTCAAGGCTTATGACAGAGACCGAACGTCGATATGCACAAATAGAAAAAGAAGGCTTGGCACTCGTGTGGGCCAGCGAAAAGTTTCGAGACTACCTCGTAGGAAGAGTCTTCACTCTCGAAACTGATCACAAGCCTCTCATCTCACTTTTTGGGTCCAAAGCACTCGATGACTTGACACCAAGGCTACAAAGAATGCGCATGCGACTCATGCGTTTTACGTATGCCATCGTCTATGTCCCCGGCAAGGATCTAACGGCAGCCGACGCTCTGTCAAGGTCTCCTATCTCACACTCGGAGCCCTTCGACCTCGAAAATGAGATCGATGGCTACATCAAGCACATCGTCTCCTCTATGCCGCTAACATCATACAGTGTTCAGCAGGTCGCCAGTGAACAACAGAAAGACGGAGTATGCGCGCGGCTTCGTCAACTCATTCTAACAGGGTGGCCAAGAAGAAGAGATCTGGAGGAAGAACTCAAACCTTATTGGGAAGATAAAGACAACATCTCACTTGTTGACGACGTAATAGTTCGTACCTCAAGAGTGATAATCCCTGAGAAAATGCGCGACACCGTCCTTCGCCAACTTCATGAAGGTCACTTCGGGATAGACAAATGCAAAGGACGAGCAAGGGATTCTGTTTGGTGGCCCGGAATTGACTTTGATATTGAGCGACTCATCAAAAACTGTCACGTATGCCTCAAACAGAGTGTCAACCGCAAAATGCCTCTTCTGCAAACAGAATTCCCCCAGCGTCCCTGGGAAAGAATAGCGATGGATTTGTTCTTCTGGGACGGAGCCTGGTGGCTAATCATAACTGACTATTTTTCACGGTACCCAGAACTGGTCCGCCTTGGTGGTCTCTCATCGGGAACTGTGATCACCCACTGCAAGTCTATTTTTGCGAGGCATGGAATACCGGACGTGGTGGTATCCGACAATGGACCCCAGTTCGCTAATCGCGAATTTGATGGCTTCGCAAAGGATTATGGTTTTCGCCACATCACTTCCAGTCCAAGGTACCCTCAAAGCAATGGAATGGCAGAAGCCGCGGTCAAGATAATAAAGTCGTCGCTAAAGAAAACAGAAGACCCGTACAAGACCCTGCTCGCTTACAGAACGAGTCCATTGAAAAATGGATACAGTCCGGCAGAACTTCTGATGGGCAGGAGGTTACGAACAACTGTTCCAGTCTCGTCTAGCCGCCTTGTTCCCTGCCTTCCAGACCTCCACAACGTAAGAAAATTTGAAATGTCTCAGCGACGAAAACAAAAAGAAGACTTCGACCGCCGGCATGGCGTCCGAGACTTAGTCGACTTGGACGAGGGAACTGACGTGTGGGTAGTCGACCTGCAACGACAAGGAGTCGTCCAAAGCAGTGCAAATGAGCCCAGATCATACTGGATCGACACTGAAGCCGGAGACTCTATTCGCAGAAACAGAACACACCTGATTCCCTTACCAAGTCAGGCTTCAGGATCAGAAGTACAGGTACCCGAGAATGTGCAAGAAGACGATGCGGATTCACCAGAGCCTGGGCCCCATTGCGTCGATAGCGGCCACGCTCACACAAAACGTGGAAGATGTGTTCGAGTACCAAAGAGGTATCAAGAACAATGAACGATGCAGGTGTGAGACTTAGAGGGGGAAAGGTGTGATTGTTTGTTGTGAGGCTTAGGAGGGGAGATGTGTGATTGGTTGTTGGTGTTAGACTTAGTAGGGGAGATGTGTGAGGTAATTCACCTCTCGTGTCGGTTTGGCCGACACGAGGGAAGAAGATGAAGTGAATAAAGGGTTTCGTTGCGTGCCTGACTCCATGTTGAAAGCTTGCCCTTTTCCCACATCGAACAACGCTTTTAGTAAGAACCTTCACCGTTGAATGAACAGCAAAACCGGTGAGTCAACTGTCTTTCTGAGTCACATCTAAAAACGCTTTTCATCATGTTTAACACTTATGTCGCGTGCGCCAGCAAAACCACTGTTCAGTATGGTTCACTTTGAGGTACAAAAGGTTGTTGCGGTGTAAACGCATGCACAGCGCCTCGCTTCTCCCGGATTTAGTTCCTGCACCCGCTCTGTGTGGGCAAACGAGGGCTTGTTTTGCAAACACTGTGTTGGTGTATGCGGTAAATAAAATGAACACCAATTACTGCCTCAAGGTATTCAAAAGTAATGTCAAAGGAATTTCATTACTTTTGGAAAGTAATTGTAATGTAATGTCATTACCTTCAGTATGTGGTAATTTGTAATGCAATTTAATTAAATTTGTGCAGTTTTCAGAAAAGTAATTAGTAATGTAATTTAATTACTATTTGAAAGTAATTTTGCCATCTCTGATCGATACAAACACAGCATTTCATTGCCACAATTATGGTTATTACCCCCCCCCCCCCCCCGCCCCGGCCCGGTTCGGGTATACAAAGGACCAAGTCACTTTATCAACCAAAACACCGCTGTTCTCCGTACTTTATCAACCAAAACACCGCTGTTCTCCGTACAAGAACTAGATCGAATACAAGGTAAGTATATTGATGAAGGCGAACCTGAACGTTTCAGAAACTGGGAACTTCAAAAAAGTATCGGGGAACTTGCGCATAATCGTGCGTCTGGACCTTGGCGTCGATTCTCTTCTCGTATATTTGTTTGCAAAAAATAACCCGGTATACATACAGATTTCTGCTAACCGACCATTTATAACCATTAACGGGGAAGGTTAACCACGTACACCGCCGACCTCCGGTACCATTCCGCTCATTAAAGGTTCCGAAAGCACTGCGTCTCATAAACGCTTTTCACGGTCACCGACGAGTCAGTCCCGAACGATGACCGCACACAGTAGCTTCGGCAATCGTCCACGCTTAGCCGGTATCATTGATTACGAAAATGGCAGCCGTGTCACTTTAATTTCTCCGTGCCTGAGCAGTGGGGGGGCCCCCCATCTGTAAGTCATCTATCATTATAGGAGCCCGCAATAAATGGGCAGATTCTAATGAGAGGCTTCCGTAAGCCCTCGGAGTCTTCCGGCTCGGGAAGTTTCGAGAGGGGGATCACCATTAGCGTGTATCTCCGTTCGTGCCATGTTCGCTTCGGTACTAGACCCCCCAACTGCGTCTCCGCTTTCACGTGTCGATTAGTGCCAGAGCGACGGGCAATTGGCATGAAAAATGATACCGCGTATCGCCTTCGTCTGCTTCCGCTACTAAAATCGTCGTGCCGCCCGCAAGGATAGGCGGGGCACCCCAGAGTCACTTCACGCAACGCGCGGGAGAAGCAATAAAAAGGGCCAACAGCTGCAGTGACCACAACCGAATGCGCCTAAGCGTGCGGAAGTGTCACGGAAGAGATTCCAGTCTGCCATCCCAGACGCTCTGACGCGCATTCGCACACTGCCTGCACGAAAGCACACCCGCACGCTTACTTCCCATGCCCAACGACTCGGAGCTACACCTTTTTGAAGTTCTCACCTGACACCTTCATGATATCGGCAAAGCAACCAAAGATTTTGATTCAGAAGAGCCAACGATCTCGTTTCTCTGTAGTAGGCATCTCCGTATGCCGTGAGACCGATGCCATCCGCTTGACTGGAAGCGCAGGAGAATCACAAGGATGACTTTAAGTTCTCTTGCCTCCGTCCAGCACGTGCTCGCTATCTTTTTGTGCCTTCTTGACCGCACGTGGGCGCTAGGTGCTTACCTAATGCCAGATCACCCAGAAAACAAGGCGAGACAAACGCAATTACTCCCTGTTTATAGGAGTAGCCAGCGCTCGGGAACACTAACCGGTGGCCGACTGTGTAAGTGCACCCCCGCTTGAAATACGGGGAGCAAGCTCCCGCTCTTCCTTACGGGCTCAGAATCCTCACACGCATAATACCCATGTGCGGGCGAGAGCCATTTCTGCATGACGCACGTTAAGATCTCCTACGTTATCAATCGCACTGCACTGGCGAGATTGCATCTCTACAGTCCTGCCGGACGCCATCTTAGAGCAGACGGCACTTCCCTATGTCCAAACCTCGGTTAAACAAATATAACTGCTGCTATGCCGCTGCTGTTGTAAACCTATCACTCACCTTATTCAAACATCGTTAGAAATCTCAACAATGTTCCAGATACGATTAATCGTTTTGCCCTCATGAACAGCCATTTAATCTCAGCAAAGGCATTAAATGCGGCACAGTGGTACCATGGGGTAAATACAGGACCTATCATTAGACTCGGGGCAAGACGCGAGAGTGCGAGGCCGCGGGTGTGAAGAGCCCTGCACCGGCCACTCCCTGCGAGTGCTCTCTGTCGCCCATCCTGCAGGTCAGAGCGACTGAGGCCCAGCAGTGCAACAATGGATCGTTTGATAGACACCCGCCTGCGGCTCGCCATATATAAGTCCCTGCGCGAATGTCTTGCCGACGTTACACGTATTCGCTTCTCTTACACCTGCCGCCAGCCCAGACGAATGTTCCGGAGGTCCCTGAGCTGTATCTCATCCTACAGTCGTTCCATTCCGAGATCTGAGAGAAGGCTTTGGGAGGGGCCCCGAATCTCACCGTCGCTGTAGCCTGCCGTCCCACCGGAAGAGAATTCGCTGCGAGGGAGTATATGAACCCAGCCCCTGATATATTTATGACGTGCGGATTGCTATGCATATATATATCGACACGTCGTACACATGTACGCGTCGTTTTCACTGTGTGTGTGTGTGTGTGTGTGTGTGTGTGTGTGTGTGCGTGCGCGTGTGTGTGTGTGTGTGTGTGTGTGTGTGTGTGTGTGCGTGCGCGTGTGTGTGTGTGTGTGTGTGTGTGTGTGTGTGTGTGTGTGTGTGTGTGTGTGTGTGTGTGTGTGTGTGTGTGTGTGTGTGTGTGTGCGTGCGTGCGTGCATGTGTCTGTGTGTCTGCGTGTTTTGGTGGAGAGGAGCAGGGGAAGACCGCGTCGCGAGCAGATGGTCAGCTCTAAAAATCTAGTCGGAGAAAAAACGATAAATATTAGGACCAAAACCTTCTTTTATTTATTCTGTTTCTAGCTGCTGCTGTTCTTTCTTTAATAACTGATAAAAAATAAATAAAAAGGAGACATTGGCTGCTGCTATAGCAGCGCCGGCTACTCCTTTGAACTTGAGTGATTAGCGTCCATTTCCTTGCGAGTTCACAGTTGTCACATAAAATAAACACTGCACAGAACACCCTGCACTACACTCCACGTTATGAAAGTACACTATTTACATCAGGGTGCAATGATTTGTCAGGCTATTTATATATAATTCCTACACTAAAATGTACGTGGTATACTATACAATATACACTAAAGGGGGCGGTATGCACATTAAATTGTTCAAACACTTTTTACATTAAAAGCTCAATTTAGCGCGATAATATACAACCAAGGTATATGAGTACAGAATTTCACAGGTGAAGTATGTGTGCAATGTAAATTTATCTTATTTAATAAGCTTACAAGTCCGTGCTTCTTTTTTTTTTTTTTTGTGACTTTTGAACAGATGCTTTATCACACCTTCGCATAGTTTACGGTAAACATAACTCCACAGTTTTCGCCTTCATTATTTTTTTTTTTCTCATCTCGGTTTTATAATCTTTGAGTTCGAAACTGGAAGGGCCCACACAAGGCGAGCACGCTCTTTGAAGTTTCATTTGAATTCGGGCACAGATGTGCTCGTTACTAAGCCGTGCCTGATGCTTCTAAACTCGCCCTCCGAGTACACCGACTAACATCTCCCTCCCGGCTCTCTTATTGCATCCGCAATCTGCCCTTCGCTCGCTGCTCTGTCGGTTCGTGTGCAGTGCAAGCCGCTATCGTAAAACGTACGCGTTCATTACACCGTAGTCGCGCTTCGCTGGTTTTAAGGCCTCGCGCCGTTATCGCGGTGACCCAATCTAACAGTGATCTCTTCCTCCAAGCTGGCGTCGAATCCCTTTTAAAGCGGCGTCTCAGCGGACGCCGTTGCCGTCGCTCGCACAGTATACGCTGACTTCGCGTCGTGTTCCATGCTGCACGAACCTGTCGCGTTCTAAGAGCAAACAAATTCGACCGCGTATAGTAGAAGCTGATTTATTTACAGCGCGTTTAATGTCCGACTGAAGTATGTCCGATTCCGGCATTGCATTTTACGGGGAAGTTAGACGATACGTGCACACCGCTCATGGTCTAGTACACGGGAGAAGCGCGGTCAGAAACTTCCTGATTTGCGGATGTACAAGAGCGAAGAACCGCGTGCTTTGATTTCGAAACTGATTGATGGCGTTCACAGCAGAAACAGGTTCAGCGTGGGATTTGTTGTCGAACGGAGGTGGTGTTGTCCATTTGACGAGTGGTTGGCAAAGCGGACATTCCTTTTCTCCATTCGTCGTCAGGCAAGACCACCTGGTGGTCTTGCCTGAAATAAAAAAAATGTTTAGTGGTATAGCAAGACCACGAGTCGTTTAATAAACAGTGGTCAATTTTAGAACGATCTTCATTACTGTTTTCAGAGAACGAGCGCGGACCTCAGCCGAACAATGCGGAGAACAAGTCGTCTGCTTCTTGCGCAGGAGTTGCGGTGACGTCAGAACGATGTCGAGCTCTCATTGGCTTTGATTAAAAGGATAGTGGGTAGACCTCAATGCTAGATGCCTTGAGGTCTATCCACTATTTTTATTTTTCAATCACCCAATAAGAGCTCGACGTTCTGACATTATCACAATCCTTGTGCAAGAAGCAGACGATTTTGCGCTGATCAAAGCGCTAGGAATCAACCGTCGCACTTCTATTTTACCTGAGGCACTGGTAGTCAAATTTTTAAACGATTTGTGAACAAAAATAATGTTTGTTTTTATTGAACTGACTTAATTTTGATCCGATATAAAGTGTTTTAGGAATAAAAATAACAAAAAACCATACACGCTTCATGATTAACTTTCAACATTGTAAAAACCTCAAACCGAGGGAAAAAAAAAAGTCTGAGACCTTTGTGCGCGTTGTACCCTTTTTTATTAATCGGTCTTGGGTTTCCACGATATACTCAAGGTGTCAGAACAACACACGTACGGAAGAGCTAATAGCGTGAAATCAACGTGGAGTAATTGATACCTCAAACAAACCACGAACATTATCGACGAAGATAAGGAAGAACTTGAGACGTTCCATGACACTCCTTTTTCAGCGATCTCTCGCTGTAATTTCAACTTAATCTGAAGAACATTTGAAAGAACCACTGCGTAGCTCTGTTAACGTTCTTAGGTGTGAAGTATTCTGCAGAGCTGCGCCAGATAAAAACAAAAATCTGTCAATGATCTATCTCATGGTGTCAAGCCACAGGCCTCTTACCGACACTGTACTGTGTGTTACAGTGCGGCTACTCGCCACTGCACCAAGCCGCGACGGAGGGACACGAGGAGGTGGTGAGGCTTCTGGTCAAGCACAACGTCCTCGTCGACATCCAGGACGAAATGGTACGCATTTGTTGCAGCACTCTCTCTGTCGCGTGCAACAGCGGGCAGCATGAGGCGTGCCCTAGCGTTTATAAACACCGGCACGCCTCCTAATCGAGTGACCCTATTTGAAGACAGGACGAGCCGCCCTTAGGTCTATATAAGTAAAGAAAATCCCCTTCCACCATTTTTTTCTTCTTCGTCTTCAACTGTTCGTACATAGGGTTATACGGTCTAGCCGCTTCCCATCTTGTAGGACACTCGCTTGTTTCTGGTGGTGGGCTCCCCACGTTGCAAGTATAGTAGACTACCCAACGCCCAAGCTTGAATTTTGCAAATGGGCGTTGTGGCTACACCTTTGGGAGGTCGCTTGTAACCCGACACCATTAGTCACTTGAGAGAGGCGCTCTAAAACGGCCCACGGTCACATCTGGGTCATCTTACACTTACGGGTCTATGTGCGGACATGTCATGGTGTCTCTGCACGCATGCTCTCAAGATAGAACTACGCTCAAGCAATTTCGGTTAAGTGGTTCGTGACAAACGGCCTTTGATTTTCATCGGGTGAGGCCAAGCATATGCGTTACAGTGCATCGCATTCGACTTCATCAGTGACAATTCGTTTCGAGAAACAAACGAGCTGTCAGCCGAAAAAGTTGTCCCGGAGGATTTGACCGTAACTCTTCGACTCTCCGAAGCTCCAAGCTGCTTTCAGAAGCGACCGCTCTGGTTACGAGCGCATCCTGAAACAAAAGACAATTCTGATGAGTCTCCCCCAAAAAAAAAACCTGTTTGTTTGCTGCCCTGCCCCTTCCCTCCCTCCCTCCCCTTCCCCCCTCTGCCTTAAGAAAAAAGGACTGCCCTCCCCCACTCTGGAGATTTCGTTATGCGCATATGTATTACCATGCGCACCGTAAGAAAAGGAAGCGGCTTCAGAGAGCCAAGCCTTTCCTGCCAGCCAGAAGCACACACCCACAACCCGTTAAGACCCCGCAAAACAAATTGAGGAAGTTCGTTAACCGCGTTAAAAAAACGCCAACGCAGAGAAGCGCACCCGACAAAAAAACAATCAGCGTGGCGCGTTCCCCGAACCCGACTTCACCCGACTGTGTGAACCGCCCAAGGATGCTTTATAAACGTGAGTGGGCAAGGGGGGACAGTTCCTGCACCCGTACAATGGATCTTTTCTTTTTCTCTTGGCCCGTATTGACGTTTTAGATTCAACGTTTTTACACACGCGCGCTACGAGACAACACTGCCGCAGCCATAAACAACAAGAACCACGAAGCCTCGCACATGGTGTCTCGCGTTGATGGGCGAATCTCCGGGTGGGCGAAGCTATAGAGTCGAACCGAGCCCCTAGCCGATGCATCACGAAAGGTTAAGTCACCGAGGTCAGATCGCAGTGGGGAGACCTCTGGATAAGCTGCATCCATTGCCACGTCGACTTCGGCGGGGGTAGAAACGCGGACGGAGGTCCGACTTGTCGTTTCGGTGCGCCAAGCTCGAAACAGCTGCAGCCAAAAAGCGAGAAAAACAAAACATATTCAGCGTAAGTCATTTGGACTCTGCTCGAGAACGGCTACGTCTCCGCAAAAGAAGACCGAGCATAGCCACGTCTTGCTTCTTTCCGCTCCTTCGTTTACGGCGAATTAAGAAGAACTCGAAAGGTTAACAGAGTCGCCTCGAGGATCGTGCACCCGGATATGGTAACGTTGCATGTGCCCGCTGAGATAGACAAGGACTATAGGAGGCACGCTGGCGAGCGAATTTGTGCTCAAAAATGCTCGATGAGGTCATCTTGCCGATAATGTGTAGCCGCAGAGCTCGGCTGATGTCTGCACTCCGGGTTTCGTATGAACGCTTTGATGACAACGCCCTCTCGGTGTAAGCTCCCTCGTCGCTGTAGTCTAGGTCTTCCCCTTGTCTGTAATGTATATGAACTAAAGCGCGATCTTTGTGTCTTCGCAACAGCACGCCAACACGGCACTGCATGAGGCGGCTTGGAAAGGCTACAGCCGGACCATCGAGATTCTCTGCAAACACAAGGCTAATGTATATATTAAAAATAAGGTGAGTTATTTTTTTTATTTGTTTTTTTCGCTGGGCGTTTTGAAAAGTTTGTTTACGCATTCCTTTTGTGTCGTGTGTAGTGCGTTTCGACGTCTCATGGCGTGCCAGACAAGCTCTTGAATTCAGACTTCGAAAGTAACCTGAAGCGATGACGCTCTAAGTTGTTCCCGTTCGCCTACGTCAACGTGAAAGCTGTTATTTCGTGTTTCCTTCGTACGTTCACGTTGAACTTTCTCATTTCAGGGCGGATTCTCTCCCCTTCACCTAGCCTGCCAGAACGGCCACAACCAGAGCACGAGGATTCTTCTGTTGGCCGGATGCAAGCCCGACATTAAAAACAACGTAAGATCGCGCAAAATACTATTCGCAACTCCAGCCCGCCGCTCGCCCTCTCGCGGATAAAACGAAGAACCAGAAGAGCGGGGACGGCGGCGGAGACGATGGCAGGAACTGTCGTCCGTCGTACTGCTGCTACCGCATGTGTGGTCGGCGTGTACGTTCGTCGCGAGTGCGTTAAAATATGAATTGTGTTCTTCGCAACAGCATCGCCCGAAGGAACCGGGATGTCTCATTTCACCGGGGACTCTTCATAGATAGCATACGCTTCGGATTTCGAGTGCTGCGGTCGCCAGCTTAATCTGTGCTCAACGTGACGGCAAATGTTGCCGCTAGCAGTGCAAAGCTATTGCGCACGGTCTGAGAAAGTCTATTGTTTCCTGAACGTAGGAGAAAACTGGCGCTACGGTCTGTCGAGCGATACACACCGGGAATCAGTTCGCGTTTTACGCGCTGAAAGGCCGTGACAAGGAACATGACCGCGTTTGCTCCAAGCACTTTTAAACCAAGTACGCACTTGCGCATACTCACTTTCAGGTAATTACAAAGCCAAATATAAAACAATGCTCGCAGCATTTTTAAGCGTTTCTGTGTTAGCCGTTCTTACGAGTGCTTAGAACGGACTCTTTTGGCGAGACGGGTTGCAACGCTGCAAATAACACACATGTGTGGTATACTGTATATTCGAATATCTTTGTATGATTGAGCAATTAATAAAAAAAAAACGCTGATGGCGTTAACAGGCAGTTTTAGCATAGAATTGCAGCAGGCTACAGTGGGTACAACAACGATCCTAACGTTCGCTGAAAATAAGGCTTCAAATAAATAATAAATAAATAAATGTGCAACGCGAACCTCCGGTTGCAACGCCACACCGTACGACAGCCTGCGGTCACGTTATGCTAAATCTGCCTATTAGTAATCATGGCGCAGGTTGATCACTTGTTGTAAAATGCGGTAAAACCGCGACGGTGTGCAGTGAGTTCTGAGCCCCTTAAGGTGTATCCACACGACGGACTGGGCCGCGGACCGATTGATCACGTGATGCGCGGCCCGCGGGCCGCCCGGCTGCAATGAGCATCCACACGGCGGACCAAAAGAGCAGACGACAGAGTGAACGGGCCGGTCTAACCCTCGACCTCACAGCTCCGCCAAACGCATGCAGCGAGCTGCTTTGAGGCTATTTGTAAGGAGCCAAGATGGAGGTTGAACGAAAAAGATGTTAGGCCGCGGTGGCCCTGGCGTTGACTATTGAGGACGAGGAGGACTTAACTGAACCGAAAAGGGCAATCCCACAGAGCGGGGAATTGCTCCACGGGCGCGATGAAGTAAAAAGTTGCATCGTCGCAGCATGCCGCCATCGTCGCACATAAAAAAGTTCGTCTTCTTCGTCTTCAACAGTTTGCGCCAAAAGAAAACGACTTTGGATTTGGATTCCAATCCAAACAACAGTCAGCTTGTTGCCAGACTTAGCGCTTCAATTATGCTAAAAACGCCGCGGTCCGCCGCCAAGGTCCGGGCGAGAAAAGTCACTTGGCATTTCTCAGAAGCGCGGGCCGCGGACCGCCGGCGGACCTCAAATACCGGTGACGTAAGATCACGTGATGCACGGCCCGCGGACCAAAACAGCAATTTGGTCCGTCGTGTGGATACACCTTTACAGAGACGTTAATATTTGCTGTGAACGCTTCCCTTTCGAAGCTTGACGGTAACCCTGCATATTTTAGAGCCCTCAGGCACGACGCAAACACCGCGATATCTTCGTCACCCTCGAAAATCTTCTGCCACGTACAGTGACGTGGCCGGCGCCCAACCCCCGTTCGCCTTCAACAAAGCTTCGCAAATTCTGTGAGGTTTCAGCGACTTCTAAATATAGCTTGATCGTTTTCCTAACGCCCGTAAACATCTCCGTCACCCGTGATATGCTCCTGGCCCGACCGCTTTGCATTTGCAGTCAAATAAATTAATGTAAGCACACCTACCAATGTCAGCGAGCAGGAGCACGGGAAATCCTGGAGAGTATATTCCCGTCTCTTCCGCCCTCTTAGAAGTATACCGCCCCGCCATCTATAGACGTTTTTCGTTTTCTTTTTGTCCTCAGTCACGTGGGTTTTGTATGTGGTATGCGGGACAAAAAAACAAATAAATAATAATAATAATAAGACATTTCAACATGGAATATGCGAGAAAATATAGGTGCGACAAGAGAGCAATGTGTGATAATCAGGCATTTTTTTGGGAACACCTTCAAGCGGCGTGGAGAGATCAAAACGTTGTTTTAACCCATACCAGAACTGACGATATTCAAGATTGCTGCGCCCTTCTGGAAAAAGTGTTTAAGGTGTCGGAGATGCGAATACCCGATCAAAGTTGGGCGACTTCCGGTTTATTAAAAAAACAAATTATGCTTTACCGATGGGAGGCAACAGTAATGAAATACAAGTGCGAGCAGGCACGAGTCTGACATTCGCTGGTGCTTCATCGCGCGAATGCGTGCCCACCAATGCACTCTTTTTTTATTTTTTTGGATGGATTACGAAGCGATATTTATTTTGATATTTATTTTGAGTTAGGGTCAGTGTTGGCGATAACGCGTTACGGGTAACGGCGTCACCGGCACAACTTCAGAACAGTAACGGATAGCGTACTTAAGTTAGTTATGTCGAGTATTGGGTAATGTAGTTACGTTACTGGTTGCATCTTTTTTCCCAGTACATAAAACAAAAAATTACAGTTTAGTTTCTTTCTTTTTTTTTTGTCTTTACGGGCAAAGTCATGTGGATTCTCGCACTTAACCCACATACCTTCAAAATTTTCAAAAACAATAACATGTAATGTTTTTTTTTCTTCTTTTTTTTAATATGGCGTTTATGCATATCTGTAACATCAAAGCGGTAAAGCGTTTCATTTCCTAAATAAAAAGGAACGAAAAAGTAACGTGTGTTACTTTTTATCTGTAACAGTAACGCGTTCCTTTTATTTTGAGGCAATATAAGTCGGAAGCGCGTTTCTTTTTTAATTTGCAACTAACGAATAACGCATTTGGCAACTCTTCTTCGGTAACGCCTATAACACTGGTCAGGGGGTTCCCGAAACGCTTCTGTTTCTAAGGCGCCAGTCCGGAAATAAAATAATGTCTCGAATTCGCTCAAATGAGCCTCGGAACATAAATGCCTAGCTTTTTATTTATTTTTTTCTTTATCTTTCTTTGGAGTTGGGGAGAAAAGGGGGGGGGGGGGGGGGGGGGGGGGTTATTTTGTGACATTCTTTCCAGTTACTTAAAGATTTGTTCTTTGAGAGTTGAATACATTTTCGAAAGTAAACCATGTTGATGAAAACAATGCATAGCAGATCTGTATGAGAGCAGTGTTCCATGCTCGTTCTTTGAGGGGGATGAGGCCAAAAGCATGGGCTTAGCTTATATAGTAGGTATTGATTACCATACTCGATAAAAACTGAGTAACGCTCGTCAACTTAACGTCGGCAGTTCGCGACAGTGGTCTCACAGGGTGCTGCTTCGGTTTCTACGTTGCAGTACGGAGATACGCCGTTGCACACCGCATCACGCTACGGTCACGCCGGGGTGCTTCGGATACTGATCAGCGCCTACTGCAACGCCAGTGAAGTCAACAAGGTACGCCAACGCCTCGAAACTGAGGGCATACGTATAGGATTCTTAGTTGATTGTGTCCTATTGGTTTGGACCGGAAACTCTACCGGGATTATA
The DNA here is from genome assembly GCA_013358835.2 of Ixodes persulcatus. NCBI lineage: Eukaryota > Metazoa > Arthropoda > Arachnida > Ixodida > Ixodidae > Ixodes > Ixodes persulcatus. The sequence goes on along the minus strand of JABSTQ010011469.1, from coordinate 90,167 downwards.
TTGCAAGATGCTGTGTATTTTCTATACTTGGTTCTTTTCTTTTCACGAGCCTTTTAAAACAACCGATATTTGAGTTTGACGTCTCTGAGGCGTTCTGCTCAGGGAACGTTCTATCGCGAGCTTCATTCGAATCGAAAGGCCCGAACCATTCACTTAAATATTCATCTTACGCTAACAGAACGCAGGCAAATTGAGATTGGGCTTGTTACCTCCATACTATGCCCTATTTGCAACTAGGTTTTTAACAGCCTTTTACGAATATTCGTACATAATTATCGGGCGATCGCCCCTGCGCTCAAACCATACATCACGCTTTCAACTCGTTTTGCTCGCTACATCAGACCGCAATCGTGTGGTACATTGGAAACGTTTAAAAAGACGGCGATGATGTCTGTGACGATATCACTGTTCTCACCCGTGCAGAATGGAGACAGCGGTCTGCACATTACGGCGGCGATGGGCAGGCGAAAGCTGACCCGAATCCTCCTGGAAGCCGGATGCGATGCCAATGTTGCCAACAAGGTACTCTATCCTAACAGCACGCCACTCTGTAGTACTGACAGTGCGACGGCAGGAAAAAATGCTATCTTAATAGACCCTTCTCAAAAATCACGTGCCGATTGAAAAAAAAAAAAAAAAATCGGATCCACTGCATTATAGTTTTCTCTATACTCACGAAGCCTGGCAGTTCGACGGCGGAGCCATTGAGTGCCCGGTCGCAGATTTGGAGCGCGAGGATCTGGTAGCACAGAGGATTTCTCAGGGAACCTGGACGTTAGTGCACAGCCTTTGCAGCAGCGAGGACCCGAAACATGGTTTTCAAACCCGACGAGAAAAGAAGCGTAGCGCGAGGAGCACGAGCGGACATTCCATCGCTCGGGAGAAGTGTGTTTCGGCGTCTCGCCGCAGCGGGGCGCCCATCACGTGGCTCTCCTCTCATCCGTTGTCTGCCGCTCTCGTGGCGATCTGCTAGGCTTTGTCAGTATAGAGGAGGCTATGACTGCACAATGGTGGAACAACCGATAGAGCGGAACGTGCCAGTAGCGCGAGCGGATAGCTTCGACCTGTGCTCCCGCTGCACGAGGGCTCGTGCGGCCGGGGCGCAATCGAAGGCAAGAAGCCTGCGCTTGTGTCTTGTCTTCCATTGTGCGGGAATTCTACAGCTTCCAATAGCGGACACACTTTCGAAAGGGGCCTATTATGCATTTTGCATTAGATATATACAAATACTTCGTCCCTGCAGCAAGGTGAGACGGCGCTGGATATTGCCCGACGGAAGGAGTTCAACGAAGTGGTCGAGCTCATCGAAAACCCGCCGCCTCGCGTGATCGAGGTACAAGACACTCCGACGCCCGAGAACAAGTGCAAGAGCAAGAAGCGAGAAAAAGAGAGCGGCACGTCGCAGGGCAGCAAGGAAAGCTCACAGAAGCACAAGAAGGATAAGCACAAAAAGGTAAATGCGCACCAGATGTGCCAAGCAATAAAACCAAGCAGAAAATATGTTCGTAAAGCAAGACCCGTCAATATGCTTCTTTGTGTTCATGCCATAAGACTGCGACTTCACGCTGCTGCCTATGTAACTGCGACTTCGCGCTGCTGCGCTCGTCGCCGTTACGTAGGCCAGCTTTTCAAACGACTCTTGACAACGTCGTCATTCAAAGTGGACCCTACTGGAAACCTATAGCCACTGTCAGGGCTCCGAGACATTAGCCGACAGAACCTGTGTCCAAGAGTTCATCAGAAAAAGCAGCTGGTGTGCCGACATTGGCTTCGATCAGAACCAATATAGGCTTCGTTTGACTTCAACGTCGTCTCATAAACCATTGGCCACCAGATATCAGGCAGATTTCGCCAGTGGAACAAGCTAGCTCACCGTAAACTTTTGCAGGTCCTGGTGGCAAATGCTTATCAAGTTTTCATTAAAGGGGTACGGAAATGATATGACATGGCCGCGGAGAGAGAGAGAGAGAGAGAGAAAACTTTTATTTTCGCTCCGATTCCGGAGCTCCCGTTTTTTCACCATTCATCACCAAGCATGGTTTTGACATGTCGGACGAGGAGGGGCCATAGTGTAGCCTCAAGTGTCTTGGGCGGGTTGGCCCACTCTGTCCAGGTCTGAGGGAGGTGGTGGGAGAGGAGGGGTGAAAGAAGTAGGTTACGCGATGTGTGGGCGTTAGGGCAGTCCCACAAGTAGTGTATGTTGGATGGATAACCGGTACAATGAGGGCAGACTGGTCGGCCAGGACGTCCTTGGATGAAGTGAGTGTAGTGTGGTCTTATGAGGGTCTGTGTTTGTGCACGTCTAACTTCAGACCGGCTAAATATGAATGAGGGAGTGTGTAAAGTGGTGGTGTGTTGTCTGAGTTCGAGCAGCAAGGCTGTGTTCCTTGTGCATTTGTTGCCGGTGCACTTTGGGGTCATAGGGTTTGGGCCAGAGGGTGGGAGGTCCCGGATTAGAATTCGCTCGGGAGAGCGTGTGCGCCCGTAGATTTCCTCCCAGTCCCTGATGACCCGGTACCCATTCTATATTGATGTGTAGGTACGGGTGTGCGTGAAGGTGTCGTTGTAGTATGGAGTGTACGTGGGAAGGTAAGTCATTGTCTCGAAAGCAGCGTGGCCGCGGAGCTCTCTACCTCTCGCTTCAAAATCGACTAGCGAGAAGCGCAATGCATATCGAACTCATGACATCAATAGCTCCTCCACGGCCAAGGGTACTGTAGTTGCAAGCGTTGCCGCTTGGTGGCGTCAATGCGTGACAATCTAGCCTAGTAGTAATATCTGAGGACTGCACGCCCTATGACCTATACTTGCCCGTAACGCCCTATGACCTATACTTGCCGCGAGCGTTTCGGTTCACTGTGTGAAGCGCGAGACACATGGACGGCAGAATCGTCCGATCCGACAGTCCGAACGCCGCTCCGAATTGCCGCACGCGATAGTTTGAGACACACGCTTCCGACCTTGCATGCGACACGACGATCCGTTCGGCTCCACCTGTAGATCCAAGCACTCCAGCGGAGGTCCGCGTTCATAGATCTCTGGTCCCAGGTTGACGTTTTAGCTCGCACGAGCGAAGTTAGGAGCTCGTTCTCGCTAGCGCGTGCATTTTTTGCCAGGGCCATCTTTTTCGAATGGGTCAGTGGGATCCACGCGTCCGGCTTCCCGATCTCCCGTCCCGTTTTCTTGTTCGCCCCGCCAGACCCAGTACGTCATCATGACGTTCGCGCTAGCTGTGCTGTCATTGTCTGGACGCTTCCGACAGTCCGTTCGCCGTGCGAAACTATTTGGCACGTTGGACGCACGTCGGATCGCCGATCCGACGTCTGAATCGACCCAATTTTTCGGATCAGGCAGTCGTACTGCCGGATCGGACGTCGGATCGGATGGATTTTTTGCGCATGTGTCTCGCGCTTTAGTTTCACTCCGCCTTTCGAGAAAACCAGTAACTAGAAAGAACCGTCAGTACCCAGCAATGGCGACACCTGCAATCTACGTATTTAAGGTATTCACTGGGTGCCATATTTGAGCGGGTTGTTCACAGCGCGTACCCGGGAGTGGGGTGGGGGAGGGGGGGGGGGGGGCGGTGCGATTGGTCTGGCAGAGGTTCTCGCATCCTCAGATCAAGCTCTACCTAACGTCCGCAAAAAACGGCTATCTTGATGGTGTGGGAATGCATGTTGCAGAAGCACTGTCAGGTAACATATATATACAACGTAGTAAACGCGTCAGCGTTTTCCGCCAAGTCACATTCAGGACAAAGAAACTCCACGAGAGAGCCATACTGCCGCGAATCGGCGCTGCTTCTTAGAAGCCGATGACGTGGTGGCATTCCAACGCAGCTTCACAGACCGCCACCAGGAGCAATCTTGAAATATGTTCATTCGTCTTAAAACTAGTTCTCTTGACTTTTCTGGCGGAAGCCTAGAAATAATGGTCCAGACTAGTGTTTCTGGGCTTCTGCTACAACATAGAGAATATCTAAACAAAGAAATAATAGCAAAATTTTCGTTTCTGTACCCCTTTAAACCGCCATACTGGAAAAGCTCGAATTCTGAGACGCTGATCACGACTCTACTGTCTTTGCGCAGTCAAAACACGGCCACAAGGTACACTTCGATGATGAGAAACCGGACAAGAAAGGCAAAAAGTGGAGTCCCTACGGGTGCCACCTGACGCCCAACCTCAACGCGTTTCCGCCGCCGAAGTTGGACACGCTTCCCCCGGAACCGCTGGGAAAAGGGGAGCAGTACTTCCTCGACCTGGCCGGAAACATTCGGAAGGTAGGTCTCGTTTTTCCCTGACTCTCCGTTTTTACGGAACACGGCATATGACACGTATATTCGAGAATATATTAATTTGTTTTTAGAGCGCAGCTCTTAGGCGTCCGTTTCCGGCTTGAGCGGCGTCGGCGTCGGTGTCGCCGTCGGCGTCGCCATCGGCGTCGGCGTTGCCGTCGGCGTAACCGCGAGGTCACGTGACCCCCCCCCCCCCCCCGAGGTCACGTGACCTCGGGGGGAGGGGGAGGAGGGGGGAAGGGAGAGGAAGAGGGGGAGGAGGACGGGAAAGGGGAGGGGAAAGAGGAGGGGAGGGGGAGGAGGAGGAGGAGGGAGGGGGAGGACGAGGGAGGAGGAGGAGGGGAGGAGAAGGTGAGGAGGAGTAGCAGGGAGGATGAGGAGGTGAGAGGAGCGGTACACCCCCCCCCTCCCGATTACCCTTCCCTCCTCCTCCTCAAGAGCTGCGCTCTAATTCGGCGTTACAGAGAATTGTAAACGGTTTTTTTAAGTACTCGAACATGAGCTGTAAACGTTCGCCACGCCTCGGTTCTGAACGTAGAACCGGTAATATATAACTAAATCAGACAAGTCCTTCAAGAAAAGTTAACATCATACGATATACTTTCATCTACCTAACCATCGTACAGATAACGGTGTTTTCTAAGGGGAGAATTTCATCTGTTAAACCACGTTCCATTGCTGATCGCAGAACTAGTTAAGATTTATCTAAATTTACTAAATGCTTACTAAATAAAATCTTACTGAAAGTCTGTGAAGAAAAGTTCAGCTCGTGCGATATACTTTCCTCCACCTAACCATCATCCAGATAAGAGTGTCCTCTAGAGGGGGAACTTCATTCGTTGAACCATATGTCTCTTGTCCAGGGTCCTGTGGGCAAGGGCTACACCTGCTACTGCGCTCCATTTTTCCACAACGTGGAGAAAAAACTGGAGGCCGACAAACAGGAACTCATCGACCACATCGACCACGCGCACGAAGACCTCAATGCCAAGATCGCACACCTGGAGCGCAAGACCCGCAACCAGCTGTTTAACCTGAACCAGTCTGTGCGGGAGAAGCTGGCCGCAGAGAAGACCGAGTGCCTGGACCGCGTGGAGAGGGCCGCGCTCCGGGAGCGCGTAGACCGAGAGCGACGGCAAGCCGCCCAGCAAGACGCCCTCAAGACCGAGCTCGAGACCTACGTCCGCGAGAGGGTGGCAGACTACCGGTGCAGCCCGCAGGGCCAGAGCTCCGACTCGAATTCTAAGACCAAGTTCACCGAGGCACCCCACTGGTCTCAGGTGCTCAGGAGACCGCGGCCCAATGGTGTCTACGGGGTCACTAAGGCCAAATCCGAAGAGGTGCTCCACGACATGAACGGGGTGGACGGTTTTGATGAAGAAGTGTTCGAGTCGAATCGTCGGGCAGCGCGAATTCTGCCGATGACGGCGACAAATGGTCCTCCACCGCCGGGGCTGTTCGGCAACGAGGTCGGGCTGCCTCCGCCGCCGCCGCACCTCGTAAACAGGGCGGGAAACAGGCCGGACTTTGAGAAGCTCGGTGCCAAGCCAAAGTACCCGCTCTGGGAACAGGCGACCGATCCCGACGGCCAGCATGCCAACAGAGACCCCGCCCGGTGGAGTCCAGCTGCGCAGGGTTCGTCTCCCAGAATAGCCAGGGGCTTCAAGAGCGACGGAGACCTGACCTCTTACAACAAAGAGGACTTTCAGGACGAGGAAAAGGAAAAAGAGGAGCTCAACTCGACGCCCTCGCAGTCTCCCATCGCCAACGGCACTTGCGGGCTTCGGAAGTCTCCGATAGAAAATGGTGGCGACTTGGCGCCGACGCCGGTACAACCGAAGCCCACGAAACCGGCGCTGCTGCCGCGACCTCTTCATCCGCCTCCGTACTCGAGCCACGTGCACCGCTTCGTGCCGCCGAGCAGTCAAGCGAGACCGCTACGTGTCAGCTACGCCTCTCCTAACGATGTGGCCGACGGGCTGCAGCCGACGTACCAGGGCGGGTTCGAGAACGGCAACGGTGCTGTCGAGGACCAACTCTGCAAACTCAACGAGGGCTTGACGCTGGACGCCGAGAACGGATGTCCCTCCAGTGAGGTGTGAAAAGTGCTAGCCATCGGCGGCGTCACGCGCCCCTCAACACAGAGACGTGCAGAGTTTCACTGTGTTTACATGTGCCTTATTTGTGAACCGCAAAGTGACAATCGAGTCTGGTGCTGTGCTTGTGATTCGCTCGCGAATAACATTCAGCATTCGAAGCTGACATAAAGTGAATACAAACGTGACATATTTTTTTTGCCATAATTATAAGTCTGTTTTCAAAGATGTCTGCACACATTCGAACTGGCACATGTCTTTCTTGAATCCTGTCATCATGCCGTTTGTCATCAAAGTGCTGTATCCTGTACAGTGATGTCTGCAGGACGTTTCATTTCATGAAGAAAAATAGTGCGCATTGTCGTCGTGCACTGATATTTGGAAACCAAGGAAATGAAGATATCCGATGATTTTTTTTTTTTCTTTTTCGCGTGGCGGAAGAGAGTTTACATATAGCCGATATCCATCATCCGAACAACACATTTGCATCTTGAGACTACAGGTTTATCTGCATGATGATAGGCTACAGTACAACTTTTCTTTTGGAAAGTTTCGTTCTGTAGTTCCAAGCGAGTGACAGCAGAGCTCTGGCGGAGTCCCACGCGGGACACCGCTTTGCTAGCTGTGTTCGTTTCCTCTCTTTCGCTGCGCCTAAAATTCTCGACGCGCCAATTACAACCCTCTGTCAGACAACAAACTGGCACGTCCTACTGGCTTTCTCGGTGTTTAGAGAGTCGAAGAAGGTTCAAAGGTTACCTCCAAACCATGACTGATTGTACAGCGCAAGGATATTTTCCTCGTCATTAATGAGGTTTCCGAAGTCACGCAGTCCAAATGTACGGATGAATGACCATGCCACAGCGCGTTCGAAAACGAGAAACGCCCGGGAAACAAGGCGTCGGCAGCTTTTCCCGTTATCAAACGTATTCGCGGTTATTTGCCTGTAGATTCGAAATCTATGCGAGGGTAGACAGATAAACAACGCAGAAAAGTAACCTTAGAAAAGTAACACGGTACAGTATATACGAATGTAAATGCCTGCCAGTGTAACCCAATACTGATAGGGCAAACTTGGCGTAATGTGCGGAACATTCACAGGACGCGGCGACGACGTTCAGTAATGTTAATAAAAGTGTACAAAAATATCAAAAATACTGGTTTCTTTTTTTTTTTTTTTTAGAAACCGAAAATGTATTGAAGTGAATATCGTCAATAAAGAAATATGTCCAACAGCTGTCAAATTGTACCATTAAATCGCCGTCATGAGTCTTTTTTTTTTTTTTGCTTTATTTTCTTTATACTCCATTCCACCTTCAGTTCGAGCGCAGAGGACGCCACGAGCTATCCCAGCCTAAGGCCCCTGCCGATCCAGCGCCGGGAGAAAATCGCGTGACCTGCCGGTTGGGCAGAGCGACGCAGGGAGCTCAAGGTCACATGACACTCTCTCCACGCTGGATTGGCTGGGATGCCTCCTAGCGTCCACTGCGCTCGGACTGAAGGTGAAACGGAGTTAGTTGTGCGTAAATAGGGTACTGACATGCGGGAAAAGCGGGTGCATTATCCACCCTAATAGGCGGGAAAGACTCACACGACGAAATGGAAGAATCTACTCGCCGAAAGCAGAAAAAAAAGGCAGGGCGTGGCGTATCCTGAGCATCTGATTATCGTTCGGCAGCCAATGAGATCGCCGCATCAGCCGATAAGAACGCCAGAGAGTCAATCATTAATCAAGAAGCGTGATTATAATAGTAGGCCACGCCCTTGCGTTTGTTAGGCTGTCAGTGATTCTATAGTCCCTATACATGAAATGTAAGGCCGGCGCCGTTTTTAAAACTCCCATCTGTATACAATAACAATTTATGCTCCCTCTCATTCTTTTTCTCTCACACTAACGTGTCTTTGAATGGGTGCGGTCACTCTCTTGCCTATGCGGAGAGCAAGTCGTCTGCTTCTTGCGCAGGAGTTGCGGCGACGTGACAACGACGCCGAGCTCTGATTGGCTTTGATTGAAAGGATAGTAGGTAGACCTCAATGCTAGATGCCTTGAGGTCTACCCACTATTTTGTTTTTTAATCAACCAATAAGAGCTCGGCGTTCTGACATCATCGCAACCCCTGTTCAAGAAGCAGACGAACTTGCGCTCCGCACATACTCGTGTACACCTCAAGAACCGTAGTAAAAAGTCACGCTGCTCGCGTAACGTTACAAATTTCGTCTTTCGTGCGTTAAGATCTACGTATACGAAGCACCTTAGATTAAATTCTTGTTACTGCAATCCAGACGTACACGTTTCAAACGCCAAAAGCATTGTTTCTTCCGTCGACAACCAAATCTTGTAAGAACTACTGGGTGTATCAAGGAGTGGCCAGGCTCTTTAAAGGGACAATGAAGGGAATTTCGGACATCTTTTTGGCGATTGAACTTGGTTCCAGGCATGTCTCAGGCCACGTTGCCCGAATTTCAGCCGAAACCGGCGCTTGTGTGCCGCGCAAATCAATTAAACAGTCGCGGTAATAATCGTACCGGGATCGACTGGGGCGACGCCCCGAGAGTTGCGGGAGAAGCCAGGAGAAGCGGAGCTCACGTGACCGATGCGGGGCCAAGAAGCGCGACGTCACAAGAGACGCGTCAGCGATTGGTCGAAACGAGAAACGTGCCCTCGGTCACGTTTGGGTTCGCGATTTTTAGGAATACTGTTCTAATTTCCGCTTGAATAACCATGAAAAGTAGAAATCGGACAGGAAATGATTACTAAACCGTAAATAAAGCAGCATAATTGTTTTTTTTTTCTTTGCTACGCTGGATGCGAAACGGGCAACGAGCAACTATGGGCAAACAAAATAAAATAAAAAAAAGAACACGGTTCTCGAAGGATTCTGCAAAATGGTAGATGCAGTGTAGATGGCTGTTCTAACGGTCGACTGAAGACCAGTATTCGTTCGGGCGACGCTAGTTTTCACGTGTGGGTTGCTGTTCGTGTTCTTTGACGACGAAAAGAGGACGTCCGCGGAGGAATCGGATCCCGGAACGGCCGGATCGCTGTCGCTTTCCCCTCGGCATCTTCCCCTCGTCCGTCCTTCGGCATGCGGGCCGCTCGTTGCCGGCTGGCTGGGCGGTCTCCGTCGGGGGCCGCCACACACGTACTCCCGTTCCATTGGTGTTCGGTCACTGAACGGAAGCTCGAACTCGCTCGCGAGAGCGGCATTGCCGTCCATGTTGACAGCTTCGGCGAAACGATCGACGACCGCGCCAACCGCGCCACCGCGCTGCTATAATCCACCGCGGTAACCAGAGTCTCGATCTCCTAAATACTACCGATACCGACTATTCACACTTGACGTCACTCCCTACGTCACCTCCATTTTCGGGGGCCCAGAAAGAGAATAGAGATTGTTCAGTTTCGGTTTCTTTACTTCTTTCGTAGGCACAGAAATACGCGTCACAAATGTATACAAAAAATTGGGCAGCATGCTACGTTCCCAAGAAGCATAAAAACACCATTTAAAAAAATTAAATAAAATCGTCTTCATTGTCCCTTTAAATCGACCGCAAAATTCGGTTTCTTAACCTATCGCGCTACGACTTTGTGCAGCATTGCCCACAGATGGTGCATTTATTTTGTAAAATTTGCAAAGAGCCAACTTACCCGAGGAAAAAGTAAAGAAAAAAAAGGCTTACTCCTATGGAAATGCGGCGAAGCCAAAGGTCTTCAAACAATACGGCGCCGTTTCGCACGGGAGACAAGAGATGGCGCAAGCGGTTACAATACCAACTGCGCCAACGAACGAGCAGACGGCGCCGAAAGCCGGCGTGTTTAGCAGACGATCTTTTCAACTCAAAAGCGGTGCGAGCTTTTCTGATATCAGTTTCCAATGCATTATTTTATCATCCTTACTGATAAAACATATTGAATGGACACATAATCGATTAGAAAAATGGTTTGTCAGAATAATTTGACTGTTTTTTTCGGGGTACCGATGTCGTCTGCTTTGCAGTTCCTTGTTGTTACCGGGCCTGTTTTTGTTTCTGCGACTGTCGCCGCCTGGGGAACGCGCTCCGCTTTTGAGAGAAATTACTGGACACCTGTGGAGAAGAGGGAACCACCCTGGGGCTAACGTTCAACCCCAGCAAGTCTGGAGTCCTTGGGGCAGGGGTGGAGCAACGGGAAACCCAGGAAACAGAGGATGCCCCTACGCAGCTGTCGCAGAAGGTGAACATTCAGGACCAAGACATAGAGTGGAGGACCGAATATAAGTACCTGGGAGTGACGCTGCAGTCGGGACAAAAGTACCTCGAACAACATGAAGCCGAGCTGCGGACCACGGCGAACAAACGCAAGGGCTACCTGGGATGCAGGGGAATGTGGAGTTTCAGCCGGTACGAGACGGTGCGGGCACTTTGGAAAATGGTGGCGGTGCCGGGTTTGACCTTCGCCCATGCCGTACTGTGCCTGTCGGCATGTATACACAAGAACATCTGGAAGTGAGGCAGCGAGAGGTGGGTCGCCTGGCGCTGGGAACACACAGAAACACCACCAGTGAGTACGTCCAGGGCGACATGGGCTGGTCCTGCTTTGAAGCCCGTGAGGCCAGCAGCAAACTGATTTTCGAGAGGCGTCTTTGCACTTTGCCAGAACAACGATGGGCTCGCCAGGTGTTCGAGTACATCCACCTTCGAAGCATCAACACCCGGTGGGTAAAGAGAGTGAACAAGCTCACGGAGCGATATGACGTGCCATGGGTGCTACTGTCGAGGTCGACCGTCGAATCTCCGGGGACGGCGAAACGGGTTCGGGAACGCGTGAAGGAGACAGAAACGACCAGATGGGTCGCCACGGTAGGCGCGCGGCCGTCCCTCGCCGTCTACGGTGCGGAGAAGAAGAGCATTGTGCGCGAGGAATTCGTCGACAAGTCGGGGGGCAGTGGGCTGCTGTGCGAGGCACGAAGTGTTGAGGACACGCCACCTGAGGTCCAAGTACACGCCGGGGATGGACGGCACATGCCAGCTATCAGGCACGTAGCCAGGATTTTGTTTCGGGGGGGGGGGGGGGGTAGGGGGGGGGGCCGCTCATGACAAAATGCTGTATGAGGGGGAGGGGGGAGAGGAGGTCCCAGAAAAATGGAAGATTTCAGGGGGGAGGGGGGGGGGGGCCTGACTACGTGCATGCCAGCTATGGGGCCAGCAGGAGGAGACAGCCGAACATGTCATAATGGAGTGCCGAGAGCTGAGGCCGCCAATGCCACCAGATCTGGTGGATTATGCGGTTGCACTGGGGCTGAAGAGGTTGGGACCGACACCATCGACAGGGCAGGAGCAGACGACGCAGACGACGTGCATCGATGAAGTGGGAAGTCGTGACCATGGTGGCCAGCGCGGCCAGCGGGAAGATGACGTCCTCGGGGTGGTTGAAATCACAAAGCGAAGATTGCAGGACTGGTGGGGGAAAACTGTGAGGAGGGTGGGGGCAAAGGCAATCAAACTTAGTTTTTTTTTGGCTAGATCCAGTTTTGTTAAAACTGTGATCGCCCCATACCACGGCCGGACTGGAAGCGCGCGCTCTCTTTCTCTTCTTACGGCCTTTGCAATTGTGGCAACCGCCACCTCCCGCCGCGATTCGCGGGGGGCGCTGTCACCTCACCCTTGGGCTACCCTTTGCCGTTTGCACAGAGCGCGTCTGACAGTGTATCTGAGCGCTGTTGCAACTTGTGGCCGATATTTTTATAGCCTTTGACACCTGATTCTTACGTTTAGACCCTCAGCCACTATCTAATGCGATTCTGATGAGCCCAAAACAGTGAATATTTGACGCACATCTCCGAGAGATTCGGGAGTAAAATGTAGTAAGTAGAGACAGCGAATGCAATTGCGGAAAAACTATACTGGTCTTTACCTCCAGGACTTCTGTTGCAACTCAAGAACAGGAGGAGACGGACCCCTTTTACGTGGAGGAACTTTAAATGATAAATAATTCGTACACTCTCGTGAAATGTAAGCAGGATCTATTGCCGTGGTCTGCATCATCATTTCATAGGCCGCACATGAAGTCGGTCAGCTGCTCTAGACGACGGTGTAATAGTCTGCAATATTTTCGCGCAGTGCATATTACAGCCTAAAGTGCTTCCTCGAGGGCTTGTGCACGTATCCAGCTGATTTTTCGTTTCTGTCCCTGACCGTCTTTGCATGGTTAATCAGAAGTATTCTAAGGAACTTGTTGCAAATTAAACCAGTCAAGCGCTTTGAGTGACTGTTGTCAATGCCCTCTGGGCAACTTAGGATTGGCGCGTCTTCAAGATAGGGTGCAATGAGTAGTTGCAGAACTTCGTGCACATTTGTACGCGGAAGGTGCTTAACAGCCTTTAAAAAAAAAAAAAAGCAACAATGTTGTCCAGAAGTGCGAGGAACCTAGGATTTGGATAATGAAGTCCGCTTTTATCCTGGCCTTGCAATAAGACGAACAGAGGATCACCTCTGTTACTCGTAGTCAGCAGCATAACACAGGCGGCGCACCCAAACTGACTAATGAGTTTCACCAGATAGCCACCGACGTACACCAGACCAGAGTATGTCACGGATGGAGATGGAGCGCAAGGCTCTTTCAGTTTTTTCAGGTCAGTGGTAACCACCTCTCAGAATCAGTGTCTGACACCTGTATTTGCTTAGAAGGGGCCTTTTCTTTGACAATGTGATCTATGCTGCTGTGACAGCCCTTGCATGACTTAAATCGGAGCGAAGTTCAATAAACCGTTGCCAAAACAACAACCTACAAAGCTCGAACACCAGCGCAAAGCAGCTCGAAGGGACTCTCCGAGTGGGGTGAAGTGGGGTGAGGTGGTTGCGCCCCTGGCGGCAAGCAAGTGAACTACATACGGAGAAAAAATGCCATTGACTCCCGAGCGATTGCAAAGGCCGTAAGAAGAGAAAGAGAACGCGCGCTTCCAGTCCGGCCGTGCCCATACACAGGGTTAAGCCACCATATCCATATCCATATCCATATCCTTACTTCGCGCCACGCTTAAATTATTATTTTTTTTTATTTGATGTAGAGAAAGGAAATCAGAGATGTTAGCCTGGAGTTGATCTCCTGACTGGCTACTCTGAGTGGGGAGGGGAGTTAGGGAATGAAAGAGATAAGTATGAAAAGAAGGCGTTCCATCTCAGGCCCACACAACACTCACACGCACGCGCAGAACATAAATTAAAAAAAAAGGCGGGCAACTTCTGCGACCTCAGGTCAGTCTTTTGTAAAGGCCTGTTGCTGACAGGAACTTTAGAAGGGCATTCGTTGACTTTGCAGCGTATCTTTCGTCATCCCATGGTCCGAGAAGATGTTGAAGAGTGAGGGCTGATCCAGTTGTCTGATGAATGTCTTTGAAGAGCTGGTGCCGATTATCAGTATACTTAGGGCATTCAAGTAGTATGTGTTTGATGTCTTCAATGGTTCCGCATAGGGGACAGTTGGGTGATTCGAGCTTTCCGATGATATGAAGGTAGTAGTTTGTGTAAGACACTTTTAGGCGCACTCTATGAAGACCTGCCTCCCGTCGCCTCTTGAGACCGCGTGGAACTTGGAACGTTAAATTTGGTTCAATTATTTTTAAGGACGATCTCTGGTGGGCGACCGCTTTCCAATGACGCGCTGCAGTAGACCTCCCCAGGAGTGCCACAGCTGCACGAATGTCTGATCTTGTAAATGGAGCCATAACTGAAGAAGGTTCGAGCGCGCAAGGAACAGGCGCGAGCGGCCGAGGCGGCCGAGAGTGAGTTGACCCGCCAGCCACGTGTGTCGGTTGAGAAAAAAGCCCCCGGTTTATTCAGCACACCGTTTAAATACACCATCACGAAAGCCGAAGGTGGCGCCACGATTCATACTTGTTCGGTCGCTACACTAGCGTCCTCTACATCCCCCCTTCTGGTGCCCTATGCTTACGAAACTTAGAAGCTTAAAGGAAAGCAAAACTTGAGTAAGCAACGTACCGTGAAGTTGCCTTATAATGAAGCCTTCGGCAGACTTTACACGCCCCAGTCCGTAAAGAGAAACAATGCCTAAATACACAAGAGCAACGGAAATATGCTCAGCATAGTACTGCTCTATGCACAGCAGAACAAAAAGAACATGCCCTACAAGTTCAGTCGTTTAGGGGTAATCACACGCCGTCAATAACGGGAGTAGCGCGGTCGTGAAGTCCCTGGAGACGCTGGAGGGGCTCGCGGAGATGCAAGAGGTGCTCTGCCACTGTCGCTGTCCTCGGAAGTCTGCTGCAGGGCTGCCGAGCCGTCAGGTGTTTGAGGAGTCGCAGAAGATGACGGAGGGCTGCTGCAGGGGACGAGGTGCCTGCGGTTTCGCACAAGAACACCGCTGGGCGTCTGGACGACATACGACCGTGGCCTCTGAGCAGGGCTCAGAACCGTTGCTGTGGACTGGGCGTCTTGTACCCACACTTCCTCCCGTCTTGGAGAGGGCGAAGATCCCGCGTACCGTGGCGAGAATTGAAGTATTTTTGCTGTCTACGACGCTGGGCAGCGTCACGCTCGTTAAAGTCCTTGACTTGAGGCCAATCCGGAACCAGGCTTGCGGCGGTGACGGGTAGGCGTGTTCGTAGAGAACGTCCCATCAGGAGCTGGGCCGGGCTGTATTCCGACACACCGGGAGTGTTCCGGTATGCTAGCAGTGCCAGGAGGGGGTCCTCCGCTTTCCGGAACAGTTCTTTGATAGTGCGGACCATTCTCTCAGCCTCACCATTCGACTGAGGGTAGCGAGGACTACTCGTGAGGTGTGTGAATCCGTAGGATTTCGCGAAGTTTCGGAACGCTTTGCAGGCAAGCTGCGGTCCATTGTCACTGAAGAACGTCTGTGGAATGCCGTGCCGGGCGAAAATGCTCTTGACAACACAGATGACTGCATCTGCTGACCTCGACCGGAGCGTTATGACCTCGGGGTACCTCGAACGGTAGTCAACAACGAGGAGGAAGTCCTGGCCATCTAAGTAGAACAAGTCAGCAGCAACCCGCTCCCATGGCGCTGAAGGGGTTTCGGTGGCAAGCATGGGTTCGCAACGCTGAACTCGGGTGCTTGCACACGCAGTACAGTTTTCAACAGCAGTCTTGACCTGGCTCTTGAGGTCCGGCCACCACACAGAGTCCTTGGCCAGGGCCAGACACAGGTTCACCCCTTGGTGTCCGTCGTGGAGCAGGCCCACGATGTCCTTGCGCAGCAGCGAAGGCACGACGAGACGTCCACCCATGAGCAGCAGGTCTTCGCAAATGGAGGAGTCGCCCCGGTGGTCCCAGTAGCGGGTCATATTCAAGGGGAGTCTATCTCGTCTGGGCCAACCTCTCGTGCAGTAGACCCTCAGAGCGGAGCACTCAGCATCTGAAGCTTGATGCCTTCTGAAGTCGTCGAGGCGCACCGCCAGGGTCGAAGGAAGGGCTGTCACGATTTGTGACGCAAAGAGTTCGACGCTGTCGGTGGACGAGGCAGCTAGAGAGGGGCCTTCGGGATCCCGTGACAGCGTGTCGGCGGTGGCCAGGTACTTCCCTGGAACATACTTTACAGAAAACTGGTACCGCAGAAGTCTGATGCGGAAACGCTGGATGCGGGGAGGCATAAGGTCGAGATCGGCAGTGCCTAGTAACCTGACCAGCGGCTGGTGATCAGTCTCCACAATGAAGCTGAGGCCGCGCAAAAACTCTTCAAAGCGCTGAACAGCCCACGAGACTCCGAGCGCTTCTTTTTCGATCTGACTGTACCGTTCTTCAGCGGCTGTCAAGGCACGTGACGCAAAAGCGACTGCTCGGCGTTCCCCTGACGGTTGATCCGGTAGGAGTACGGCTCCAAGGCCGTACGAGCTGGCATCAGCAGATACAGTCGTGGGGTACTCGGGGTTGTAGCGGGCAACGCAAGAGCTGGAGGCCACCAGCTTCTTCAGCGATTCGAAGGCGGTAGCTTGAGCTGATCCCCAGGTCCATACGGTATCCTTGTTGAGAAGGAGTCTGATCGGAGCAGTCGTGGCCGAAACATTCGGCAAGAATCGTCCGACGTGCTTCAGAAGGCCCAGGAGGCGTCGCACCCCGTGCACATCCGTCGGAGGTCGCATATTCGTGATGGCGGAAACCTTGTCTGGGTCTGGTGCGATGCCTTTGGCGCTGACGATCACGCCCAGGAACTTGACGGACGACACCCCAAACTGACACTCGGAGGCGTTAAGGGTGACGCCAGCCTGCTGGAGTCTCTTGAGGACGGCGTCGAGTCTAGCGTCATGCTCCGGTCTGTCCCTGCCGAAAACGAGGATATCATCCACCATGTTGACGCACCCGTCGAGGCCCTCGAGAATACGCGACATCTGGCGTTGGAACACCTCCGGGGCTGATGTGATGCCGAAGGGAAGGCGTTTGTAGCAGTAACGCCCAAAGGGCGTGATGAATGATGTGTATTCCTGGCTGCTTTCGGAGAGACGAACTTGATGAAACCCTGACGACGCATCGAGTTTCGAGAAGACGACAGCGTTTCCCAGCAGTCCCAGGACCTGGTCGATGGTCGGCATCAGGTGTCTCTCCCGTAGAACGACCTGATTAAGTTTGGTAAGGTCGACGCAGAGGCGATAGCCACCAGCAGCCTTGGGTACCACGACGAGTCTGGCGCACCACGCTGTAGGTGTCTCAACACGGCGAATGACGCCTTCTCTCTCCATTCGGTCGAGTTCATCTTTCACCACCCCTCGGAGAGGAATGTGGATCCTTCTGGGTACGCTTAGCAAGAAGGGCACCGCTCCGGGCTTGATGCAAATGTGGTACTCGTCAGGCATTGCTCCAAGTCTTGTGAAGAGCGGAGCAGCAGCTGCAGGCGGCGTCGGGGCGGGTGACGACGGGGCGGGCGGCGACGGAGTGGCCTTCGGCAGGTCGGCGTCGGTTATCGAGTCGACGAAGTGGACGACCCCTAGAGCGATGATTGCAGCGTAGCCTAGCAGAGGAGTGTCTACACCGCCGACGACGTATAGCTTCTGGTGTAGTGTCCGACCTCGCCATGCCAGGGTAGCCGGGAACGTACCGAGAAGGTTGAGCCGGCAGCGTCCCGGACCGACGAGTTGCTCGCCCGTGGGTTGGTCCAACGAGGCAGGACATCCCGGAAAAGAGCGGGGGACGACAGAAACATCCGCGCCAGAATCCACCTTGAACTGTAGGGGGAGGCCGTTGACGCGGACAACGACGTACCGGCCGGACGCTTGCGACGAATCAACAGAGTGCAGCTGAATATGGCTGAGGCGCTTCGTTCTGGACCGGCAAACTGCTGCGAAATGTCCCTTTTTCGGCAATGGTTGCATGTAGCTCTCCTGGCTGGACACTCAGCACGTGAGTGCGGTGCGTTGCCGCAGTAGTCACACGACGGTAACGACCTACGAGGGTGGCTGTCCCGGCCCTGGTCCCGGCTTCGAGAAGGTTCTCGAACTTTGGAGGCAGACGCCATCTTGGTTGACTTTCTCGACGCAGCGTCAACGTTGAGGGGACTCGGCTGCGACGTCGTTGCTTGACGTTTCTTCTCGTTTTCAGCGTCCTCATGTTGTCGAGCCAGGAGGAGCGCTTCTTGGAGCGTCAATTTCGGATTCCGGCAAAGTTGGCCGGACAGGCGCGAGTCTTGCAGCCCGACGACGAACCGGTCTCGTACGATGCGGTCTTCCACCTCCGGTGCCGGGTAGTTGCACTTCCTGACGAGGCTACGCAACGCCGTGAAGAACGCGTCGACGGTCTCGCCCGCCAACTGCGTGCGCTTGTGGAAGCGACTTGACTCGTACACCTCGTTGACGGGATGCACGAAGTAGCCCGTGAGCTTGGCTGCGACGTCGGCGTAGGAGCGGTAGGCCTCGTCGTCCGGCATGATGGACGAAAGGACCACGCGAGCTTGGGGACCCATGCGGTATAGGAGGGTGCGTACTTTGGTTTCCTCAGAAGCGGCGGACAGGCCCGATGCGCAGGAGTAGTCTTCAAATTGCTGGAGCCAGGCAGGCCACAGGCTGGCTTCGTCGAACGTGAACGGCGGCGGGGCCCGTCACGAGAAGGCAGCGGCTGATGGCAGGAGCGGCGAGGCAGCGGAAGTTTCCTGGGTGTCCGGCATCTTGGCTTCTGACACCATGAAGAAGGCTCGAGCGCGCAAGGAACAGGCGCGAGCGGCCGAGGCGGCCGAGAGTGAGTTGACCCGCCAGCCACGTGTGTCGGTTGAGAAAAAAGCCCCCGGTTTATTCAGCACACCGTTTAAATACAACATCACGAAAGCCGAAGGTGGCGCCACGATTCATAGTTGTTCGGTCGCCACACTAGCGTCCTCTACAATAACTTGCTGAACGTGGTCATGGCCACGTGCAGCCATAGCATCAGCCATTTCATTTCCTTGTAGGCCACAGTGGCTAGGTATCCATTGGAAAGAAATTGAATGTCCTAAAAGGTTAGCATCTGCATGAACTTTCAGAATTTGTAGAACTAATTGCCTGTTTGGACTGTTTCTACGTGGAGACTGCAGCGATTGGAGGGCT
Source organism: Ixodes persulcatus (assembly GCA_013358835.2). Classification (NCBI taxonomy): domain Eukaryota; kingdom Metazoa; phylum Arthropoda; class Arachnida; order Ixodida; family Ixodidae; genus Ixodes; species Ixodes persulcatus. Next base: position 71,255 of record JABSTQ010011469.1, on the reverse strand, counting down.
GACTTAGAGTCAGTAATAACTGTCCAAGTGCGAGGAGACACATCTAACATGTAACAAAGCGCCTCACGAATGGCTACCAACTCTGCCGCAGTAGAGCACATTCTGTGAGACAACTTGTGGCCCGCGCTCAGACAGAGCGCCGGGGACTCCAATCCAATCGATGATCCTTCATGTGTAGTCGATGCATCTGTGTATAAATGGCAGGAGGAAGAGTGCCGCGTATATAAAACAGACAAAGAAAGCTGACGAAGAACAACTGGAGAGAGCGCTGATTTTTTAATTATTCCTGGGATGTCTGTGTGGAGCACAAGAGGGGGCAACAACCAAGGAGGCGTAGCGAGGATGAGAGAGTCCTGATATGCATCTGGAATGTTCTCTCTGTGATCAATAATGGCCTGTGCAATGCGGCTGTAGAAACACCTCTCCGGTATGTCCGCCAGGTGGTGCGAGTCATGCCGTGTAAGGTGCCTTATGTGATTTCGTAGAGTCTCCTGAACGCGAATGGCTCTGATAGGTAGGCAGTGAGTTTCAGCTATTGTATCATTGGTCGAGGTTGAACGAGGTACCCCAATTGGCATACTCTGAGCGCCTGTGCTTGAAGAGATTCAAGCTTTTTCATGTTTGTCGGACTTAAACCATGCATAACTGGCAAGCTGTAGCGGAGAACGCCAACGAATAAGCTGTTATATAAACGCAGAAGTCCAGCTACGGATGTCCCCCAGGTTGTGCCGCTTATAAACCTCCCTAAACTAATAAATGCAGAAAGCTTCGTCTTAAGATGTTTCAGTTGCGGATTCCATGTTAGGCCCTTGTCAATATAAATTCCGAGAAAAAGATGATTTGGAGTGTAAGGTATATCTGTACCATGGAGGGAAAGAGGGTAACGGCTCATTTTCATCCTCGTGAAAGCTACAGCTGCTGATTTTGTTGGAGCAATCTCAAGCCCCCAATCGTAAAGGAATTAGGATACTTGAAAAAGTGCCTTCTGTAGTCAAGCATGTACCTGCTTAAAGAGCCTCTGACACGCAAAAAAAAATATTTTTTTTTTCACGCTAAACGTTGCAAGGGCATATCAGGACATTACAAAAAAATTGTTTCATTATAGAGTTGCGTAGTTTTTTTATAAAAAATAGAAATACGAGGCCCAATTCAAAGTTCCCGCCGTGCACTGTGACGTAACAGTGTACCGCAAGGTGTCGGGGCGGTCAGAAAGGAGGCATCGAGCTACGTCACTAAAAGTGGGTTAACCGGAAGTCGCGTGAGTTTCACTCCTCGTGATCTCCGCGACCGTGCCTAAGACTTTTTTTGTCTTTTTATTATTCTGCTCTTCGTACGAGCGACCGTAGAAAACGAAGTTTCAGTTCCACTAGCTCTTTATCCCTGCACCGTTGGTTAGTTTGCGTGCTGTAAAATTTGAGGACGAAGAGTCAGTGGATCGACGTGATGGAGGTCAATGATGAAAGCGTTGCGAGTACAAGCCAGTGTACGAGTGCATGCCGTCAGTCCGATAATACAGGGCTATACTGGGCGCAAAACAAGCTATCAAGTTTTGAAAAAAAAAAAAAAAAATTGAGAACGCTCGCAAAAATTAGGATTGCTAGCATACGACACGCCCGATCGCATTGCTGAAGGTTGAGACACCGAGGTCGTTGAATCATCGGATACTCTCCAGGCTGTAGATGCCTGCCGTCTAAAGAATACGAACTGGTGAGTGTACCAAGTACAAGTAAACGTCGAGCACAAAGTACGTATTTTGTCTAGAGCATGAGTAGAACTTGTTTACTGGGTGCTCATGCGGCCGATGTATGTCTCTCAGAAATGCATGCAGTGTGATCTCTTCTTCAGTTGCTGAAATACCGGGACAGTCCCTCACACAGCACCTTCTAGGCATTGTAGTTGATCACGTCAATTCACTGAATCCGCTTCTTCTACCTTTACAGCAACATTAAGCGATGAAAAGCAAATAAAGAAACCTTGTCTGCTTGGATCGCTCGTGGAGGTGCGGAGAATAACAAAAATATAAAAAAAATATTACACGCGCTCGCGGTAAGCACGAGGAGAGATACAACTCACGTGACTTCCGGCGATGCCTCCCTTCTGACCGCCCCGACACCTTGCGGTACACTGTTACGTCACAGTGCACGGCGGGAACTTTGAATTGGGCCTCGTATTCCTATTTTTTATAAAAAAAACTACGCAACTCTATAGTGAAACAATTTTTTTGTAATGTCCTGATATGCCATTGCAACGTTTAGCATGAAAAAAAAATATTTTTTTGGCGTGTCAGAGGCCCTTTAAAGGGGTACGGAAACGAAATGACGTGAGCGCGAGCTCTCTTCCTTTCGCTTGAAAGTCGGCCAGCGAGAAGCGCAATGCGTATCGCGCCGGTGACGTCAATAGTTCCTGCACTGCCAAGGGTACCGTAGTTGCGAGCGTTGCCGCTTGATGGCGTCAACGTGTGACGATCTCGCCTAGTAGTAATATCCGAGGACTGTACGTTCTAGCTTGCCCATAACGTCGTTCGCGACCATACCAGTATTTTATGTGCCACGAGCGTTCGGTTCACCGTGTTAGTTTCACGCCGCAAAAGTAGTAGCTCGAGGGAACCGGTAAGTAGAAATAACCGTTAGTACCCAGCAATGGCGAGGGGAGAGTGATCTACCCTCATGAATTATACTCTTTACTGGAATTCTTCTTTTTCATCTACCCTCATGAATTATACTATTGAGTTCCCAGGGGTAACTTCTTCTTCTTCGGTATGATATTTGGTGGCTAGCGTTCACATGTTTCTGACTAGGTTTCTCACTTGGGGCGCTCCCAGAAGAAGGTGGTGCCTGTCCCTAGCCCATATTTATGCAAAAATATCGGCGCTAAAATTTCGTTTCCGTACCCCTTTAAAGCGATTCGGCTTGGAGCCGTATTTGTATGATCCTTCCGCATCGTCAACTTCTTCAGGACAGACACGCGAACCAAGCCTGGGAACAACCGAAGCGTCAACGAGCCATGCGCACGCGTTTGCGCGTCGCACGAGAGCTGAAACCACGGTGGCTCACTTCGTTTTGGCTCTTTCCACCAAGACGCCTCGGTATTGCGTTCAGGCCTAGGCAATCTATACCAGTGAGTGGACATACCGCTGTGGCGCTGCTTGCAGAGGCATGTTGTCGTCACGACATTCCATTGAAGCTTCATAACCAACTGCCAGGTGGTTTTTGATTATCGTTTAATTCACTTTAAAATATGTTATCTTGCGTTTTCTAGCGCAATATTTATGTTTCTGTGGTTCTACTGCTACCTGCGTCCTTGGTTCAGTATCCCTTTGAACGTGCGCCACTTATTATGGACGCTAAATTCTTTGGTTCAGTATCCCTTTAAGAGAGGCAGCAGTTGCCCAGAGGCAGATGTCGTCGGCATAAAGTGTAAGGTGCACGGAATCTGGTACAGCCTTCGTAAGCCCGATAAGTGCGATGTTAAAAAGAACCGGACTAAGAACGCCCCCTTGGGGTACGCCCTTCGTTAAAGGGGTAGGGAAACGAAATTTCAGCGCTCATTTTCTTACTTGAATGTGTTGCATGTTGCACCCTAACCTCAAAAACACCAGTCTTCCGTTGAAAGGCACAAGAAAACTAATTTTAAAGCTAAATTAACGATCTTCCGATCTGCACCTGGTGGATGCATGCGGAGCCTATTTGGGAGGTAGTCTAGCAACGTTGTGGAATCTGCTACGTAGTCGTGACGTAGCAGATTCCTCTGGAGCAGCGCCGCTCTTTGGAAGTACGCTCAACTGTTTAAAGTCACCTCGGCCTGAACGTGTTTGCCCCTTTTCGAATGAATGCGAAAACTTGATAATGTGGATGCTTGGGCAAGTTGGTAATTCATGCTTGGATGGAACTGCGCGGATGAACAGTCACACTCACATGCACACAAGAAGCAAACAGACTCGCAGCGCTGACTTTCAACCAACGTTACTAGAATACTCAGTTGGGAAACTCGCCGTCGAAACCTGGGCCGCTGGCGTCCACCGAGACCGAGCTAAATGCGATAACAGCGCCACTCTTTATCATTTGTCTGTACTGTGGTCACCTTGAGCTTTTAGAAAGCATGTTTTTGCGAAAAAACAAACAGAAAAGACTTTTTTTGTAGTAACTTTTATTGGAGATCAGTACAAAATGAGGAGCGAGTGATGTTTTTAAAATCTTTAGTTTGCAAGGTTTTGTGGCACAATTAATATTGTTTTTACACAACCATGCCTCACCGGTCCTTTCAGGTGGCGCGTCCCGACCTAGGTGCATTTTAACTTGGGGTAGCAAGATGCGGCGCGTCCGCAGGGGAGACGGGGGTGGCGCTCCTGTTACCTCTTCCACAGTATCTGTTCTGGCCCCAGAATGGCCGATTAAAGGCCTGTTCACACATGCAGCGGAGCGCTACAAGCATAGCGCTGACCTTCCGTTAAGCGCGTGCTGACGGGAGCATTCACCAGCTTTGTATCGCACCGTCAAAACTGTTGCTCATGGCAGACAATAAGTAGCTGACGGCACGTGAGAAGCGCTACATCAGCGCTTCGCAGCATGTGAGAACCGGCCTTAAAGCCAAAATAGAAGTGACGTGCGGTTCCTCGAATGGCCGCTGCGGGAAAAGTGGTGGCGTTGTGTACGTCATTAGCTCGGTGCTGGTGGACAGATCGGAGACAGTTTTTGGAGGCGGTCTCTATGGCAGTTTCCCAACTGAGTGTTTTAGTAACGTTGCTTTCAACTCACTTCTATATTTCTTCTTCCTCAAATCTTCAACTTCTTCACCTTTGCCGTTAATGAGAACAATTTAAATTTTTACACACCAGAGACCAAATAGCCAATACACATTAAAAATAACTAATAATTAAATAAATCATGCAAAGACAACTAAAGAAAATAATACTAAAAAATTAAAAATTAAATTTTAAAAAATAATAAAGCCGACACGCCGGGTTGGAGGTTGCTGGTCAGGCCTTTCTTCCTCGGCTTCAGAGGAAGACGAAGCCGAGGGGTCGTACTGGTAGGGCCGGAGGCCGAATCCCCTTTCCGAAAGGAATACAGAGTGGGCGGTTTCGGTCTCCTCATCCTCACTTGTGTCGTCGTTCCCGAGAAAATCGTCCTGAAGCGCCATTGCAGTGGGCCAGACGAACACGACGCAGACGACGCGACGACGCGCGCACAACCGATTTCACACTCTCACATGACAGGTGAAACGCCCGTCACCCCGCGGGCACTTCCAACGGCTCGGTTGTAACGCGCTGACGGTATTGACACCACTACAACGCTGACAACGCCACCAACGGCAAAGCTCATAACCAAGCCTGTCTTGCCACGTCACGGATGCGGGGAGTCTTTTTTGTTGTTTTTGTTTGCGCCGGATATCCCATGACGCATCGCGCCCTCCGTTCGCTTCTCTTCGAGCGCTCGCTCGAGTGCACCGTTTGGAACGAAAAATATAGCCAATCGTTCAAAATACAAACGTGCGATTATGAATTACGGTTATTATCCGTCATGCTTGACCCATTTCCGAACGAAATATGAATATTTCAATTTTTGTTTCCGTACCCCTTTAAAACATGATAGGAGCTGTCGCCTTCTTTGGTGTGCATGTAGATTGTTCGATTATGGAGGTAGTCAGCAACCCAGTCAAACAGTCGCCCACTAATGCCAACTGATTTGAGTCCTTGTAAAACGGCTGAATGTCGGATATTATCAAAAGCTCCACGTACATCGAGAAACATTGCTATAGTAAACTTTCCACGAAGCTTCTGGTCTTCAAAATGGGCTACAAGATCGATGACGTTGTCAATCGAGCTACGGCCTTGCCTGAACCCCGTCATTGTAGCTGGATATTCTGAGCTTGATTCGAGGAACCACTCCAGCCGTGACAGAATTAACCGCTCCATGCATTAGCCGACACAGCTAGTTAAAGAAATTGGTCGGTAAGACTTCAAATCAAGAGGAGACTTACCCGCTTTGAGTACAGGAACGATGTTCGCAATTTTCCACGCTTGTGGAACATGACAGTTTGTCCATGAGTCATTAAATATCTGAAGCAGCAGCTGGCGAGCTGCTGGTCCTAGGTGGGCAAGTGTACCGTAAAGGCTAGCCCACATGGCGCGTTTTTCAGTGCGTCTAGACGCGCGTCTCGGCTTGGAAGCCAGACGCGTGCGCCCAGTCAAACCACACGCAGCGCTACCGGGCAGCGGTTCGCGTCTGCGTTTCCGAAGCGTCTGCCCAACGTAGCCAGACGCGCTTAAGAAACAAGCGCAAATTTTAGATAAAAATCGCGCGTTAAATGATGGCTACATGCCGAAATATTTAATTTTATTAATAGTAAGCACGCATTGTTATTACATAAAATGCAATGAAGCTCAATTTCACTCATTTTCATCCTTTTTTAGTGCGTACGCCTCATCCACCTTTCGGTACGTCATCGGCATCACCATCTCACGAGCCAAAACATTTACAGCTGGCCGCTACAGAGGTTGTGTTCTTGCGGCTGTTGCCGATAGTATTAATTTTGTTCCTTTGTCTCTCGGTGTCCTTGTATTCTTTAAATTTCGCCTGCAAGAGTGCAGGATGCTTTTGTACTTCGCTAGCTCCTCTCTGTTCCGCTGAAGGAGCGTCAGCGTCTCCCGCGGAGCAGGGAGAGGTCCCTGGATTTGTGCAAAAGGTATTGTAAACTGATGTCCGCGGGGGGAAGGACGTAACTACCCATGTTCGCCCTGCTGCGAGCGTTGGCGGGCGCTCTGCCGTGGAATGGCACAGTGCTGTTACTCGTTTTTGTATGTGTATCTTTCTGTTTTGAGTGTTTGCATTTTTATTTTCCCCTCCCGTATCCCTTTTCCTACTTGGCGGTGGGCTAGCAGGCGCACCTGCGTAAGGGTCTCAACCTGTCTGCCTAGCCTTGCACGCTGCCGAGTAGGTATCGCAATCTGTGCAAATAAAAATTATTATTATTTTTATCACCGTTGTCGCAAGGTCCGTGGCGAAAACTACAGTCCTACAGTGGCGAAAACAGTAGAGAAAATTCAAACGCTCCTTGCAACTAGTGAACACGGCCGTTCGTTGGTTGTTGCTTTCTAGACGCAGCGCGAAACGCGACGCCTGGACGCAAAATATCTGGCTCCTCCAGATACGCCGGAATGCGCCTAAAAACGCTGCGTTTCGTCCCGGCGCCGGAAGTGACGTCAAAGCGCAGGCGCAGACGCGACGCAGACGCGGAGAAAAACGCACCATGTGGGCTAGCCTTTAAGTGAATTTATCTGGACCAGGCGAAGAAGAGTGATCAAGGGAGGCTAAAACTTTATCTAGTTCTGGCGCACTGAAGATGGCATTCATGGGCGCTGAAAAAGGAGTATAGTGAAAATGTTCAGCGCTTAAATGCAGTGGAACATCGTCGTTTAAGGCTGGCAGAACGAGGGAAGCGCAAAACGCTTCAGCGATGTCACGTGGCGAGCGCCCTGTGTGGAGCGATAACGCAAGAAAGGGCGTTTTTTGTTGCGGTTGGGATCTTAGTCCGCGAGCAACGTGCCATATTTTTGACAGTGGAACACGGGGATCAAATGAGGAAGCACATGTTCTTCTCCACTTCTTACGACCTAGTTTATCCAAGTGACGGCGGATATGTTTTTGAGTGCGCCTGTCTACTCGTACGTCAGCAGCTAATTTGGTTCGTCGAGCGCGACGCTCTGCCCGTCGACGAATAGCTCGAAGTTTTTCGTATTCCGCATCCACAACGGTGCGCGAGGCTGGGAGACGGACAGTCCTGGTCGCTTCCGTCGCTGATAGCTCTATCGTTGAGACAAACTTCTCGTAAGTGCTTGTTCCTTGCAGGCGCAGTTCCACATTGTCTCGAAAACATGGCCAATCGTGAGAACATGATTATAATAATTTGCTTGGAACCCTCTGACCGTTATGTAGGTAGGCCGATGGTCACTGCCATGAGTCTCTATATCAACAAGCCAGGAGTTTTGGGACAGGAGCTCGCGCGACATGAACGCAACATCTAAGCAACTACTGCAGCGACTACCTCGAATGAACGTAGGTGAACCATCATTCAGGAGACATAGGTCGTGAGAGTCCGCCAGATCGAGTAGCTCTCGTCCCCGTGGCGTCGTCCTTACACTGCCCCACGCCACATTATGGGCATTGAAATCACCTACCAACAAAATGTGATTTGCATTGTCGAATAATATTATCTAATCTCGAAATATCGAAGCCGCAGGCCGGAGCTATGTATACAGCAATAACGGTGAATGTAAGTTTTCCCTTTCGAACTGTGACACTCACATACTCATTGTCCGGATGAGAGGCGATATCATGTGACACATAGGTTAGGTCTTTCCGGAGCGCAAGAAAAACTACTAATGCCATTAGGACGAACCGACTGAAATATTTCATATCCCGAAAGTCGAAAGTCGGATGCTACGCGTGATTCGCTAATAGCTAAGATAGGAAAGTGATATTTGAACATAAGCTGTCGGAAGTCGGAAAGCCGATAACGAAGTCCTCTCGCGTTCCACTGAAAAACGGTCGCATTTTTAACTCTCTCTTGGAATGACGAAACGTCAACCATTATTCTGATGCGAATTTCCTGCCATCGCGATAACTGCGGGTTCAAATACTAGGATTCCTTGCAGGATGCTTTTGAAGGCGCATGATGGTAGTTGTGCCGTGAAACTTCGTAGGGCAGAGAAGACAAGGCAGATGATGTCGCCAATTGTCATGGAGCAGAATACGGAAGGTGCAGGTTGCTGGGGACGCTTATCAGCTGAGACAACGTCGCTGTATGTGCGCCTGTTGGCCGTGCGGGAAGATACGTCTGCAGCTTTGAGCTCCTCTGAAGAGGTAGCGGGCTTGCGAGAAGGTTCTTGGTTTGGCGTTGGTGGGATTGTTGTAGATGCCCGAGTCTTCTTCTTGGTCTTCTGTGGCGGCCCCTTAGGCTTCGCACCTTGTTCGGCTACGCTAGGCGTTTCTTGGGCATCTGCAGTGTCCGTTGCACTAAAAGTAGCGCTTTTTGGAATTGTGTTCTCGTTCGACGGCGAAGTGCGCTTTGGTCCATGAACAAACTGCTTGGTTCTGGCTAGGGCTCTCAGGCGCACCTTGCAATTTACATAGTCTGCAGGGTGGTCACCACCGCAGTTTGCACACTTGACAGCCGTTTCTCCCGGGCAGTCCCTCGTTAAGAGTGGTTGAGCACACTTCTTGCACTTGGCGTCTCCTTTGCAATATTTTGCAACATGGCCAAGCACTTGACACTTGAAGCACCTGGTCGGCGCTTCGATGTACTCGCTGACCTCGTGTTTGGTGAATCCGAGGCTTATTCTGCATGGGCGTTCTGTGTTGGGGCGGAAAGTTAAGACTGCCTTGTCTGTTGGTTGGGCAGCTTCCCCAGGTTTTCCTCGGCGTCGGTAGAGTCGACGGGCTGCAATGACCCCGTCTTGCTGCAGGAACGTGGCCAGCTCGGCGTCCGTGTGCCAAAGGGGTACGCCTCTGATTATACCACAGTTCTGTAGATATGTTCTGGGCACCGTGGCTTGAACGGGAACTCCGCCGAGGCAGCGAACCTTCAAAAGGCGGTCCACTGTGGCGGTTTCAGCGACTTCTACTAGAAGTCCGCCTCTGGCAGTGAAACGATGTCTTATTATGGCAGCCGCCGCCTCCGCGTTTACTTCGGCGCTCAAGCTCAATGGATTTTGATGTTGCAAACGATGTCCTTCCTTTGCAGGTACAAAGAGGACAGGGATGCCAGTTGTTCTCTGACGGCGATGCTCAACGAGAACGAACCCCTCAAGATCGCCCTCGATGAGCTCTTGTTCCATTGAGTCGCTCTCCGCTGCCAGTTGTTTGGCAGGTGTTAAAGCAGAATTGTCGCCTTCACCGCCGCGTCGTTTACCGAGAGTAGAGCGCGCGGGTGGGTTGTCTTGAGTGACGTACGTGTGGTCTTCGTTTGGAGGTGTCTGTGAATAACATGACGATCCGGTCGCTGATGCCAGTGCAGAAGTACCGAGTTGAGAGGTCATGTCGTATTTCGGGTTCCCCGAAGGGACCCTGCCGTGAGGAGCTGCAACCGGTTGTCCCTGGCCGGGGCTGGTGCTTTCGGGTCTCTTCTCCTTATGTCCGAGCGTATCCAAGTGTATTCAAAGCTTGAAATACTCAAAAACGTGAGGGCAGAGACAAGAACGGTAATTACTTCTTCAGCACTTCTTCTTCTTCCCTACTTAAATTATGCGCAAAACTTTTCTTCTTTTTTTTTTTTCATCTTTTTCTTCATATGACAACGAGCATAGTGACATCGGGAAAATATAGTGAAAAGTAGCCAAAGACGATGAAAACGTCGGGTCATCTTCTTCGGACGCCCGGCCTCCTGCACTCCCTCGCTGCCTTCCGTCGTGCTTTGACTGCGCGTGCACGCCCGAAGACGTTTATTCTCTCTTTGCTCCCTCCGACAATGAGGGCGGGAGGAAGCGCCTACCATTTGCTGTTCTAGCACAGTGTTTTACAACGAGTTCACAAACACCAGCTCGTCTAGAGAAGGGAACTTTATAACATTCCTGTTTCCCTGTTGGACAAAAAAATAATAAAGGGGGGGGGGGGGGGGGAGGCTAGAGGAATTAAAGCCCCTCGATGTGTATGCGTTTGGCTGTGTTCCAAATTTATTCGATCCGACGCCGGCGTAAAGGTTTCGTACCGTGGCGTTTCAAAACTTGCTCGCGCTTACTCGATGACGTCAGAACTCGCGTTGCAGAAGCGTCCCAAGTCACTGCAGGCTCGATCTAAAATGGACCGCAGAAATCGACGCCTGCACGAAGCAATCTAAACTTTTCGTCAAAGGTGTATTTCACAGGTCGGTTTTTCATTGTAAAATTACAGAGCGTAGCTACGTTCCTGTAAAAAAATAGGACCAAGAAACTTGCCAGGGTCAACGGCGGGCGGTGACGCAGACGACAAAGTCGAGTAGCGGGGCGGCTTTGGCGCTCGTATTGATAGATGGCGCTACCTCCTTATCGAGACAGAGTTCCTGTATAGGCTCCCTACGGCAGTGGCGTAACTAGGGGGGGGGGGGGGGGGGGGGGCAGGGGGTACAAGTGCCCCGGGCGCCACTTGGGAGGGGGCGCCGAGCCGAGTCCACCCAACATGTGCCCTATGGAAAAAAACGGCAGCGGGGCTACGCGAGGGGCGCGAAATTTCATTTGCCATGGGCTATGAGGGGCGCGAAATTTCATTTGCCATGGGCGCCGTCATATCTATACTCTGTTTCACCTTATGATGTACCGCAGGAAAGGCTACAAGCACGAGCTCCTTGCTCTCGGGCACATCTGGGCGGCGCAAGCTCTCGTGACTTAAGAGCGGCTGTCAACGCCATGAGCTCGCGCTTCTAGCCTTCGCTGCGGTACAACATAAGGTGAAACGAAGTATAGTTACGCCACTGCCCTACGGGAGCCAGCTAGAGTTGCACGTCTGTTTTCCACGTGCCGCCGCGCCGCTATTCGCCGAGATACGATCACGTGAGGAGCCGGATCAAGTGCCGTGCAGGAAAGTAGACGTTGCACGCGCCCCGGCGTACGTTTCCGTGCTTTTGAGCACGCCGCGCGCCTCGAACGCGCGGCGCCGCTATTCGCTGAATTCAGTCACGTGACGAGCGGGATCAACATGCCGTGCAGGAAAGACGGCGCTACAGAGATGAACGCGCAACTCTGGCTAATCGAGACTAATCGAGACTGCTGGCGACCACCGTGGTTTATTAAAATGAACTAATCTGTTTGTAATGTACCTTCGATTAAAAAATAAATGCGGACATTAAAAGCAAAACATAAAGGAACAAAAAAAACGGGTTTGCATAACGACGGCGCTTTTGCTGCCAACGGACTTCGTCTGCGTGTCGTCTGCTTTCTTTCGCTGGTCGGCTACACCTTCGGACGATGCTCCCGACGCCATCTATCAATATGCGCGCCAAACGCACCCCGCAACTCGACTCGGTCGTCTGCGTCGCCGTCCGCCGTTGACCCTGGCAAGCTTGTTTTGCCCTACGTTTCACAGCAAGGGAGCTACGCTTTGTAATTTTACAAGGAAAAAGCGACCTGTGAAACACACATTAGACGAAAAGTTTAGATGGCTCCGTGCAGGCGTTGATTTTTACGGTCCATTTTAGATCGAGCCTGGTGATTTGGTATACAGTTCAAAAGGAAGGTTAACAAAAGGAGGTGGTGGAGCCACCTCAGAAAGCACCACGCTGTTACTGTCAATAAAAACTTTTAAAAAATATCGTCTCTTCTAGTGCTTCCCCCGTGATCAAAACAGAGCGTCTGCTATTTTCCGTCATCGCTGCGGTGTTTCCTCTTTGCCTTTGCCCAAGGGCCGGATTATCCCGGCCGTTACCAAATCGAGTCGACGATCGTTTACTCGCGATGTCAGGTGGTATTACCCGCAGACGTAGGAGACAGGTTACTCGGGTAAGATTTGGAACATAGCCATGGTCTTGCAAGTAGCGTCAAATGCGCCAGTGCACGAGGCCCGTGTCTCGAGCGGCCCTTGGAAGCAAATGGCGGCAGAGCACTGAAATGAGCGGCCCTTGGAAGCGAATGGCGGCGGAGCACCCGCTCGTGGCACCTGTCTAGAGTGTTTCCACAGCAGTGGTTGGTGCTACTTGCAAAAAACGCCTTTATCAAGGGGCTTTAGGAGGAACAGCACCAGAAAGCCAGGGCCTCCTTTGAGTTTTGTTCTTCATTTAAATCTTAGCTGTTAAACAATAACCAACTCGCTTTTTTTTTCTTCTTCTAATTTTTACGGGGTCAGCACGGGGCCCCGTAGGGGCCCTGTGATGCAGCCCCCTTAGCCCGTACCCTCATCTGGCCTGGCTTAGGGGCCCTGTGGATCAACGTTGCTGTGGATTGCCTGGGGAACCCTAGAGTACTAGAGTGCACCCTATTCTAAAACTCCTAATGATGCTTGAACTGCACGACCGCGCGAGATCAGCAGGAACGCTGAAAACCCAGAGCTCGCTGTTTTAGCTTCCCGAGAATTCGGAAAATCACCCATTCTCGAGCATTTCAACAAAATAGACCCCTTCAAAAATTACGCCCTTTTACTGTCGATATGAAAATACTGCAAATAACGTGCGCAAAAAAACAACCAAAAACACCAAAATGGAAGTGACTATTATATCAGTTAGAGACTTGCGAGCTTGTTGATGCTTTTTCTGCACGACACTGCAATATTCTCAGACCGACCGCAAGGGGGCGTAATTTTTTAACAGCCACGGCACGCGGAATCGTGCGTGGAAAAGCCGTTCGATTCTGAGACGACCCCTGCCCTTCTTTTTGACACACGGAAGCGGCGAGATGCCCGCCCTTCATGAGCTCCGCCTTGACCGACAGCTGAGTCGGAAGACCGGTAGAACCTGCTTCTACGAGGCACAGGAGGCCAGCACTGCGTTGACCACCTTGGACCACAGTTCCTTGGACGAAGCTGAAAGCCAGACCACGACTACGGAAACAAGACAGAGCCTCAGTACCATGAGGGTCAGCACCGCGTACCATCGGAAAAACGAAGATCGCTCCAAAAGTAGTAACGAAACAACCAATGAGGAAATATCGCAAACGAGCGATGCCAGCACGAGTGTACCAGAAGGCGACCACAGTTCAAAAGGACGGCAAAGTCGCGGGCGCAGAAAGTGGTACCCAGACTTTCTTCGACGGCACAGCGGAAATATTTTCACAGGCGTCATAGCAGGGTCTGCGTTACTCCTCCTGTTTCCTGTGTGCATACTGTACTACACGGCCGGCACGCTGGCTGCACGCTTTCCAGCGCCACCCAACATCGGAAGGGACGATCCCGTCCACTACGCAAACCCCGCCTGCGTCGATTACCAGCCCTTGTCGAGCAACGGTCCTAATTACGCCGAACTTTCCTTCGTGGACGACGACTTCGTCCCTTACAAAACCAAGGTAAAGAGCAGGAATGCCATCTTCTGCGTTTACCAGAACGACGTCTTCGAGCGCTTTCCGAAACTGCAATATCGCGTCACCGACGTCCCCGGAGCGTATTGCACTCACCTGCTTTACTACAAGGCGGGCGTCACGGCAGACGGTACCATTTACAGCAAGGACCCTACGTTCGACGAGACCTACAAGGGCTACAGATCGGCCGCGGAATTGAAGAACACTTACCCACATCTCATGGTTCTTCTCGCCCTCGGCGGAGGACCGGACGCCCGAGACACGTTTCAGTTCTCAAGCTTCACGTCCGACGTGAACCGCACCCGCAACTTCGCCGACAAGGCTTAGTGGTGGCTGGTCGGCAAGGGCCTCGATGGCCTCCACATCGACTGGCGGCAGCCGGGAGGAGAGTGCGGCAGGAGGAACGACAAGCAGAACTTCCTGAGACTGGTCCGAGCACTCAGGGAGAGATTTGGCGTCCGCTCCCTCCTAACCATCGCCGTGCCCCACAACAGGGAGCAAAGGCACCGGGGATACCACCTCCCGGGCCTGGCGGACCACGCGAACTACCTTTTGGCAGTCACGCACAGTTTCCACAACACTAGCGCGCGGCGCACACAGTGCCCCAGCCCCTACGAGGCTGCGCCCAACTACACGGGTCCCACGGTACGCGAGGTTGTGCGCACGCTCAAGCACGAGGTTCCCCGGGAACACAGGGAGCGGCTCTGCTTCAGCGTGTCGCTAAAGGGCCTCTTCTGGACGCTCAAGACTTCCAGCGCCTTCAGGGTCGGCAGTCCGGCTGTCCGAGGGGGTCCACCCGTGGGCGGTTCTCACACCCGGGGCCTGGTCGAGTACCCCCTGATCTGCAAGTACCTGCTCAAGGGCAGCCTGGATGAGGTTGGACTGTGCAACTACGCCGTGCGCTTTCGGAACTGGGTCAGCTACGAAGGCACCACGTCACTGCGTGTAAAGCTCGACCGCATGCGCCAGGACATGGGCACACCGGGCCTCTGCCTCGCAGTCTGGGACATGGAATTTGACGACTTCTTGGGCACTTGTGGGACGTCCCGGTCCCCGCTACTCAGGACAATCTTTCTCGCGCTAGCTAGCTGAACGGGAGGCATTGAGAGTTCAGGGAATGGAGTCACCCCCAATATTTTCTACACAGCAGCACTACACAGGGTGCTTTTTTATATATATATTTTAATCTTAAGAGATTTGTCTTAGAAAAAAATCCGTGAAAGCTGCTTATGCGGTTTGTGCAGGTGAGTTATCGGTGAAACCTTTTTCTCTTACACTCGTCCCAAGCCACCTAGTAAGCGTATCCGCTACGGGAGACAAAAAAAAAAAAGGGGGGGGGGGGGGGAGAGACAAAACGAGAATGGGTAACGGTTACGCTTCTACCTAAATGTATTCTATTGGCGTGGCGAGGGCAAAACAATGTTTTCGCCCATACAGGAAGTGACGATACTTCAAAATGGCGGTGTCCTTGTAAAAAAATTCTTAATTAGCCGACTAATCCTACGATTAGTCGGCTAATTAAGTAAAGCTTGTTAACTTCTTAATTAGATAAAATAGACGCATGGTTCCAATTAGAAACTTGCTGAGCGTCATCGGAAACCACTGAACATTTTTTTTTTATATTTTGAGCGCGTGGGAAGCGCAGTAGTGCGCTAAACGAACCACCCGTGCAACAGGTCCTCTACAAGCAGGAGCAACGAGACGGAAAAATCGCGCGGGCGCGTTATCGCACACTAAAGGCCCGTTCACTCGATGCATTTTTCTCGCGCATCTAGTGTCGCGAAATGTAGTTTCGCGAAATGGTTGCGCCGTCTGAACGAGTCCGAAAAGGACGCGCGCATCTAAAAAAAGGTGCGCGCACGCCTCGCTTCTGAAGCGAGCTTTTGCTGAAACTTTGCCGAGTCCTGTCAATCACTCTGAAAGCGCCGCCAATGGCCGTTCAGAAACGCTCTCACGTGGCCTTTGAGGGGGGAGCGAGCTGTTTGAGAAGACCACTTCACTGCCGATGTTGTAGCCGAGCCAAATCCGAAAAAAACCGAAACCACGAACGATGGATACTGCCGGTGCTTCCGCAAGCACGTCAAGCACCACAGAAGGAAAAGTGAGTAGCATATCGGAAAAAAATCCAGCGATGGACGAAGACAATTAGCGGGAGTTGGCGAGATTAGAATAGTGCTCATAGCGTTGTTGTCGCGATATTACCGCTGGATAAGAGACCGTCGAGTAAACTGAAACCAAGTTTTCTTTGTTTACAAGTGAACGTGAAACCATGTGCGCTCTCTGAAACAGTTGGCACAGTAAAATCGAGGCAGACATAGGCGCCGAGAAGTAACCAGATTGGGCACGTAGCGTTTCTATGAATACCATGTGCATTGATAGGAGCTTTGGCAATGAATTGGCTGCGTACGGGCTCGGCGCCGGCACATGTCCTGCACGTACAGGTTGCCGCCTCAATCGGCTTTGCGCACATGCGAGATCGCTCCAAGTGGTGCAGTATGTGAGAAAAAAAAAATTAAAGTGAATTGACTGCATAAAATGCGCAAAGCAGGCCCCCAGATAAATAGCGATCTGATTCGGAGCGCCACATTATGGTCAACACCGAAACTATTTTCGCTAGTCTAAACGTCATCGTTGTTCCACGTGAAGCGGTACGTGTGAACGAGCACATTTCGCGAAACTGTTGCGCGCCTAAAAGATGCATCGTGTGAACAGACCTTAAAGCCTGGTTCAGACAGTTGCGTTTGACTGCGTTGCGGCTGCGAGAAACCAGGAATCCCTTCTCCTCATATCGCGTGCCAACATGATTCCTTAAATTGGATTCCAGGCTTCATACGAAGCACAGATGTGCCGGTGACTCGCTTTCGGTTCTCGACGCAACGCAGTCAAACGCGCTCAACCGCAAGTGTCTGAACCGGCAAGCTCGCGCAGCAGAATCCAGGATCCTGGGTTCAATCCTCACCTCTGCCCGTTTCGATCTGGGGTGCTATTCTGGTCGCAAACGGGTACTTTCGAGTTGTGACGTATCGAGAAAGAAGGGGCGGAGCCTCAAACTAGTATGATTCTTGTTTGAGGCTCCACCCCAACGTTCGGGTTCACGCACGCGCTCAGCTAGAATTGACCTTTTTCAGAGTTTGGCGACGATCGTGGCGCGCCCTCGCGGGAATCGCTCGAAACAGTTTTGGGGGCTCCCATTCCGTCGCCCCGTCGTCCGCACCAGCGCCTGGCGTGTCTCCCGGCCTGTGTCAGAGCCATCCGTGTGTTCCCGTGTGCTTTCCGGTGGCGTTTTTCCGCCTTTCGCAGTTCTGAACGTGTATTTCTGTCGTCGCTTCGCGTGCACCTATTCTTCGAAATGGCTGAGGACGACCCTGGAAGATAAACAATTATACCTTCAGAGATGGATAGACCGCCGACGCCGCATCGGTTCCGTCGACTTGGAGTCCCTCAATCGTCACTTTAGTGTCGCGTCGTGCGGGCAACTGAAAAAAGGGTCGGCTTTCAAGGCAGAGTGTTATGTAATGAAAGTAATGGTGACCAGTTTCGATCCCAACCCGCCTATCCACCTAGTGTGAAGCTTATGAGCTCCGTTTATGAGGCCCGGCGACTATAAACAGCTGATTTTGTTTTTCTTGAGCGCCTAAGTTATTCAAGCTTATTGCGTTCCGTCACTTCGCCGTCCTGTGTACCGCGCGAGCGCACGGGGCACAAACAAGGACGCGGGGTGAGATCCGGGCGGTCTTGATATCACGAAGGCTCGCCAGCACCATCGAAAAGTAAGGAACGCTTTGTTAGAAACAATTTTTCTGCATTCAGCACATTTACGAGCCTCCGACGAAGTGGGGCCTGCAAAAGGGGAGTTCTCGGTTAGTTGCCGAGGCGTTCCGTCAGGGTTCTGTCGCCGTAAGGCTTGAATCCATTTCGCACGCTTTAAAGGAGCTGTGCAACGATATTCAATTGGAATGTTTTTCACTTTACACCAGCTTACTGGCACTAGTGGGGCTCAAGGATACTCGCACGCAACGCCACTGGCCAAGAAACTCCTTTGTTGCGGTGTAATTTCAAGCCCAAAAGCGAACATTTTCATTCAATCTCTCCTTTGAAAAATTTGATGACGTCACGCGGGGATCGCAGTACACCCATATGACGATATTCGAATGCGGTTCATAGATTGGACCCGAGCATTGCGTGGGCACTCGATTTGGGCTCGTGATAATTACTGGCTCGAGAAGCATTCGGGTAGTGGCCCGTGTCCAATCGCTGCAACGACGACAATAGCCGAGCCATAACATTGTCCGGAACTCAGCGCGTGCCCTGTGCTTTGCCAACCCCAGCACGTGGCTATGATCAACATTGGCGGCATATGATCGGCTCCAGATCGCGTGGCCGCTTGTCCTGGCTGCGAGTTGAGGGGGTGAACGCTGCTCGTTTTTCTTTAATTTTTTTCTGGGACTTCTACTGCGGGGGTGAATAACGAATGCGTGTTTTATAGATCATTAACGTCAGGGATCCGTTCTAAGCAGTGTTTGCGCAAAGTACAAAAATTGTTGCATCGCTCCTTTAAATGTTTTGCCAGTAACTGTTATACTCGAGGGGGGGAGACGGGATTGTGTATAGCGCACGCCTGAATAACGGGAAGTTTTATCCAGTGAATATTTACTTGAGTACCGGGTACGGCATGATTCCGTTAGACAGCCTCTCGTGCACACTTAATGCATTTAGTTAAAAGCGGAATGTCCCCGCCGTCACGTTGAGCACCCGGCCACCTGACACGGGGGATTCGCGTCATAGGCTTCTGAAGGGGGGCTTTTGAAAGCGGGGCAAAAAGGGCGTTGTGTGTGACATCGGGTGCTTTCGTGCACCACCCGGAAAAGGCTGCTGGAACTCTAAAATCTTGCATTTTAACCATTTTTTGCTGCTATTTGGGGAACTTAACATCTGCGCAGTTGTGAGGCATGACGACTATGAAGTCAAGCTGCGAGAATAGCGGAGGGAGTCAAGCCGAACCAGCACTGTCTGAGCGACTGAGCGGACGAGAGAGCCCCCAAAAATGGCGCCTTTCCCTTTCCTCCCCTCTCTCAGAGTTGGCGCATGCGCCCAGAGATCTCTGAAAAAGGTCACGTCGCGATGACGCGTCCACGCAGTTGGGGCGCAGAAATCCCCGCATTTCCCCCTGTTCTTTTTGTTATCTTCTTTCTTTCCTCCGGGAGTTAGAACGAGCGAATAACAGAGAAAAGGATACCTTCCGGAAAATAGAAGGAAACAGAGAAAAATATTATTATCCTTTTATAAAATACGGAAGATTATTTCAATAATTATGACGTAAAGAAAATTTAGCTAAGATATCTCAGCTTGTTTTCTCGAAGTCTTTCGCTACGGTCTTTCAAAACAAACATGGCGAAAACCGCTGTAACGACCTTGTGGTGTTTGTGTCTCGTTTGCGTCGTTGCTTTTCCTGTTTGTGCACGATGCGGATCGTATTACGAGAAGAAAATACTATCTCAAGGTACGCTGCGACACCGATCATCCTTTGTGAAGCCTCCGTGAACATAAGCTGAAAATGAAATTTCCTGTTCGCCTGTGAAGGAGACTCCAAATGGGTACAGAGCTGACGACGACTTTGTGGTAATATATGACAAATCATGAGATTGACGCAGAGTGCACCGGTTGTGAACATGCTGTGGATATGGGATGATGCAGGAAAGTTTCTTCGGGCAGTTTTAATAATGCTTTGCTCCCTTTGCTCACTGCAGTGATTACGACGGTAGTCCCCATACGCCATGCTCTTTGCTTTCGGCGCTGAAGAAATGGACGCGACCGCATAATTTAGGGCAGTCTTTTTACTTGCTTTTTTATTTACAGAAAAGCTCGTGCAAAAAAAAAAGAAAAAAAAAAGGCTATTACACGTCCCTACATAGGTACCTCGCTAACCCATTGGCTTCATTGCGCGTGACGATTCAACGCTCTTTGCCATGGGAACGTTCGTGAAACTAGAAAGCCTCTGTTTGCCAGTCGCTTTTCGAGTTCGGGTTGTGACGACAAAATGACGTAAGAACAAGAATGCACGAGAGTATTTGCATTGTTTTAACTCGACAACCGTACCCTTGGCGTGATAAACTCGAAAGAACATGGCCGCGATGCTCGTCGGATCGACCGCGGCTGGGGTTTGACATGCGATCGGTAACTTGATCAACGCGCACACGAATGCTTTCGTGCTGTTGGATGAGCCCATTCGGTGGCAGGACCGGATTGGAGAGCACGGTGAGCTGGCGTTCAACGTCTCGAGATGCAAGACTTGGCTTCTATTTGTGCCGGTGTTATGAAGCTTAAAAGTTGTGGTGTTGTTGTGGCTCGTAACGGCAGCCTTGCTGAGATTATGAAGACGGTAAGATACCTTCATTCAGCTTTGCCATGCGTCAAGATTCAAAACTTCATCTTGTCACAAAGTGACCAACGCTTCTGCGAGCATGGAGGCAGCAGCCAACGATCTGAGAAAGAATGCACCTCTTGGCGAATATGTGCTGCCACCTAGACACGCGAATCGGTTCGAGACTAGGTGACTGGAAAACAACGCGCGCCCAAGGCCTCTCCCACCCGTTCCACACCCAAAACGTCAGCTACATCCTGTTCACCCATTGAGGCGATGTGACCTAGATACGGCTCCCCCAAGCTCACCTTTGTACCCATCGTGCGTAATCTTCCGCCCCGAGGTCGACACAACGAAACCGCTCAAAGGCGAGAAATGCAAGATGGCGGATTGTTTGGAACTACATACTCTCGAACCCAGGCGCATGAAATACTCCGCGCATGCGCACCGCGTATTTCTACAAAAGGTCCATTGTGCCGCCGCCACGACCGCCAGTGATCGCCCCAACGGCAAGAAAACAAACGACAAGCTCATTGAAATTTGTGTAGCGCTGACTGCTGATTCATCGGACGACAAAGGTAAATTATGTAAAACGCAATGTAAGTTTGCCAGCGTTTTACAAATCTTGCGCGTTTCGTTGAAAATTTAATTTGTGGAATTTGTTAACGCCTTGAAAGTTTGTCGGGGACTGCATTGTGAACGCAGCCTTCACGCAAGTGTTTTCTGAAGTGTGTGCTTTGCCTGCATGCATAGAAAGACAGAAACGCATGCCTCTATGGGGCATAAAATAAAAGAAATTTCGCTTGTCCTGATAATGTTGACTATCTATTGAGTGCTGTTGATCGTAGTAGCGTAGCCAGGAACTTTTGAGGGGGTGAGGGGGAAGGGAAGCTGAGGTGAATGAGATGTTCATGACTTGGGGTGCGGGGGGAGGGGGGGGGTGAATGTTGTCAAAATTTGTGTGCATATTCTAGGGCCCGCCGGATTTGGGAAGGGGAAGGGGCGAAGCCCCATAAGCCCCCCCCCCCCCCCCCCCCCCTGGCTTCGCCACTGGTTGATACCATATGGGGAGCATCCTACATTCACAGGCTGCAATAAGCCTGTGCATAGCAACTGAGATCGTACCACAATGACAAGATAGTTGCTGACATTCTTCACGTTACGTAGCAGTTCTTTCTTTAGCATATGCTCGCTTTTCCTTCACACATCTCCTCTGCTTCCGCTCGTTGTTTATGCGTGATGGTGATAAGTCAACAGTGCGTATTTGCTCTGCATCGCAGGCAAATTTAAACAAATCCAGTTAACACTACTCTTTAATTTCAATGAGTTACTGTCACTTTTGAAACGACAATCTATTTAATTGGTATCATAACCTTTACATTAAACATACGTGTGTTGAATGTAGGACAATGGTATCTTTATTGTTTTTCTTGGTCACGGAGGTGACAACCATCCACAAAATTGTACTGGCTAAATTTCTCGTCTACAGTTAATGGCAGGGAATCGAACAGTGTTTCTTAGGACTGTCCGATGACTGACATGCAACTCCAGAAGCTTGGCGTAGAAAGGTAGAATATCTAATTGATACAATAAAATGCCATCAGCAGCCCACCCAGATTTTATTGCGTGAATGACAGTAGCTACAAACCGCAATAAACGGTCAACTGTAGACATAGGCACTAAGCGTGCACTAACTTCGAAGCGGTAGAAACCCTGAAGTTTTAACGTACTTACCACCATGTCGTTAATGGCAAAGTGTAGGAAGCCTTCAGAACGGTGAGGGTCTCCTTCAGACCGATGATAACTGTAACGAAGGTTCAGTTAGATTCTAGGTTCCGTCAACGCACCCCACGACGTCGGTGTGCTCGTCGTTTTGGCGACGAAAGCCTTCTTTCGCACATGCCTCAGCTTCCTCGGTCCAGGGTTTTGTCGACCCAGCCGCCTCTTCCCAGCCGGTTGACAGCGACACTCGCGACGGCCGTCACGGCTCTGGTCACCATCGACTGGGCATTAGCTATGAGATCATCGTTGGCAACCGCGCCCTTGCAGCTTCCCGTTGCGCAAAATATCAGTGCGATTCGATTGGTAGCCTGCTGCTCGACGGTCATCTCTCATCGTCTCAGTCTCTCGGCGCGCAGCTGGTCACACTGCGATCGCATGGTGCTTTTCGACAAGCGGTACTGTCGTCAGAAACAGTCGTCGTGCATAGCGAAGGCAACCGGGTGCTCGCAGAAAACCCGTCATTGTACGCGTTGGTCGAGCCATCGTTGAGCAACAAGTATCGCCGCCATTTTCTACGCTGTAGAGTCCTGCCCAAAGCTTTTTCCTCTTCGTGCAATAGAAACAGAAGTTAAAAGCACGAGCACATCACCCCGAACCACATGCCCCGAACGATGCTTGCGCAAGCGTTGGCTTGCACTGCGCAAGCGCGCCTGCTCGACAAGGACGTTGAAAGCCCGGAACACGTTCTTGTCGCGCTGCCATCTTTGTCTGCTGGGCTGTGGAACGGCTTTCTGAGCATGCGCTGTTGGTCTGCAGTGCGGTATATCGGATGCTGCGCATGCGTCCACAGCTCAGTGACTCAGCATTTTCCGCCCGGGCGCTTCGTTCGAGACTGCCGCTGGAAAGGTCTATACTCGCACTGATAGTGAATCAGAGATTAGGGTGTGTCGAGTAGTACCGCAGTTAATCTAGTTACGTGACTTCCGCTATGTGCTACGTAGGTCGGACGTGGTCATACGTCACTTTGTCGTCACGGTCCGAACTCGAAGAGCGGCACTTACGGCAAACGGTTGCTTTCGTGTTTCGCGAACGTTCCCATGGGAACCGCGTGGAATTATCACGCGCGCTATGGCCAATAGGAGCGCGTGGTTCGTAGGGGGGAGGAGTTTTCGAGAAACACGAACGTGCCCGTTTGTGACCAGAATAGCACCCCTGGATGAGCATCGTACCGGCGTGCGGTCGTGTATCACTACTGCGTGGTGCACGTTAAATAACCCAGACTAGCGGTTGTACTGCACTGGCTAAATTGCTCATCTACAGCTGGGAGACTCGTCGCCCGTTGAGGCAGACCAAGTTCTAGGCTGTATAAACATCCACACAACCCAATTTATTTATTTTTTTTTTTCCTGAACCGGCTTTTAGTCTTGCTCCTACTGCGCGAGATAACTTTAGCGCACTACCGGGCACCGCGTTCTTTCCAAAAAAATTACTGATATAGTGGTTTTCAATGGCGCTCGGCAAATGTCTGATTGGAAGCATCTCTATTTTCACAATTTTTTTCAAAATTAGTCGATTGATTGTTTCGATTAGCCCCCTATACTGTCCCCCTGGCCGTATAACTCACCTGCACGAAGCGCATAGGTGTACCATTCACGAATTTTTCCTTTTAACAAACCTGTTAAGCTTAAAAAAGAAATAAAAATAAAATAAAACATCTTGCGTAGAATATAACCTACATGCGTGACTTACTGCCAGTGGCGTAACTAGATATGACGGCGCCCATGGCAAATGAAATTTCGCGCCCCGCTGCCGTTTTTTTTCCATAGGGCACATGTTGGGTGGACTCGGCTCGGCGCCCCCTCCCAAGCGGCGCCCGGGGCACTTGTACCCCCCTGCCCCCCCCCCCCCCCCCCCCTAGTTACGCCACTGCTTACTGCAAGACAAATTTTAGGAAATATTTACACTAAAGGACCAAGTTTGAAGATATTTATTACAGAATAGATGGTTACAGTACGACAGATAAGCCAGAGTGCCATTGACAGGTATGAATATGGGGACATTTATTGCACATTTGAAAAAGTTTTCAATTTTTGCTAGATTCAATTAGAGCTAGCTTCTGAGCCAAGAGGTGTGGGTCGGCCTTGTGCTTCATCAGGAACTCTCCATTCAAATGAAAGACTGGAATGTCATAGCGGTAGCACTGCCTCCAAGCCTCATTTCCGGGCTTCTCGATGTCCACTTCAACCAAATGAACTCTAGGTAGGAGCTCACGCAGCTGTTCTTTCGCGACGTCGCAAAGGGGACAGGGGTGCTTTGTGTACAATGTTAAGGTGGGTAGGTCAAGCTGCCTGCAGTCAGGGTTCCTGTGCAGAAATTAGGACAATCTTAGCTAGAACTTGCAAGACAATGAAGCAGCTGGCATCATAAAATATGAGTCTTGGCACTGCTCTATCTTCCCTCTGAACAGCACCGCAGTGAACGCTACAAGCAATGGCTCCGACAGCTACACCTAATGCTAGTTGGCCTGGCAGAGGCATATTTCAAGCGGCGTTAGCTTCAAACTATACTTGGCTACATTCCTACCACGAGTTGCAGATCTACATCCTGTTCATTTGACATCTGAATTTGCTTACTGGCAGAGTATTTTGATGTAAACCCAACAGACCATAAACCAAAGTGGCTAATCTTCTGGATCAGTACTTGGAACCCAAATTAAATACAGAGCTTTTATAAATTTGTTAAAGAAAAAAAAAAAAAATAGTTTCAGAAATTCCACTTACATTTGGTTTGAATATCCCTGTTGCACAGATAGTGAGATGCTATAACCAGCATGCAAGTCTATATGAAATTTCAATTCTATATTTTATTGCAGCTGAGGCACCGAATTGAACATTTTCTGCCTACTAGCAAAATAAGTTTGGGTTGGAATCTTGCAGTAAAAAAAAAAAAAAAAAAAAAAAAAAAAAAACATTATGAAGACTGCAGAATATGAATTAAAGGTTTTCCCTAAATTTAATTGTGCGAGCTTCTTTAAAAGACTACTGACAACTCCAACATCAATACTTTGTCTCAAAAGCTTTAAAGAATGTAATATACCCCCCCCCCCAAAAAAAAAAAAAAAAAAATCGATGAATTAGTTTAAAATTAATTTGGGAGATCATTTTATCAATCATACAACCATAGGAAGTAGTTCATGCAGTGGAAGCTGCTTGCAAGGCAAGAGCTCTTGTACGTGAAGTGAATGTTTGAACCTAACCCAGCATGTAAATAGTGGCAAAAACAGCCAGCATTGCATTACATCATATGCAAGCCAGAATAGACCACCTAAAAAAAATTTGGAAAAACATAGATGGCACAAGCACACACATCTTTAGAAACCGCTTCACTTACGCAAGTACCTGTGCAAACGAGGCAGTCCACACCTACTATGCCTCCGCTAACGCTGCAGAGGGGTGGAGGGAGTACCGTACTTATCTGGGCATGTGATGTATACACTCCAGTCAGTGGAACCCCCAAGGAATTCGAAAACAACCAACATAGAAAGGTACGAGGCTTTATTCTCAGACACTCACACCCACAATTATATTACTAGTCATTTACAGTTGTTGCATGCAGCAGTTGCAATGGCCCCATCCCGGGTAATCATACCCTCCAAAGGTGCCTCGGTATACAGGAGCGAGTCGAGCAAGCCGAGCCCTTTCAGCCTGGTCGTACCAGACTTACAGCTTCTCGAGCAGCAAGGCAGAGGCGCCACCACCGCCATTGCAGATGCCGGCGAGGCCCAGCTGTCCGGGCTGGAGCTGCACTGCCATGCGGCCCACGATCCTCGCTCCAGACATTCTGAGTGGGGAGAGGGGCAAAGCCAGTGTTTCGCCCGCTGGTTGCTACATCACACACTTCTACTGCGTGCCAGCTTAGTGGCTCATGAATGGCACGCTCAACACAATTCTAAATTCATCAAAATATCTGAACAGGTTCCAGTCAGTGTCGCTAATATCAATGGCAGTTCATTTCAAGTTATTAAAGCTCAACAAATATAGAGCATCTGACTTGTTACAGGTACAAACAACTCTTCTTGCCCACAAAACTTCCTTGTGTGAAAACCTTAAAAAAAAAAAAAAAGAAAGCCGTTTACAACTCCCTGTAACGCCGAATTGGAGCGCAGCTCTTGAAGAGATGGAGGGAAGGGTACTGACGGGAGGGTTATACCCCTCCTCCCTCCTGCTTCAAGCTCCTCCCCTCTCCTCTTTCTCCCCCTCCTCCTCCCCGTGCAGTGCATTATGGGACATTTCCCATAATGCACCGCGCAGTTACGCCGACGCCGCTCAAGCCGTAACAAGCGCCTAAAAGCTAATTTTTGAAGATTTATATTAGAAAAATTATTGTTAGCAATGCTTAGTGCAATGTAGTGTAATGCAAGGAATCAAAACCAACCTGATAGAATGGTTGAAGAGCGAGGAAGTGTACGAAAGCCGAGACAAGGTAGTCGAGTGTGTGTGCCTCGAACAGTTCTTTCGTAGCATTCCGCAGTCAGTCAAGCTCTGGGTGCAGGATAGGGTGGGAGTCGACTCTGTCGAAAGGGCCGCTGAGCTAGCCGAAGAGTACGCAACGCGTAGAAAGCTGAGCGGAGAGGAAAGCGAACCCGGCCGGAGCGATCAGCGCAAGACCTTCCGACAGGGGAACGGCTCGCGAGAAAACGGGCCCGAGAAGCCCGAAGCAGGACAAAAGGTCCCAGAAAAGAGCACAGAACACTCGAACGGAGACAAGGCGCGGAAAAGCCCAACAGGGCAGTTCGAGGCAAGGAAGCCGTTCCTGTGCTACAACTGTCAGGAGCCGGGACACACAGCGGCCAGATGTAAGAAACCGCGGGTTGTGTTCTCGTACGTGAACGGTAGTGACAAGGACCTGAAGCTTCTTCGTCCCTATCTTCACGAGCTCCAGGTAAACGGAAAGCCGTGCAGGGTGCTTCGGGACAGTGCAGCGACGATGGACGTTGTTCATCCGTCGTATGTAACGACCTCCGATTTTACTGGAAAGGTAGTCTGGATCAAGCAGCTGCTCGAAAAGCACAGTGTCTGTCTGCCTATGGCGACAGTAAGGATAACTGGCCCGTTCGGAGAGCTAGTGACAGAGGCGGCTGTCTCGCAAACAGTCCCGTTGGAGTATCCTTATTTGTTTTCTAACCGGTCAG
Source organism: Ixodes persulcatus (assembly GCA_013358835.2). Lineage (NCBI taxonomy): Eukaryota > Metazoa > Arthropoda > Arachnida > Ixodida > Ixodidae > Ixodes > Ixodes persulcatus. The sequence goes on along the minus strand of JABSTQ010011469.1, from coordinate 44,009 downwards.
ATTTCCTGCTGCGCGAAAGGGGTCAACGACTGGGAGAAGGGCTAGTTCAGTCGTGTACGAGGTCCAAATCGCGTCAGGTCGCCCCTTTGTTGACGAGTGATCCAGAGCCAGAGGCAGCTGACGGGGAGCAAGCACTCCCAGAGTTGGAGGTAGAAAACCGGGATGAGAGGGACCAGGTTGTAGAACAGCCTGACCTCGCAGCGCTAGAAAGCGTACGCCGTCCCAACGAGCCCGCGAAAAAGGCGGAGGAAGACGGGATCATTGAAAGATCTCTCGTAGCTCTGGCGACACGTAACTTTGGTCCTCTGCTACGAGTAGACAGAGTCGAGCAGAAGAGCGACCCTAGTGTGTCAGGGTTTCGCGATACAGCTCAGGAGATTGCTAGGACCAATGTGACGGGGCATGAAAAAGGCGGATTGTTTTATCGGCGCTATAAGGACCGCATTTTCACGTCTAGAAATCACGTGAAAATCGATTACTACGACTTCCGCGTAAGAAAAAGGAAAGGCAAATTTAACGGCAATGCCGATGGGTTGAGCAGATTTTTCTGATATCACCAAAACAGTAGGGATGATCTCAGAGGTTTTCGTCATCCACGGGAATGAGGATCAAAGTGGGGGCACTTTGCCCAAAATGACCTCACAAATTGCGAAGGGTTTTGTCTTTTGTATTTTGTTCTTAGTGACCTCGTTGGAAAAATGAGTTTTTCTGGCGACAGGGGGTCTGGATACCCGGAATTGTACCAAATTTTGGTAATCCGTAATCCAGTCTGGCGGGTCTTTGGCGAATTCCGAGCGTTTGACTGCGGTGTGGCGTGGTGTTGTGGGGGACGTTTCCGCTGATGCCTCCGTTGAGAGGTTTGGGAGTTTGTTTGGTGCTTGCAGCGTCTTCTCAAGGCCTACTCCAAGCCCACCTCTTCAGGCCAGCGATTGTACCACCGGCCATTCGAGGTTTCCCTGGCCCCGGAGGGGCTGTTAAGAATGGAACCTTCGGCAACCTTTTCCGAGTTTCAACGCTGCGGAAACGAGTCCCGAAACGAGTCCCGACGTGTCAGGACTGCCGGCCACCTGTCGAAGCCTGCCCAAAACGAGTCTCAACGCGTCCGTGACGTCAACGGGACGTGTGTGTGTGTGCGTGTGGGTTCGTGCGCTCCGGAAGGGGAGAGAGGCCTGGCCTAACTGCGGAGAACCATGGCTATGACTCATTTCTGGCTACGACGCGGCGGGCTTTTCTGCTACGCACTTGGCGGTCGCACCTGCTGCCCTGGCGGAGAGTGAGGGAGAAAACGGACCCCTATATAAGGCGGGGCGTGAGGCTGCTGAGTTGTTCTCTCGGATTTGACGACTGTATCGCTACCATGTAATTAAACCGTTCGTTACGTTACCAATTCTCCCACCTCCACTGGACCCCTGAATTCTTCACTTCGGGGAATGGACGTCGTCAAAGGCCAGGAAGCCTCCGGACGTGCGGCTTAAACCCCGCCTCGAACAGGGTGTAGACGTACGCTTGACAAGAAAATAAAATGTGGTTGTATCAATAATTTTTTTTCAGCTCGGTTTGGCATTGGTGTTACTATTTGGAGAGCAAGTCACCTGCTTGTTGTGCAGGTGGCTCCGACTGGAGGGATAGTGGCTCTGATTGGAAGGATAGTGTGTAGACCTCAATGCTAGATGCCTTGAGGTCTACCCACTATTTTTTTTCAATCAGTCCACAAGGGCTCGGCATTCTGACATCATCGGAACCCCTGCGCAAGAAGCAGACGGACTTGCACTTTGCATTGCCATTGGCAGTAATAATTTGTCGAATGACAATGGTTGTACACAAGTGTTGCTTCGATAAATGTCCCTGTCTCACAACCAATAAACTTCTGGACGTAGTCGTTGGGAAGCTAGTATTTATCCCATCCTATTCCATCAAGCTACTCCGTGGCCGCTTGAGGTGGAGTGGTTCAGGATGTAATGGAGAAGCTTCAACTACCCCTCTTCCCATCTTATGCAATCTCTATGGTTCATAGCTTTCACTGTTACAAAAACATAACCTCTCCTTCCTCTAAAGCACAAATAGTATGGCCAAAATTGGAAACCAAAACAATAGGTTTTTGTCGTGACCCAAAAGTACAATGATCCGTTGTCCTGGATGAACCTCGACGAGATAAGCGGCAAGACCCCTCTGACAATGGTCCGAGATTTGAGATAATTGTAATGGCATTTTCCCACGACCACTGACCCTATGTGCTAATCAAGTTGTAAAATACCAAAGCACCATCTTTTTTTTTTTTGGGGGGGGGGCACAAGTTTTGAGTTCATCGGATAAATCGGAATTGACCAAAAATTTTATTGGCGGGTGTTTTTCGGATTTATCCGAAAACACGGAGCCCTAGCAATATTGTATGAATGAATATGTGGACACAGTCAATGTTCATATGCCCAGATATTAACACAGTCTCCTAACTACCTTTGTCAAGCACAGCTGGCTCAAAGTACTGGTGTTGTGGCTGCGAGACGCAGCGGCAGAAATATTAAAACAGAAATTTGTGTGATTAACAGTGATGTGATTGAGCTAAAACGTTTTGGAGCACCTTCTGGAGCAGCCAAAACAGAGTTTTGGAGCAGCAAAAGTGGCTTTTGGAGCAGCTAAAACAGTGTTTCGGAGCAGCGAAAGTGGCTTTTGGAGCATATATTCTTAGAAAAATAAAAAGATATTAATTTCAAGTGGTGGACAAACGAAGGACACATTGCTCGCCGCAATCAACCAATTATAGTCACGATAGACAACTTGGGAGTATTTCAACATGTAACTGAAATGACATGACACATTTTGCAATGCTTGGGTTAAATGATAAAAATATATCAGACCAAACTGCACATATTAAAATTTATTTGAAAATGACCAGCTTAGTACTAGTAAATATCACATCATTAGGTTGATTAGTAATATAATAAATGGAAGCAGTCTCCAACTGATGAAACGCGTAACTACTGCCGTGCAATGCGAAATTGTCGCGCGAGCGGAAGTGGCTGTTCGATCAAAACCATGCCACTCCGCTCCGCCTCCAACTAATTCCCAAAATTGTATGCAAAATGTAACTGTCCAACATACGACAAAAAAAAAAACAGTCCAGCAGCATGTGCTTGCCAGGCCGGCAGGCGAGGTACAAGCTAAACACATAAAAACAAAAAGAACCTGAGCGCATTGATGCAAGACATCGCGAGCCAGTGTCAAAAAGTTCTTGGAGCGCTTTGTGCAACGACTGAACTAGAGACAAATAAGCACGCTGTGCGGGTTCAGCATGCGGACATTGTCTTCTTTGCTTTAGCTCACTTATCTTCACCAACATTCTTTCGCGGCTGATTTTTCACGTACCGGGGTACGTCTCGAAAGAAAGCCTACCGAGAGAAACCTAGGTAATCAATACTTCGACACAGCTATCTTTGAGCTAAAGGGATGTTTGGAGTAGCGTATTAAACAAGAACAGGATTGTTGATGAACATACGGCAGTCCTTACGTTTCAGTTTAGAAAGTGTCATAACTGCAGTGACGTGGGGACGGCAACATCCGACGTCGCGCGACCATGGTGACTGGCAGGCAGGGACCGAATGTAATTTGGCCACGGCCGTTGCTTTTAGGAGCGAGTGCTTCAGCCCATAAAGTAACCACCCCCGCGAAAAAGCATGGTTTCGTTTCACACCATGACGGCATGGCTGGTACCCAGCACGCTAGCGTCGGAGCGTCCGCACACGCCCACGTCTATTATTGAATTTTTTTTAAAAAGACGCGAGACGAAAGACGGCGGGAAAAACCATGCAAGACCGGATGAACGGTTGATGCAGGGTACTTTGTGTCGGACGGCTGCTTGCACCACCTAGCTCATGTGTGCTCAATTACGGTACTCGGTTTAGTTTCAGTTTTCAAAGGCGACCAAAATTGGTTCTTTGGCGCAGGCTTGGCGCAGATTACCCATATTTTGGCAAAATGTAGCAGGATGTAGCAGGGTTAGCCCCTTGGCGCAGTTTGGCACAATTGGCGCAGCAATCACATCACTGGATTAAGAATTCATCTTCACAAATGCGAGTCTACATTAAAGTACTGTGCAGCTAACTAATTCTGATCACACAGCGTGCCAAGCCAGTTTGGCACCTTGGTACAAACAATACCACTAATAGCCCGAGAGGAGCTACCATAAAATACCGCGGAAGTGCCCACTATTAAAGGGGCCCTCAAAGGACTTTTGTTACTGGTTTTGACTTTGCACCGAACCTGAATGCACTGAACGTAGTGACTTAACGAAACTTTTATTTTCTCCAATTTCGCTTTGTTTTAAAAGTTGTAGGGAAATTAAAATTACAAAAACAAGCAAAAAATAGCCTCCTTCATGACGTCCTTGGTCGCTTGAGTGGCCATGAACCTGAGGAGGGGTAGTGAGCTCGGCAAGTGCTCACAGCGGCCGCACTCCGTGTCGACGGCTCGAGAGGGTGCCACTAAAGCATGTTCTGGATAAGCTGTATTAAGCGAGCAGCCAGGGCGGCTCGCATTGCATGTGCTGCGCGATTAAACACTAATTCGGCATGACACTTCATTGGCCACAAACGACAGCAAACACGGCGTAAAGATCAGTTCAGAACGGGAGCCACTTCGTGCTGCCATACCGCCAAACGGCCAAACTGCAAGCCAAACCTTCTCGCTGAAGGCCTTCGGGACGCTCGGAACAGGTCGGATCCTTGAGTCAGTATACGACCGCAGCGCCGCCACGTACATCCGGCACTTTTCTACACTTGCCGCTCGTTGGTGTCCTGATCCCACTACCCCTTTCTAGTATGCGCCGCCTTGTCCACCGCTTGGTGGCGGGTATGTCGACGGGTTATTTCTTGTTTTCCGTACTTTATAAACTGCATTTGTTTCTTTTCTGATCTAAAATTCTGAACAAAAATTCACGTCCCTCCCACGTTGGCATTTCGGTCTTCACGAGGTTTGGGTCGGCAGTTTTCGCGGACAACGGCAGAATCTTTCTCGCTAGCGAAGGTCTTGCAGTGCAGGGGTGCTAGTGGGCCGATAATCGTGCAGAAGCTTACGGCTTTCAAGTTGGCTGCAAAACACGCGCAAACTCCGGTCGTCACAGCTTCACTTTACGCTTGTACATCTCCACCCGATGCGGCACGCTTCAACGAAGACGCTAAACGAAAGAACCCGCTCGCGGCGCTCGCTCTTCTCGGTGTAGTTTGTGGGGTTTCGTCGGCCCAGTGACGCAGGATGCGGTGTGGACTAGCCCCCTCCCGGGCTTCCTCGGCGACCTTTCCCGATCCCAAAAGCGAGCAGAATACGGGCCGAACAAACCCTCTTTGCCAAGAGCTACGCATTGCCGTGTCGCCTTCGTACGGAGACAGGGGTCTGGGGAACCGGAATAGAACCCACAAGTTTGAGGGACGACGAGAATCTCTCGCGTTTCCCGGCCGAGCCCCGGACGGCTGAACCAGACTTCTCGTCTGAAATATTGCTGATATTTTTACTAATAAAAGTAGGATGTCCAAGGGTAATAAAGAGAGCAGAAAGTTACCAATTTCAAAAGTAAACTTGACTTTTTGACTCGCATCTCCCCTTAAAAGTTGCATTTCAAGGCGGTGTCTCCGCTTGAAAGAAAAGCGATATGCCAAAGCTTCACAAAAGAGTTTATACTGTTGCGATGCAAATGCAGTAAACATGAATTAATTTAACCTCGACCCTAAGTGCCACACAAATAGTGAAGCTCTGACCATATGCCCCTGGTTTATACGACTTGCATTTTAAACAACCCAGGTGGATCTCGTTGCCGGGGGAAACAGACACGAAACTGCCGGCAAACACGTGCCCTTTCTTTCTCCTTTCCTTGCAAAGTCCCTCCGCATCTGGCTTAGCCTCCACAGAAATGTATGGATGCCAGCCACGACCCTTGAACACGAACAAATAAAAAAAAAAAAGCCAAATTCATGCAGGACAAAAGCATCTGCACAGCCCCACAACTCACCGACAATTCGTGCGATGGGCTTCACTCCAAGCCTGTTTGCTGCTTGCCTGGTCATCAGGACACACGCAGCAGCACCATCATTCAGGGTGCTGGCATTGGCCGCTGTGATTGTTCCTGTCAAAAAAGGACCTATCCTTTAGAACTGGCCTCTCAACCCAGCGCACAATCTCTATACTTCATAATTTTTACAATAATAAAATAGAACTTCAGAAGCCCATCTGACTAACTTTCAAATTTTATGGCAGAGGAACATACCTCTGCACAGTACAACATCTGCATGCAGAATGTGAGCACGTGCCGATCCCCCATTTGGGCAAACTGTGTTATGTATTACACTATGATAATGTGCAACACTAACGAAGCAGACAGTACTACAGCCAACGCACAAATTAGCGAGCCTCTTGTTACAATCCGCCGCTACAGCAATATGCTACGACAGGAGACTGCCCTAATTTACGAAAGTGTCACGCAAGAATCGGTATATGTGCGGCTGCTCAGCTGATAACACAAGTTGAGATTCTGGCTTCTGGCTATCGCGTCAGTAGTACTATCAGGGGTGGAACTCATGAAATGTACTTGGGAGAAGCCACGGGAGCAGCTGAAACAGCTATTTAGGAGCAGGTTGGGAGCAGCTAAATACATTCTGGAGCAGGCTAGGAGCAGCTCAGATCAGTTTTCATTGCACTTCAGCTTGTGTCTTAGACGAGCACGGAAGCAATTTCAATTGTGCTTAGCAGCACAGAAGAACATGAGTGGTTAGGAAACTAGGCAGATGGGATAACAGCTGTAACAGATGAGAAAACTTGAAACTTTGTGGGCCTTAATGAGAACCAAAAATTGCGGTGGCTTAGCTCGGTTATACGTAGCGTGAGCTTATGCGCACAAAATGAGAGGCGCTATCAAGCGGTTCCGGTGCAGCGTCAGACTTGGCTACTGCGCAACGGAGGCGCACAGCTGAGCACTGCGGCGGCGCCAGTGCGTCTGCCGCGACTATGACGTCACTACTCTGGAATGCGCAGACCGGCGAGACGGGTGCGGCGGCGGCGGAGCGCGCAGCGGCGGCTTCGCGTGGCTCGCATAATGAGCCGTGCTCATTATGCAGAGCGCACGGCACCATGCTCATTATGCGGAGCTTCGCCGCCGGCGCCGCGCGCTCCGCATAATGAGCATGGCTCATTATGAGGGCCACGCACAATAATTTCTGAGTGACTTTCAGCTGCTCAAAATGCAAACTAGCACTGCTTATAGCACAACCCACACATGCTCGATATAGCAATTATATGTGCGAACCATGTGACGTGCGTAAGCAACGGATGTGCAGTTGTGCGGAGGAACAGGGCAACAAATTTTGAGTTTATCCTATTGTGAAACTCAATATCGAAGCAGCAGACTATGATAAACGGCGTTATCGTATTCGAAGCGATAAGCAGGAGCAAGGTTAAAGTACGCCGAGCAGATCTACCGCTCGCGTAAGAGCTGCTGGCCAGTAAGGTTTCGGATCGGACTGCGTCTCAGTTCTATCAAATTACTATTTATCTTGCGGGAATACGGTTCCAACTTTTCACGATGAAGAACTCAAAGGAACCTTTTGCTAATGAGTTTTCAACTGGCTGACGTCCGGATCCCGGGCCGCAGAGCCTCGGGCAATCTGACGCTTAACGACTCGACCTCACCTCGGGTGACTTGCTTAACCGCTAAGGTTGAAGAATAACAATCCAGTCGCAGGTCCGACCCCCGAGTTTTTTAGCGTGCTTTCGAATCGGGATACACAGGGAGGATATATAGAACAAAGGAATGCAAGGCCGACCAAGCTAAACGCGCCCATTGTTGCCAATCGAGTTCGATAAAAAACGAAACCAAGACAAAGTACAATTATTGTGGAGCACGTTGTGCAATTTGGTGCATAATGGCACGAGGTATTGACTGTGGCGCAGTTTCCGCAAAGTGGTGCAGGATGGGGCAGACAAACGCGTTTGGTGCAAAATGGCGCAAATGGCGCAGCCACTCCACCCCTGTACTATTGACATTTGTAGTTCAGATCTCCTAAGACCACAGCCCAGTTGGAAGGCTGCAACTTGTGATCTCTGAACTTTCCTGTTCCCCAGATATTCAGCATCAAAGCTTTGAGAAGCTTCATGCAGGAAGGAGCAATGCTCCGCAAAGTTCTGGGAAGTAATCTTGGATGCCCCATGGAGGTTGGTTATTTTGGAAGCATTTCTCATTCAAGCACTCGCCGAGCACCGAGGAAAACACCCAAGAACGACAAGGGGAGTCCGTTACCTCCGTCCTTCAGGAACACGGTTGGAACCGAGCCAAATTTCTCGAAGTTGGCTTTCTTATATTCCTCGTCCTCGCTGACCACGGTGTCTGGCTTGCCACGCTTCCCAGATATGGTGACTGGCACTATCTCCTTGGCAAAAACTCCAGCCTGTCGTGAAACAAACAAGCAAGTATTGATGCCACTGACATGAGACAGAAACATTGAAACCGGAGCACAGCTAGGAGAGATACTGAGCCCCGTAACTCTTTCCGTAGATCGCCCATGGGCCATCGATCACCCATAATCAATGGTTCCCGTGCATTGACAAAATTCGAATTTGGCGTCCAGGAACGCATTGCACCACCTCGTGGATAGCCAAAAAAACTACAGCTATGGTCTTAATTTCGTTTTTAGCTTACTCCCAAGCTCGTGAGCTATCAGAAATAAACTTTGGTCCACTGGTGGCGCTCGTCAAACATGACGTCCTGCTGATATTGTGGACTGCAATTCGCAACCCCAGCCCACTGCTCGTCTTCTTGTGGACGAACGGAGAACTAGAGGAACGGGAACAGGAACGGCAACGGCGCGGAGACGGTGGCAGGGACTGTCGGCCTTGGTGTCTTGGTGCTGCTATTACCGCATGGTTCCGGTCGGTGTGTCCGTGCGTGAAGCAGTTTTATCGAAAAAAGTGAGCGCGTTTAAATAGGAATTCTTGCGTTCCACCTTGCAACAGCATTGCACGAAGGGACCGGGATGTCCAATTTCATTAGGGACTTTTCACATATCGCATACGCTGCGAATTTCTGGTCTTGTGGTCGCCAGCTCAATCTGTGCTCGACGTGATGGCACACACTCCAGCTAGTAGTGTATAGCTCTAGCATACGGTCTACGAAACGTTTATTCTTCGCCCAAATTAAGAAATAACTGGTCGTGCAACGGTACGTCGACCAATAGACATTGGGAATGGGTTCGCGTTTTAAAGACGTCGCGAGGAACGTGACCATTTGCTCCAAGCACTTTCAAAAGACAGAGTATGCGCTTGCTTCCAGACAGTTACAAAGGCAAATAAAGAAATGCTCGAAGCATTCTAAGCACATCCGTGTTAGCCAGCCGTTTGTGCCGAGATTAGAACGGGCAGTCTTCGCGAGGCGAGTCTCAACGTCGCGACCCACCTCGCCATATAACGTACAAATGTACGCTATGTTAAAATATTTATTTTTGATTACCAATAAATAAAACCCCCGAACACGCTGACAACGTTAATATATTAGGCAGTTTTAGCATAGTGTTACAGCAGGCTATTGTGAGCAGAGCAACGCTTCTGGCATGCGCTGCAAATTATGCCTCAAAGGTGCAGCGCCAGCTTCTCGTTGCAATACGTACGGTATAGCCTGCGGTCGTGCCGTCCTAAAACTTCCTATCAGTAGCCATAGCGCAGTTTGATCCCATGTTGCAATGAAACAAAACCGCGACTGGTGAGCAGCGAGTTGCGAGTTTCCGACACAAAGACATCGATACTGTGTGAACGCTGCTCTCCAGGAGCTTGCCAGTCACCGTGCAGGGCTAATTTTTTAGGGCACTGATGGGGCCAGGCAAAGCACAAACACCAAAACACCATGGTAGCTTCGTCATCCTCAAGAATATTTTTCCACGAACAGCGACGTGGACGGTACCCAAAATGCGCTAGCCCTCCACAAAGCTTCGCAAGCTGAGGTTTCCGTAACTTTGAAATATCAGCATGCTCGTTTTCCTAACGCACATCAACATCTCTGTCAGCTGTAATATGCTCCCGCTCCGACAACTTCGCATTTGTGGACAAAAAAATTATTTTTAGCACACACCGAACAGCATCGGCGAGCAGGCGCATGGGAAATCCTGGAGATCTCCCATGCGCCCTCCACAGGTTGTCGTGCAATCAACTGAGTTGGCTATATGTTGTACAGCACAATCATTGTTGGTTTACACTGCTGCCGGCCACTAGCAAAACAAGGACAGGGGTGTCTGCATTTTGCTCACTTCATTTTGGTGTTTGTTTTATAACATTCTCCCAATATGCCAGCACATAAAAGCGGCTAATCGGAGGAGGATATATTTATGATACATATATATATTTTTAAAAAATTGACTAGTCTCAATAGATGCAGTGTCGGAGCTCTGTTCATTTTTGGCACATGCCCTGGGCGGCATTTTAGTCAGACTGGACATATCCGATTAAAAAATAACCACTTCTTTAAAACAACGACCGGGGAACTTTGCAAGAGCCTTGCCTTTGCAGCAGCTTCACTTCTCTTGTAACTTTCGATGGCAAAATTGTCTTGGTCTTGCCTCGACACCTCATACTTCTTGGCGGTTTGCTCTGCACAAGCACCCTGTAGTGAAAACAAAGGGAGTGACAGCGTGAGCCTCGAGAACAACCCACCCAACTGTCGACTCTTGGTCTTGAAATAACCCAAGTGCTAAACCAGAGAGTCAACAATAATTGTATTTTCATATTCCCAGATTTCAACAAACAGACCACCTGGAACAAATTGATAGAGTAATTTATTGATGCAAATGCATCTATACAGCAAACCCAATGCCATGTCATACTAACAGTGAGAGCACTCAGTGATGGAAGTGGCATTTAACCTTTTGTAGTACCGTATTTTCCGGTGTATAAGTCGCGTTTTTTTTTTTTTCAACATTTTTCTTGGTGAGACTTATACAAGAATGCGACTTATAAAAGATTTTTTTTTTTTTTTTAGTGTTTCGATGATATTTTTTTTATACTCCGTGCGCCATCTTTTGTAGAGAACCATTACTACGTAGCCATAGGTGGTGTTTCCCCCTCCAGGAGGCACTGCTGTCGCCGCACTATTTTGACTCGGAATGCGAGACATTTTAATTTTTTGTCTTCCCCGAAGCGGCTGCAGAATATTTTCTCGCGTCTTTCTCAGTTTCCGTCTGATGAGCAGTTTTTTTGTACCATGCTCCAGCCGTGTTGCTACATGTAAAAGGAAGGATTGTAGCTAGCCGATCTTTTGGAGGTACAAAAACAAAAGTATGTCAAGGTTTATTTTTCTGCCCGCGCATCGATGCTCGCGTCGTCTCCGGGACTTGGCCTAGGCTAGGCCTAGTGCTCCAAAGGTTGGTTCGCGAGTGTCTAGCTGCTTAAACTTTTGTTCGCTCGGCATGCGTTCGCTCGAATAAAGTCGACTACCCTCTCATTTTGCACATTTTACGTCCTTTTGCTGCGAAACACTCGATTGCCCCCGCCAGACAGCACCATACTATGGGCATTTCTCGTGAGCCGAAATGCGCGGCAAACGGTACGTGCGATCTAGCAATTGTGCGAAACTCCGATTTCGCGATACCAATGCGCGTAAACTAAAAACCGTGCAAAGAGGTGCGACTTATATACCAACTTTTTCACGAAAACGGCTCAATATACGGATGTGCGACTTATAGTCCGGAAAATACGGTAGGTTCTGTAGCAGGCAAAATATTGGTTATGAGCAACAACTGACGGTTTCGGAGCAGGTGCAAACAGCTGTTACTTACATCACTTGAAAATAAAGAAGTGATTGCATCTCTAAATGAGTCCATCTATGATAATGATTGAGGGTTCCCCTTTGGTACTGGAGCATATTATTACTGAATATGAGGAAGGGACAAAAGGACGGAACACAACAAACGACAACTTCTAAATAGCAACAAACATTTATTAACCGGAAGTCTGTATATGTAGGGAAGGAGGTAGAGAACAGGGGGGAGTGGGCTGAACCAGAAGAGGGAAACAGAAAGGAAATGACCCAACCTTCTAGGACACGTCACCGTTCTGGATGCCGGGGAGAAGTTGCGGACTGAGGAAGCTCATCTCCTTTGCAGATAAGCCGATGGAGGGGGAACCGAAGTTGACCTTGCTGCGGTGCATCGCGAAGGCTTCTATTATCTCGTGCCCATACCGTGAACTGTGACCACCGATTCTTTCGGTCGAAGTAGAGTTCCTGTATATAGTTACCTACAGTAGCAGAGTTGCGCATTCATCCTCGGCGGGTGGCCGTAGCGCCGGCTTTCCTGCACGCCCTAGATGCTTTGCTCCTCACGTGACTAAATTTGGCGAATAGCGGCGCCGCGCGCGCCACCGCACATGGAAAACAGAAAAAGAGGAGAAGGAGGCGAAAGCAGGGGAACATACGCCAGGGCGCGAGCAACGTCGGCGGAGCAACCGTAAAGGTGGCTTTCTTGCACGGCGCCGGATGCTTTGCTCCTCACGTGATGGATCTCAGCGAATAGCGGCGTAGCGGCGCGGGGAAAACAAATGCGCAACTCTGCTCCCCCTTCGGGGGAGCATATCGAGGAACTCTAGGTCGAAGAGAAGTCGACTGAACAGGGTCCTCATTCCAAAGAGTGCTTCGCGATCGGGTGAAAAGTGAACTCAGTGAGGTTGGTGGCAGCCTCCTCGACCTCATTTGTGTGCTCTCGCAAGCGGTCGTTGAGGCAGCACCCCGTTTGCCCAATGCATCTTGCACCACACGACATGGGAATAGAGTAAACGCACTCTTTACAGCAGGGCACATAGCTGGTTTTGTGCTTCTTCCGACACGAAGGCGCTGGTCCGGGGTTGTTTACTTTCTTCCAAATGGAAGCCACTTTGAACTTGCACGAGAACACCACGTTGGTGTTGGATCAGAGTGCGACGGTTTTCAGGCGGTGCGACGTGTTGTGGATGTATGGGGTGCTGGCAAAGCACGACTTTGGAAGGGGCTTGTTGGATTGTGGGCCCAGGATTAGCCTTTCGATGGTCAATTCAATCATGTCGTGGGGGTAGCCTGCCCTCAGGAGGCACCCAAACTGGTCGGAGAAGCTAGCTGCGCTTAAGTGCTGACAAGACTTCATTTTGGCGGACACGATAAGGTTCCGAACAGTACCCTTAACAAAACGCTTGTCCTTTACATGTTATCTTTTGTGATAATAAATAGGTCACAAAACGAACACGGAGCCCTCCTTTTAGAAACAAGGCTCTTATCAAAATAGGTTCCATTTACAATGGGTATTAAAAAAAATTGAAAAATGTACCACAGTTCAACACTTCAGTTGGGACAAAAGCCTCTCTTGTTTCCCCATTTTACACTTGGGGACTTTCTTAGCCTATAAATATAATTTCTGTAAAATGCCAGCACGTCCACTACATGGCTATCAATAAAAGTGCATCCCCCAAGTTTTATGAACTGACCAGAGGGCGACGCGCGGAGCAGCGTAGCCAACACCGCTGTGCGGACACGGACAACACTGCGCAGAACGTCAGCAACTGGAAGAATTGTTTTGTTTGTTTCTTACTTTTCGGGGCACGGAGCGTGAGAGAGAGAAGAAAAAGAGTGCGGCTCAGGCACGACAAGCTGGGTCAACCCCGTCACGTTGTCCGCCGCTTTCTTTGATGACATAGTCTACGTCTCCGTACCACGTGACATCCCATAGTTGATGAGCAGGACCAATGTTGCCTGCCGCGGGCAAGGTTTCGGTTCGGCTTTGTGATTTTCGTTGAAACGAGGTTTGCAAGAAAACCATTTAACTTTTCGTGAAAACGAATGACAGAACCGTTTAGTAGTAGTTTTGACATTTAGTGCAACTGTGGACAATTCTTAGTAAAAATTGCAATTTGGCACGAGATGTAACAAACTCTCGTTCAGAACTCAATGTTTAAAAAAGGGAGATCGGGGCTTATACACAAATACGTAAATGAAAAAGTGAAAACACTACACATTTGCGTACAGACGCCCAATACTCGCTGCACATACTGTAGTCCCTCCTTATACACAAACTCATCTGTTACGTCACGGCACGGTGGTGGCGCGTCGGGCGCACTTCCGGTCTGGGGCTGTGGGCGGAAGCCGCCATGGGGCACGTGCATTCCTGTGTTACTTTGGAAGAAACCGGACAAAAACCTGCCTTCTCGTCAAAACGCCGCGACTGGGGCTGTACAAAAGAGTCGGGAAAGGTTTGAAGGTCCGTTTTCGTTTTCTGCCTGCTCGGTTCGTCCGAGAATGTGAACAGGGACCGTAAAAAAGGAAAAACAGACACAGTCGGACCACGCCTGCTTTTGGGGAAAGCACTTTGGATTGAATTCACGAATACTTGTGGTCGTCACATTTAATTTGTTTTGTTCCAACATGAACGCGGGAAAACCGTCAAGTTGCACGGACTACCTGCGGACTATGTTTATTGCGTCATCACGTTCAAACGGCCGCCTCATCGTTTGAGCTGTCGTCTGCTCTCTCGAACGTTTCTGCTTGTCTGCTCGTTCAAAGGACAGCGGCCCGTACACCAAACGTTGACCCGGTAATTGCGATAAGAAGCGCAGACCTCGAAAGTCGTTTAAGTTTGAAGGTTGTTTCGGGTGAGTAGGCTCGGTGTAAACAGTAGATATAAGAAGATGTTGATAATTGTTACCAGTCACCGACTTGTTATGCCTGATTCACTCGGCCCGATTCTGCTTGCGATTTTCAGTATCGACGTCGACCATCTCAGCTACGGTTCATGCTTTTGTAGCCAGAGCGACATCGCGGCAAAAAATAGCGAGCAGAATCTCACAATGTGAGTCAGGCTTTAGCGTCCATTCTGCGGCGTCCACGCGGAATGAATCGCCACATGTTACATTATTCACGCAGACTTTTGCGGTGTAAGGAGCCTTGTTAATTTCACTGATGCCACTCAAGTAGTCAGACATTGCCAGGAAGACGTAGAATCAACAATTCAAATGCGAAAAAGCGCAGGGGGACTCACACCGACGCCGACAACATCCCATTCCAATGGTTTGTTTATGGGCGACGGCAAGCTTCTTGCCCACACCCACTTCGTGCATGCGCGGCGTCGGTGGCGCCCACTAGGGGCACTCCGGTTTGTTTGTAAACATGAGTGGTGTACAATGGAGTCAATGGGATGGCAAAAAAAATTAAAGATACGTGGCAGTAAGATAAAAGTGAGTTACCCCGAAAAACGGCGACAGCAACCTCGAAGGTGGATGGGAGCACTGCGAAACACTTGCCTTGGTAATGAACAACTCGCAACACCTTTACTGAGTAAAAAGAAAAACAAAAAAAGTTTGCCCATAAGTTTTTTGAAGTCTCAGTCCTCGAGTTGCTTCTGTCACCGCTGCCGCACCCCACTTTCCTAAAAAGCAGCCGTAGGATGTTTCGTGTCTCTGGAGCCATCGATATTTCTCGAGGCGTCTCTCCACGAGGGTGCAGGATCAGATACTATCTAGCGTAGGCACGCACAACAAAAAGTATTCGCTGCCCAGATTGTACATCATTTCCAGCACCCTTAGACTGTACTATGTCTGACAAGGAAACCACGAAACAAAGAAAAAAACATACCATGTGG
This sequence comes from Ixodes persulcatus, assembly GCA_013358835.2. Taxonomy (NCBI): domain Eukaryota; kingdom Metazoa; phylum Arthropoda; class Arachnida; order Ixodida; family Ixodidae; genus Ixodes; species Ixodes persulcatus. The sequence goes on along the minus strand of JABSTQ010011469.1, from coordinate 28,389 downwards.
ATCCTGTCGTATGCATCAGTCAGGCCATCGTAGACAATACCATCCTGAACAAAAAAAGAAGAGCCGTCAGGTGCAGAAATTGGCAAACAAAACCAAGAGCAGAAATAGCAGCCCCTATGCATTGCCCCCCCACCCCTGTAACAACGAAGTGACAGAGCACTGGACACTTTCCAAACGAAAATTGTTTAGGTAGTACATTCCGTAGACAGATGAACGGTCCAAGACAAAAAGTTTTATGATCATGCTCAAATTAAAGTATGAATAAAGAATTCTGATCCCCTTTGGAGCACACGGTACACATTTAGGCCGGCTGGAAATGCTGGACGTGCCAATCAAACTCTCAGTTACACAGCACCTACACCAAATGTAGGCCTTATTCAGATTATGGGCACTAACCATAGCCACCAACTGGGGATCTGTGGACCGGCCTTTTGCCTCAGAGCCAACGAGGTGGCTGTGCGCTCGTCTAAATGCTTTGCACCACACATTCTCAAACTGGGTTCCCCCAACTCCCTCGAACGTATCCGAACCGCCCATAAATGCGCAACTATCAGCCAAACTCTTCCTAGTATGCGCATTATAATTTGCAGGGACTGTGGGCGTGCGCACCGCTTCACGACGTCAATGCCGAGACCTAGAAGGGTTTCTTGGCCGTCAACCGAGACAGGCATTCGACACCGCAAACTTTGAAGCCCACGCATTGCGGAGTCGCCCGACAAAACCGCAAAGGCGTTGGGGCCACGCCCGTGCGCGGATGAAGGCTGCGCAATAAATGATACAAGGAAAGAGAAAGAAGGCAACGCACCGTCAGATGCACTCCGCCATAAGGAGTCTCGCCCCGTGCCAGGTAGTAGGGAACGTTGGACATGCTCTCCATGCCTCCTGCCACCATCACCTCCTGTCCAGGGAGAGAAAGCGAGGGCGGTGTGAGGTGCGAGGCGAGGCCTGAAAGCTCGACGAGCCAATGCCCGGTCCAACATGTCGTTCGGATTCGGTAAGACGGTGCAGAAACATCGGTCGTGCCCGTCTCGTGGAAATCCCAACGGGTGATTTGCCAGAGATTAATTACCACCTCGACGGATATACCGAGCCGAGGTGTACTCAACTCTCTGGGTGACGGGCAGGTGCAGTACGGTTGACGACAGCTCGGGAAACCTGGAGCACGCTTGCTAGCAAAGCCCATGCTTTGCGATTAGTTCCTCGGCGTTCTCATGCTGCAATCTCATTGGGTGCGGAGTGATAATGAGACGATCCGAACGTGCCGTGCACAGATTTTCTTTAGCCGTCGTTAACTAAAGCAGTCGCCCTTTTCAAATTTAGTTGCCTTCAAACAAGGTATTTATTAATAGTCACTAAAACAGGTTCGTGAAAGAACCACAATAATCATGTTCATGGGTGGTGCCAGCTGAACACTCAATATTTACAACCTGGATTGAAGCCCTCTTCTTCCTTATTTACAAACTGGATTAAAGCCTTCTTCCTCTTCGGTATACCTATTTACAAACATGGAGCTGCTTCGCGTCCTTCAGGACCCTCGCAGAAAGTTTTTCATGCTCCTCCAGTGCCAAGGAAGGCACACTGACACATTCACCTTTTTCATCGATGGCCAATGTCTCGAGGATTTCACGCGCAAGTTATTCTTTGTTTCTTTCCTAGAACCTTGATGTTTTTCAAACTTGCAGTGCACCGGCATTCTCGACAATGGACTGGTAGATGTCCCCCTACTGATATGTTCCTTAACAAAGCAGCATGTTCCCTTGTCCGGTCGTTGATGCAACGACCGATTTAGTATTCAGCTGGCACCACCCAAGTATAGGATCCAACTAGCTCAGCTCCAACCAGTAGAACTACCTCTTAAAATCTCCAACAATATTTTCTAAATCTCGCATTTTCTCATTTAGAGACGTTGGGACTGACAGACAAGAAGATGAACAAGAAATCTAGGGAACTTCCTTATTCCAGTTCTATGTTTTGCATATTTGTATGGTATTTATTACTACGCTCCAATAGACCTATTGCTATACTACCCAAGCATCAAGGAGAATGCAGGGATTGGTGTGCCGCGCGCTGCACGTGCTGGCCTCAGCAGTAGTAAATTTTCTAAAGCAAAAACCTAAAACAAATTGGAGCTTGAACGCGCGTTCGTCAACGCTTTATTTTCGTTATTTATTTCGAATCTTTTATTCGCAACTCCAGCGCGCCGCTCGCCCTCCCGCGGACGAACGGAGAACCAGAGGAGCGGGGACGGCAGCGGCGACGGCGGCGCGGAAACGGTGGCAGGAACTGTCGGCCTTGATGCGTGAAGCCGTTTTAACGAAAAAAGTGAGCGCGTTAAAAAAGGAATTCTTGCGCCCCGCCTTGCAACAGCCTTGCACAAAGGACCGGGAGGTCTAATTTCATTAGGGACTTTTCGTGTATCGCATACGCTGTGGATTTCTGGTCTTGTGCATGGCCGCCAGCTCAATCTGTGCTCAACGTGACGGAAAACGCTCCCGCTAATAATGAAGAACTCTATATTACGGTCTACGGAAAGTCTATTCTTTGCCATAAGTAGGAGAAAACTCGTCGCGCAACGGTATGTCCAGCAATACAAATCGGGAATGGGTTCGCGTTTTAAGGCCGTTACAAGGAACATGACCATTTATTCCAAGCAATTTAAAAAGACAGAATACCCGTACTTGATTTCAGGTAATTAAAAAACAAATAAAGAAATGCTCGAAGCATTTTAAGCGCATTTGTGTTAGCCAGCCGTTTGTGACAAGAGCTTAGAACGCGCAGTTTTGGCCAGAGGGACCGCAATGTTGCAAATAACACGGTACAGCAAATGAACGGTATATAAAAATATTTTTTTTTTATATAGCAATAAATAAAACCCCTAAACTTGCCGATTATGTTAATAGGCAGTTTTTGCATAGCGTACGACACCCCTAAACTTCAGTTGGACGTACAGCGCACTGACGTTCAACCGGCGCTACCAACTTCCACGAGCGGCTTGATAGCCGAGTTGTGCAACTTAGTAAAATAGCTTAAGTAAGTGGAAATGACTGTAAAAAAAAAAAAAGAAAGTAATCGGGGTTTCCTCGGCCCTACTGCAAAACCTCGGTGTTTTTTTTTTTTTTTTTTTTCGGTATTCTTTGATGCATACTTTAGCTGTTTAATATCTTATATTGCGCCGTCATCAAGCCTCTCGTAAAAGTTGGGGCCGTCAGTTTGACGTCAGTGGGCTGCACGGCGAACTTATGTTTTGGAGTGCCGTATATGTGACAAGGAGTGTAAGGACTACAACATTTTTTTTTTTTTTTTAAGTGATGAGCACGGCAACGCTTCTGGTGCGCACTGAAAATTGTGCTTCAAAGGCGCAGCGCGAGCTCGCGGTTGTAATGCTACACAGCACGGTAGCCTGTGTTAATAAACTTTTTATCAATAACCATAGAGCAGTTTGATTACGTGTTGCAATACACTAAAACCGAGACGGTGAGCAGCGATTTGAGAGGCTGTGACGCGAAGACACCAATACTGTGTATTGCTGCTCTTCCGAAGCTTGAGGGTCACCGTTCGCGGCTCTCTTTTTAGAGCACTAATGGCCAGGCAAAGCGAAAACATATCTTCATCACCCTCAAAAATACTTTGCCACAAACAGTAACGTGGCCGGTGCCTAAAACGCGCTCGCTCACCACAAAGCTTCGCACTTTCTTGTTTCTGCAACTTTTAAATAACAGCCTGCTCGTTTTCCTAACGTGCATCAGCATCTCTGTCACCTGTAATATGATCTCTCCCTAACCTCTTCGCATTTGTAGACGAATAAATCATTTTTAGCGCGCTGAACAGCGTCAGCGAGCAGGCGCACGGGATATCCTGGAGAATCTATCCCCGTCTCTTCCGCCATCTTGGAACTACCGCCCCGCCACCTATAGGGCGTTGGAGTTGCGAATACGGTGAAGGAGTCCGCGTGTGCCGCGTGGAACACCAATCCCTGCATTCTCCTTGATGCTTGGGTAATATAGCAATTGGTCTATTGCAAAAAAATGAAGTGTGCTTAATTTTACTACAGGTATGGCCCAGCAATTCTTATAATCTGCCAAATTTGAAACCCCAGAAATTCTTTTTTTTTTTGGGGGGGGAGTTTGGCAGCTTAAGGGGCACGGCCTTAAAATCACAAATTTTTTTAAAAAGTCATGTTTTTGAAAAATAGTTTTACCAGCTTGTATAACTTCTGAAGAATGCTGTCAAAAAGATTTATTCCTGTAGATTAAGTATTTACTCAGAAATAAATTATTTTTTGACCCACCGGCGGCCAAGTACACTTCGTAAAAAAGCTCGGGGTCGCACTGAGTTGCCATTCTCAAAGCGCGCTCGCTCCGCAATCATTAGGCCTAGCACAGACAGGCATCCCTCATTGAAAAGAGTGCTTAACCCTTCTTTCGGTATAGAGCTCCTTGCAAGACACTGTGCGCACCAAACGTGAAACCCCATAGAAAACAACACTGTCTGCTCTCTTATTGGCCACACTGGCGAAGAAGGAACTCGTACTCCATGCAGCGTGCAGTGTATGCCAGTCTGCTGCATTCATTCCCCACCAACGAGTACAAATTCATATCGCTTGTTCCATTGGGATGGACTCCTGGCGCCACTTAAAACCCAAGCAAGGCCCCCGAGGAAGCACGAGAATCAGCAGCACCTCGGCCACATAAGACAGCCTTCTCCATGGAGATAGCGAAGGGGCTAGTGCCCTTGTACAACCGCCTGTCACGGAGGGATTTGCTTGAATATGTTACCAGATGAAAACCCGGAATGCAAATGATTCTTTTAACGCCTTGATTTGGAAGAAATGACAAAAAGTCGCTTCTCTAAGTACTGTCGAGTGTGCTGTGGCTCTCGCAGTCTTCAACCTGGGTCCTCGGGGCTTTGAGAAAGTTTTTTTGGAGATGGGCATTGAGCGAGGGAGCCACCAGACATCACGGGCCGTGAAGGTCACTCGGACGAACGTTGCAAAGGTTCAAGTGAAAGCACTCGGGTCCTCCGAAGCATAGTGCAAGAGACAAAGGATGGAAACTGTGGTCAAAGCACAGAAGGACAATGCAAAGGACAGACTGACGTACGCTCCTGCAGAATTTTAGGTCAAGTGGCATCTAAAATGGAACAACACAATATGGATTTTCAAACGCATTTTCCTCATCTTCATGTTTTGACCATATTTTTTTCATTGCTCAAAAATCATTGTTCGACGACTGAAGTATCTTCGTAACTGCTGTGCGGTTTTTCTGGAGTGATATTTACTGGAGAACTCGACTATGTGCTTACTATTTCAAGATTGTTATTTCTTCAGCGAGAAAATGTTCACTTTTGTAACAGTAAAAAGATGAATGAAATTAATCCCTTTTTCGAAGTTTACTTTAACACTAAATATGGCATTTAAAATTATTTGAAACCCGCTACCGATTAGTCTAGTCACTCGTCCTTATATCCAAAAAAAAACAACAAATTGTGACATTTTAGTTGTTTTGTAACGATAGTTTTTTTTCCCTCGGCACTACCAGTTGTATAATATTTTTGACAATATGAGGCTGTAACTTGGCACGAAACTGACCTTTTCAGCTGAAAGTTGGTGTAGTCTCAAGTCTGCATGCCTAGTATATCCTGCCAATTTCATTGAAATAGCACCGGCACTTAAAAAGTAGACCTTCCAAGGTGGTGAATCCCCTTAAAGGAGTCCCCGTAGCAATACTGCACTTATTGGATTGCATGATGTGTCCGCACGTTCAACCCTAGAGATATTTCACCAGAAAACGAATATAGGCGATCTTTCAGGAGTGGGCGCTAGTTCGAGATATCACGGTGGTCAGTGAGAGGCTGGAAATAATAAGGCAACTTTTTATGAATGCCCCACTTCTAGTGAGGGTTGACTAGTCTACAGCACCACTCCTTTTGCATGCAAAACTAAAGCTCACATTATGCTAAGGCACTAGCGAAGAGAGCAAGCCTACGTCAGGGGCAAGACCAAAGAAAAGGCATTCGCAAACAGTCTAATCCCACCACTGTCAATCATTTCAGGTTTGATAAATTGAGAAACTGAAATAAAAAATGGCGACGGCAAAGGAGTCGCTACCTGAGCTCCGCACATGAGGCTCTGCGCTGCCAGCATGATGGCCTTCATTCCAGAGGCGCACACCTTGTTGATGGTCGTGCATGGCGTCGACTGCGACACGCCTGCAGGGAACAGATAATCCGTGACCATTACTTAGGCATTAGAACACTTCTTCACAGTGCTTATGAACATAAGGTAACGTCATTAGGGCCTCTACTCCCAGATGTGCAACCAATCAATCGGCGCTTAACCAAAAGCGTCACGGGTAATCATGTTGGCTGAGCCGAAATACCGCATAAGCCGGACCGAATAAAACATTCTGTCGGCTGTGATCGAGCAAACAAAAGTGTGTACCAGTGCCAGAGGACTTTTACCCCAGTCGAATAGACTTGTACAGAAAACAAAGACCAAGGCCAATACCAAAATGCCTAACACAGCCTTCTCCTCCCTACTCGACAACTCTCAATTATTGGCTACAATGTTGCATGTCTCAGCAAATACTACGCTGTACCGTTTCTTTTCCACTTGCACACTTTAAACAGACAGCTCGCTATTAGAGCTTACTTTCGAAATTATTTTGTCGGTCCCATTGGTGTCCTCAAAACGCGACTGTGAATGTAGGAGAATTCTTGCGAACGTTTCTTCATTTTTATAATAACTGCCACGAAATGCAGACACACTTTGTATAAATTACGTACGTGGGACACTAGGTTTCTAGCTGCAGGACCCAGCAGCCGCCGGATCGCCAATCACAGGGAAGACTGAGCGTGCCACAAGGAACGACGCACCAGTGGCACGTATCTTACGTGGACGGCGCATACCGGCCATCGAGGACACAGATATTGGCGAGAGCTTACCCGCCCCGAGGGCAGCCTGCCTGGCAGGTGCCTGGCCTCCGGCAGCAGAGATGACGTTGCCCATGAACACCTCCTGGACGTCGTCGGCAGAGATCCCTGTTCGAGAGGCAGACGTACAACAGTGAGATCTCCATCTGTCGACACTTACGGCGCCCGAAACGAGCCTCCGACCGACACGTTAAGAGCCTTATTCTGGCCACGCGTCGAAAATAGTCCCGAAGTGGCAACAAACGACGCCGCAAATGCCGGGGTGCCCCGCCGTTGGATGCCAAGTTCCTGGCGGTCGGTCGTAGGAACGTTGGCAAAAAGCACGAGCGAATGTAAGTGTCACCGTCATCCCAACTTCTGGCTGCCGAAGCTTCCGTGGACTGTCCAGCTGGAGAGAGACCCGTAGTGGAACGGGCGCCTACCACATCTGCACCCGCCGGGATCGCGGAAAGGCGACAGTATGACACTTACGTCGTCGGGCGGAAATCGAGGGACCACTTTTTTTTTTGGACGCAATAAACGTACTGGTTGGAGGCGCGTTCCAGGCATCACAGCTGGTTCTACGACTGTCTCATAGAGGTAAGAAGCTTCTGGGGACGACACGAGGTGGCTCTCCTTTTTGTTTGATGGCATCTCTTGGCTTTGGTCATCGTTGGGGGCGTCTCCCTCCACACATCTCGCTTCGCTTCTGGTGTCCTCGTGTCGCCTCCACAAGCTTCCCAACTCCGTGGACGGTTTTCATCCGAGAGTGCTGCCCGTTCTTGTATTGTAGTCGGCGACGAGAGGAGGACGGCGGGGGTCTCGGGCACACGTTCGCCGCCTTTCACCGCGCGTTGGTTGCATGTGCGCGCTCGAGGCCTTCAAGTTTTGAGGCGTCATCAAAGTTAGGAAGCTCGTTCTGGAGGCGGGACAACCGAAGCTCTTCCCTGCCGTCCTCGTCCCATCGTTGACTATAGAAGCTTTAGCAATGCCGCAACTTCGTAGTTCTTCTAACGAATCGGAGATGGCTCAATACTGCTCGTAACGGGAGTAAGCGGTCTTTTCTTCGGTGCAGTCTTTCTCCTTAAACCAGAATCCGTAGATAAACGTAACCCGCACTCGTCAACCCCATCCAATGAGCCGTCGTGCACGGCCAATGTTGGCTGGTTTTGTTGTTGCGAGTGTAATTTTGTTGTCTGCCGGGACAAACAAAATGTGGAACCGAGCACACGATTTTCCCTCCCTTCTAAAAAAAAAAAAAGAAAAAGAAAAAGAAAAAAGTTTGCATACGTTGTTGCGCTAAGCCAACTTCCTCGTAGAACGTCCAAGGTTAGGACATTCCTCAAACACTCTAGTCCTCACAAATTCTGAGGCCACTGCAGGAAATATCCTTCTTAGTGAGTTTATTCTTTACGCGAGTGCCATATTTGAACTTCCTCAGTTTACACATTCTAGGCGGTAAAAGAAAAAGTGCAAATAATAAACCCAAAAAATAACAGGACAAAGGGGTGATGGTTGGAGTGTCAACACGTCTCTGCTCCATCGCTATCTATCGAGAGAAGTGTTAACCGCAAGAATATACACTTTAAACAAGCAGCCAGAACTAAGCCTGTAAAGTAAGGGTAGATTGACACCTGGCCCGATACCATCTGATTTGCATTTCAGCTTCAATTTAGATCTTTTTGCCACAATCAACCACAAGACTAACTCCCCTCTGCCGACAATTTGAAAACTTGACTAGAGAAGCCCCAACTACCTGTTACTGCTAGTAAAATTAACAGGGCCCGTTTGCTCGAAGCTGGTTAACTAACCGCGGTTAACCGGATTTCCCTACGAGGGGGAATTTTAGGTCATGTGACCGGCAGAGTAAGGACGGCGGGGAAACATGGCGGTGCCCCGGTGAGTGAGCGCCGTTCGCTTTGGAACTAATACGTCGTTGTAGCTGCAATATTGGGCGCGTGTGTCAGCAATGAATGGTGCAGGAGGCTTTCGATTTGCCTTACCTTACTTAAAACGCAAAGCATGAGCAATGACCTCGCCGCATTTTTTAGATAGTCTTTCGATTCTGGCAATTCCTAAGCCTAAATGAATGCGATAGTTGTCGGCATGGCAACGTCTTTGAAACGTGGATTGCCTTGACTCAGTCGGTCGGGTACTGATAACACACAAAAGCAGACAGCGTCCCCATAGACCTTTTGCTAAATTTCCCAAGCACCGAGGTGCATGCTACGAGTGTAGTTACACGCGCTGCGCGTGCTGGCGTCTGCAGTAGTCAGTATTCTAAAGCAAAAAGCCTACAACAAATTTTGCCGTGCACGCGCGTACGTCAAAGATTTATTATGATTATTTACTTCGAATATTTTATAAGTGGAAGGCCAGCGCGCGCCGATCGTTGAATTACACTTCCAGTGTTCTCCTCGATGTTAGGGTAATTTACTAAAAAATCAATTTTCCCTGGAGCCGAATTACAGGTTTTTCAATTTATGACGGTGTTACATACAGTTCTTACATGCTGGCCAACCATGCTGCCGGGGCAACGCCCGCCTTTTACTGCTCACTTCTTTCTCATCGTTTCTAGGACTGAACTTCGTCGTCCTCTTTCGTACTTGGAAGGAAATTTCAACGAGGCTTGTCTTCACTTCAGACAGCCAAATATTTCGAAATTTTCCAAACAAGGGTTAATTTAGTTTTACCTTACCGATTATCTGTACCACGAGCAATAAAAATTGTTTCTTGAGCTCAAAGGTATGCCGCGCTGCGTCGCGAAAACACGGTAGCGCGCATTTTTGGGTCCCCCTAGAGCCACTCGATGTGGCTCTAGGTCCCCCCATTTTGGGGACCTTTCCACGGAAGCCACTTATATTCGCTACAGCCAATAGGTGACACCAGCTACCACCCCATAATAAAAGACGGAGCTATCGCTCATACAGCCCTCGTCAAACTTGGCTAGGTACTTTTAGGTACCTAGTAGGGAAGGGTGATCGACTGTTAACCGCGGTTAAAGTTAACCGGCTTCGAGCAAACGGGCCCAGGTCCATGACCAGTTTCCATTTGTGTTAAGGCTTGCACAAACGAGACTATATGTAAAATTATAGATGCTCTTTATGAATGTCACTCAGCTTCACCATCTTCAGCAGTTATCCTGACACCTCACAAGTTGCAATTCTTCTTCTCAGGAATGGTACACTGAACGGCACAGAGGAACATCGTATGCGGGGCATCATAAAACCCAACCTTCGAATATGTGCGATATATCGAGCCAGAGAAAACATCAGACTTTGCTACTAACCATTGCCGAGCGAGAAAGATAAGTACTCGGAAATTTTCACCTACAACTTGGTAAGGATGCCAGATCAGATACTATCTAGCATAGGCACGCACACATTGTGTTTCGCCGCCCGAAGTATACATCATTTCCAGCATCCTTATTTGTCCCCATACTGTTGCCTACCGGCTTGTGCCCAAAGACAAGGAGCGATATCTTACCTGCCCTTTCGATGGCTCCCTTGATGGCAACAGAACCCAGCCGCGTGGCAGGAACAGCAGCCAAAGAACTCCTGAACGACCCAATAGGTGTCCTCGCAAACGAGGCGATTACAACCTCCTGGAAGAGCACGAAATAGAGCTTAAAAAGTAGAGATGGACGATACTCTTGGCAAATTGGGACGACAAATTTGGAGAGATTGAGGCAGCTTTTCTCATTTTAGTGAGATTGTGTGTGCAGCGTAAATTAAAATATAGGATTATTTTTTTAGCTCGTTGAAGACGAGTTCCTTCAAAGAAGCTTTTTTTCTCTTTCTTTATCCAAGGAACTCCCAAATCGAGTATCAGACACTGGATGGAGGAATGTTCAGCCAAAATGATGGATACACTTCAGCAGGCTAATGGCTCGACAGCAATCACGTATGAGGCATAACGTCTTGTATAGAATCAGTTCACCTATTTGCATTTTGAATACATGAAACAGAAAGCCTGATTATCTGGTTAACCTTCGAATAGGGTTCTCTCACTCATTCTATCTTCTCCACACTTAAAAAAATTTTGGTCTGTGCTGCTGGGCGGGTTTATATTTCATGAGCGAATGACGTTTTAGCGAACAGCGACATTTGAGCGAAACTATGTTTTAGCGAATAACGGGGGCGCGCGTTAAGCCATCCGCCGCGCTGCGCTTTACGCCGCTTCGCGGCGAGTCTGCGGCGGCTCATTACAAAAATGTGAACCCATTTGGCCCACCTGAAAATGCCGCTTCGCGGCGTCCGACTCTTCGCTAAAGTGTCATTCGGTGAAACGTGGGCGTTCGCTAAAATGTCATTCGATCAAGTGAGTGCCTCCCGCTGCTGGGCACATGCGAAGAGAATTCCGTTCACACTATCAGACTCATGGATCCTGGAAAACAATAAGTTACAGCCAAAAACAAAATGATAAATTGGTGAAATACAAACAAAACACTCCACCAAAAAAAAAAAAAAAAACTTTCTTTTATAGAGATCTATTAGGGCTTGTCAGTCACCAAAAGCATTGTAGAAAAAACTTCGCCGTTCAACTAAAATGCAAAAGCTAAATTATAAAAAAAAAATCTTCATTAAGTTGTTTAATGTTGTTCAGTCTTAGTAGGGTCACGTCAAACAATGCTGTACAGACCCTGTGGTACCTGAACCGGTTAATTTGCCAGAGATTAATTATCACCAGGTTGGATGCGCCAAATCCGGTGTACTCAACACTCTGACGTTGGACGCGCTTACGCACTGAACAAAAGGTCACAGCTCTCTAAGGGGGGGGGGGGGGGATAAAATAGGCCTGAAGTTGCAGTGGGTTGTATTGCATCAACTTTCAAGGCACGACGCATTCAACTTTGCAAATATATTTATAACTTACATTCAGTGCACCAGCAGTGCCGTTGCCGTTGCTATACATTTTCCGTGATATCAACGTTGCAAGCTGCAAATAACAAAGAGTCAACACCCCCAAGTGCACGCAATTTGATTTACGCTAGATGAGATGTTCAAAACACGTTTTAAGGAAACATTAAAGCGTAGCTAACGGACTATTTTGCAATACTAAACACCAAACTAAGCCGTCCCATTCGGCGGCAGCGAATACCCAGACAATCAGACTGATACTTACGAAAGAACTTCAAACCACATGCTACCACGCGGAGGCCAAAGCAGTGGAACATCACTGAGGTTAACGGAGTTCAACCTCCTTGCAGACGCTTCTTATTACTACACCATCGAAAGAAGGAGGTGCCTAACTGCGCAAACTGCATGAACATCTTGTTTCAAGGAGTTACAGTAACTGCAACACGCAGAAACGAAGGAAAGCTTGTGCACACACGTGGCAGAAACACGACACGACAACGTGTTCAGGCTAGGTTGGATCGTCTGCGGCCCAGACTTGCAGAATGAATGCATGCATGCATGACGGTTATACCCATTGGATTGGGCGGTAGCTTGCGCCACCTAGGCAAATAATGTTTAGCTTTTGTTAAAATTATATTTAAGCCAATTTCATCAAATTTAATATCCGTCTGTTCCTTCCTTTTCGCCACAATTTTACCACAATTTTTCTAACTGAAATTTTGGTACGAGGCTGGATGAATAGATGTAACGTAAAGGACGATACGTGCGTTCAGGCTTTGCTCGAGCGCGCGAGCTGGGGAGAAACGCAAGAAGCGCTGGACTCGCGCTTCTAGCTTTGGCTTCGCTCGCAGATAAGGTGAAACGAAGTATAGTCTGGCCAACAAAGTACGAAAAACCAACTGAAAATTTAAAGAAATTTGAAACTTGCGAAAATTGCCCCAAACTTCTTCCAAGAAACATAGGAAAGCGCGCATACCACACGTATGCCCAAATAATTCGTAAAAAAAAAAAAAAAAAAAAACCAATAAAAAATGGCGCAACATTTTTTGCAGTTAAAATGTGCGATTTTCGGAAAAGAAGTAGGAAATTTTGAGCACGCGATCGTTCCACGCTATTTCCGACATACGGGGGTATTTACCGCACGTAACTTGCACATATATCACTGCAATGATATTTGGTATTTCTATACAATTAATACACACACGTGGTTGAATAATAAAAGAAAAAAAAGGAGCGTAACTATTTCTTTTTTTTTTTTTCTCCGAATGTTGTGCAATTTTCGCACATGTCCCCCATTCTTGAGTTTATATCTAGGGAGTATTTACTGGCGGCCATAGCTGTGGGCGCGGCTGCTGAGCGCGTGCTGACGGCGATCTTCCGCAGTTCTTTTGCAACGTGCATTCCACACCATCAAGATTGCCAGTCTTAGCAGGCTATTAATGCGAGCTCGTTCTGAGCATTCGCTTCAAACGTCGCCCTCAAATATTCCGTCCAGTGAATATCCCCTATTCACTGGACGGAATATTTGAGGGCGATGTTTAGGGCGATGCTTAAAGCGCATGCTCAAAACGAGCTCACATACATTGGCTGCTAAGGCCAGCAATCTTGATGGTGCGGCAAACGTTTGCTAGATCCTTGCATTTCTCGGCTATTCAAAATTTCACCCGAAAGAGCAATACTCGGCCAGAGCAATCCTAAAAATTGCAGGAATAAAATAGTTGGCCGAGTTGGTACTTGACTCTTTCGAACTACCCCGAGTCAAGGCTTCCAAAGGAATATAATTTCGCATTGTGAGTGCATACATTGCGGTGAAATCTTGCAATGACACACATAGGTGTGCCATTAATCCATACATACTTCCTTTTATCATTTTCCGACATCCTCTTAGGCTCTTACCCTTTCTCGAAAAGAAAGAAAAAAAAAAACGCACGATTGCTTGGGTTGTTTTGTGCCCTGTAGAGTACGCAAGTACACGAAAATAACCACCCGAAGAAAAGAATAAATCGAAGCCGCAACAAACGAAACCGTAATGAGGACAGGCTACACTATTGGCGACGTGCGCGACCGAAAGCGTCGCTGTGGTCGGCCTTCCACGATTGGCCGAACGCTGACTATGACGTCAGGATTTATCAACGACGGAAATAAGAGGAATGAAAGAACTTTAATTTCGACGGTGTTGGCAGTGTTCCTTTGAGAGCGCAATGATTTCAAGCTTCCACCATGCTATTTACAAACACCATCGAACTTGCTGTTTGCAAGGTAATGACGTCACAAGGGGGAACCATAGGAGGGCGCCACCAAAACATCTCGCCGCTAATACTCCGTTTCACCTGATGTTCTACCGCAGCGAAGGCTGGACGCGCGAGCTCATAGCATTGGCAGCTGCCCTTAATGCACGAGAGCTTGTGCCGCCGAGATCTGCCCCTGAGCATGGAGCTCGCGCTTGTAGCCTTTCCTGCAGTACATCATAAGGTGAGATAGGGTATAGTTACGAGCACAGGGTGACCAAACTGTGTGTAGACGACAACCTGGTCGTCAACCCAGCAGAAGTTGCTTCCCGTTTCAATAATTATTTCAGCACAGCTCTCACTTACGATAACAGCATCCCAGCAGATGTATTGTCTCGGAGGCTGGGATATTTTCATGTCTACTTACGTTAGACACTAAAAAGACGTGTGGCCCAGACGGCACTCAGAATGCGTATTTATTACGCTATGCTGAGTGGTGCTCCATGTTTCTGCTCGTAATCCTTACCAACTCCTTAAACGAAGGCGTATTCCCTGCCGGTGACTCGCTCTTCGCGTCTAGCTTTAAGACTATTTCATTAGTATCTACGTGTAACAAATTGGAGCACATCGTATTCAAATACGTGGCCACCTTCCTTGAACAATCGAACTGTTTGACGCCCGCCCAGATGGCTTTCGATGTCGACTTTCAACAGTGACTCAGCTGATAAAACATTGCACGACATGGCGGAAGTTCTAGATAGACAAGGGATAGTCGATGCAGTGTTTATGAACTTTTATAAAGCTTTCAACCGTGTGACGCACCCAGGGGTTTCCCCAGGAATTAAAATTAGGGGGGGGGGGGGGGGGCATTTAGAAAGGAGGAGTTGTTGCGAATTAAGGGAGTGCTTCAGAAAAACAAGGCGGGGGGGGGGGGGATGTACCCCCCCCCCCTCCCCCCAGGGGTGTGTGTAAGGAAATCACTGAACGCACCTCATATTTCTGCAAAAAAAAAAAACAAACAGGATCATTTTAATAAACATTAACCTAACCAAGTGGTTCGAATCATGTCTTATAAATCGCAGTCAAAGTGTCATTGTAAAAGAAGTTGCCTCCGACAGCGTACCAGTTGCCTCTGGTGTTACCCAAAAATCTGTCATACTCCTAGGGCCCCTTTTATTTCTAATTTTTAGGAACGACCTGGGTAGGTAGTCATGTAAATGCGGAGATAAGAATGTTCCCGGACGATTGTATCTTGTTTTGCGAAATAAAACAACCAGAAGACCAACTTGACCTCAATAAATTCTTGCAGGTTTTCTCGAGCTGGTGCTCTGCCTGGCAAATACCACTAAACCTAAGCGTATGTGTCAGTATGACACGTTTGCTTGAAAAAAAAGTGTCCGCTTACTTTTTCCTAGACCATAAACAACCCCTCTCTCCCAAGTGTGTCTAACTTTAAATACCCTGGCGTAACTCTTTTAGCAGACCTACGGTGGAACATTTATGTGGATACAATTGTATGCAAGGCCCAAAGTAACCACTGGTTCCTAAAACATTATCTAAAGCATTGTACCAGCTCAACCAATCTGATTGCATACAAAACCTTGATTTGTCCAGTACTTCAGTATGCATCACTGTTTGGGACCCTCCTACTCAAGCAAATATGAACAAACTGGAAATGGTTCAACGAAAAGCACTAGACTTCATATATAATAAATATGGCAACCTTGATTTTGTGTCTTCTCTCTTTGGACAAGCCAAGCTCAACACACTAAAGGAAAGGCGCCACCACACTCGGATGGTTTTCATGTTTTCGTTATTAAACGCTCATATATAAATACTTGGAACTGAGATTGCCGCCCATAGTTAAAGGCACCCAGAGTAGGTCGCTGATGCCCTTCTTCAGTCGTACAGAGTGTTTCAACCAATCATTCTTACCAATCTCCACTGAGAATTGGAACACGCTTCCACCAGACGTCCCAGACTGTGACAGCATTGATAAGTATTTAAATTAGGGCTGGGCAATTGATCGATTAGCCTACCGATTAATCAATGAATGCTTTAATCGCGATTAAATTTTTTAACCGGTGAATCAGTAAAATTTTGACGAACCAAAAAAAGTAAAAATTAAACACTTCCGCCATGCAGACGTGGTTGAGTACACCTGTAAAAGAGCAAAGTTTAGGTCAAATTTTAGAATAAAGTAAACTGTAGGGCGATATATTTGTAACTCCAGATAAGCACAGAAGGTTACACATGTGCCCGGCCACTTCAACATTGTTCGAGTGTCTGTTAAGCACAGCAGAGACTATTGTGAACAATGAAAGGAAGTCGCTCTTTCCGAAGGATATCAACAAACATCTTTGCATCATGCAGCAGAAGTAATATTCTGTGAAAGGTCTATGATACTGTTCTTAACTACACATAGAGATTAATTCATAATCAAAGCTGTATATTGCACCGTTTGTCACATATCCAGCAAAAAAAAAAAAAAAAACTTTTGTGATATTTTGCATTGAAATAAACGAGACCGATTAATTAACCGATTAAAGGGTGGCGATTAATCGGGTTAAAACTTTTAATCGACGACCAGCCCTAATTTAAACTGTTTACAAACATTATAAATGCTCGTCTTGGAATGTCACCTTTTGAATTTTGTCTCAAAGTGTATTTTATGTCTTTTACCAAGTTCTGTATAACCTACTTTAAAGTACTTTTTGTTTGCCTGTGTATTTATCTTATGTACCACCCGCACCTCCTATGGCTCTCAAATGTGAGCCAATAGTATGTCTGAATAAAAAAAAAGTTCATGTATGATGCCCAGGTCATTCTGAGATTTCTGATGGTCATAAATCACAATGCCCTCTCCTGTTTGATTTTGTTGTTTTTTGTTACGTTAAACACTAGGTAATTAAAGTTCTCAACGCAATACTTCCTTCACTCAAAATGAACGATAATAAAAAAAATATGTATTACGCGAGAAATGTGACCTGGAGTTTAACTTTCGAGAAACCACAAATTAGGCAATATGTTCGGACGGATTGTCCACGCTCTGGTGGCCTCCACTCTCTATCGCGATTCAGTTAATCAGTCGTAAATAAATGTCGGCGATTACGAGCACGAGCTCGTCACTTAAAAGAGAATGACTCTGCAGCGCGAGGATGTATCGCGACATATCCGAGATCGCCCTTGCCGCAAACTTTACTTCAGCGACGACCGACAAACATACGAGTCACCGCCGTTTGCTCTTGGATGATGAGGTCAACGAACGGGAAGATGTGGGTCAAGCAAAACATCGCATGCAACAGCGTCCCAACACCGTCAGTTGTGCAGCAAGCTAAAACGGCAGATAGGATCGGCGTTTGCTATCCCGCGAACATCCGACCACCCGCCTGACAACAAGAAAAAAAAATCAAAAGGCAGAGAAAAGATAAAAGGGAAATTTGACGCTTTTGCTCCGGTAGTTGACCCTCGACGAACCGAAGACCTCGCCAGTAAAAAAAAAAAAGATTCAAGGTCCGGAAAAACTTACATACCTGATCAAGTAGGCTGGAGCCTCTGCAGGAGCTAACTGACGGAGATAGCGGAGCACAAAACGCTGCCACGGGAAGCGGAGACCGCGGAGCAAAAGGCAACGAACGAGGAAGCACCCAAAAGTTTTGGGTGCATATATACATAAAAAAAAAATATAGACGGACGAAACAATAAATTCGAAGTGCGCTAGAGGTTACGGTCACGAACCGGTTTCCTCGTTCTCGAATAGCACACACAGAGAACAAGAAGGACATGCCGTTAGTTCGTCACGAGGATTGCGGTATATATGCCATGGGGAGAGTCGAGCACGGAATGCGCCTACCGCTGACGAATATGATGTTGTGGTTTGTGTGTTCGATTTCCTGCGCGGTTATGCTTTGTTCGATCTCATTAAGAGTCCGCGTCGAGTTTAAAAGACAAAGTTACAGGACGATCTAAGCAGAAGACGCACCGGTCGTGTGCCCGTCCGTGGTGGAGCCGGAGGTCCTACGATTTGGCGGATACGGTGATCGTTGCAGGTGGTTATTTGGAAGCAGCTCGTACCAGAATAACTGTGCCCCTTACCTTCACGTTATGCCTCGCCGTAGCAACAAAAGCCATGATTCATTCGTAAGGGCAAAGCTAGCACGAGAGAAAAGTTATCTTGCAGACGGTCGAGGACTGAAGCGGCGCAAAAGACTTGATCGAGAGGCAGTCATTCCCAGTTTCAAAAGATGGCGCTGGTAGCCAGATTGTTAAAAAAAAAAAAGTTCAAGGACTCTGGTTGAACTAAACATAAAACGATTACTAAATAACCAACAAATTTGACTGTTGTAATATGTGATCCTGTTTATGTTAATAGTAAACTGAAAATAACGCACAGTTATACATGGTTTTTGGGCCACTTCCGGCCGCCATGACAGGGAGCCAAGATCACTTCCAGTTCGGGTTTTGTTTGCATGCTTCGGAGGGGCAACATGACCGCTATGTTTCGCGTGTTCCGCAATTAAATCAGTCTTTTGCTATGTTTCCCGCGTCCAGTCGCTTTTTGAAGTGCTGTAATGCTTTTCAGTTGACTGGGCAACTTTGCTGTGGCTGATCTTCGCGAAAGAAAAGACGCAGTGAACCGCGGCCGCCATGCGTGAACAGTCTCTGTCACACGCGCGCAACGATTTCACGTTCAACGCTATTGACTCCGTTAGTGGCTGTGTTCCAAATCTTACCCAAATGGATCCGAGCTACTCCGACGGTATGTGTCACGTGACAACACAGAGTGAAAAACGCTGGATGCGTGTAGGTTTTCGAACGCCAAGGCACGAAACCATTACCCCGGAGCAACGTTGCCCCGGAGTAAGATCGAGTAAATTTTGGAACACGACCAGTGTGACGTCATGAGTCCAAACAAACCGTTTCACTTTCTAGGGTCGTTGTTATGGACAAATACATGTGGCTAGCAGGGGGGGTAAAGACACGGTAAAGATGGGTGAGGAGGAGTGGCAACTCCCGCGCGCCGAGTCCCATACCTCAGCAAATTCATTCATGAACTCGCTCATTCACCTTCCTTCACATTCACGGCGTGAATCTGAATGGCTCTGAATGAATTCTTGAAATTGAAAAAATCATGATGTGATGGTGAATGACATTGTGAATTTGAATGAATTCGTGATGTGATGGTGAATGACTTCGTGAATTTGAATGGATTCATGATGTGATGGTGAATGAATTCGTGACTTTGAATGAATTCGTGATGTGATGGTGAATGAAGTCGTGAAGTCGTGATGTGGTAGTGAATGACTTCGGGACTTTGAATGAATTCGTGATGTGATGGTGAATGACTTCGTGAATTTGAATAAATTCGTGATGTGATGGTGAATGAAGTCGTGATGTGATGGTGAATGACTCGTGGTGAACTCGTGGTGTGTTGAATGAACTCGTGGTGTGTTGAGATTGTGAATGACTTCGTGAATTGAATAGAATTCATTGTGATGTGAATGACTCAATGAATTCATGATGTGATGGTGAATGGCTCGTGAACAATATGAATTTGTGATGTGAGTGGCTTGTGAACTTGATAAGTTCGTGATGGGAAGTAATTTGCCGTGAACTTAATTCTCGACGTGATAGTGAATACGGTTATGAATTCAGAATAGGCGGAAAACATGTTACGCAGGAGCTTGCTTGCTTGCTGGTTGTTTTCATCCTTCACCGCAAACGACAGGGACCCATTTGACTTTAGCGGTTTGGGCATCAGTCTCGCTGCGTAGCCATGCGCGCCTCAGTGCGGTGGCCCTTTCTCGAGCACTTTCGCAGTAACAGCTGTTTATAAGGGAAGTGCGTTACAAGTGACGTCGTTACTTGTAACGCGTTAGTTCCAACACTGCCCTCACATACGACTATGAGAAGGCAGCAAGCCGGCGCCAAGGCGGCGGGCACTAGTAGCATCAGGCGCCGCATCGTCTATGCGGCGCAGCCATATATCGTTTCAAAAGAGACGGAGCCGAAGCCGACGTCACGAGCAGGCGCACCTAATCCGGCGCCGAGACCATATCACGTGACCTGCCGCTTCCGCGCGGCGGCGCACAAAGCACATTCACGTGACACGATCGCAGCGCGGTACTGGCTGGGTTGGCGCTCTACCAATATGCTTCGCGTTTCGCGCGCTTGAAATACTCCACTTCCCCGACGAACTCGGGTCCCGGTTTCAAGTGGCTGACACAAAAAAGGCGCCACAGTCCTATTCCGCAAGAACTGCGAACTCGTGAAAACTATCAGCCGTGAAGTCGAATTTAGTCCGTATGAACCTGAATGACTTCGTGAATTATGCGGAATTCATGATGTGATGGTGAATTCCGGTGAATTCGTGTTGACCGTGATGGTGAATAACTTAGTGAAGTGATGGTGAATTCGGATGAATTCATGATCTGTTGGTGAGTTCGGATGAATTTATGATGTGGTGGTGAATTTGGATGAATTCATGATGTGATGGTGAATTCGGATGACTTCGTGAAGTGATGGTGAATTCGAATGAATTCGTGAAGTGATGGTGAATTCGGATGAATTCATGATGTTTGGTGAATTCTGATGAATTCACGATGGTGAATTCCGATGAATTCGAGGTGATGGTGAATGACTTTGTGAATTGGTGATGTGATGGTGAATGACTCCGTAAATTCGGTGGCGGCGGTGATGTGATGGGGGTGAATTCTTGGCGCGGTTGAACGCCGTGATGTGATGGGGATGAATTGTCGGCGGAGTTTGAAAGCCGTGATGTGAAGGGGATGAAGTTTTGGCGCGGTCGAACGCCGGGATGTGAAGGGCCATGACTTTGGGAGGTCGGAGTACCTTGTGACGTGAATGCGAATGAATTTGGAGATGTGATTTTGTTCGTGATGTGATGGTGAATGAAGGGGCTCTAAAATGCCGACCTATCCGACATCCTGGGTCCCGAGGGAAAGATCGCGAAAGAAAGCGACAGAGCACGAGAGAAAGAAACCAATGTTGCCAGCTGAAGGACGTCAGTCGCAATGGTAATCGCGAAGACTGAAAACTCTCAGCAAAATAAACTGATAATTTAACGTTGTAAACTAAATTCTGAGCTAATCTAACGCTTATAAAAGGCAATATACTCATTATGCTGCATTAAATTCCCTTCTGTCGAAATCTCAGAAATCTGGTGGTTGCGCGGTTTCGTATTCCTGGGGCGAGGCCACCCGCCAACGTTACCACCCGCGGAGCCGATTATCTGGTTTAGTCATAGAGTTATTACAATAAACGCTAGAGGCTCAGCTGGCGCTAGTGTGCTGTTGCATTTTGAAGCAGACAGCAAGCATTCAGAAATTGACTTCCGGTAATGCATTTCTATGGGAAAAAGCGAGTGTATTTTCTCTCTGCGCTCGATTATGAGAGCAAATATCACGAATAATTCGTAAGTGCTAGGCACATTGGAACATTTCTCAGTTACGCAGACGAAATAATTGGTCAGTTACAGCATTTTTATTTGAAATTCGTGGCATGAAAAACGGTGTTAAAACCACTTCGTACGTGTATTTATGTGCACTGTCGGACACTGTTAGCGCGAACACGGCGTCGGCGCTTTCCAGCATGGGGGATATACGTGCCGAACGAACGAAAGACATGTGGAAAACCGAGAGAGACGGCAAGAACTACGCAGTGACACTGGATAAGTAACACCTTGTGCATGCAGACGATCAAAATAAATTGAAAGTCACGTAATAAAGTCCGGTTTGCAATAAATAAGTACTGCTTTACTCTTTCTGCTCATGAATATGTGCGACGATGCTTGTTCTGGGTTCAAATCATCACCCGCACGCTCCAAATCTTTGCAAATAGGGAGAAGCCAGAGAACAGGTGCCCGATAAAAACTGCCCGACATAGGAAATAATAAGAAAACACACTTTTCGTGGCCCACGTACTTTATTCTTTACGTTTCGAACGTTTTTTTTTTTTTTTTTTTTGAACCACTTGTAAAGATTCACGACGGGATCATTTTCATATAGTGACAGGACGGGCATGTTAGCAATATATAAGCACCAACGGAATACTGGCGAACTTTGAACATACTCTACATTCCTTTCGATCATTATTTTGCTTAGAATCGTCGCTCGTTTCTACATACCTGCCATGGAACAGAGGTTTGGGCCTGAAATATAGCGAAGTTTAACATCGTTCAGCGGTAAAGAAAAAATGCTGTAACTAAAGCAATTACACTTTCACCATATTAATAAAGGTACATACTATCCGGTACAACCGAAAGAACAAAAGTTATTCATGTTATTTTCCGGCGAAGAGACAAAATTCACGCGCGTTTTCCCATAGGAATACACAGGAAGACTGGAAAAGTAGACTGCATGCTGTCTGCTTCAATTTGCAACCGGAAGTCCCATAGACACTTGCGCCAGCTGAGCCTCTAGCGTTTATTGTAATAACTCTATGGGTTTAGTTTAGTGTTGACGGGAGGCCGTACATCTGCGCGCTATGCAAAAAGAAAGCTTCGAAAGGAACGCGAGTACCTTTCCACCGGTAAGTTCGTGGATTGAAGTTCATGAAATCGAATGCTGTCGACGAAACTTCGCAGAACAAATGGTACGGGACTCCCTTTCCGGAGGTGCGATCGGGGACAGCGGGGCTTCGGTTGCCATGGTAACCATGTGTGGGACCCCGAGGGTCTGCCTGCATGCTCCGCCGCTTGCGGCAGCCAGAATGCATGGGAAAATGGCGGACCTTTTCCTCTAGAGTTAGTATGTATAATCTCTATGGTGGCTAGGTTTCGCTACGAAAACACGACCATTCAAAAATCAGGAGTAGGATTTAAACTTCTAAAAATCACAGATATAGAAAGCTTGAATGTCATATATGTTTCGACAGAAGTGTGCCGGTAATCGCTTGTTTCTGAAATATTTAAGACTGCAACTTCCGGTCCTCAAGATGCCTGCAGTAGACGACGAATGCAAGTAGTATGCCGTCTGCCACACGCCCGCCGGTTAAGCCGGCGCCGGCGTCTGAATCGTGTGAATAAAGACGATATTCTGATATTGCATTTGTTTGAAATATAATGAGTTACAGACACTTATAAGAATGCATGGTAGGGTGCGATGCAAAATATGGTTTATCGAAAGTCCGGGCGTCGATCGAGATGATCGTCTGCTAAAAGATCGCATTGCACCCGTAAGAAAAGCATTTCAGGCGATCGTTTGAGATGCCAAATTTTGTTTGCAGACTCGCGCTATGGGAGGGTGCTTCGTACCTGGTTGTAACCATCGCGTGGAGAAAGATTCTTGCTGTTTCTTCAGATTTCCGGACGATCCCAAAGCGCGAAAGAACTGGATAAAAAACATAAGGTGAGTTTATTACAGATTGCACTCGCATCGCAGGTTCCATGGAGATCTTCACCAAAAGAGCACATCCACAGAATTTGATGTATACCAAGGGATAAAAAAAGTGAAAACCGTTTACAACTCCCTGTAACGCCGAATTAGAGCGCAGATCTTGAGGAGGAGGAGGGAAGGGTACTGGGAGGGGTGGGTCAAGTGACCTGTGACCTCGGAAAGGGGGGGTGTCACGTGACCTCGGGGGGTCACATGACGATGCCGATGACGTCATCAGTGACGATGACAATGCGGATGCCGATGACGTCATCAGTGACGTCACTGATTACGTCATCAGTGATGATGCCGATGCCGATGACGTCATCAGTGACGTCACTGATGACGTCATCAGCGACGTCACACGTCCCATAATGCACCGCGCGGTTACGCCAACGGCGACGCCGACGCCGCTCAAGCCGGAAACGGGCGCCTAAGAGCTGCGCTTTAAAAAGCAAAATACTGCGAAATCGCGATAGACATGCAATTCTTTTATAACCTGACAACCTCAATAATAATAATAATAGCAAACGACTGACCTCGACGGCGTACGATTTGTTTCTCATGCTGGCCTGTACTACGCCGGTAATGCACTTCAGGTCGTCGTCGTAACTGATCTGTATGACATGCATGGTTTGATTTTACGGCATTTTCGCCCCTCTGAACTAAGCTGGGTTCTTCACAGAAAAAAACGTATGCGGAGGCCTCTACGGACATGGCGATGCACTTGTTGTTGTCGCTCGTTTACCGACGCAATTCAATGAAGACGCCCGCTGCAACAGAGGCCATCAAATCTATCGTGTCGTCTGCTACCAAGGCAAAGCGGAGTGTAATACTTCAGAAATGGCTTTCATCGTTGTAATACGACACTGAGACGACAAGAACATCTTTATAATTAGATATCAAGAAGTTAGGTTGCTTACAAAAAAGTATTTAGTTACTTGTAAGCAAAAATCTAGCCTCATGTGGAGTCTCCATGCATTAGTCCATAGCAACGTCCCTAGCAACGGTTTGTTTGGACCCAGACGCCATGTTGTGACGTAATCACTTACGGGGTCATGCTAAATTTTGAAATCAAAGATGCACACATTCGGCTATTCCGGACAGCGAGGATACTTGAATAGCACTTGAGTTTTTATGCAAATGAAGATTAATTGAAAACCTAATTAAAATTCGGCCAAATATAATTATTTTTTTTTATTTTAGGGTTAACGCAGGGGTTTATAACACAGGGCAACTTGGTACTGCATAAAACATTTAATGCATAAAAAAGTTTTTTTGTTTTTGATTAAGAGCAGAATCCCTTCCTCACGTCAATTTTCGTGTGCATGCGAGCTTGTGAACAGACGGCTTATGGGAATGTCCTGAACAAACTCTAACAAAATCTCGCAAACTAAAAAAAAAAAAAAAAATTGTAAATTTTGAGAGTTTGTGTCAGCGGGGGACTGCAAAAATGGAGGGATATTTTCACGTGAAATCGAATATGGGGTTCGGTTCCACGTCAATTTTGAAGTTCGAAAGCCAGATTTTTTTTTCTTTCTATTTTTTCGGCGTGCAATTAAGCGTCAGATCGTGACACAATCGAAGCAAAATGTGAAACAGAAACCACTGGTACGATTATTTCGATTTTATGACTCGCCCACGTTGTCAAACACAACAGCGCATGCAGTGGCGTAGCCAGGATTTTATTTCGGGAGGGGTTCACCGGCACTATTACACCCCCCCCCCCCCCCCCCCCCCTCCAATGACGAAGTGGGGTGAACTCGGCGGTAAGGACGCTCACGCAAAGATTAGGGGGACACTGTTAAGATAAAACGGGTAAAGCTGCGTTGTCATTTTTGAAAACGGAGCAGGCTTCATTTACAGGAACACGGGGATGGTGGCTCACCATTCTTCCGTAGTTGCAGTCCACTAACTGTAAAAGCTTTCTCAGAGCACGTAACTCCCTCCTCTTTTTGAGGTACCACTGCATTACCAACGCGTGCCGGCCAGACCAAACAAAAATATAGCTGTACTGTCATAAAAAATTAAACAGCAACACACAAAAAAAATTGCAAAATTAGGGCAAGCGTTTATGCACAAACACTTTCAGATGCCGCGAGTAACATGTCGGCTACGTCACCGCTCTCACATTCCCGCTGGAAGCACGGAAGAGCATATTAAGCGTTCCGTGTTCCTTCCTTTCGTGGATTACCTGCTCACAAAGTTAGATGGGAGATTTAAAAAAGCACGGGCGTAAGTTGCAATTACTTTCATCGATTCTGCTTGCAAAGATCTTGGAAAGCGGGGCAGGTCTCGGCACTGAAAAGTTTTTGGAGCTCCATTCAGGCCTGGTTTCAGTTCCTGAACTCGAATGTGAGCTGCTCATATGGGCTGCCAAATGCAAGAGGGAGAAACGAGAAGAGCCCGTCTCGTCTGCGCTACAGGCGGTCGCCCTCTGTCCGGAGGCCCTATTCCCAAACGTCCATCGTCTGCTCAAGATCCTAGCGACTCTGCCCGTAACAACGGCGAAAACCGAGAGCTCGTTTTCTTCACTACGACGGTAGAAAACATACCTGAGAGCGTCCACTTCGAATGAGCGACTGCTCGGTTTAGCGCTTTTGAATGTTCACCGCGACAATGAATTTGAAGCGGAGGACGTCCTGGATATTCTTTGCCATGAACGCAGGCGGCTGCATCTTAATGTGTAGGCGCTTGGCATAAATGAGATGATCAAGAAAGCCTGTAAATTGGTTTCTGAAATAACTAGTCACAGTTACTTTTTTATTCGGGGTAATTTACGGCGTGCTAAAGAACGCTACTACTTCAAGGTGTTCGAGGCAGCAGAGGGGTGCACGGACGTCACGCGGAAGGAGTTAAAAGTCTCTTTTAAATCGAAACCGTTCATCTATTTCCATTAATAAAATAGTGCGTAACGTTTTTGAACTAACCGAATGTTCTTTGGGGAACGCTTTTAACCCGCATTTTGTGAAAATTGGAAGCGGGATCGTTACTGTAAAGTACTGCGTTTTTGATGATAGAAACAACAGCTCGACTTTTTTAGATCCGGTTGATGAACCTGAGGTCATTAAAGTGATTTTACAGCTAAAGAAAAGTGGAGCTTGTGACGTGAATGGTTTGCAAATAAGGCCTGTTAAGTAAATTGTTCATTTATTAGCGTCAGTGCTAACGGATGTATTTAATCTTTCTTTAGTGACTGGTGTTTTTCCTAACCGAATGCAAATAGCAGAAGTGTCAGTACTACACAAAAAGGGAGTGTAAATGTTATAGGTAATTACAGACCAATTTCTATATTGCCAGTGTTTTCTAAAGCATTTGAAAAGGTACTTCATACACGTATAACTAATTTTTCAACTAAGCATAACTTGATATGAGTTTGGTTTTATAAAGCATAAATCTACCGAGTCTGCACTACTCGTCCAGAAAGAATCCATCTTGCAAACTCTTGAAGAAAAAAAAATTGTTCTTGGAGCATTCATAGACTTCACAAAGGCTTTTGATTGCCTCAATCATAAAATTTTACTAGCAAAATTGGATACATATGGGATTCGAGGGCATGCTTTGCAGTCAGTGAAGTCTTACTTAAAGGCTGAACTCCATGGGACGAATATGCTGCGAATGACCGACGAATTTCGGCCGGCGGCTTTTGCTCTGCGCGTGGAATCAACACAGTGGCTGCTACGTCGCGCGCAAAACGAGCGTGCCGTCGGGCGGCGTTCGCCAGTTATTCGTCACATAATTCGTCCCATGGAGTATTCGCAGCATATTCGTCTCATGGAGTTCAGCCTCATCGAATGCAATTAGTTTGTATTGATGGATATTCGTCAAGTTCGAAGCGTATTTTTACTGGTGTTCCACAGGAATGCATATTAGGTCGTTTTCTTTTCAATATTTACGTAAATGATATTGTGAATATTAACTCTGGTGCAACATTTATCAACTATGCCGACGACATTAGTTAGCTTTTTTCAGCTGAAAATGTCGATGTGCTATTTGACACGGCAAATTAGGCGTTATCTGCATTAGCAACTTGGAGTCGTATTAATTCACTACAAATCAACGTAGAAAAAACAAAAGCAGTGCTTTTTCGCCCAAAACATAAGCTAGGCACAATTCCAAATGATATCGTTTTGAACTTGTCTAAAACAGAGTTTGTAAACTCTTTCAAGCTCTTAAGTGTCATTTTTACCGAGAATATTCATGGGATAATCATGTCAACTACCTTAGTTTCTAAACTGTCACAAGTAGTAGGTGTGATAAACCGCCACCGGTATAATGTTACCAGCAAAGGTGAAATTATTAATATACAATTCGTTATTTTACTCCCACATAAACTATTGTAATTTAGTCTGGGGTACAGCAAAGTCAACGAACCTAAAAAAAATGCACTTGTTGCAAAAAAAAAACAACAAAAACGTTGAGGGCTACAGAAGACGTTCTATTTGACTTCCACACAGCTAGTTTATTTAAGAAGTTTCGCGTTATCAATATACATGCTCTACTTAGCTATAGACGTGTGACTAGTCTAAAACTAGAACACACTAGGGGTTCAAACTTTTTGATAAACCCTCTCTCAAAATATTCACGCGTGTTCTACCCGTCGTGCGGAACGTTGGGAGGTGGTCACTGCAAGAACAAACTATGGCACACAAATGCTTAAACTTACTATCCCAAAAATAATTGACCTTCTTGAAGATAAAGGATTGGAATTCAGTACATTGTCTCTTAGAGAAATTCGACTAATTCTCTCCACAAATGAATCTGAGTATGAACTAAACTTTTGGGGTCTCATAACTTCTGTCTGCAAATAGGTCACTTTCCTGTTATAGCCGATGATAAAATATATTATGTCCGAAACACGCTTTGTTAAATTGTGGTAATCAAGATTAGTAAATGTTTTTTTTTTTTTTCTCGTTCATTTGTCAAAGACTTGTCAAGCTGTGCCATACAGCTTTTTTCCTTGATCGCCACCACCAACGTACGACGGAAATAACTCTTATT